>OY725322.1:84062171-85262171 GCA_963242795.1 Inga leiocalycina | reverse complement strand
CAGCACCTGCAGATGCACGCAGATATGCTGTAGCTCAGCAGACGCAGTGGCGTGAGATCGCGAACACCATGCTCGAGGGAGCATGGAGTCGCCTGTTCCCGAACGAGCAGTATCCAACGGTTCCCCCTGTCCCTCGTTACGTCGTCCCGAGTACTACTCCTCCTGCTGATGACGATGGTGCGGTTCACTCTGCGCAGCGGCCCGATCCAGCGGCATCTGAGGGAGCCCCACCTGAGGGAGCACCAGAGGATCAGCCCCCAGCTCCTTAGTTTAGGACATTTTCTTTTGTTTAAACATTTGTAAATATTTATATGAGTTTTTATTTCAGAACTTTCTTATTGTGTTTTATATAATTATATTTATATTATTAGATCGCGTTGAAATAATTTATGAATGACTTATATCTAAATTTTAAAAAAAAATTAAAGTATATATATATTTGTAGCAGTTTTAACTCAAAACCGCTACAAATATATATATTTGTAGCGGTTTTAAGTTACAACCGCTACTAATCTATATATTTGTAGCGGTTTTAAACTAATAACCGCTACAAATGTATATATATATTTGTAGCGGTTTATCTTGAGAAACCGCTACAAATATATATGTTTGTAGCGGTTATACACTAATAACCGCTACAAATACTCAAATCATTTGAATTTTGAAATTTGCCGCCCTTGTGCACATTTGTAGCGGTTATCTTATGTATAACCGCTACAAATTAGAAAATTATTTTTAAATTTAATGTCCAATGGCTTTAATATTAGTAGCGGTTTTATATATATAACCGCTACTAATACGCAATAAGTAAATTTTGAATTTCCCAACGGCTTGAACATTAGTAGCGGTTTTATATATATAACCGCTACTAATACTCAACAAGTACATTTTGAATTTCCCACCAATGTGTAACGGCTTGAATATTAGTAGCAGTTTTATATATATAACCGCTACTAATATTTTCTAACTGTAGCGGATGGTGTAGTGGTTTAATAACCACTACAAAATTATAAACGTTGGAATTTCAGAATATAAGGTTCTAGGCATTCGTCATTATCTTCTCACTCATCTTCTTCTCTATACTTTCTTCTCTCTCACTTGTAGCTATGGATAAATCATGGATAAGGTTGCCGCACAATTCTCCTAAATATTTGTACGGATTAAACAGTTTCTTAGATTTCGCATTCACTCACGCCAGCTGTAACGGCAAGATCGTCTCTCCGTGTCGGAAATGCAAGTTTAAGAAGTGGCATGCATGAAATGTTATGAAGGAACATTTGCTTGTGAAGCCTTTCCCTGAAGACTATACGTTCTGGGCAGTTCATGGTGAGAAGGCCGGCATTAGATATGACGATGCTCTTCCTCGAAGTTCTCAAGTAGGCATTCAAGTAGATGAAGATGATCCTGTGAATGATGCTATGCGTGATGTGTTTGGATCTCAAGGCGACAACTTCAACGAAGAAGTGCACGGCTCTGAGCAGGCTTTTATGGGGAATGAAGCAGCTCAGGATTTTTTCAGCTTGATGGATGAGGCAGATCGTCCTTTATGTCAAGGTTGTCGCAAATATTCTAAATTATCTTTCTTGATCAAATTGTATCATATCAAGTGCTTGTGTAGGATCACAGATAAGGGAATGTCGATGTTGCTCGACTTATTACAAGATGCATTCCCCGACGCCGAGATTCCCATAACCTTCTACGAGGCCAAGAAGATTATCAACAGGTTGGGGTTGAATTATTAAAAGATTGATGTGTGCCCAAATGATTGTATGCTGTATTGGGGAGACAATTCCAGCAGGGAGACGTGTAAGAGATGTCACACATCGAGGTACAAGACAATTCGGAAGGGGAAAAAGCAGAAGAAGAAACCTGCAAAGATTCTCAGGTACTTCCCTTTGAAACCTCGTCTACAAAGATTATTTATGTCGTCTAAAACTGCTGAGCACATGAGGTGGCATGCCGTTGATAAAAACGAAGACGGTAAATTAAGACATCCGCGGGATGCAGCTGCTTGGAAAACGTTTGACAACGACTTTCCAGATTTTGCGACTGACCCCAGAAATGTTCAGCTTGCGTTGGCGACCGACGGTTTCAATCCTTTCAGGAATCTTAGCACAAGTTACAGTATTTGGCCGGTAGTTTTAGTTCCTTACAACTTACCCCCTGGATGTGTATGAAACAAAGCTCTTTCATTATGTCTATGATCATTCCAGGCAAAAAGGCACCGGGCAATGACATCGATGTGTATCTCCAACCGCTTATTGCGGAATTGCTTGACTTGTGGAATGTCGGCTTGGAGACGTACGACGCTTACAGCAAGACTTTGTTCAACATGCGTGCAGCCTTGATGTGGACGATTAGTGACTTTCCTGGCTTTGGCACATTATCTGGTTGGAATGTGCATACTGGGTTGGCGTGTCCAACTTGCAATTTTGACTCTGACGCATTGCGCCTTCCCCACAGCCGAAAGTGGTGCTTTATGGGGCATCGGAGGTTTCTCGATGGAATGCATAAGTTCAGATTGCAACGGAATCGCTTCAATGGGAAACCAGAGAAAAGAGGACCACCTCAAACTTTGTCCGGTCCAGATATCTTACAGCAGCTTGAGCATGTTGACTTCGAGTTTGGAAAAAGTGACGATTCAGCACAAATTCGCCAAAAGACGCGCAGGACTTCGGCGCCTCAGCAGTGGAAGAAGATAAGTATTTTCTTCACGCTTCCATATTGGAGATCTAATTTACTTCGCCACAGTCTTGATGTAATGCACATTGAAAAGAATGTTTGCGACAATGTGTTGTATACGCTGCTTAACAAACCCGGAAAGACAAAAGATCACCTTCAAGCGGGGAAAGATTTACGCGACATGGGAGTTCGTGAAGACGCTTGGCCAGATGAGCGTGACAGATTTACACCGGCAAAGTTTACCCTCACAAAACCGAACAAGGATGTGTTCCTCGCGATGTTGAAGAAATTAAAAGTTCCTGATGGGTATTCAAGCAACATTTCTCGATGTGTCGACTTGCAGGCTCGAAAGGTTGTTGGCCTGAAGAGTCACGACTCACATGTTCTTATGCAGCAGTTACTCCCTCTGGCTATAAAGAATATACTTCCTCCTGATGTTTCCATCGTTTTGGTGGAACTTTGTTCTTTCTTTCGCAAGTTGTGTTCTAAGGTTTTGATCGTTGAGGAGCTCGATCAGCTGCAGTCGAAAATCATTCTTACGCTTTGTCATTTGGAGATGATCTTTCCTCCGTCCTTTTTTACTATGATGGTTCACCTCACAGTCCACCTCGTTCATGAAACAAAGCTCGCTGGACCAGTACAATATCGTTGGATGTATCCGATTGAGAGGTACTCATTTTAAATATGTGCTTTAATTTATTGTCCGTATTTAATGTTTGCTAGTCGTCCTTTTCATCATTTTATATCAATTTTCTCTTTTCTACTTCGTAGGTTCCTTGGGAAATTAAAATCTTAAGTGAGGAATAAGGCGTAGCCAGAAGGTTCTATAGCTGAAGGCTATATAGGGGATGAGGTGCTATATTTTTGCTCAAGGTATTTTGATGATCTTGAGACGGCTTTCAACCGCCCGCCTCATGTTGACGATTGTCCGGAACCTGCGCCGACATCAGGAGAATTTATCCCTCGTGTTGGTAAACCAGTTGGAGCAACTGAGAACTTCAAACTAACGGCAACTGAGAAGTTCCAAGCACATAGACATGTCTTGATTAATTGCACTCAAGTTGAACCTTTCATACGGTAAGAATTGTACACTCACATGTTATTCGATCTATATCTTTCGTAATATTTCTCACTTTCATTTCACTAACGCCTTTCCATTATTAATTGCAGGGAATTCAGAAGTCATGTCAAGCGTCAACTCAGGATCCGTACACAGACATCCTCGGAAGTTGATAGGAGGGTCCACAGAGAATTCCCGAGCTGGTTTGCACGTAGAATACTAAATGACCACAACTCACACTCACCAGATTTCAGAGCTCTCGCAATCGGCCCTCTTGATCATGCAAAACGGTTTACAGCATACAATGTCAATGGTTTTAAGTTTTGCACGGTTTCACGGGATCAAGGATTGCAAACACAGAATTTGGGTGTTTATGGCACATTTGGGACAAGGAGTTATGCGAGCAGCAGTGACGCCAACATGCAGTTCGGAGGCGTCCCTTACTATGGCAAGCTTCTTGATGTGGTCGAGCTTAATTATCAAGGCCGTTTCACCGTGACGCTGTTCAAGTGTTTGTGGGCAAATACCACTACTTCTCGGGGACTGACAACTGACGACCTAGGGATCACATCAGTCAATTTCTCACGGCCGATTCATACTGGTATTTCTCAAGATGATGAGCCGTATATTCTAGCTTCAGAGGCACATCAGGTTTATTATGTCGAGGACGAGAGGCATAGGGATTGGCACATGGTCGTTCATTTAAAGCCAAGAGACCTTTACGACATGGGTGAAGGCGATAACATCGCCTACGAGAGTGAGCCATTTCAGCCAGCCGATTTTGAAAACTACTTCCCTGAAGGCGATGACAATTTACCTCTACTGCGGTGAGTTTTTTTAAGTCCACGTCATTTGAATTAAATTTTTTAAATTTAATAATACATCAATAACAATAATTTTTCTACAAAATTTCTGTAGGGATGGCGATGATGAGTGCTCAAATTCAAGTGTAAAAAATTTGTCTTTACAAAAAATGCAAAAAATTTGTTAAAATAAAATGTAAAAAAAAAATTTTAAAAAAAAATTTAAATAATATTTGTAGCGGTTATTAAACCGCTACAAAAATATAAATAACCGCTACTAATTAATAACCGCTACATTAACCGCTACAATTAGTACGTGGATCCCTATAAATACCCTTACCACAACTCATTTCAAACACTCCCCAATTTCTTTTCACCTTACCTTTCTTTCATTTCCTCTCATTTACAACTTCTTTCGTATGAGTAGAGGAGCTGAATAATACGATCAAATATGGTAACAAGATTTTCAATTTTTTTTAGAATACTTCTTTCCTTTCTATAAAATTTATTCTAACCATTTTTTTTCTAAATATATCATAACTCTATCTCATTTTCATCTATTTTTCATACATAATTACATTATATTAGAAAACATAATAATTCCTTATTACCTAGCTATCCTTAATAATATTATTAATATAAATTTTATACTAATCCTATTCAATTACATTTTTTCTTTTTATTTATTAATAAGTTAAACTATTAAATAATAAACTAATTGAAATAGATAAAATAATAACAAAATAAACTATTTAATATAATATTGAAAAAACAGAAATAAATCATCGTATATTTTTAAAAAAAAATTTAAATATTTGTAGCGGTTTTTAAACCGCTACTAAATAACGCGCCTTTTTACGACTCAATTTAAATTTTTTGGCGTCAATTTTGAATTTCATGAAATTAGTAGCGGTTTTAAAAACCGCTACTAATTTCATGAAATTCAAAATTAGTAGCGGTTCCTTAACCGCTACAAATAAAAAATGTCATTTTTTTTTCGCCAACAAATTTTCAATTTTTTATATTTGTAGCGGTTAATTAACCGCTACAAAAAAAATTCTTTTTTTAAGCTCTCAATATAATTTTTTATATTTGTAGCGGTTATATAACCGCTACAAATATCTCTGGGTATTGTAGCGGTTAATATGAACCGCTACAAACTATTTAGCGGTTATTTTTGATTGAGTAGCGGTTTTATAAAACCGCTACAAAACCGCTTGCAACGTATGATTTAGTAGCGGTTTAATTAACCGCTACTAACCTAGTTTGTAGCGGTTAGAACCGCTACGAATTCCCATTTTTAACTATTACTAAATCACATTTTTTTTGTAGTGAAGATAGAATTCGTGGTTCAATCGAATTTCGAATTTGAAACAAAAGTCGAGCATCCGCTCGTTGTCAGGCCAAAAGTTTTGTTTCATCACTAGAAGGAGAATCCTCAGTTACATGAGTTTCCATTTCTATGCCCAAAATATATATTCTAACAGTTTTGTTCCAATCACTATAATTTGTCCAGTTCAACTGTGAAGCAGTAATTTTAGTAGACATAGGTAACATATAGGAGTTCTTTGAGTTTGCCATTGATATTACTTAAAGGATAATCAATCACACTACCAGTTGAGCAGTAAAAGAGAGTTACACGGATAATGCTCACAAAATTTTCACAGTGTGTATAAATTTCCAAACACTCAGGAGTGGTAAAGTATCATGAACCAATCAACAAAGTTTCACAAAGTGTCAACAAATATCACAGATTCCCGGCAACAGAACTAATCAGCAAAAATATGTAGTGCCACAAAAAAGCGAATAAGGGACCCACAGAGGTAGAAGTACTAACTCAAAAACAAAAATAGCAAGGTCAATGACAAATCGAAACTTGGAGAACTTTGAAGCAGAGGCGAAGAGCAAGGCTTAAAATTCCAATGTAGTCGGATGACTACACAACTTCAGGGCTAGATAGAACGTGGGAAGTCAATCAGAATGCAACCATCGCTGTCGCAAACGGAGGTCGGAGCCGCCTTCATGCGCCGCGCGTGGATCTGGGTGGCGGTGCTGATGGTGGCCCGTGTGGAGTCACCGGAGGTCGGACAGAGGCCATATTTCAGGTACAGGCCGATATGATGGTGATAAAGATGATGGGAAGGCGTGTGTGGTCAATATGCACATTGAGGAGGGGGATGTGAAAGCTCAACGGAGAATGAAGGTGTCGTCAGAAAATATGGAGGCTTCACTGGAAAACTTACGAAGACAAATCTGAACACTCTTGCTCTGATACCATGAAGACTTAATAAAATTGTAAGTAAGTTCACATTCATGTAATATTACATATATGTACATATACAGGTAAATACATTTGAAAAATTCAATTTGAATCCGACATTCTATTCCTACCATTATGACTTTTATTTACGACGGGAGATATGCCTGACGATGGAGGGATACGCTTATTGACTTCTAACAAGTAATAAAAATGTCATTTATGAAAATTATAATGGGACATTATTCACTCACCTGTTGACTCCCAAGTGATTCGATTTGCCATTTTAAGTATGAAGACTTCAAAGAAAATTTCCCCCGTAACTACCTAATTACCCAAAAGAAACTTCCTATTAACTTTAATTCAAAATTCTCCTACTTAAATCTTCATTTCATATTTATTTATTTATTCTATGACTATCTCTCTGTTTTTTTTTAACATGCCTTGATCAGGAATTTCTCCCAGCATAATATGCAACAGTGATAGGACAACCATGCTAGAATAAAAGCAATTTGAACTATTCAACCATAACTTACTCATACACCAAGGTTATTATCAACTTAGTCACCAATATAAACTCAACAATATATATCGCAAACTCACCTAAACACAGGCTCCTTTTCTCAGATATAGGTTATTTGAAAAATAAGTTTCATGGTTAATGTTAGAATCCCCAATTCGATTAGTATTTCGGTTGGAATGAAAAGGAATTACTTTATCTTCATTACTATGTTTATTATAGCCAATATATCATTATAAATCTTAGATAATTCACACATTATAATTTTGCCAATGTTATGTTAGTCATTTTTACTCATGGATTTACTCAATGACCATCTCTCGTGTTTTTAACAATTTCATATGCATCCTCAAATACTAATTTTTTTTAATTTAATTTAAAAAATATTGAACAAGTAGTCCCATCCCATAAATCCCTCCTAACCAACATTAATACAAAGAGTCTATCTTATCAGCAACCGACACAATTTCATCAACCATATACAAGTCCCCAACCTTTTCAACATATACATCAAACAAAAGAAAAATAACAGAAAAGGGGTAACATTAGTTTTATCTAGTTATTTGGTTACAAACTCTCTTTCAAGCATTTTGACAAACATCTTATGTGCAACAATGATCAAACAAATTCACTAAACTTCCAACTATCCAAATCTCTTGCCCAATTATTCTAAAACATCACTATATAAAACTTACTACTTTCCAACTCTGTTCTTTATTGGCAATCAATTTAACCCAAAGGAAATCAACACCAAAAACTCATATTATTCTTCTAATGAAAAGTAGTTCAAATTTCCCATTAAAGTAGACCTTTTCTTTAATGATTAGATTAAGAATTACCAGTTTTCTTCCCTCCTTTGAACCAGCAACTACAGAACAAAATTCCGTTACCACCTATTTCCAAACGCATAAATCGATAAAAAGAAACAAGAAGAACCAAATCATCCTTAACCCAACCAATTACACACAAACAAAGCATAGGGGAAGAGGCTTCGAACATGCCACTCAATAAGAAGCACAAGAAGAGAGAAAGGAGAAGATGCAAGACTCCACCGACTTGCAACTGACCAAAGCAGGGGAGGAAGACAATTTGCATGGCAGAGACAAAGGTGACGATGAGGCAAGAGGAGATAGTTGAATGAAGAAGAAGCAAAATGATCAAGGCTATGCACACGCATCATTGGCAAAACGGATGAGAAAGGCAAGGTCGAAGGAGAAGGAAGGGGACTCGGAAGAATCCAGAAAATTTCTTGCCTCCTCTGCTCAACCGTGTTTAAACTTTAAAGATGTAAAAGGAAAAATAAATAAATAAATAAATAAATAAAACAAGAAAGAGGTAGTGGGTTAAAATATCTGGTGGCTGGGTTTTTTTATTTATTTATGGGTTAACTTTTGGTTCCTGAAGTTTGACCCGGTTTTAGTTTTGATTTCTTAAATTTGAAATTGGTGGTTTTGGTCCCTTAAGTTTATTCTATTTATAATTGTTGGTTCCTTAAGTTTGGAAAGGGTACCGAACTGGAAAAAAACCACAGATTTGAAATTTGAGGGATCAAGGGTTAAAGTTCAGGAATCAAAACCACCGATTTCAAACTTAAGGAATCAAAATCAAAATTGGGTCAAATATCAGGGACCAAAATCATTGATTTCAAATTTAAAGGACCGAAATCAAAATTGAGTCAAATTTCAAGGACCAAAAATTATATTAACTTACTTGACAAGTTGATTAATTATTGCTGATTTTTAAATTCTTAATTTCTTGGGTTGTTACAGGGACCATACAAGATTCCTACACATAAGGTCACCATTCTTTCCTTACCATTGTTGACCACTATTCAAGGGCCATTTCACAGTTGGAGCATGCTTAGCCGCATGATGAATAATCTGCCACGTATATAGTTTAGTCCTTTTCCGCATATTAGACGTAGCAATAATTTTGAGAGCCTTGTTTATTTTTATTACTACGTGAAAATGTAATATGCGCTATGAGACTGTTGGTGATGAGTTGCTATCTCTTCTAAAGTTGGCGATTCTATCGTAAAGGGAAAGACTGTTGGTCACCACAATTTCTTACGGTTGATTGTTCGCGTTGGGAAAGAGAAAGACGTTGGATGGCTTGCTAGCTTAGCTTCTTGTTTAATTTACGCGCTTTCTAGACTGTTGACATTATTTTTAGGTGTGAGTCTACACCAGCATTTGATGGGTTACAACTACAGTCACTAAGGTTAATTTTAGGCCTCTCTCTCTCTCTCACACACACACCTATGCTAAACTAGATCATGGTGACGAGCATAGTTATGATGGACGCACAACAAATACATCAATCGTATTAGCTAGACAATAGAGATTAACGTGTCGTTCTATATACTTGTGTAACTTGTTGCGTGAGAATTATGGAAATTTAAGGAGGAGAAATTGATAGCCTCTTTGGTAGAACTTCCACTCCCTCAACTCTCGCACACCATTTGTTTCCTTCATGCATATATATATATATATATATATTGCCAATAACTATTATATTTATTTTAATCTTATAGCTTAACGGGCTTGGGCTAATCTACCAGGGGTGCATCATCCATAATCCAATACATACCATGAACAAGAAATTATCTTTCTTATTTACAAGTACATACATAATCATATATATCCAAGACAGACTCACAATAATATAGAAAAATCTAAAGAATATATTAATCAACAGACACAAACAAGTACTTATCTTCTAGTGGTAGAGTAAGCATGAAAAATTCAAACAAAGAAGAGAAATTAAATCAAGAGAGCATGGTTGGCACATGCCTCCTCTTGTAGTTGTAATAGTCCTTCAAGCTGCAATTCAACTTCTCCCATGTCTGGCCTCTCAGTTGGATCTTCCCTCAAGCAACTCTCTATAATATCCATATACAATTTCCAACACTGCGGTGCTATTTGTCCCACTAATATCTTATTAATAATTTCCGGATCAGCATTCGCTCTTTCCGCGAAATCACGTACTTTCTTAACCACACTTAGCGTAAAAGAGAAAACATTTGCGTTGTCAATATGACGCCCTTCACGGTGATAAACATGAATAACCTCATGTTGCCGACTCATAATTTGGGACAAAGTTTTTCCGCAAATGAGTTCTAACAAAACTACTCCAAAAGAATATACATCACATTTATAAGTTACATTAGGGGCACGAGAGAAGTTCTCAGGAGCCATATATCCCAAACCACCTGCAATTGTCTCCAACTCTATGGGCTTCACATCCTTTTCTGAAAACTTTGGTCCTTTTAAAGAGAAGCCGAAAAAATTGAGTTTTGGAACCCAATTCTCATCCAAAAGAATGGTAGTTGACATGAGACTGCGATGAATGATGGTTCGTTTGGTTCCGGAGTGAAGGTAGTGTAATCCACGCGCCACCCCTATACTGATTTCTAGCCTTCTCTTCCACGGGAGTCTTGGTGACTCGCTGTAAAGTTGATCAAAGAGTGATCTGTTTGGGGCGTAGTCATAGACACAAAGTATTTTATTATGATCATCGCAAAATCCAACGAAGGACACCAGATTCTGGTGGTGTAGTTGGCACATAAATAGGATATCATTCTTAACCATTGAGATGCCCTCTGGGGAAATCCCTGATTGGTGTTCGAGCCGCTTCACTACAACTTCTTTGAGTTGGCCATTGATGGAGACACTTCCCCTGTACACAATACAACCATAGAGCCCATGAGCGATCTTCCGGCTTTTGTCGAAGTCGTCGGTCGATTTTCGAAGTTGATCAAGAGAAAAGCGATGGCCTAGATATTCCATTGTTGTTGTGGAAAGTTGTTTGGTAGAAGTGGAAGCAGAGCCTCCAAAGCACTTTAGAAGGATCCCCATTCCCAGTAAGGTCGGCTCGCAGCGCTGCGTTTGAGGCAATCAAGACCTGTATTTGCAATTGCTGAGGACAAGAGAATAAATAGATAAGACATGAGATAAACAATACATTGACTTCAACCACTTGTGATGCTACCAAATCCAAATTTTAAGTGAGCACCGTAGGTATGCGGGGTCGTAAAATAGTAAACCCGTAAATTAAGGTTATCTCACAGAAATTTAAAGATAATTACCGACTAGACATTAAATTTCTTATATTCATTTAAGTTGAGAAAATAAAAAATAATGAGATTAATTAAAAATTTAAAGAAAAGAAAAAAAAAATAGTAACTAGTATTTGAAAGATGTCAATTAAGAAAAAACAACCTAGAATGACTAATCATTTCTTCAAGTTTTAGAGCATGTAATTTACCCAAATAAATTCATTTAATATTAATTTGTTAATCTAAAGTCTTAATAAATATAAGTATCTCGCAATCACTTATATCCATATCTCAAATTAAAATTATTATTCCTAGCAATTTATCCAAGAGGCAATAAATATCCCAATTCACTCTAATATGATTATATGGGTCCAATAAATATATTTCTATCATATTAGTAAATTAGAATAAATTTCAATCCTACATTATTTAATTCTATGGTCAAATTAAGATCCCCATTTCAAGTGTAATCAAAATTCTCCAATTTCATACTTAATGGTGATCAAGCACTAAATAAACAAGATATACTAAGATTAAATAAACAAGAAAATATTAAGCATAATTTAATGGTTCAAAACAAGCTCTAATCCAAGAATCAATTCATAGCTACTCTAAATATAAGAAAGAATTAGCCATGGTTATGATAAAATCTATAACAAATATATTAAATTCAGATTTAACAGTAAGAAAAACAAAAATAATAAATCTGTCAAAAATTCCCTTCTTCCAACATTAATGCTCTCTGTTTAACGTCTCTGCCGTTGCTTCGTTCCCTCCAATTCAACTCCTCTACTTGTCTCTGTCACATTAGATATATAGTGGGAGATGGGCTAATTTGATGGGCTTCGTCTCTATCCACTTCCTTATCCAAATATGAGATCTCTTTTTATTCGAAAAAAGATATATCCGACTGTGCAAATTTTCCGTCCACTATATCACAATTGATTTTGTCTCTTTCTCCTTGTGTGGGGTCCACGCCTTTTTTTCCTTGACAGCTGAAGCTCCACGCTCTTTTCATCTCTTATTTTTTCAATATAATATATATGTATATATATATATATATATATATTATATTTATGATTGATGATGCTTCCTTTTTATTATTTTTTTCTTTTTATCTCTTGCTTCCTATCATATCTTCTACATAATAAGATATGATATGAGTATATTTTATATAAAAAATTCTTATTATCCTAAACTTAATAAAAAGATAGAAAATATATAAAAGATAATTAATTAGATACAAAATATCACTAAATTTAATCAATTGTATCTTAAAATCTGTATCTATTTAATTATAAAATATATGTTTATCAGTTTGATACGATAAAAGGTGGTCCACGCATACGCGTTATTCAATTCAAGTGCTTCATCCATATCCTTTGAATTACGCTTTTTGTAGACCCCCACCGTCGTTCTCAGTTCCCTTTTGATTTAATTAATTGACAAACACTTGTTAAACAGGTCACATAATACCCACGTAATGTGTTGATGCAATAGGGTTAACTAAGGCGTAATGTTGAGATGAATGATGGTGCTTTTACTAGAGACTTTATTGTGTATGCTATGAAGGAAGCATGCTTTTGATATTATTATGAAAGTTTACACATCGTAAAGTTATTTGTAGTAGATAGTTACTAGAAGTTTATGCCTGATACTTGCACGCTGAACTTTTTAGCATATATTTGGGGCATGCACGTTAAAGCCTTTTGGTTTCTAATTGTTGTTGGACTTAGCTATAGTAATTCACAGTCCCTTCAAAACCTATAGAATAACTAGATATATAATAGTTTCTTGATGTTCCAATGTAGGTTTTTTTTTATGATTATTATAAACTTTTGATGAGTTGGTATAACATTTATATGTAATGTTTTGTTTAACCAAACAAACTGAAAGAGAGAGACAAAATAAAGAGCGATATGACAATATATAGATATAAAAAAATTCCCATGAGATTTTCTTAAAAAGGCGGACCTAGTGCCAAAGCGGCTCCCGCACAATGCGGGCTCAGGGGAAGGAGACCCTATATGTAAGCCTTGTTACCTTGGCCTTATATTACCAATAGGCCGTTTCCAGAGCTTGAACCTTGGTCCTGGGGTAGAAAGCCAACGCACCCACCAGTTGTGTCAAGGCCCGCCTTCCCACGAGATTTTCTTAGTTATAATAAAAGGTATACTGATGTGTCATCCCATATTGCATCTGAGGTTGTCTTCTACTATTGATAATCTACGTTCTTTTTTCATGTACGACAACCTAAACATGGGTGCATTGTTAACTCTCAGAAATTGATAATATTCCAGCATATTTTCTTCTATTTTTAACCATTTTTTGGATTCAAATTGAGTATAGAAAGAGTTAATAGAAGAAAATGTGCATACCAGAATAACAAGTTAAAGTTGAAGTAGAACAATAGATTTGTGGGCTTTAGTTCAAAGGAAAAGTTAAAATTTATGGATCCTCTCTTTTATAGGAGGATAGAGACAAGTTTGGAAGCTTTTAAAGGATTGAAGATCAAGAGGGTGGAAGATGACAAGTCAAAAACTAGCTCATGGGCCAAGAGGAAGTTGCTGTGTTGTTGGCTTCGGCTAACAATGCATGTGCTGAAGCCAATGGAGATTGCCCTCATTGTGTTATATGCTTCAGCCAAAAGCATATGTGCTGAAGCATTCGGGGTCAGAACTTACTGTGTAACATGCTTCAGCACTCGACCCTGTGCCGAAGCCAACGAGGACCAGAACTTACTGTGTCATATGCTTCAGCACACTCGTATGTGCCGAAGCATACGACATACTATGCAACCATGCGTTTTACTTACTGAAACACATGTGGAGGGTATTTAAGCAAGGGATAGGCCAAATTTAGGTCATTCTTCAGTTTTCAAGTGTTCCTTGGAGTTGGGTGTGCTAGGGTTTTGCCCCCTTAAAGAGTATAGAGCTTGGGTTGGAGTCTAGAAGCAATTTGGCGCTCAAATCCTTGGTTTTTCTCATTCCTCTTCTCTTTCTTTGTTAAATTTCTGTAATGGCTGTAATTATTCTGCATAATTGTAGCTTTTTCATGACTTTGTGTAGCTAAACACCTTATTTTAGGGTTGTTTTGAACCCTTGTATAGATTAAGTATTCATTTTCCCTTTTATATTTGTGATTAATGAGGAGATTATGTTAAGTTTACTCTTTACTTAAAGCTTCTTGTTGATTGGCCACCAATAAGATTGTTGGGTTCACTTGATTAATACTTGAGAGGGCTAGATTGGGTGTAGAACTTGAGTTAAATCGTGTGAGAGCTTGAAATTTGTGAATCGAATGGATAGCTTTGCTAATGAGGTAGAGATACACTCATTAGCCTCACATAGTCAAATAGGATTTGTAATGGAACTCAGGGTTTAATTAGTTAATTAAGAGATTAATGAATTAATTGAATTAAAAGCCTATTTGGAGACTTGAGAGAGCACTTATAGGTAAATTAATATCCTTGACTAGCGTAATCTTTCATTAAGTAGCACATATTGGGGGAATTTAGTGAGTGCTTTTGAAATACAAGGGGGATAAGCAATCCTAAGCTTCATTTAATACTTGAATTCAAAGAATCATTTGCTTTTATAGATTTGAGTCTAAAGATAGCTTTGAATTCTCTTTCACCTCAATCCACATGTTTTTGGTTAAACTTGATCAATCTTAAATGACTCCATTCAACCTAATTAAACATATGGTTACATTGGTTAACTCACTTTTGTCATAGTCCTCGTGGGAACGATCTTGACTTATCACTTTATTACTTACGACCCGTATGTTTGCAGAAGCTAAACAGTGAATAAGTTTTTGGCGCCGTTGCTGGGGATTATTGACTAAAGTCTTTTGAGTTAATTAGTGTAATTGTGTGCTTGGTTATGCTTGAATCCTTTTCCTCTTCTTGTTTCATTTTCATAATTTTCTTTGTTTTTAAGTATAGTTATAGTTATTGCTCTTTTTCTTATTTTTCTTAGTTTAACCCTATTTGTTGATAAGTTTGATACTCGTTATGGGAATCTTTGAATTGTAGGTACTCTTGTTCCGTATGTAATCTGATTTGGAGATCGTTCTTGACGGTGTTGTTGAAGAATATTTTTCTGAAGACTTTGAAACTGAACCAGAGACTCCACCTCAAGTGCAACCAATCCAAGAACCTGAACCTTTGCCGGTACAAGAGCAACCGAGACCACTACCTCATCCTCATCCATTTTACAATATGGCTAATCCTAATGATGATGACTTGGAGCGCACTTTGGATGAATACATGGAGCAAGAAAACTCTATCTATCAATTTAGCATCTAATTTCCTGCTATTCAAGCTCATAATTTTGAGTTGGAGCCAATAATGCTTCAAATGCTCCAAATGATTGGTTTGTTTTCGGGAACTCAGAATGAAGACCCTACTGACCATGTGACACACTTTGTACACTGTGTGAGAACTTCAAGTTTCAAGGAGTAACTTCAGATGCGCTTAGATTGTGACTCTTCCCTCTATCACTTGACAAGAAGGCAAGGGCTTAGCTTACCGCTTTACCTCCTAATTCCATTATTACTTGGGATGAAATGGCATCCAAGTTTGAAGCAAGGTTCATTCCAAGGAGTAGACGGGCAGTTCAAAGAGCTGAACTCTTGGGTTTTCAACAACAACCCGGTGAACTTTTTCATGAAGCATGGGAGAGATTCAAGGAGTTGTGGTGTAGTTGTCCCAACCATGAACAGAAGACCTATGTTTTTCTTGAAGCCTTTGCAGCCGGATTGGATGTGCCTACTTCCAATATGCTCAACAATGCCTCTAATGGTGGAATTGGCAAAATGAGAGTTTGTGATATATCGCAGTTGTATGAGGACATTGCCTCTAGTTCCTTGCAACAATATGAAAAATCATGTTCTAGCTATAAAACATATAAGGAACCAAGTCCTTCGAGTAGTTCAAACGTGTCTAAGAAAATCGTTGCTCAACTTGAAGCAATGGTGAAGAGATTTGATCAACTTGAATTGAAGATAGAAAGAAATTCATCCAAGAATGTGAATGCTATCCAAGCTCCAAGTCCTTCTTGTGAAATATGTGGAGAAGACCACTCCTATGAAGAATGTTATCATACTATGAATTCGGTGAGTTATTTGAACAATAATCAAAGGTATCCATATGGCAACCCTTACTTTAATACCTATAACAAGGGTATGAGGGATCATCCCAACTTCTCTTGAAGGAATGGACCTAGTGAGAATCCAATTAATCACTATGCTTCTTCTAGTAAGCCAATGCGTCCACCGGGTTTTAATCAACCACCAAAGCTACAAGAGGGTGATTCCGAGACAAATAAACTCTTGAGGCAACTTCTCAAGGGTCAAGAAGGCCTAGTTGGCACAGTTTCTCTTCATGACATGGTAATCAAGAACCTTGAGATACAAATGGGCCAAATTGCTTCCCACTTGAGTGCTCAACCAAGAAATGGTTTTCCAAGTGATACTATTCCCAATCCTAAGCGTGAAGGTAAAGAAGAATGCAAGGCTCTTACTCTCCGAAGTGGCAAGACTTTACCTGATGTTCCAAGTATGGGTAAGGCTACAATAAAGCCAAAGGATCATGTTGTGGAAGATCTTATCCTTGATAAAGGGGTTGTTGAAGAGATTATGGTCGAAGAAGAGGAAAATAAGAAGAGGAAGCAAACTGAAGTGACTCTAGATGATGTGGTGTCAAGTAAGCCTATTGCTCCTGAAAATATGGAAGAAAAGAAGAGAAAGACCAATACTTCTCCTCCACGATATGTCCCACCACTCCTTTTTCCACAAAGGCTCAAGAAACATCAAGAAGATGGGCAATTCAAGAAGTTTATTGAGATGTTCAAGCAGTTGCATATCAATATTCCCTTTGCAGAAGCCGTAGAATAAATGCCTAAATATGCCAAGTTCATGAAAGATGTCCTCTCAAAGAAAAGAAGGTTTAATGAGTTTGAGATGGTGGCTGTCACCAAAAGCTTCACTGATGTTATCAAGCAACTTCCACCTAAGTTGAAGGATCCTGGGAGCTTCTCTATACCTTGTCATGTTGGAGGTAAATTCTTAGGGAATGGTCTATGTGATCTTGGTTCTAGTGTCAATCTTATGCCTTTGTCTGTGTTCAACAAGTTGGGATTAGGTGATGCTAGACCTACCACGGTTACTTTGCAATTGGCCAATAGAAGCTTGTCTTATCCTAAAGGGATTATTGAAGATGTCTTAGTCAAGGTTGATAAGTTCATATTTCTGGCTGATTTTATTGTACTTGACTTTGATCCGGATAGGGAACTACCTTTGCTGCTAGGAATGCCATTTTTAGCTACGGCTAGAACTTTGATAGATATGGATAAAGGTGAGTTGACTTTGAGGGTGGCCGATGAGCAAGTTACCTTTAATATGAATCAATTGATGAAAACTCCTCATGTGCATGAAGATTGTTTCTTTCTTGATATGATTGATCTTGTCACACAAGAGGAATTTGAGACCTCTATGATTGAAGATCCACTTGAACCCGCTCTTCTTGAGGTTGATTCTGAGGGTTTGGATGTAGTGGAATTCAAGGCTATTATGGATGCAACCACTTCTTATTCTAAAAGGAGTATACCATTTGAGTCACTTGATTTGGGTTCAATTGATCGACCAAAGTTGAAATCTTCTTTAGAGGAACCACTTTCACTTGAGCTGAAGGCATTGCTATCTCATTTGCAATATGCTTATCTGGGTTCCAACAACACTCTTCCGGTGATTATTACTTCGGATCTCACCATTCAACAAGAGGAGCAGTTGGTTGAGGTCTTAAAAACTCATAAAAGGGCTATTGGGTGGACAATTGCTGATATCAAGGACATTAGCCCCTCTATGTGCATGCACAAGATATTTTTAGAAGAAAATCATAAGCCTTCCATTGAACATTAAAGAAGACTCAACTCCATTATGAAGGAGATAGTAAAGAAAGAGCTTCTTAAATGGCTCGATGCTGGCATTGTATATCTTATTTCTTATAGTTCTTGGGTGAGCCCAGTCCAATGCGTCCCCAAAAAGGGCGGTATGACTGTAGTGGCTAACACCCACAACGAACTCATTCCCACTCGTACTGTGACCGGGTGGAGGGTTTGCATGGACTACCGTAAGCTCAATACAGCTACTCATAAAGACCACTTCCCATTGCCTTTCATTGATCAAATGTTGGACAAACTAGCTGGAAGGGAATTCTTTTGATTTCTTGATGGTTATTCGGGGTATAACCAAATAGAAATCGCTCCGGAAGACAAAGCAAAGACTATATTTACATGCCCATATGGTACCTTCACTTTCAAGCCCATGCCCTTTGGCCTTTGCAATGCACCGGCTACATTCCAACGGTGTATGATGGCTATTTTTGTGGATATGATTGAGTATACCATGGAAGTGTTCATGGACGACTTCACTGTGTTTGGTGATTCATTTGAGGAGTGCTTAGCCAACTTAACTCGAGTCTTAAAGCGGTGTGAATACACTAATCTTGTGCTCAATTGGGATAAATGCCACTTTATGGTAAAATAAGGCATTGTGTTAGGCCATCGTGTCTCCAAGAATGGTTTATAAGTTGACCGGGCAAAGATAGAGGTGATTGAACAACTTCCTCCACCTATCAATGTTAAGGGTGTGAGAAGTTTTTTGGGCCATGCTGGATTCTATAGACGGTTCATAAAGGATTTCTCAAAAATCACTAAGCCGCTCTGTGATTTACTTGAGAAGGATGCCGAGTTCAAGTTTGATGATGCATGCTTGAAAGCTTTTGAAGATTTGAAAAGAAGACTTGTAACCACTCCTATCATTATAGCTTCGGATTGGAGTTTGCCATTTATAGTCATGTGTGATGCTATCGAATATGCCGTGGGAGCTATACTTGGGCAGAAAAAGGATAAAGTCTTCTATCCTATCTACTATGCAAGCAAGACGCTAGATGATGCTCAAGAAAACTACACTACCACTGAGAAAGAACTTTTGGTCGTAGTGTATGCATTTGCCAAGTTTCGGCCTTACTTGATTGATGCCAAGGTGGTTGTTCATACTGATCATTCTACTCTTAGGTACCTCTTTGGTAAGAAGGACTCTAAAGCAAGGTTGATTCGATGGGTTTTGCTCTTACAAGAATTTGATCTTGAGATTGTGGATAGAAGAGGCTCTGAAAATCAAGTTGCCGACCACTTGTCTAGGTTGAGTACTGAAGCTCAATATGATGGAGATTTACCCATTCATGAAACTTTTTTGGACGAGCAACTCTTTTTGGTGTGTCATTCTGAAACTCCTTGGTATGCCAACATAGTCAATTACCTTGTGAGTGGAATTATTTCTGAGGACTTGAGTTATCACCAACGAAAGAAGTTCTTACATGATGTCAAGTTCTATCATTGGGAAGAACCCTTCCTATTTCACTATTGTGCTGATCAGTTGATTCGAAGATGTGTTTCAGAAGGTGAGCAACAAGAAGTATTGAAGTGTTGCCATTCCTCTGAATATGGAGGCCACTTTGGTGGTAACAAGACGGCTGTAAAAGTCTTACAATCTGGATTTTCCGGCCATCTTTGTTCAAGGATGCTTATGAGTTTGCTCTATCTTGTGACCGGTGTCAAAGGGTTAGTAATATCTCTAGGAGGAATGAAATGCCACTCAACAGCATGTTAGAAGTTGAATTATTTGATGTGTGGGGGATTGACTTCACGAGACCTTTTCCTAAGTCCTTCAACAGTCAATACATTCTGGTAGCGGTTGATTATGTGTCTAAATGGGTTGAGGCCATTGCTTCCCCAACTAATGATGCTAAAGTAGTGGTCAAATTCATGAAAAAGCACATTTTCACTCGTTTCGGTGCTCCAAGGGCTGTTATTAGTAATGGAGGAACCCACTTTTGCAACCATCAATTTAAAACTCTTTTAAAGAAGTATGGAGTGAAGCATAAGATGTCTTTAGCTTACCATCCTCAAACCAATGGTCAAGCTAAGATTTCCAATAGAGAAATCAAGAAAATCCTTGAGAAAACTGTGGGTATCACTCGAAAGGATTGGTCCATGAAGTTAGATGATGCACTATGGGCCTATCACACCGCTTACAAGACACCTATCGGTATGTCTCCTTATCGGTTGGTTTTTGGGAAAGCTTGTCATCTTCATGTGGAGTTGGAGCACAATGCTTATTGGGCTATTAAAAAGTTGAATTTTGATGAAAAAGAGGTGGGTGACAAGAGGCTTTTGCAGCTTAATGAACTTGAAGAATTTCGTTTTCATGCCTATGAAAGTTCAAAGCTTTACAAGGAGAAAACAAAGCGGTGGCATGACAAGAAGATTGTTTCTAAATCTTTTGAGCCGGGTCAACGAGTGCTCATCTACAACTCTAAGTTAAAGATCTTTCCAGGAAAGTTGAAGTCTAGATGGTTTGGACCTTTCACTGTGGTCCAAGTCTTTGACAAAAGTGTTGTGGAGCTAGAAGGTCAAGATGGGGGAAGTTCAAAGTTAATGGTCAACGATTGAAGCATTATTGGGGAGGAGATGTGGATAAGCTTGTGTCCACTATCACCCTATCTAATGAAGAATGACCAGCATGAAGAGTCGGGCTAAAGACTATAAACTAAGCGCTTTTTGGGAGGCAACCCAAGTTCTTAACTCAATCTTTGTCATTTTTGTGTGTTTTGGTAGATTTATGTTTGAGCTTTATTTTTTTTGTAGGGAGGAAAGGTACCCAATGAGGAATGAGCAAAGCCAATGCAAAGGCGGAATTTTCTGGGTGAGAAGATGAAGTTGAAGGAAGTATATGGGATATGCATCTCAGGGAAGTGCACTTGACTATAGGCTTATATTTAAGATTTTGGAAGTGCATATATGATTATTGATCAATTCTGGGTAGTACTGAAGCTATCGTGGGAAATTGGTTGATGCTAACTCTCATTTGAATTTTGGATGACATGAACTTGTGGTATTGATATTTAATGTGTTGAAAATATGTGAATCTAGGAATTTTATCATTACCCTTATGTTCATGGTGCATTTTCTGTAAGGAAGGGAGTTATATATGTTGAGATGATTTTGGTGTGTGAAATGATGCATGATACTTGTTTGATGGTGTTTGGATAAGTTTTGGGTTTGTTTGTGATGTTTGTGGAATTTGTCAATAATTGGCTTCAGCACACTTGATGTTTGCTGAAGCCAATCTGGTGCTTTTTTTTGCTGCATTTATGCTTTCTATGTTTAATGCTTCAGCACACGTGGTGTTGGCTGAAGCCAAAATATGCTTTGCTTGCATGCACACTCTCTGTGTTCAATGCTTCAGCACACAAGGTGTGTGCTGAAGCCAACTTCTCTTGCGCTAAAGAAGCATCCTCTGTGTTCAATGCTTCAGCACACCTATATGTGCTGAAGCCAAGTGTCCCCTAAAAAAAAAGTATACACACATATACGCATGGACATATATATAAATAATAATAATATATAACAATAGAAAAAAATCTATTTACACATTTTTCCATTTTTTTTTTGTTTTTTTTGTTCAAAAAAAATTAGAAATCATAAAATATATATATATATATATATATATCTCTCTCTCTCTTAGTTTTCCTTCTTTGTCCTTCATTCTTTTATCTTATTCCCAACTTATCCATTTGAATTTACACCACAATTACAACCACATTCATCCCTAATTTCAAAATCTCAATCCTTAATTGTAAATTCCAAAATCCATCAAACCTTAATCCGTCGGAGCTCACCTCTCAACTCACCTTCAGATCCCTCTCAGCTCATTTTTTCTAACACTCACTCTCGATCTCATATCTCTACCACCATTCTCACCAAGCCTTACCCCCTCCCCACCGATTGCAACCACTCCATTTTTTTCCGATCCCCACCCTAGATCCGTCACAGATCTCCGATCTCCACCGCTCTCTCTCGGCCTTCACACACTTCACCCATCAGCTCCCTCTCCTACCGTCATCTCCCTCCTCCATCGATCCACACCTCACTAGAGCTCACCACTTTTCACACTCTTTCCCGCCCGTCCTATCCGCCACTCGCTCTCTCCCCTTTCTTGCGTCACAATCGAAACCCCAGCCCCCTGTTTTTCCCCTTCACCATCTGACCCACACACATACCCCTTCTCTCACCGTCGACCCCATCTCCTCCAACCCTAACCTCAACTTTATCTTCATCGTCTCAACACCCTAAAATCCACCACCGACAGCTTATTTTTCCCTCAGCTCACCACTCTCTCCATCGTCTCAACAGCCAACCAGCGATTGTGCTCACTTAACCATGGCTGACGAACCCTTGCTACATCACACCATCATCCTCCTTTCTTTACCGTCTCTAGTTCCCCTCAGTCAACAGAGTTCACTGTGAACCTCTGCTCTCTCTCGCTTCTATCTCTCTCCTAACCGTCACTACCTCTATTTTTCTTGGTCACGGGATTCCTGTCTTAGGTTGGTGCTCCCCTGTTCTTGATCTACTCAAGTTGTAAGTGTTGCTCTGTGTGTCTGGTATGTTTGCATTCTGCTTTTCTGACCTAAAGTTCTTGCCTTTCTTTATTTTAGGTTGGGTTTAAGTAGATTAGAGTGGAGTTTGATTGTTAAACCCGTATGATGCATCTATAGTTGTGATTAAAGTTGCAGCATTACAAGTTTCAGCTTGGACTGATACGGTTTTCTTGAGATTCGTGAGTGTCTAATGTGGTTTATTAGTCACTAAGCTTCAAGAATTTGAGGTCCTATTTATGCTGAGTGAATTGGGTAGCGCTGGCCTGTTAGGTTCAAAGACATGTTGAAATTTAGGCTTGAATGGAGTGTAGGTGTTGTAGATTAGTGCCAATGATTTCTGAGGATATTGTTTAATATGAGGATTAGAATAGTTGTGTTGCTAATTGGAAGTGGTGTTGCTAGGAAATTTGTGAACTTGTGTTTCATAAATCTGTTGGTGTCCTTGGAATGTACTCAGATCTTTTCATTGTGGAAAATCAAATTGCCATTCATTGAGTTAAACCTGTATTTTGAGAACTCCTCTGAGATTAATTGCCTACAATTACTAGTTATTGCTTGTTCAATAGTCTCCGAACAAAATAGGTTGCAGCCTTAATTTCCTAGAATAGTTATGCACGATTGGCTATTTTGAGAACTGCAGTGTGTGGAAAGAGCCTAAAACCTATGGTAATTGTTTTCAAATTTTGAAATGGTAGCAAATTGAGTTTTAAAGTGTCTAACTCACCATTACCTACTGATGTGTGAAGGAAATTGAGGCTTTTGTTTTGACAAGATGTATTCTAATAGAATACCATAGGTTTCACACCTAATACTCAAATTTACTTGAACTACAAAAGCTTTTCCTTCACATGGAAGTTGCTATTTCAAACTTTTCTGAGTTGCCTTCATGTGTTAGATATTTGGAAATTCCTCCTCTACTAGAACTTAGGACTGAATTGCCAACTGTATTTGAGGAGTAGAGAATCACAATTACTGATTAGTAGCGCGCAAATAGGTTCTGCAATTGCTTATTTATTTTGGCATATGTTCCACATTGTCACATGCTACTGAGTTGTAAAGTTCTGAATCTATAAGTTGCTGATTTGAGTTTGAATGTGCTGGTTTGTTTTTGGAACATGGTCAACTTGACTTTGATTTGAGGATTAGCATCGATTGTATGTGAATATAGACACTGTGTTTGTGTTGTGCTCTGATTCATCTATTACTATTTGATAGCTGTGATAGCTTGTGTGCTGGGCAGATTATTGATGGCCTTGCCTTGGGGTTCTAGCTCAGTTTCCTTGTGACTCTATATATGTGTGATTGAACTGATAATGTGATAGGAGGATTAATAGATTGCATTGCTTGTTTAAGATAGCCTCTGAAATACATGACTTGACTGGCTCTAACTATGATAGCATATTCTGCACATGTTTGCTAAACAGAGAACCCAAGCAAGTGACTAAGTTCTGAAACCTTTGTTGTTTCAAAGATAAAACATTGAGTTTGAAGGATTTACTTGGCCATTTCTCTTCTGCTGTATAAATGGAATTGAAAGTTGTTTTCTTTTCTGGAACCAATTCTTTAATTAAATTTCAAGAGTTTCAGAAGGGATGCTTGAATTGTCATAGTCTCAAAACGACAATTTGTCCAATTGAAAATGCTGTTACAAAGTCTCTAATTAGCTTACATGTGCTAGTTGTTGGAAATTTCTCCATTTCTAGAAATTAGGGATGTACTGCCATGTGCCTCTTAGGAGTGATAATAGCACTTGTTGATGATTGCTTGTACTAGGCAGGTCTTAGGCTAGCTCTATAAAACTTGCATCGACTTTTCATATGTTTAAAAAAAAAGGAAAATGTTTTGCAGTACCCAACATTTCTTCCATGATCTGGCTATTTTGAGAACTGAAGCATAGGTGTACAACTCAAAGTGAAATGAATTGCAATGTGAAGTATCCACATCTCCATGTACATTATGATTGGTGAACTAACATGAGGCCTTTGTGTCTACAAGCTATTTGGGATTAAATTCCACCAATTTCTTGACTGAATTTTCAAAATAATGTGGTATCTGGATACAATCTTGTTCATTGGGAGTTCTATTTTCATCACTCTTACTACTACAAAAAAATAAAGCTGTGGCGCTTAGTAAGTGCTACATATCAAGACGCTACCAAGTAAATAATTAACAAAATCACTACTAAGTAAAATATAAGTGTTAAAATAAATAATTATTTTACTCATGCAAATCATCAATATTAATAATTATAACTACTAAATAAATACAACTTATATATAATAACATTTAATTTTATCTCATTTATTTTTTAGCATATAAAAATGAGAATAATTTTTTCAGGAATAAAATGAGAAAAGAAATTTCAGAAGCATTCTTCATCAAGGAAAATTAAAACAATTAAAAGTAGGAAACGTGAAAGTAAATATGAACGTTCTTTACCAACATAGCAATTGATAAAACAATACGGACAGCCATTGGTAACTGTGGATGATTATTTGTGAGAGATGAGTCTTAAATTAGCTGCCAAGAAGTTGTTCCAAAGTATTTCAAAAAAAAATGTTTGGCTACTTGACAGTTTCTTATGTGTGCTTGATTCAAGTGGTGCAACAATGAAATTCTGTGAATAATTTGGTACTAGTTCTAAGGTTTGGGCATTGCAATCTATGTGTGCTGTGGAATTATGTTCCTCCTGTGTACTTGATCTTTGAAGTGTTCAATTTCCTTTTGCATACTGATGTGTAATTGGAAGAGAGTTCTCTCTTGTTTGAAACCTTGTTTTACCTAAACTTCAAAGATTGCTCACTGCCTCTGTGAATTTATAGATTTACAAAGTTTTTTCATGAATCTATAATTGCTCTTGAGCATGTGCTTCAATGACCCAATTATGCTGAATGTCTTGGAATGTTTCCAATGCTGGGATCAATTTTGCCAACATTATATTATTCTAAATCCTTCTTCTGAGGTAATTAGGTTATAAAAGAGGTAGTGATGTTAAGCTTAGGCTTGGAATCACAGTTGAGAGCTTTGGAATTAGATAAAATTCAAGTTTGGGGGTGCCTTATTCTCTTTTAGAATAGTGTCAGTCAGTGTTTCTTTTTGCTGAAGTTCATTATTGATGAGTATTGTTTGCGTATGTGTTTTCTTGCTTTTTCGTGGCAGATCATGGCACCTAGCAAGAAACGAAAGCGTAGAACTCGTAATCCCACGAACGACACAGTCGAAGAAGTAGAGTAGAAGATTAATGCCAGAGAATTCCTTCGGGAAAGGGAGTTTGCTGCAACTTCAACCTACAAGTTTTACCATCAGGCCAAGGCATATGATTTGAGAAAGTTATTGGGCAAACGGAAGGAAGGCAATGCCTTCTTTGTTCGCCAATACTACCTCTACGCTACTTACTACAATGGGGATGTTCGGCTAAGAGACAAACAACTACTCATTGGCCCTGGTGATATCAGAAAATTTTATGACTGGCTAGTAGTTGCTGTTGAGGATTGCATGTACAGTAAGCTGAAAGATGTAATCCCCTACCTTGATAATCGTAATTAAGATTTGAAAATGCGTAATTTAAAGGAATTAGAGACCGACGATTACGTTTTTCTCAAATCTCTTTTCTAAACTTCGTTCAACATGGTCTCATATTCATCTTCTGAATCTAATTACTCTGCACAGTTCAATCACGTTCATACATATCAGAGTGTATAACTAAATCCCCGGCAACTCCCGGGTTCTATACATATATAATCTGAGAGTTTAAAAGTCTCCACTAGGGGATTACATAACCAAAATCAACAGTAATATTTACATCTCCAAAATATGCAGTAATCCCAAGTTCAAAAGAAGATAACCAACACCCTACAATCAAATATACCCCGAAGGGGTTCTAATTGCTCCAGGTTGCCCGCTTCTCTCTAGCATCACTAGCCCTGTCTGAAATGTTAGTCATTGGAAAGAATGAGATTCAAGAGAATCCCAGTAGTAACAAATCACTCATACAGTGCATAAACACAAAGCATATAAGGTCATGTTAGCAGCATCACAATGTAACATGGTTCACACCACAAACGACAGCACTCATGGCTGTAAACTCTAAGCGTCAGCTTTCGCTGCAATCTCAATGTATTCACAAAGTATTCACTAGGCGTCAGCTTTCGCTGCGATCACAAAGCATCACAATGTCACAATGTCACAATGTATTCTCAATGCACGACAAACATACATACAATGTTTCACACAAAGTATACGAGAGGAGTCACTACCTTGTTCTTTCCGATTATGCTCTAGCGCAGGTGGATCACGAACAGGGCAAATATCGAATCCTACAATTCCAAAGGCACCATTTAGACACTTCCATAGTGTTTCTTGGAGTTATATGAGTATATAATGAAAATTTACAAAAATGCCCCCGGGGACCCGGCCCGGGCCCGCCGTACCCGGTCCGGTTGCACTTTTCCCAAAATTCTAATCTGGGCTATCCTAACATATTTCCACCCAAGGAATCCATTTCCGGATTCGGAATTATCAAATTCAATGTAAAATTACAAATTTACCCTTGGCAGCCCTACTTCAAGGGTTTTAGGGGCGTTTTCGTAATTATGCTTTTTCGGCCTTTTCCGAAAAGGTGGCCAACTGTAACCCCACCTAATTTTCGCTCCTGAACTCAATGGAACCATCAAATTGATAAAATTCCAACACTTAATGGACGAAAATACCCCTGCCCAAATCTGAAAAATTTTAGGGAGATTGAGTTCTCTTGATTTCAATCCATTAAACACCTTGTATACACTTCTAATCACATGTTTAACTATTTAAACACTAATTGCACATGATTAGAGTGAATTTGGCAGCATTTCCCCTTAGGGTTTCACCATCCATTTTCACCAAAATCAAGCAAAACCAACCCAAATTTAACAACAACCACTACAACATCATCATATAGCACAAGAGGATTAAATTCATGCCCTTAATATCACTAAAACCCTAAGGTTACCATTCAGCAAAAATAGGGCAGCATAATATTACCTCATAGATTCAACCAAATTTCAAGACATTTGGGTCAAAACAAGGCTTGTGCTTACCTCTTTGCTTGGCTATAGCCCTTTCTTGAGTTCTCCCACTTCAACACCACTTAGATAGCTCAAAACTCCTCCTTTCAAGAAACTACAACCATAGAAATGAAGCTCTTAATGAGAGGAACAATTTTGATGAAGGCCTCAAGAGCTAGAAATGGAGTCTTGATAGAGAAAATGGCACAAGAACATGTTGGTTCACCTCTTGCTTCTTTGCTCTCAATTTCGTCCACTCTCTCTCTCTCTCTCTATATTTTGCTTCACCTGAACCGAAATGAGAGCCCAAGGAAAGAGAAAGCTCATATAAAAATATCTCCTTCATCTTTTATTTTTATGATATTTTATGGCAATTTTAACACATGCCTTTTAACTCATCATCTCTTTTCTCTTTAGCCATTATGCTTGGCCAAAATGGAAGATTAGGAGGGAATAAAATATGCATTCAATTATCTCTTTTATCCTCTTCCACATCCTCCTCCACACAATTTATTTTGAGTTGCAATCTTTGACCATAACCCTTTTTGTTTTTGACCTTAGCCCTTACCAATTCTTATGTCATATTTTCATTGTATTTGAACCAATGCCTCCTCCCTTTAATCAGCCCATATTTACGTCACTTAAGGGCCCAAGTTAGAGCAGAATAGGCTGATCACCAATTTCCTCATAATTACAAGGTTGCCAATACAAATTTTCCCATTTTCGGATTTTGTGTAAATTCTGGCAGATTTTCTGTCCAAACTTTGAAAAATCATAACTAATTCTAGAAAAATCGAAATGAAGCGATTCCAAAGGCTATAGAACCCTTATTAAGTCTAGTTTTAAGGAAAAATATAGCCTTTTACTAAATGGAAGCATATCATTCCCAGATTTAATTTCTTTGACCATTGCTCCAGAAAAAATCAATTTCGCTGGGCAACCTTCAAGAACTCATAACTCTTAGCTCAAAAATTGAAATAACACAAATTATATGTCCATTTTGAAGCTTGACATGTGAACTTTAAGACTGGAAAGTTTCAGAATTTTTAGACACCATTTGGTCATTCAAAACGTTCACACAAACTGACAGCCCAGAACAGAGTTTCACTGGACAGCATTTCCAGTTTTGCAACCAATGTGTCCAATCCAATTTAAATCAATTCCAATGATTAAATACCACAACATGACACCATTTCCATCACAATACCCCATTCAATTCTTCCCTCTATTCTAAGTCAATTTGGATGTTAATCCACAATTGAACTCAAATACAGGGTTTTGGTGTTGCTCATAACACAAGCGACTACAATCCTCTTTATATTCTCTAAAAGGGTTCATTAATCACTAACCACGTCCACTTTTGTAGTCATTAACCCCTAATCACAATTTGGGATCTTGCTAAACCGGGGCTTAGCAATCCACTAATCTCAGGCTTATTCTCTATCCTCGAGTTTCAAAATTCGGGGTATTACAAAAGATGCCAAAGCTGACTTCCCCTACACTCAAACAGCTGCTGAGTTGGTGGGGAAGACACTTGGTTTGCCCCAAACAACAATGAGCGATACCTGGCTAGAGCCGATTTGACTCCTGAGGCTAAATGTTGGATGCATTTAGTTGCTAACAACATCTCTCCCACTAGTCATGTGACTCAACTCACTAGAAATATGTGTCTCCTCATCTTCCTCCTCAAAACCAATCAGCCTATTAAATTGGAGGAAATAATATACCAGGCCATTGCAACTTGTAGTCGGTCTCACTCGCACAAGTTAATCTTTCTGCACCTGATATCTGACTTGTTCCTTAAGGCTAAAGTCCCACAATTGGACTCCGATCAAAGATTTACGCCTCTCCCTCCTTTTAACTATACCCATATCCTCTCACACAAAAGTCCTACCATACGGTGTCAGATGAGAGCTAGGAAAGTCAAACCTTCTTTCCCAACAATGCAGCAATTCATTGAACTTCAAAAGAAAGTAGATAAGATCTATGATCTTCTCAGTCAACTAGCTGCCTTCCATGGTTTTCCTATGGACACCCTGAATCCTCACAAACTAATGCAGTCGCGGATAATCTTCTTAAGATCGGGGTCGGGGGAGCATATGAGGAAATCAATAGTGAATCTGAGGAGGGAACCGACTACACTGATGCCGGGAGCTAGGATTCAGAGGTTGAGGAGAGCCATAGTGAAGGGGAAGCTGCAGGAAATGGAAGGGACAAAGCATTAGTCGAAGCTGCTTTAGGATCCGAGTATAACCCGGATGAGGATGAGGATGAGGATGATGATTGAAGTTGTTGCTGGATGCTCTATTGTTTTGTTTGTTTGACTAACCCTTATTTTTTTGATATAGGAGATTGGGTGTTAGGACTAGGAATCTTGATGTGTTGTGATTGTGCATGATGTGCTATGGTAACTACTGATGGCTAGATGCTAACTGATAATTGCTGCTTCTATCTTTTGTTTGAGCTCTAGTTAGCTCCATGAATGATTTGTTGCTAGTTTGTGCTTAAGATGCATATTCTTTTGTGCTTGTTTTGGGAGTGGTATATTTTGAAATTTGGCATATGAATGAGAATGCTGCTATAGGACACTGACTAGTTGATGTGTGGTGCTGTCCACTGATGACCAATACTCTCTGACATTCTTGATGCATGTGAACAGGATTTTGATAGCTACTGATAGCTAGTTTGAGTTGTACATAGCATTGTCTCTATCTCATGACTTACCTGCTATGCATGTTAATTTGCTAGCTACTGATGGCTAGACATGACCTCATTTCCGGGTCTTTGTTAGGCTACTGAGGGCCTGGATGTGTTAAATTTTGAATGGTGTGGATGCTGTGAATATTAAGCTGTACAGGTGCTGGCTATTTGATCTCCCATTCTTTTTGTGACAATGAGGACATTGTCAATTTTAAGTTTGGGGGTGTGAATACTTCAATTTTGAAATTGCTTGAAATTTTAACCTCAATTTTGAAACTTTTTGAAAGAAATAGAGTGCATAGAAATATTTTGAACTGGTTTTTTAAGAAAATTGTTGGAATGTTTGAGATTTCTCACACTTAAGTTTTTGCTTGTTAAAAAAATTGTTGAAAATGAGCTGTTAGTTTTGGTTATTTGTCAAATATTGTTTGAATGATCCTATGATATGAATTTCTGCTTGAGATGTTATATTAGATAGGAAATTTTTATAATGTGCATGGATGAGTGCATTGTAGTGATAAAACATGTTGTTCAAGAGTTTTTAAGTAATTCATGCACTATCGGAGTTAAATTTAATCTGGATGTGCGAGTTGAAGGACTCTGTGGCAAATTCTGTTATATACCTTTGTTTCAAGTTTTTGATTTTAGGATCCTCTTTGGAATTCTTCATAACCTTTTATTTACTTCACAAGATTTGAAAAAATGATTAGGGCAGTTCATAAAATGTGATTGAGCCTGTCAAACTTACCCAATTGATGTGATTTCCCTTTGAACCCTTACTTTGAGCATATTTGAAAAACCTATTAAAGATTTTTATTGGAAAACCTAACATCTACCTACCTCAACCAATGTGAAAAAACCTTGATTCCCTTGCTTTGAGATATATGATAATTGATTGGGTGGTGGAATATGGTGATGTTATGCAAAGTTACAATAGATTGGGAAAGGAGTGTAGAATGTAAGAGTTCACAAGGTACATCAATCAAGCCAAAATATTTCAAAAAAAAAAAAACAGGCTGAAAAAGAAGGCTTGATATGAGAAGATCAATTTGGTTCAAGTTTGGGGGAGTATATTTATGAGAAAAGAAAGAAAACCCTTGAATAGTATCATATATCTTGAGGTATTTGATTGATTATCCTTTCCCTTTTCTTTTGAAAACCTTAACCCCTGGCCCCATTACAAGCTAAGAAAAGTCCCTTTGATTTTTAAGTTAAGTGGGGTGAATTAGAAGAAGAGAGGAAGGAATTAGGGGATGATAAAATTATTTGTTTGAATATTGGTATATGATTTGAAGTGTTGCTTTGAATTTTAACTTGTGCAAAAGGAATAAATGTTGACTCTGTACACACACTCACACTTAAGAATTCTTGGAAAGCATACTTTAAATCTATGAAGCATTCATCTTTGCATATTGTACTCATTTCTTGTTTGATATAACTACTTGAGCAGACGATGAGGATAACATTGTTCATACATAAATGATGAGTAATTGATTCATTCAGTGAAGATAAACTTCTTTGCTTGAGGACAAGCAAATGTTTAAGTTTGGGGGTGTGTTAACTCTCAGAAATTGATAATATTCCAGCATATTTTCTTCTATTTTTAACTATTTTTTGGATTCAAATTGAGTATAGAAAGAGTTAATAGAAGAAAATGTGCATACCAGAATAACAAGCTAAAGTTGAAGTAGAACAATAAATTTGTGGGCTTTAGTTCAAAGGAAAAGTTAAAATTTATGCATCCTCTCTTTTGTAGGAGGATAGAGACAAGTTTGGAAGCTTTTAAAGGATTGAAGATCAAGAGGGTGGAAGATGACAAGTCAAAAGCTAGCTCATGGGCCAAGAGGAAGTTGTTGTGTTGTTAGCTTCAGCCAACAATGCATGTGCTGAAGCCAATGGAGAATTGCCCTCATTGTGTCATATGCTTCAGCCAAAAGCATATGTGCTGAAGCATTCGGGGTCAGAACTTACTGTGTAACATGCTTCAACACTCGACCCTGTGCCGAAGCCAACGAGGACCAGAACTTACTGTGTCATATGCTTCAGCACACTCGTATGTCCTGAAGCATACGACAGACTATGCAACCATGCGTTTTACTTACTGAAACGCATGTGGAGGGTATTTAAGCAAGGAATAGGCCGAAATTAAGTCATTCTTCAGTTTTCAAGCGTTCTTAGGAGTTGGGTGTGCTAGGATTTTGCCCCCTTGAAGAGTATAGAGCTTGGGTTGGAGTCTAGAAGCAATTTAGGGCTCAAATCCTTGGTTTTTCTCATTCCTCTTCTCTTTCTTTGTTAAGTTTCTGTAATGGCTGTAATTATTCTGCATAATTGTAGCTTTTTCATGACTTTGTGTAGCTAAACACCTTATTTTAGGGTTGTTTTGAACCCTTGTATGGATTAAGTATTCATTTTCCCTTTTATATTAGTGATTAATGAGGAGATTATGTTGATTTTACTCTTTACTTAAAGCTTCTTGTTGATTGACCACCAATAAGATTATTGGGTTCACTTGATTAATGCTTGAGAGGGCTAGATTGGGTGTAGAACTTGAGTTAAATCGTGTGAGAGCTTGAAATTTGTGAATCTAATGGATAGCTTTGTAATGAGGTAGAGATACACTCATTAGCCTCACATAGTCAAATAGGATTTGTAATGGAACTCAGGGTTTAATTAGTTAATTAAGAGATTAATGAATTAATTGAATTAAAAGCCTATTTGGAGACTTGAGAGAGCACTTGTAGGTAAATTAGTATCCTTGACTAGCATAATCTTTCATTAAGTAGCACATATTGGGGGAATTCAATGAGTGCTTTTGAAATACAAGGAGGATAAGCAATCCTGAGCTTCATTTAATACTTGAATTCAAAGAATCATTTGCTTTTATAAATTTGAGTCTAAAGATAGCTTTGAATTTCTCTTTCACCTCAATCCACATGTTTTTGGTTAAAATTGATCAATCTTAAATGACTCCATTCAACCTAATTAAACATATGGTTATATTGGTTAACTCACTTTTGTCATAGTCCTCATAGGAACGATCTTGACTTATCACTTTATTACTTGCGACCCGTATGCTTGCAGAAGCTAAATGGCGAACAAGCATATATCTGTATATATAAAATGTTTATTCTATTTCTATATGCAGTAGAAGCTGTGATATGAGGTAAGGTATTTAATTTTGGTTTGGACAGATTTACTACTAGTCCTTTCATGAAGTATGATTAAGCAGCATGCCAGTGTGCTACCAAGTAAATTTCTGTTTCAGCAGCCAGCTGAAATGTACAGTTGTGATTTCTTCTAAAACTGATATTGCCTCTGTTGTCTTAAACAAGACAATACCAGCATTACATCCGAAGAACAACTGCAGATATTACTAACAATTTTTCTAGGAATCATTAATTAAAAGGTCATTATTTGTTTGGAGACCTCTGTACCTGGTTGACAGATTGGCTTGTGAAATAACAGTACCAGTCTTCCATTATCTCACAAGTCTGTAGTTTGTATACATCTTGTTATTTATGATAGCAAAGGTGAATTTACAAGTACATGTAAGTATTTTAACAAGCAACAAAATAACAAAATTTATAAGTGTGCGTACAAACAGAAATTGGAATCTACTAATCAACATGAAAGATTGAAACAAGAGAAATCAAATAAAGAAAGCATGAGAAGCTTGGTTGGCATGTGCTTCCTCTTGTAGCTACAAGAGACGTTCAAGTTGGACTACAACATCTCCCATATTAGGCCTCTCATTGGGATCTTCACTCAAGCAACACTCTGTAATCTCCATATACAATTTCCAACACTCTGCTTCTATTTCTGCCACCAATCTTTCATCAATAATTCCCTCACCATTTCCTGTTGCTGCCACATTACGTACTTTCTCAACTACACTAATTGTATATGAGAAAAAATCTGCGCCCTCAATATGACGCCCCTCATCCTCACTAATTTGGGACACAAACTTTCCACAAATTAGTACTAACAAAAGCACCCCAAAAGAATAGACATCACATTTATATGTTACATTGTCACTGCCACTATAGCACTCTGGAGCTATGTATCCCTTAGAGCCCTCAACGGATTCCAACTTGAGGCGCTTTGCTTCCTTTGCTGAATCTTTGGTCCTTTTATAGAGAAGCCGAAATATGAGAGTTTTAGAACCCAATTCTAGTCCAAAAGAATAGCAACCGACGAAATACGACGATGAAGGATGATGCGTTTGGTACCAGAGTGAAGGTAGCGTAATCCACGCGCCACCCCTATACTGATCTCTAGCCTCTTCTTCCACGACAGTGCCGATGACTTGCCCCTAAGTTGAGCCCAGAGCGATCCCTTGGAGGCATACTCATAGACCACAATCATTTCATTGTTATCATCACAAAATCCAACAAGTGACAACAGATTTGGGTGATCTAGCTGACACATAAATATGACATCATTCTTGTATAGTGTGAAGCCCTCTGAGGATTTTGCTGATTTTTTTCCGAGCCGCTTCAGTGCAATGTCTTTGATTTTGCCGTTGACGGAGATGGAACCCCGGTACGCCGGACCGTGGCGACCTTGGCCGAGAGAATGGCTTTCGGTAAAGTTATTGGTCGATTTTCGAAGTTGGGATAGAGAAAAGCGGTGGCATAGATATTCTATTGAAGTGGAAGGTTGCTTCGTAGAAGATGAAGAAGAACCACCTCCAAAGAACTTGAAGAGGGTTTCCATTATTCACAATTTGAGGCAATCCAGAGTTGGATTTGAAGAATGGCAAGACACAGAGACTTCGAAGTGCCTGAGAAAAAAGGGGTCAACGCCGACTCGGTGGAATTCGGCATTGCTTGATCCATATTCCATCCTTTTTAATTGCGCGTTTTGTTGTAGACCCCAACATGGTTGTTTATACAATAATAGAATAATACTGTATTATTTTAACTTGCGTTACTTTATGTCCTTCTTTAGTATCTCATCATATACCATACCGTCACATTGCTTTATGTTTCTAAGGTACTGGGTCTAATTAGGCTTTGGAACTTGTAAGGAAACTTGGGAAAAAGTTAGTAGGAAGTTTCACAATGGCCCCCCCTCCCCCTTTTTTATCCGACAAGTTAAATTGGTCAATACCCAACAACTCTCATTTGAATTTTATAGTATTGAACAGCAAGTTGATCTGCAGCCTTCCCTGTATTGCGCGAACTGTGACAGATTTTCACTATCCAATCCCAAGATAGCAAGGTTTTAATCTCGGAGAAATTTTTGCATCAACCTGATTTGCTACGTCATTTATAGGCTAATCATTTAAAATACAACAACTTAACTAATATTAATCCTAGTTAGCTGCTCATATGATTCATAGGTTTATTTTTCTTTAAAAAATAAATCCCTTAATTAAGATTTTAGAAGTAATAAAAAAGTAAATCCTATGAGATCTTTTAATTTTATTAAAATATTAGCTATTATTTAGGATGTATGCCAAATCAACTCATGAGTTATTGTATTTTAATTAGTTAGATACAAATGATGTGATAAATTAAGTTCACACAAGAATTATACTTTAAGGCCGTTCCGTTTCTAATTATTGTTAGACTTTGCAAAAGCAATTCAGAGTCACTTCATTAACTACAGAATAACTAGATAGATATAGTTTCCTGATGTTGAGCACCCCATATTGCATCTTAGGTTGTCTTCTATTATTGATAATGTACGTTCTCTTTTCATTGTGCGACAATCTAAACATGGGAGCATCTTTCTATGACCTGTAAAAAAACTTGTATTGATTGAGAATAGAAAATGTTTTTTCTATTTCTATTTGCAGTAAGAGCTATGATCTGAGGTTATAACAACTTAACAAGCTAATACTTTTTGTTTGGACAGATTTACTGACAGTGCTTCCATGAAGTATGGTTAAACACCACTTGAGTAGGATTCCCATTCCCAGTAAGGTCGTCTCGCAACTGTGTTTGAGGCAATCCAGAATTGGATTTGATGAGAGGCAAGGCATAGACTTGTGCCTGGGAAGAAAGGAGGTCAACGGCGACTCGGTGGAATTACACGTCGCTTGATCCATATATATTCCCATCATTTGAATTACGCTTTTGCAGTAGACCCGACCCCAGCATGGTTGTTGATCAAATAGAATAATACAGTTCCTTATACAATAAAGTTAAATAAATTATTTAATCTTATATATTATTAAATGATACATATAACTCAAGTAAATTAGTTTGGAAAAAGATAATAAATATAAATATTTTAAGGTAATTTATTTATCTTCCTTACTTTCTTTAAAAAAAATCCCGTGGGTCTTCTATTAAGAATTGAAGAAATATACTGTATTATTTTGACCGGTGTTACTTTATTTTGTTATTTACAGTATGTGATCATAAAATCACATTTCTTTATGTTTTTTTGGTAGGAGGGGAGGGGGGAATTTTTATGGGTTTATATCAAAAGGTTGACTCCAACTTCATCTTATCCCGCGCCAATTCTCAAGTATCAATTGATGTGAAGGTCTATCATCATCTTATATAAGAAAAAACATATGTTAGGAATTTTTATATATTGTCATGTAGTTGTTTTTCTATATTGTTTTCATTTTGAAACATATACTGAAAAGTGGCGAAATCTCTTCTTTGCCAGCGAAAAGAGCGAGAATTTTCCAGAATGGTCCGAAGCTAGTCCTTTGCCAGTAAACAGAGTGACCTCCGTGACTGAGTCCGATTCTTGAATGCCCATGATAGCATATTAGAGTGTCTGGTAATGGTATGTTAGGGTACCCTAAACGAGGGATTATGTCTCATAATCTACAAGTAGATGTTTCTTATTTGAAGATATGCCAGCCGCTAATATATATATATATATATATATATTACTTACACCGTGAACCTCCTTTGTTTTTTCTGGGATTTGCGTCTGTTACCTCTCATTTGGTTGATGGAGAGTTGGCGAAGAGGTTTTAACCGACGGCGTTTTTGTTAGCAAAGTGTGGGATTGCCCCATTTTTAATACCTTCGACGTAAAATTGCAGCCCTAAATATTTTAAGCTGACATATGCATATCCAAAAATATTTTGAGCTGCTAAATGCACCTTAATTCTTTATTTTATTTTCTTAATCTACTTAAATTAGTTATGTAGTTTTTATGCAAGAATAAGAGGGAGTATGATAAATTTTATTCATAAAATATTTATATTGTTTATACTAATTAATCTATACATAAATAATCCTATAATATTAATCACAAGGGTTATTATTTCAATCAGGTAAAAATGTACTGTTTTGTTTTCATATATAAAAGAAAATGATTAGGGTATTTTAGAAAATATATGTTACATTAACTAATTCAATTAACCTTTTTAGTATGATTAAATTAGATAAATATATCTTATATTAAAAACCAAAAGAATATATTGGATAAGTGATTAGTACCCAGTGGGTGCTGTGCTACGGTGTGGCTAGATGAAACACGTGTTGTGTTTGTGTTTTGTAATGAAGAAGAGTAATTCATTCATTTCTCAGACCTGTGTCATCAAATAATTCTTACATTTCTCAGCCAACACATCAAATTCTATATGGGTTACTACAATCCTCGTTTTGGTTTTAATAATCTCAAAGTTCTTGAACCTGGACCAGGCTGGAAACCGGCGAACCGGCCGGTAAACCGGTCCGGGTTCATATTTAAATTTTTTTTTTCTTTAGAATTTCATACTATAAATCTAAAATTTTCAATTTCTCACCGGTTTAACTCCGGTCTGACCCACTGACCCTTAACCCAGTACCCCGACCGGTTCAATGCCCGGTCCGAGTTTTAATACCTTGTTTAATATTTAAAGTTTTAAACCATATATTTTTGCTCGTGTTTATTTTTTTTTCCTTGTTTAAAACTTTAGTTGCTGACTCCTTGTAGTTTAATAAGAACCAAGATCATTTCACCCTCAAAGATCAAAACTTATGATTTAAAACTACAGGGACCAAAATCAAAATGAGGGCAAATTATAAGAATTGAATATTATATTATATTAACCCAATTTCATATTACTAATTGTTATGAAGTCTTTACTTTCTTAAGTGGGACTAGACCAAGAGGCCCTTTGTGAGGAATGGGCTAGTGGTTTAATCGATTGGGTCTACGAAGAAGACCTTGGATGGTGTACAGTGGACATTAAAGTTGAGGATGGGTGGGTGGAATAAACTATTTTGTCCCTGTCTTGTTGCTTTCTCTACTCTCTGTTGTCCTGTATTCCTTCCGCAATTTCCTTTCTTGACTCTGCTATTATGCTGTCACAGTAATACTTCCGACACAATTGTTTCCTTCATGCATATTAAATTAAAAGGAAATAACACAGCTAGTTACACACAATAACTATTATTTACGTTTCAACCTTAGAGCTTAACCGGCTTGAGCTAATCTACTAAGGGTGGATCCAACATATACTGTGAACAAGGAAGTATCTTTCTTATTTACAAGTACATACCTAACCATATATATCCAAGACATCACCGGACGAAGAGAACGACTCACAACAATATATAAACGGATTATGAGAGCGAGGTTAAATCTAAAGAATATACTAATCTAGAGACACAAACTAGTTCTTAATTTCTAGCGGTAGAGTAAGCATGAAAAATTCAAACAAAGGAGAAATTAAATCAAGATATCATGGTTGGTATATGCCTCCTCTGGTAGTTGTAATAGTCCTTCAAGCTGCACTTGAACTTCTCCCATGTCTGGCCTCTCACTTGGATCTTCACTCAAGCAACTCTCTATAATGTCCATATACGATTTCCAACACTGCGGTGCTATTTGTCCCACTAATATGTCATCAATGATTTCCGGATCGGCATTTTCTGTTTCCGCCAAATCACGTACTTTCTTAACCACAGTTGGCGTAAAAGGGCAAGCATTTGCGTTGTCTATATGACGCACTTCACGTTGATAAACATGAATAACCTCATGTTGCCGACTCATACTTTGGGACAAAGTCTTTCCGCAAATGAGTTCTAACAAAACTACTCCAAAAGAATATACATCACATTTATATGTGACATTAGGGGCGAGCAAGAAGTTCTCAGGAGCCATGTATCCCAAATTACCTGCAATCGTCTCCAACTCTTTGGGTTTCACATCCTTTTCTAAAAACTTTGGTCCTTTTAAAGAGAAGCCGAAAAAATTGAGTTTTGGAACCCAATTCTCGTCCAAAAGAATGGTAAGTGACCCCAGACTGCGATGAACGGTGGTGCGTTTGGTTCCAGAGTGAAGGTAGTGTAATCCACGCGCCACCCCTATACTGATCTCTATCCTCTTCTTCCACGACAATGTTTGTGGCTTGCTCTCTCTTCGAAAAAGTTGCCGATGGAATGATCCGTTCCGGGCGTAGTCATAGACCACAAATATTTCAATATGATCATCGCAAAATCCAACAAGAGACACCAGATTCGGGTGGTGGAGTTCGCACATAAATATGATATCCTTCTTATACATTGAAATCCCCTCCGGGGAAATCCTTGATTGGTGTTTGATCCACTTCACTGCAACATCTTTGAGTTGGCCATTGATGGAGATGCAACTCCCGTACGTTACACTACCATAAGGCCCTGTACCGATCTCCCCGCTTTTGTTGAAGTTGTCGGTTGATTTTTGAAGTTGAGCGAGAGAAAAGTGAGGTCATAGATGTCCTAATGATGGGGAAGGTTGTTTGGCAGAAGTGGAAGAAGAGCCTCCAAAGCACTTGAGTAGGATTCCCATTACACCCTGTAAGGTCAGCTCAATCAAGAGTTTACAAGTGAGGAGAGGATGGGGGGCTCGGTATTAAAGATCTTCACCGTCAGAATACGGCTTTTGTTATGAAGCTCTGCTGAGGTCTACTTACCAAGACTGATCACCTTTGGGCTCGGTGTGTGCAAGGAAAATATGGATGTGGAGATGGTGACTATCCAATGGTCTGTAAGAAACAAAACTCTTTGAGTGTGTGGCGTAGTATTTCCGCTGTTTGGGACACATTCTATCAAGGAATTGGTAGGATCTTGAGGAGTGGAGATACAACAAATGTTTGGTGGGATTTGTGGACTCCGCTTGAGGAGCCATTAATCCATTTTGTTGAGAGTAATCTCCACATACTGAATCCAAGTGCCAAGATTAGGGACTTTATGTTGAAAAATGGTACGTGGAACAGATGCAAGTGGAAAGAATTCCTCCCACAATGGGTGATTAATATCATCACTCGGATTGAACCTCCACGTGGAAATGGGGATGATCCTTTCTGTTGGAGAACTGCTTCAGATGGCAATTTTAGTGTCTGTGCTACTTACACATTTTTGTCCGGCCAAAGGGATCGTCCTCGGTCGAGCCTGTGGAAGAAAGTGTGGAAGTTATCTGTACCGGAGAAAGTAAAGATGTTCTTATAGCAGGTTATTCATGAGAGATTACCTACCAACTCACTCAGAGCTAGTAGAGTGTTATCAGCCAGTGACGAGTGCCCATTTGAGTGCCACCAACCAGAGACTATTTTGCATATTCTCCGTGATTGTGAGATAGCGAGAGAAGTTTGGTTACATTTTCTTTCTCCAAACTCTCGGTTTAGATTTTTTTGCTCTGATTTGCAGGTATGGCTTAAGGAGAATATGTCAATCCCATTGGGAAAAACTTATTTTCAGCGCTGGCCCTGGATTCAGAACTTCAGTTCTATCTGTTGGCTACTATGGGCGAACATATGTCAGGGTATCATGGAAGGAGTTCAACTTCAGGCAAACGAAATCATTCATGGCATTATGTATCAGCTTATGGAGGTGAAGCATGCAAGTTTCTCCCTTCAGGATGAAGATAATATCAGATGGAAACTACCACCGGAAGGATTTGTGCGGTTGGATACAGATGGTTCAGTCAACAGCCAGCAGGAGGCGGCGTGTGGAGGAGTGATTCGAGACACCAGGGGTAATTGGGTCCTTGGATTCCAAAGGAAGTTGGGGTTTGTTCCGTCGACAACCACGGAACTCCTTGCCTTACAGACGGGTCTGCAGTTGTGTAAGCAATATGGATTTCAGAAGATCATCGCTTACACAGATTCTCTTGAGGTGTATCAACTGATCCTACGAGATAGTGGTCTTAGTCATCTGTACAGGTTTGTGATTAATGCAGTAAGAGATTTGATTTATTCAGAATGGGACACCGAATTGAGATATGCATCGAGGGAAGCAATTAGGTGTGCAGATTATCTGGCTCGAGACGCGCAGCATCTACTTCAGAGTATGGTAGTTTTACCGGTTCCCCATTCTGGTTGTATTCAATTCCCATTATTAGGGAAGATATTAGTCCCACCTTTTGATGTTTATGTTGTCTTGTAATCTGTAATTTCCAAGCTAGCTTAGCCGCTCTTCAATTCAAAGATTACAAGAGAGGAAAGACAGAGACTTGAAGTGATGGAGAAGAAGCTGGTCAACAATCGGACAACTCGTTGAGAATTGTGCATTGCTTTAACAATGACTCGTTTTGTAGACCCCCGGCATTGTCTTCTATAAAATATAATAATAGTACTGTTTAACATCCGATGATGCGTAAGGCGTGACATAGTTTAATTTGTTCTTTAGTACCTCATCATCGTGCTCCCCCATCTCAAAAAATAAAATTCATCTTTTACGAAGATTAGTTAGTTGATATTATCAGTTATTTAAAGAGTAATTAATACTTATTCACTAATTTTATCCCTATAAATACTTAAATGTAGTTTCTCGTATTTTTCTCAATTCAATATGGGTGCGGTGAAGTTAACAATTTTTTTAATTTAAAATATATTTATTGAGTTAACTGTCTTTCCTCAATTCTAATGAGGTAGATGAAAGTGATTTACTCTATTCCGTCTTCAATATAAGTCATTCAATGCAATAAAGAAAAGTTAGTTTGTTAAGTTGTTTAAAAATTATTCTAATTTCTATCTTTACTCGTAATAGATGCGATAAATTTTAAAATTATACACTCTGTAGATTGAAAATTGAGAATAAAGAATAAAAACCTATTTAGAATAAAGCAACTAACCTTATCAAAAAAAAAAAAACAGAATAAAGCAACTAATACTATATATGCTCCCTTCCTCAAATTCTGTGTTATTTAAAAACTTAGTTGAAATTAGTTAGGTGCAATAAACATTTAAAAAATGAATTTTGTTTTTCAAAATTGCCCTTATTTACGTAGAAGGGAGAGAATATGTTATATTGAATGTACTTTAAAAACTTAATGGACTAAAAGAAAACTTTATGTAAACTCAAAGGATCAAAAATATATTTTTGCCTTATGTACTATATAAAATGATTAACATTTTCTTATCTTAATAGGATAGAAGATGCAGTTTTGAATTTTTTATGATTTCTTAAAGAACAAATACCCTAAAATTGTGCAATTTTGATTTTGTTGAAAGAATACCCTATTATAGTGTTTGTAGCGAAGAAAAATATAAGAACGTGTTTTGTGGGAAACTTAGTGCGTGTTTCATTTAACAAGTGTTTTTTAAGCACTTTTAGGTAATATGTTATGATCATGAACATGCTTTATTGTTTGAGTGGGCCAATTTGTGAGGAATGAGCTAGTGGTTTCATACAGCTAATTAGACATATGAAGAAGACATGCACTGAAGATTAGTGCCAGGGAGATTTTTGTCTATTCATTTGTTTTGTTGAGGGGTGTTCATGACATAATAATTTCTTATTTCTTCTGATCATAACATTATATATCACATCAGCGAATTATATTAACGTGTTCTTCTACATCAAAACGATGATGTTACAAATCCATTGTGTGAGCTTATGGGAGATTCAAGTTCGTATTGTTACAAATTATCCTTAAATTATGATTGGCCCCTTTTTTCCCTGCACCTTCTCATTTGTCTGACAAATTGATAGAAGCTGAATTGTGGCACAAACATTGAATTATATGTGTGTCATTAATTTATGACACAACACAAAATCTATGGCATTTTTCTCTTTATTTAACTTTTAGAAAGGTTAATTGTTAATTAGCAGCCGAAGTACGTCTTTACTCGTAAAACTTTATACAAGGTTTTAATTTAGTTCCTTAATTATATATATATATATATAGAATAGTTTTTCAGTTCTCTAATTCTAACATTGTTAGTCTCAAAAGTCCCTAATCCTTAATAGATGCTAGACATAAGTTAAGCAAGAGATATGAGCTATGCCACGTATGAATGGGTTAAGGTGGAAAAATGCCAAAAAGGTACTCGACTAAATTCCCTAAAGATGATGCAGATTAGGCCCATTAATAGAGTCACACATTAGTAAATATTGAACTTTGAAGTGTTTTTCCCCTTTTGATCATTGTATTCTACGTAGAATGAGTGGCATTTTAATATCTTATATCATGATTAAGTAATGATTCAGGTTGGGTGCCTATGAAGATTGCATTGAGTGTTATGTGTGCCTTAATGACATGTGCTTAATTGGCATCTGCACCCTCTGGCCTTTGTCTGATTCAGAAGAGGCATGAGTTGGAGTAATATCTGAATTATTCTCAAGTTCCTGCCTGTATCCGGAAAAAAGAAACATGATTCCCGGCCTGCTTTTCATGTTTTCTTTTCTAATTTCTTTTAGAAGAGATACAAAAAATCATGGTCAGAAAGTTAAATGTTTCCTACTGTTTTCAGTGAAATGGATCATGAGCAAAGGCTATCAAACCAGATCGAGAATTGTAAGTCGCCTTTCTTTCACCCTCCCCACATCGCCTTTCTTTCTGTGAAACCGTGAACTCAACCATCAACCCCATGAGCGAGGCCGTAGGGACACAAGCACAAACTCCCACCGACAAGAGAGTAGAGACCACCCAAATATGACGGCGGAAGTATACCCATTAGAGGGAAGAAACCCTAGCAGAGAGGGAGAATAACCCTAGTAGAGAGGGAGCCTAACCAGCTCTCGTTTCCATTTTAAATTCTCTTCATTTACAAGAATCTCTGACAAAATAATTAAATAAGTATATAACAGAAATTAAATAGCATTGTAGCAACAAAAGACACCACCAAAGTTATAATATACAAGGACCAAAATAAAAAGAAAAGAGCAATGTCAAATTAAACATAATATAAGCTATACTCCATCCAGTTGGTAATATAGGGTGCTTTTAGAAGACTTAGTCCAAAATATAAATCATTTATAAGATAATTAATGCTTATTTTTCAGTTTTGTCCTTGTAATTAATGTTCATTTCCAATTTGTTCCCTCGTTAAATTTTCAAACACATTTTTCCATAAGGGTAAAAGTGAAAAAAGTTTCAATTTGTGACAGATTTGATAAGTTAACTATCACTTTTTGTTTTCCGTTAATTAATTAAAGTGCTCTATATTATGGATAGGAGGGTATTTATAAGAGATCAATAATTGAATTACGCAGTTTAAAAAAGTAGTTAAAATTAGTTAAAAATAATATGTATGTACGAAATAAACTTTTTTTCCAAGTATGCCCCCTAGTTATGAGGGGCAAGTAAGAGAGAGAAATATAGTAAATTTAAGTATCACTAACCTTTTCATTAATACAATACATATAATTAATGAGGAACAAAAATGGAAAAAAAAATCTCATGAAATGTTCAGACAATTATTATCAAACTCTTATAAAAAGGATTAAGGAAATTTAAATTTTGAGTTCTTATAAAAATAACAAAACTTGTTATTAAAAAGATAAAATTAGAATCAGCCCTTATGTATTGACGAAGATAACACATAAATGGGGGAACGCCAACTGTATATATATTGTATATTTATTCCAACTTCATGTATTACATATAGTTCTTATTTCATTCACGTACATAGCTTTGGATTCGTAGGAACAAAGCCGACCAAACCGGTGCTTGTAACAAAGCTAGCTGACACATTTATTCTTTAGACAGAACCTTTAATAGCGTCGCTGTATTTATTTTTGCCATCGTGGAACCTATCCCAGATCATGACTCCGCCGTACTTAGGAGATCCGTTGATAGCTGGAAGAACTTGAGATGTCAGAACATTCGCCGGAATATACCCGCCGACGTTAGCTGCGTCCGGTGATGCCGGAATTCCCAAGAACACCTTCTTGACTTCCACCCCATTGGTCCATTGATTCCATGCACTCACAAGATTCTTAATGTTTCCATTAGCATACTGGCATGGAGGATTGTTAAAAAACTGAACCCAAACGTAATCAAACAAGCCGGTTTTGATCGCCGAGCCCAAAGCAACGTCCGGGAATGGACATTGCGGCGCGGCGGCGAGGATCAACTGATTGTCCAACTCCTTTAAAGCTTTAGCTAACTCGTCCAAATGTTGCCCTGAACCGTCCACGATATCAAAGTCTATGCCATCCAAAACGGCGTCGCCTAGTGGCCGTGAACCGGACTGTCCTCCGAGGAAGTTGTCCCAGAGGTATTTAGCGAGCCGGGTGGCTTCGTCGGCGGAGTTGAGTGAGTGACTTCCGGCGCTGCCTCCGAGAGAAAGAAGCACTTTTATTCCGTTATTTTGGCAGGTTTTGATGTCCGTGCCAAATTTGGCGCAGGTGTTGGCCACGGCGGCGTCACAGTGGCCGGCCAGGTTAAGGTTAGGGTTTTGGCCGTTGCCAAAGTCGGACAAGTAAGCTATATTCACGTACTTGTAGTTTCCGGTGTTGCAGGCGTCGGCGAGAGAGCCTTCGTTGCCGTTTTGGCCCCAGTAGATGGCGATCCCACCAGCGGCCTTGGAGATCGCCGAGAAGGAAGAAATTATAAGCAAGAGAGGTAATAGTGAGGAAAAAGAAATAATGTTTTTTACAGAAACCATAATATTCAGTATGAATTGAATAATATGATCTCTATTGTAATGAGGACGTAATGGCTCTGGTTGGTGGTTTGAGAGTGGAAGAGGAGGATATATTTATCGTGTTTGTGGTGAAGAAAAGTATAATAAGAACGTGTTTTGTGGGAAACGACTTACTATAGCTAAGAGGTAGAATTCAAGGAAATTGCTGATTTAATTATGACATGCATAAGTCAGTCTGAACACTAAATTAGTCAAAGATCGAAAGACACGGCAGGTCATAATTTCTTATTTCTTCTCATGGCATCAGCGACTTATATACGAAGGCGTTTTCCTATATTTAAACGATGATGTTATAACATCTTTATTTATATGTAATACTCCCTTAGCTCCTTAATACAATATTTACTTTAATGAAGAAATTGAACTACAAACTAAATCTTATATTAAGAACCAGATGGAATAATTAATTATTATAGCATTGTTTGAGCTTATGTGAGATTATATTCAAATTCATCACATTGTTATTGTAAGAATTTTGGGTGTACTAACTTTCTAAAGTATTCATACGAAACCGGAACACTAATGTGGACCTTTATCATGTTACACAGCACAAATTCACCATAAATGGAGAAGAAGAGGAGAATAAGTTTTAGAGAAAGTGAATAGGCATATAGTTTAATGTGTGTTATTTCATGTAACCTTGAGCCACCCTTCCTCATCAAAGGACACAATGTAACAGTTTAAACATATAAACTAGAATGATTGGGGAATATCATAATCATCTACCCAAGCTTTTCTATTATTTATATTCTGACCCTAATGCACTAAGGGTAAACTAGGTATATTCCAACAATTTTAATTTTTTACATTATCGGCCTTTTTTTTTTCTGTGCACATGATAATTTACTTTGTCTGATAATTAAATTGATCGAAGCTGGATTGTGACACCTACCTTGAAATATATGTAAACAATAGGAATTGGAGAAACGTAACAAAGAATCATGTATTAACCACATTAAAGTAACTTGCTCATACAAATTATAACTCACTTGGGTTTAACAATGAGCATCTCTCATTTGAGGGTGATTAACAACTAACCCTAACTCTAGAGATTCTTGAAGAGACTTCGCTATCTAGAGAGAGACTCACATTAACCTATCTTTTAATATCGTGTGGCTCTCACTATCTTACACACTAAACCACATTAACTAAGACCTTTTATATAGATTAGAGCCTTAACCAACTCAACCAACCAACTAATTAGTTAATTTCACCTTAATATCTCTACCAATATATGTGTGTTATTAGTTTATGTCACGCCACAAAATCTACCGCACTTTTCTCTTTATTTAACTTTTAGAAAAGTTATGTTAATTAGTAGCCAAAGTGCTTCTTTGTTCCTCATGTATATATATAAAGCACTACAAAAGACTGTTTTTAATGACAGAATTTTTACTGTTTTAATTTGCAACGTAAAGCTAGCTTTTTTGGTAAGTGAAATACTTCATGGATATTTTTGCACTATAACACTTATTTTTATTTTTTGAATGAATCCTTATAAATTAAATTCTTCAAAGATTTAGTTTTCAACTTAGAGTTCATTTCCTAGACTTAGTTCTAAAATATATTAGCTTATATAACTACTAAATGGTGGGTATAAATAAGTTACACTGTTTGCAACTTATAATTTGTAAGGTTTGGTTTAAAATTATATAATTTATATTAATTATTATATTAATTCTTGCCACATTTACTTTCATCTAAAGTCATTCTTTAGCTAGTTAAGCAGGGGACGGATTCATCCACAGACTTTTGTAGCGATATATATAAGGACATAAACTGAAATTTGAAAGTTAATACACACACACACAGAGTCAATGGATTAAAGATAAAGTTTCTCTCAACTTCTCCATCATTTTGTGGGAATCAACCAGCCTTGGTTGACTCTTTCGCTATCGTCTCGTTTCATATATTTCATTATTTAATTTCCTTTCTCTTGGGCTCATCTAGAATGTTTGAGTTTCTTAGGAGACAAGATCTCAAGCATTTTTCAATTGTTTTTTGGTCGAGATCGATTTTACATTCGTTTTGGATAACTGGTTATTTCCCACTTGGCCATTAAGGTAATTAATCGATCCTTAATTGGGATTTCGATCAATAAGCCAAGGGTAAATTGAAAATGACATTGAATAAAAAATAAAATAAAAAGAAATAATTTTTTATGAGTTGAGATATATCTAAACATAATATATTTATAAACGAATATTTTTAGTGACTTTATAGATGGGTTCATTTTTTTCCCTTTCAGAAAAATATACCGTATCAAAATTTACAATTTCATATAGAATATTTGATCTAATAAATAATTTATGACAGTATGATTTTTGCTCTAAAATTTATTTATCAAATACTATCTAGCTAATTGTTCTTTTATACGTCTGAAATAAACTTTTATTTTTCAGAAAATCAAATATGAAAAGTGTGGAAAATGTTTCCGTAAGTATCAGGGATGGCTCAAGTTAATTGTTCTTGTTACGTTGTGTTTGTGTGTGTGTGATTTGATGAGATAGTTTGAGTCGTATGGAACATGACAAAAAGGTCAAAGTTTTTAATCATACATCGAATGGCACGGCATTCCTTTCACAAAGGATCTTGTTTGACAAGAAAATACTTTTGGATTCATAAAATTTAATGAATGAAAATTAAAATGAGAAATACAAAAAAATATATCCATATACAGTATTTAGGAAATGATAACTTTAAATTTTCGATCGGTATTATTAAGAAATTAATTAGTTACATATGATAAACAATATGCAACCAATTTTGCTGACTAAATATGGTTTTTTGGAAACACAAAGCTATACAATACCCATGATCAAGGGTAGCCACCATCTTTGGACCATAACAGAGTTCAATATTATTAACTAAGTAGCTAAGATATTTTAGAAAATACATATCATATGAACTAAGTTAACTAACATCCTCAATATAATCAAATTAGGTAAATATGTCTTATATTAAGGACTGGATGAAGTATTATTTATACATAAAAATGTAATAAATAAGATGAAATATCTTAGCCTTATATGTTTAAAAACTTGGAGTGATGAAAAATCTATTAACATCATAAGATCATCAGATGATCGATATTTCAATGAACAGTTACAATAAGAAGCTCCAAAAAATTGAACTGCTTTTCATCAAAATAAAATAAATGAACTTCACTCTATGTTGACATAATCTACTCTATGCTTTAAGGATTTAATTAATTATTATTACTTTCGTTTTACCTCGCTCGCTGATTTTTTGCAACTATCGTATATTTCCTCTGGCCATTTTTATGAAAGCCTAAATTTTGAATTGCCTTGGTTTCTTTTTATAAGAGCCTGATAATAATTGTTTGAATATTTAATGATTTTTTTTATTTTTATCCATTATTAATTATATATATTATATTAATTAAAATGTTGGTGATACATATATTTACTTTATTTCTTTCTCTTACTTGTCCTCCTATAAATAACTACATACTTAAAAAAATGTTTATTTCAGACATATTTATTGTTTTAACTAATTTTAATCACTTTCTTAAATCACATAATTCAATTATTGGGTTTTTATAAATAGGATCGATAACTCAAGTCCAGACTAAAGTCACACTATTTATACTCCGTAAAAATAGCATGTGTGTGTGTATTTTTTTTCCTTATCAAATAATAAAAAGTACTCCATCTGATCCTAAATATAAGATATAATTAACTTCTTTTGAAGAGATTAATGAAGTTAAATATGTTACTTAATTATATCATATATTGTGTACTATTAGATTATATATTAGTTTATAAGTTGGGAAAAATAGTTTGGAGAACAAACGATAAATATAAATATTTTAAAGTAATTCAATTAGCTTTCTTAATATTTCAAAAAAAAAAGTCAACTATATCTTATATTTAGGACTGGAGGGAATATATTATTTTAACAATATAAATGTATATCATTATTTATTCCAAATTCTAAATTCATCTATTACATAAAGAATTTTTTATTTCACTCCTGTAGCTTCCAATACGTAGGAACAAGCCTACCAAACAGCTACTTATTCAACAGCTTATTATTACACGTAAATGATGACTACTTTAGAGGGAACCCTTAATGGCATCGCTGTATTTATTCTGGAGATCGTTGAACCTGTCCCAGATCATGACTCCGCCGTACTTAGCAGACCCCTTGATAGCCGGAAGAACCTGAGAATTCATAACATCGGCCGGAATAAACCCGCCGCTTGGGGCCGCAGCCTGAGATGCCGGAACCCCCAAGAACACCTGGCCGGCCTGCACACCGTTCCATTGGTTCCATGAACTCAAAAGATTGTTAGTGTTGCCATCAGTATACATGCATGGAGGATTGTTATAGAATTGAACCCAAACGTAGTTGAACAAGCCAGTGTTTATGGCATTACTCAGGTGAGCGTCGGGGAACGGACATTGCGGCGCTGCGGATAGAATCAGGTTTTGGTTGAAGCCCTTCAGAGCTTTGGCCAGCTCATCCCAGTGTTGTCCGTCGCCGGCCTCGATGTCAAAGTCGACGCCGTCCAAAACGGCATCACCTAGGGGCCGTGAGCCGGAGCTTCCTCCGAGGAAGTTATTCCAGATGTAGTTAGCAACCTGATTGGCGTCATCAGCGGAGGTAAGAGAGTAGCCACCGGAGCCACCGCCGAGGGAGAGAAGCACTTTGATGCCTTGGGATTGGCAAGCTTTGATTTGGTCACTAAAGACATTGCAGGTGCCCGCCGTGGGGTCGCAGTGGCCGGCGAGGTTGAGTTGTGGTGTCTGGCCGTTGCCAAAGACGGCCAAGAAAGCAATGTTGATAAATTGGTAGTTTCCGGTGTTGCATGCGTCAGCAAGGGTGCCTTCGCCCCCGTTTTGGCCCCAGTAGACTGCGATTCCAGCGGCTGACGATCTCTCAACGAAGGAGGAGGAAATGAGCAAGAGAGGAAGTAATAAGAGAGAAGAGTGTTTAACAGAAGCCATGTTTAATGTGTTTGATGAATCAATAATCTGTGTTGTATGCAGAGAATAGTTTGGTTGGGTGGTTTGATTGAAGAAGAGAAGGAGGGTATTTATAGTGTTTGTGGTGTGGAAAAGTAAGAGAAAGGAAACGTGGCTTTTGGGGAAGTGATTGTTTCAGAGATATGATTGAAATGTGAATTGTTGAATAACGAGGACTTAGTCAAGTCTACTGAATATAATCTCAACCCAAAAAAAAAAATTTTATGTGTGCTTCTCAATTATATATTCAGTTGATGAATTGTTTGTTCGGTTTACATTACCATTATTAAGTTATTTTCACGCGTAGTACTTTGTAGAAGATTCACCAAAATAATAAAAACAACAATAATAATTGGGCATAATAATAATAATAATAATAAGAGAAAATCTCTAAAAAAGATAGTTGAATTATTCAAATGCTAAATTGGATCGTTAAATTCAGCAAATTCTAAATTAGGTTATATGTCTAAAATAGAATTTTATAATTTAATAATTTTACTTTACCATCCCTCATTTGATTCCAACTCAAATAATAAATTGTCCTATGTGTAACCTCACTCATCCATCTCTATTATTTTAATTTTTTTAAAAAAAATACGTGGCAAAATGTTTTTTTATTTTTACAAAAATACGGACTCATTAATCACTCCCCCTCTCAACAACTTTTCAAAAACTCTCTCCAGCCACTTCCATCTTTCCCCCCACCTCCACACTTGTAAAATACATATCACCGACAAGGGTTCTGTTCAAAGGGCAATGCTAAGCAAATATTTTTAAAGCAATATGAATATATTCATATCAAGCAATAAAAAATATTACTTTCTTAATCAGCTCGAGTTGTGTATGGTGCAGAACATTTCACAAGGAACAAAAATAATCGTACCAACATTTGAATATGTCATGAGTAAAATAAAGCATAGCATATGCATTTGATGATCCACCTCAAAGAGTGAGAGATTGTTGGTACAGCGACTCAGTGGGGACTGCCCACTGGGGTCAGAAAGGGAGAGTTTGTGGAAAAATATTGTTAAGGAGAAAGAGAGTAATTAATGAGTCCGTAATTTTATAAGAAAATTAAAATAATAAAGATGAACGGGTAAGGTTACACATAGGACAATTTATTAATTGAGTTGGAGTTAAATGAGGGATAATAAGATAAAACTATTAAATCCTAAAATCTTATTTTAGAATATATGAACTGATTTAGAATTTGTCGAATTTAACAACTCAATTTAAAATTTAAATAATTCAACTGTCTTTTTTTTTCTAGAGATTTTCCCTTATAATAATGTATGTGCCGAACTGTAGCCACCAATGTTGAAATAATTGACATAACTTGAGGCGGAATGAGTGGGGAGAGGTACATTTCTATAATGAAACAACAGTCAGATGACAAATGAGTCCACGTATAAATTTCGAAACTGGTAATTGTTTGTATCTATTCTTTTTCTTTTTACAAAAAGCCAATTCTCGGGTCATATCTGCAGGGGCGGCTTTTACTTTAAGGTAACGTTAAAAGTGAGAAGAACTCATCTTTTGGACAATCACATTCAAGTTTTACATAAAAAAAATAATGAAAAAATGATTCCTGAAACTATTATTGATAAGTTAAGGAGTGTTCATTGACAAGTCAAGGAGCGTTCACTGACAACTTCAGGGACCATTTCTTCTTCTTCTTCTTCTTTTTTGTTTTTTGGTGTGGGGCTTGAATGTAATTGTCCCCATCTTTTTTTACGAAAAGTATCCAATAAAAAGAAAAATAAAAAGAAAAATTAATGATATTTGTGAAACCATTTCAATTCAGCATAATATATATATATATATATATATATATATATATATATATATATATATATGTATATATATATATGTATATATATATTTCGTTTCTACAATTCTAATAACGCTCTACAATGCAATTGTCGAGTGGGAGCATTTCTTTTTTTGGTAGTTTTCAACTGCAGTTCATTATTGTTTTTTTCCAGGCAATAAAAATGTTTTATTTTATTTTTCCTAAATATTTGCAAACAAGGAAATATTGAGATGATCTAAACTTTGAAGAATTGTCATTGGGATTATTTAATCTACAAGTTAATAATTATGAAAATAATATGTTTTAATGATTTTCTCTAGAAGCACTCAGACTGTTATATGCCTTAATCTGTAAGTTTCTAATTCTAAAAATTTTACGTTTCTAAAAATAAATAATATCAGAAGTATGGAAGAATAGTTTCACGACCATCACCAAAAGTTAATGGTTCTTATCACAATCAGAACCGTTTTGAGAAGTTCTTATTCGTTTCGACCATAAAATAACTCGAAAGTCAAAATTTCACATGAAACATCAGATGACACGGCATTCTTTGCACAAGGAAATTGACTCGTAAAATTTGATGACTTAGAAAAATGAAAACTAAAATAAAATATTATTAAAAAATTTAAAATGTTATTACACTATAAATATTATATATGTATGTGTGTATGTACATATAATGTATATTGAATCCTCTAATACTCAGTTATGCTAAGAAAAATTAATCCACAAGTCTTCATAACTTATAATAATAAAAAAAATAGATAATAAATATTAATATTTCAAATTTTATATCTTAATAAATTTCTTGTGTCAGTAAAGTGCCCTTAACTTAGAATCATAAAACGGTGTGCAACCAATCGAAGACTGGACCTTTTTATTTTTTATTTTTTGGGTCAGATGGTTCATGTTTTAAATACCACCCTATGATGCCCGGGAACATTAATCTTTCTGGGAGCACATTTTGTGCTCATCACCAATCTTTGTTTGATTCAAAGTTTCACATGATACATCAAATGGCACGGCATTCCTTTCACAAGGAAATTAAAGACACGTAAAATTTGATGATTTAGAAAAATGAGAAATAAATAAAATATTATTGAAAATTTAAATAAAAATATTATACCATAAATTGTGTGTGTGTATCTCTTTTTTATGTATATTTAAAAAATTCCTTTTTTGACGTTACTTATACTTCTTCTGATCTAAATTGGTTTGATCTTAAATGCAAGGTCTTAATTCATTTTATAGATAATATTTATCATTTTTCTCTAAACTATGCCTATTTAATCCCCTCCAATTCAACAATATAATAATTCAAAGGTATACATATATTCTAAAAAGTGAGTAATGGTTACTATTGTAAAGAAATTGATTAATGTTACACGTAGAGAAATTCTACTGTTTTTATCTTTAAGAAAATCATTAAATATTTTTTTAAGAAAAATATTTTCATACATATAACGATTTAAAGTGATTGGAATGTTTTTCCGCCCAAAAAAAAAAAAAGTAAGCTAGTAAAATATTAATATCATTTTTATTATTAGTCAAAAAAACATAATTTTTCATTTGTATTTTTTCCAATTTGACCCTTCTTCACTTTAGTTAGTAAGACACAAATGTATTTTATAAATATTTGAGCTTTATTTTTTTTCATATGGGAAGGGAGCCCAAACTTAATACTGGGATGTGGTAATACCAAATTGCGTAGTTTTAGCAAGCAAGTGCGTTGGCTCCAACATTTTTTTTTGGTTTGAGTGATCATCAACAACAACAACATTTGATGGGTGACAACTTCAGGCAGCCCTTAATGTGAATTTTATGTCTCCTATCTTTAATTAATTAATTAAATCAAGAAACTCACATTACAAATGTACATTTTCGTCTTAGCTTAAGCCAGACCGCGATCATTATGTGTGTGTGTGTGTGTGTGTGTTTTTTTTTTTTACGCAATTAATTGAATTAATTAAGCATGCCAATCATCCAGAATGCAAAAGCTAAATTGCTCCATTATTTCTCCACTAATGTTAAAGTAGGCATGTATTACAAGATGGGATCATGTGGTCCACATCTAAATAACCTACTTATTAAGAGACACAAACAAGTAGAATTTCTAGTGGTAGAGTAAGTATGAAAGATTGAAACAAAGAAGAGAAATCAAATAAAAAAAGCATGAGATCGAAGCTTGGTTAGCATCTGCTTCCTCTTGGAGTTGCAATATACGTTCAAGTTGGAACTTCTCCCATATCTGGCCTTTCATTGGGACCCTCACTCAGGCAACTCTCTGTAATGTGCATATACAAATCCCAACACTCTGCTTCTATTTCTCCCACCAGCCTCTGATCAAAAATTCCCTCAGCTTTTCTTGTTTCTGCCAATTTACGTAATTCCTTAACATCACTAACCTCGTGATGCTGCATAATTTGGTGTGGAGTCTATCCACAAATTAGTTCTAACAAAACTACTCCAAAAGAAAAAACGTCATTCTTACACGTAACATTAACGTCAAGCAAGCACTCAGGAGCCATGTATCCTATAGTACCTGTACATCACACTAGAGGCTCTGTTACTGATAATCGGGCTTTCATCAAATCCATCGGTAGATTTTCGAAGTTGTGAAAGATAAAAGCGAAGGCATAGATCTTCTATTGTTGCCGAAGGTAGTTTCTTACCGGTTGAAGCAGAGCCTCCAAAACACTTTTGAAAGAATGCCATTTCCCGTAATCAAGACTTGGGATTTGCAAGTGCTGTTTATTAAGAGAGTAGAGAGCAAGAGAGACAAGTCATCATCGACTCAAAGTGCTAGAGAAGGGGGTCCACGCACCCGTACGAGAATTACCCGTTTTGTAGAGCCCACATCGTTTCCAAATTAATTTTAATTATTGTTATTGTGTAGATATCCTGTAATTAATTAACAGAGAATTACTCCCTGCATCCCTTATTATAAGCTTTAAATAGCTGGTTTACATTAATTAATTAGTTAAGAAAACTGTTAAAATTAGTTAAAGGCAATAAATATGTATTATTTTTTCAACTATGCTCTTATAGATAAGGAGAAAGAGTGAGAGAATAAATACAATAAATATACTCAACAAGAGATAAAATTGAAAAAAAAATGCAATAAATATGTAGACAAACCTGAAATGAAGTTTATATTTTGGGATAGATTTATTCACAAATTTGTAGCTTATAATAAGAAACGGATGGAATACTAAATAAGAAGGTCATCAAGTTCTGATGCCATCTTAAATATTTTTAATGAATTTTGGTTTTATTCAATATACTTTATAGGTTAAACCTACTTCTCTATATTTTTAACAGTTTAATATTTTAGTTTTTATTCATATACCTTTTTTTTGTCCTGCTATTTTTTTGTCCGCAGCTATACTTTATGTTGACTAAAATGTTAGCCTTCACTGATGTGAGGCTAATGTAGACTACTGGCTAGGTTCCTCCTTAGGACAAACATATGACTCAAACCAACATAATCCTTTAATTTCAATAAAATTACAATAGCAAGATACACAAAAAGAAGATCCATACTAACAAACAACTTCTTACTAACAAGTGGCTCTGTTACCTGTTTAAATAAATAAAGAAGATCTCGCAAAGGTAAGCGAGCATTAAAAAAACCACGATAAAAGTGCAAGATAGTCTACACCACGATAAAAGCAATTGAAAACAATAAACGATACGGTGGTCCGGCTGAAATTACCTGAATTTTAATGTACATTTTTTAAATGAATAGTAAAAGATTAATTAGCTACACGTACTCCACATTAGGACAAATGTATGACAGAAACCAACATAATGCTTTCAGTAAAATTACAGTAGCAAGATACACCATAAAGATTATTCATAGATGCATGTGTTGGTGGGATTGGTTTTCTGTGAGGAGAACAAGAAGAGATGTAGAAGAAAGTAGTGCACAGGCTTGAGCATGACTTTTTTTTAGGCTAAATTCACCCCACTTAATCCAATATTATAGGGTGCAAGTTGGGTAGATTAGTAAATTTCTTGCAAGATACAATGAAGACCCTTAGTATGTATTGCACTTCTAATACTCAAACCAAGACAATAATGACTTTTACAAAGTGATAATTTGACTTTATGTTTGTGTGCACTCAAAGACAAAGGCAATTAGTTTGATCTTTTGTTGTTGTTGTGTGAATGGACTGATAGTGAAATAGCCCATGAAGTGATGCCTCTTGAAACAACACTTGTTTACTTTAAAGCCATAACCATTTGTCAGATTCATGAATCATATATGTTGATTAATGAGCAAACATACGAAGAGTTACACCCAATGTTTTAAAACCCGAACCGGATGGCGAGACCGTTGGTCGGAGAACTTAACAGCTCATTTTTTGTGTTTGGACCGCTTGAGAAGTTGGGCCGCGTTAAGCCGTATGGAATTAGCTTTTGAGCCGGAAGTCGAAGCTAAACCACAGACCAGAGTGACTTTTAAAGAGCTAGATGGGTTAAAGTTGGGGTTGAGTTAACGACGATAGCAACCAACAACAAGGAAGAAAGAATAAAACTAAACAAAGTGGGGAAGAAAGGAGACGACAGAAGAAGAAGAAAAGAATGGAAAACCTAAAAGATGAGGAAGATGGAGAAGAGAAAAGAAGACAGAAAAAAATAAACGGAAAAAGAGAGTAGCGACCTGAAGAGTGAAGATTAATCACCGGCAAGAAGAGAGAAAAGAACTTAGAACTCCGAAAGAACATTGGCTACACCTTTATGCGTATATAGAGTTTTCTTATAAATAATATAATCTTTTACCAAGTGATGGTACCACACACCTTTGATTATAACTTGAAGGAAATAAGGAGTTGTCGGCTTTGTACCTTGGTAACCTTCTTCAAAATAAAATCAAGAATTGTAATATAGGGTGCAATCCCAGATTGTCTCTTGAAGAGACTTTTATTAATTACCTAGGAACTAAGTACAATGATTGACATGAAATGATTAAAAATGGAAAAATTTGATCTTTTTAACTATCAACTACATTTTACAATTAAGAATTAAACTGTTCCAAACTATTTCTTTTTGGGATTTTTCTTGAAAATATGAATTGAAATGATGATGGAATTAATAAAATAAGAGAAGTAAAGGAATCAACAATGGAATAAACAACCCCTCGTAGCAATATAATGGTGCAAGCAATCCTCACTTAAAATGATTATGGGAGATTTATCATGCTAGTTCCAAAATAGCTCCAAGGGCCACCCCTTAGACTAGGCCTAATATAGATTGATCAATACCAAGCCACCTTGCATATTAATCTCTCTAAATTAGGTTGATTAAGCATTCTAGCAATTAAATGAACTTAAAAATCATATTTAGCTTTTGATCCAATAACCGAGCCACCTCGCATTACTGCTTGATTTTCTCATTAATCTTAATTTAACAATGTCCACCCATATGAAAAATCAAGATTAATGATATTAAAACTCAATGCTAGATACAATTAATAAATTCACACTCAATTAACCAATGTAAACACAGGATACCCTTAATCTACTAAACAAGCCACCTTTTTTTTTTTGACCTGGATCCAAGCCACCTTGAAATTAGCACAAAATATTCATAAAATCATAAATTCAATGACTAACCAGCACAAAAAAATGATAATTAAGCTAATTAAGCATAATGTCAAGTATCTAACAAAGATCCAAGCCACATCCAATTCTCTAAATACATCAACATAAATCAATTCAACATTATAAAATTCATCCTAAGACCTAAGAATCACAATTACAATATAGAATTAGAGAAATGGAAGAGCAAAAACTCCCCTATTGAAACTCCAAGTTCATGCCATTGCCTTTGCTGCAAGGATTATGAAATCAGCTACTGCCACTCATCAAAACAGCACCAAGAATCAAAATCAAAATCTCAATTGAACGTCCAGCCATGGAACACCACAAGATAAATGAGATTGAAGATGAATATGGTGATTCGATTGATGGAGGCTTGAAGGTCCAAGAGATTCTGCGGCTACTCTGTTCTGATCTTTGACAGCTTTCAGCAACGGAGAGAGATGCAAAGGTGATGAGAGCAATGGTGAAGTGAAGATAACGAAGTGGAGAACGATGGTGGAGAAAGACGAAGTTCGCCAAGTCTGGTTGCTGCACCTCCTCTGCTCAGTCTTGCAGCGTTCTCTGCGCCTCTCTCCTTGCTCTGTTCTGATCCCGTGGCTGTGGTGGATGAAGCTCGCCGGCGGCTGTGGTGGTGAATGGTGCTGCCGGCGAGAGAGGAAGAAGAAGGTGAACGTTGAAGACGAAGATGAAGATGCGACGGTCTGTGTTTCGGTGGTGTGATTTTGCGTCTCTGGTTCTGTTCTTAAATCTGTTCTATCCCAGCGTGAATCAGGCCTAAAACTATTTTGCAAAAACGCTGTAGTTTCAGTGGTATTAAACTGTCATTGTACAAATTCGTGGTACCAAACTGTAATTTTCGAAGTTTGAGTCCCAAACTGCCATTTTCAGATTTAATCCAAATTTTTTAGTATTTTCAATTGAAAAAAATTTAACTAATATCAAATAATCTCAGAAAAATCAATGAGTAAGAGTAATTATAATTTAATTGACAATTGTACCCTTTTTACTCCTAATTTAATCCATTTACTCTTAATATCAATTTATCTCAAGAAAGGCAATTTAGGCTCAATTATTATGACAAAAATCTTAATTAAAGTATAAAAATATATAATTAAAATTGGGATTTGTCATAACTTTTCCTATATGTTTTTATGAATTAAAGAGACCTGACTTTAATAACTTTTAGTGTTATAACTCTTCACAACTCTTTATATAAATTCCTTCATTTATAAGGTTATGACTTTACCAAAACCACATCTCTTCATTTTAAAATACTCCAACAAGATCAATGATAAAACATGTATAAATGTGGAGAAATAAAGAAGAACTGTGAGAGTTGGAAATTTAGAAAATTTAAGCCGTCCTGAGAATTAGCAAATGAAGTGCAGCTGTTAAAGTTCTCTTAACAGTATAAGAGACTATTTGAAGCCATAGAACTATACAAGTGTTGTTGAGGGTGTTTTGTCGTTAATCTTGAAGTCCACAATAAAAAATTAATAAGTATTGTGTATAAATAAACCTACGATTGTTCTCTCTTCTCGATGAGCCTTTTATTGATTCTTAAGTAATCTAAATGCCATGAAAATACAATAAAACAGGGGGAAATTGATTTTGTTTTTTTTTTTCAAATTAATAACTAAAAGAGTAATGCAATTTAATTAAAAGCTAAAATATTATTTTTGGTATTTTCTAAAAAAATGGTGAATGCATTACAAAAAAACATGTTATTACCGACGGAATTACCCACGGAATTATTTCCGTCGGTAATTTCTTACGGTTTACAGACAGATTTTCAGTCGGAAAAATTACCGACGGAAAAAAATTCCGTCTCTAATTACTGACGGATTAAAGACAGAAAAAATTCCGTCGGTAAATACTGACAGATTACCCATGGAAGTTTTTCTATCGGTAATTACCGATGTCTTACCTACGAAATTCTGTGGGTAATTTGAATGAGAAATTACCGATAGAATTTCATGGGTAATGTGTATCTAATTACTGACGGATTAAAGACGGAAAAAATTCCGTCGATAAATACTGACGGATTACCCATGAAATTTTTCTGTAGGTAATTACCGATGAATTACCCACGGAATTCCGTGGGCAATTTTAAAGAGAAATTACCGACGGAATTTCGTGGGTAATCCGTAGGTAAAACTAATAATTTTTTTATTATCTTTTAATAATTTATATAAAATAATAAAAATAAAAATAATCTATAACAAATAAAAATTTAAATATCATAAAAATAATATTTAATATAATATATTAAATATATATAATATTCATAATAAAAATTTTAAATGAATAAAAAATAAAAAATTTTAAAATTTATATCACAAAAAAAATATAATTATATATAAATATATATTTAATATTATATATATTTATATTAATATTAAATATTTAAATGAAATAAGAAATTAAAAAATTTTAAATTTATATTATAAAAAACGAAATATATAATTATATATAAATATATATGTAATATTATATATATTTATATTGATATTAAATATTTAAATGAAATTAGAAATTAAAATTTTTTATATTTTATATTATAAAAAATGAAATATATAATTATATATAAATATATATTTATCTTAATATTATATTTTTTTAATTATTACATTTTATATATTATTACGTGAATAAATAACACAACGTTAAAGTAGCTTAACTAGCAAAGGCATCAGAATACATACCAAAGGTCCAAGGTTCGAATCCCACCTTTATCACAAAACGCAACAATTATCTCACAGAGACATGTGGCGCAAGGTTAGAGGGACACGTGGCCCCTGCTCAGAGGCCGGATGCAGGGGCGATATGTGGGGTGGCGCAAGGTTAGAGGGACACGTGACCCCTGATCAGGGGCTGGATGCAGGGGCGATATGTGGGGGGGCTTTCAGTAATTACCGACGGAATTTTTTCGTTGGTGGGTAAATTCCGTCGGTAAATCAATTTGCTATGTACATTTTAGAGACGGAAAAAATTTCGTCAGTAATTTGATTTCAGAGACAGAATTCCGTGGGTAATACGCTGTTTTTTTTATAGTGATAAGTGAATAGAATGGTATAGAGTTGAAAATATGAACGATAAATGCTCTTGGTAATGAAAAAAGTGACTATCCTTATTTAAAAAGATTATGGGAGTGAAAATTCATTAAGTCTTAAGAAAAACCTAAAGATAAGATTTAAGTCCAATATTTTCAAGTAATATTAACTCCTATAAACATAGTTAACTAGTACTTCTTGACATATTATTTAAAACCACTTATTATTATGCAATTGAAATAGATAATTGTAACTTGCTTACTCTTGAGTTCTCAGGAGCCCTGTATCCGAAACCACCAGCAATCGTCTCCAACTCTTTGGGCTTCACATCCTTTTCTGAAAACTTTGGTCCTTGTAAAGAGAAGCCGAAAAATTTGAGTTGGGGAACCCAATTCTCGTGTAAAAGAATGGTAGACGCGATGAATGACGGTGCGTTTCGTTCCTGAATGAAGGTGTGTAATCTACGCGCCACCCCTATACTGATTTCTAGCCTCTTCTTGCATGAGAGTGTTGGTGACTTGCTCTCCGTTCCATAAAGTTGCTGATATAGAGTGATCCGTTCGCAGCATAGTCATAGACCACAATCGTTTCATTATAATCATCGCAAAATCCAACAAAGGACACCAGATTCGGGGGTGTAGCGGCACATAAATAGGATTTCATTCTTATACATTGATGACATCCCCCCTGGGGAAATCCCTGATCGGTCGATTTTCGAAGTTCAGCCACAGAAAAGCGATGACCTAGATGTACAAATGATGCGGAAGGTCGGTTGGTAGCAGTGGAATAAGAGCCTCCAAAACACTTGAGAAATATTTCCATTCCCAGTAAGGTCAGCTCGCAGCTGCGTTGTAGGCAATCAAGAGTTGGATTAGAAAAGAGGCAAGATTAAGATACTTAGCTTGGAGTGCTCCAGAAAGGTGAGAGTAGTGTGTTCGTTCATCTTTTTCTCTATTTAATATATTTATCATTAGATTAAATTTTAATAGTTGAGATTTAATATTATATTATAAATTATTATGGTATTAAATATAATAAAAATATATCATGGTGTATCAAATAAATATTAATCATTAAAATTTAATATAATGATACAGATATTTAATAAAAAAACATAAAGAGAAATATCAGCGGAGACACCAAATTCACCATGAGAAGATGCTGGTCAACGGGGACGAGGTGGGAATTGTGCGTTGCTAGAACCAGAAGAACGTACGCGTTTTGTAGACCCCAGCGTTCCTGTCTATCATCAAATACAAGTACTGTTTTATTTTAGCATGATGCGTTGTTGACCATGAAATAATTTAATGTGGTAAATATAAGAGACAATTAATGTATTTTGGAGGTATTAAGGAAACTAATTAAATTATATTAAAATATTTATATTTATAATTCTTCTTTAAACCAATTTTTTTGACTTATAAATTAATATATAATCTACTGATGTACAATGTAACATATACTATGATACGGTAATTTATTTATTTTCTTGAATCTCTCAAAAAAAAAAATTATGGCTCTTATATCAAGGACCAGAGGGAGTAGCATCTAATCATATAATCATGCTTCCCTGTCTCAAAATATAATGCATGTTTGTTATAAAGATTTGTCACTTGATAATATAAGTCACTTAAAGAGTAATTAATACATATTTATCAAATTTATCCTTATAATTAATACTTAAATGTAGTTCTTCATATTTTACTCAATTCAACATATATACATTCATACATACATACATACAATCCTATAATGTTAATCTACTGGTCAGAAAAAAATAATCCTATAATATTGATCACAAGAGTTACATATACATACATACAAACATACATTATACATACATACATCACATATGTACACGTTCGTCTAAGCACAAGCCAGAAGGCAATTAATCACTGCGCAATGGTTGTGGTATTCCATATATATAATGTGTTTAACCGTAGCAAATGAGTTCCAATTTAAGTTAATTAAGCACCATGCCAATGGCCATTACGTTTGAGAAAAGCAGGCGTGGTGTGTAATATTAGCCAGATAGCAGTGTGGTGTGGGAGTAAAATCTTGTTTAGTACTAATATACTATGGACAAGAAATTATCTTTTTTATTTACGAGCATAAACCCGTAATTACTATGATCTATTGGAATATATTAGTCCACCTTTGGTGGATTAGGACCCAAACCCTATTCAAGAGGGGCTATCACGGAGAGATATGGGTTCATAAAGAGAAACATCCTTTATGGTTTAATAGTTATGTCTATTCTCATATAGCCATATGCTTAAGAGTTATATATATTATTATATGACTACATGTATACTATATATGGGACATGGGACTGAGGGAGTAGAAAATATGAATAACACACAGAATTATGTTCTCCTTCCTCTAAAAAGATCTCTCGTAAGAGTGTTCTCTTCTCTTCTTCTCTTTGGTGGATTTGTTGCCTAACGTAATCGGAGTTTGCATCAGTGCTTCGGTTTCGTGTGGGTATTTCAGAGAGTCAATCGGATTTCAAGTACGCCGGAAATTCATACACCATCCATATCCAAGACATCACGAGTAGGAAGAGATGCGCTCAATAATATAAAAACCGATTATGAGAGGTTAAATCTAACGATTCTACTCATTAAGAGACAAACAAATATGAGTATTTTCTAGTGGTGGGGTACGTAGGAATGAAAGATTGAAGAAAGGGGGATAGGTAAGAGAGAAGGAGTATTATTAAATAAACGCTTATTTCTAAAACAATACTCTTTCGGTCCTTTTCATAAGAGCTTAAAACTTGAATTATCTTGATCTTTTTTATAAAAACCCGATAAAAGTTGTTTGAACATTTATGAGTTTTTTTCCATTTTTGCCCCTCATTAATCATATATATTGCATTAATTAGAAAGTTGGTAATATTTGTGTTTACTTTATTTCTCTCTTCTTATTTGCCCCTCATAAATAAAGGCATACTTAAAAAAAAAAAGCTTTATGTCAGATATATTTATTATTTTTAATTAATTTTAATTGCTTTTTCAAACCTCGTAATTCGGTCATCAAGCTCTCATCTCATAAATAGGACCGGAAATAACAAGTGAGAGGAATGAGTGAGACTGCCAATTGGGACAAAAACATTTGAGCTGTCTAGATTTTGTTAGTCAGACCATGGATGAGGTGGTGCACCAGGTTTAAGAATTTCTCTTCAACAATAATCAATAATCAAGTAAGAAATAAGAACAAGGTAAATGAAATTAAGGAATATGATTAGGATGTTTTAGAAAAAATATGTCATAATAACTACCTTAACTAACTTTCTTAATATAACAAGATTAGGTAAGTAGGTCTATTAAGGATGGGAGCGAGTACTATACTACGAAAATGAAATCATTTTTTCTCATTTACGGGCGCCAACCCAATTATTATGTCCAAAACATCATGAGGACGAGACTGGCAACAATATAGAAACATATTATGGGGGTTAAAAGAATCTACAACTGACATGAAAGATTGAAACAAGAAGCTGAGAAATCAAATGAAGAAAGCATGAGAAGCATGGTTGGCATCTGCTTCCTCTTGAAGTTGCAACATACGTTCAAGTTGAACTTCAACATCTCCCATATTTGGCCTCTTGTTGGGATCTTCACTCAAGCAACTCTCTGCAATGTCCATTTACAATTCCCAACACTCTGCTGCTATTTCTCCCACCAATCTCTCATCAATAATTCCCTCACCATTTCTTGTTTCTGCCAAATTACCACTACAAAAAAACATCCGATTTCCGACGAAATTTGCGACAGAATTTTTTCCATGGCAATTTCCAACAGAAATTCTGTCGCAAATTTTTTCGAAGGAAATTCCGTAGCAAATTTTTCCGAAGGAATTTTCCGTGGCAAATTTAGCCACAGAATTTTTTCCGTGGCCATTTCCGACCAAAATTTCTGTCGCAAAGTTTTTCGACGGAAATTTCCGTCGGAATTTGTCTTCAAAAATTTTCCGACGGAGTTTTTTCCGTGGCAAATTCCGACGGAAAATTCCGTCATAAAGTTTTCCGACGAAAATTTCCGTAACAATTTGCCACGGAAAATTCCGTCGGAAAAATTAAAAATTATTAATTTTTAAAAAAATAATATTTATAAAATTAAAATATTAATTATTAAATAATTATATTTAAATTTAATTATTAAAATTATATTTTTATTTATTAATATATATGTTATTAATATTATATTGATTATTTTATATTAAAATAATGTTTATAATATTAAATTATTATTTATTAAATAATTTTAATTAAAATTTTATTTAATTTAAATATATAAATATTTTTTCGTTTTTATTAAATTTTTCATTATTTTTAATAATATTATATTTAAATAATAATTAATTATATGTATGTATGTTTATATATATATGATAATATTATATATATAATAATATGTAATAATATAACATAGGTTCATTCCGGCGCAACTGGCAAAGACTCAGCCTCAAAGGCATCTGCACCCTGAGGTCGCAGATTCGAACGGGAGTAGAGGCATTTGGAGGAATTATGAGGAGGCGACACGTGGCCCCCAGGGGAGGGACACGTGGCTCTCTGAGGAGCAAACACGTGGCATTTGTAAATTAAAATTTTTTTTTTATTTTTTTAAAAAATTGCGACGGAAATGAATGCCATCTGAAATTTGCTACAGAATTGGATTCCGTCGGAATTTCTAACGGGAAATTCTGTTGGAATTTGCGACGGAACAAATTCCATCGGAAATTTTTGACGGAATTGGTTTCCGTCAGAATTTGCAACGGAACAGATTCCGTCAGAAATTTCTGACAGAATTGAAATTTTGTCGCAAATTTTTTTGTGATGCTATTATTGCTGACGGAATCCATTCTGTTGGAAATTCTGTCGGAAATGCTTCGAAAACATTGATTCCGTCGCAAATTCTGTTGGAAAACAGGTGTTTTTTTGTAGTGTACGTAATTCCTTAATATGACTAACCTCATGCTGGCGCATAATTTGGCATGGATGTTGTCTGCAAATTAGCTCTAACAAAATTGCCCCAAAAGAACATATGTCATATTTATATGTGAAATCAGTGTCAAGCATGTACTCATGAGCCATGTATCCCGCAGTACCTACATGGAGTTCCACCTGTATGGGCTTCACATCCTTTGCTGAAAACTTTGGGCCTTCTATATAGTGCATGAGAAAAGAGAGATTGGGAACCCAATTCTCACCCAAAAGAATCGTAGCCAGTGAAAAATTGAGATAAATGATGGTGCATTTGGTTTCGGAGTGAAGGTAGTGTAACCCACGCGCCAACCCTATGCTAATCTCTAGCCTCTTCTTCCACGACAACATCGGTGACTAGCTCCTAAGTTGACCCCGGAGTGGTTCGTTCAGGGCGTAGTCATAGACCACAATCATTTCATTTTGATCATGGCAAAATCCAGTAAGAGACACCAGATTCGGGTGGTGAAGCTAGCACAAATATATGATATCCTTCTTATACAGTGAGAACGCTTTTGAATCTTATTGATGGAGCCGCTTGACTGCAACATGTTTGAGTTGGCCATTGACAGAGATTAAAGGATTGCAGGCCACACCATAAGGCCCTTCACTAATCATCCGGCTTTCGTCAAAGTCGTCAGTGGATTTTTGAAGTTGGGAAAAAGAAAAGTGATGGCATAGATATTCTATTAATGTGGAAGGTTGTTTGGTAGAAGTTGAAGCAAAGCCTCCAAAGCACATGTGAAGGAATGTATTAGTGAGGACAAATATGTAATTGTACAATTAGTATTAGCTCTAGTAGTGTTGTTGGTTCAGGTTGCTAGCTGTGTACTATAAGTAGATGTGAAGACAAAATTAAACCATTGTTGTTATATTCATTTTTCTGGTTATCAATAAAGTGATATTCCTTTTGTGGTTCAGCATGTGGGTAAAGACTGGCCCAAGAAGCCAATATGGTACCAGGCACCAAGTTTGACCCAATAGGAGATCTGACTGGTAAAGGGGCAAGAATAACCCAAGAACACAACCTAGATCTGGAAAAAAGAGACCTGACTACAACAAGATTGTGAGTTTGAGATTTGAGAGCTCTCAATGGCAACGAGAACATAAGAGATTGTCGTGAAGATTATCGCTATTTGACATCAAGAAGACATCAGGCCAAGAATCACAATCACAGCCTGAAAGACGTCAGGCTACAGGGATTACAACTGGTGGAAATTGCACAATTGATCACTGACAAAACTTGACGAGAACATAGATCTGTAGCAAGAAATATGCATCAAGAAAGAGTCTGTACGATCTGTAGACTGTAATTGACCATGTGATTTGTCACCTGCAATCCTAGCCATGAGCGGTGAGAGCGAGAAATTGATGGCCGAAAACCTGCCATTCACACACCCCCTATATCTTCATCCTTCAGACATGCAGGTATCAACTCTTGTTCCCCACATCCTTACTGGAACAAAGAACTACACAATATGGAGCTGTGCTATGAAAATTGCTCTTCGAGGAAGGCAGAAACTTGGGTTTATTGACGGCAACTACAAGAAAGAATCATATGAAAAATCCCTACACGACCAGTGGGAACAATGCAATCTAGTCATCCTCTCCTAGTTGATTGGATCAATCCCAAAAGAATTATCAAATGGTATCATATTTTTTGATAGTGCATATCTTGTATGGACAGACCTTCATGAGCACTTTGACAAGAAAAATGGCACCCAAGTATTTGCATTACACCAGGAAGTTAATTCACTCAGGCAGGCTGGTTCTATTGTCTCTGTGTATTTCTCAAAACTTAGAGAATTATGGGAGGAGCAATCAGCCCTACTCTCAATCCCTACTTGCACTTGTGAAGCATAAAAGGCTCAAGAAGACATGGTTCAAGAACATAAGTTATTACGGTTCTTGATGGGGCTTGATGAGTCATATGGACAAGCAAGAAGCCATATATTATTGATGTCTCTACTTCCTTCGGTTAATGATGCATATGGAATGATACTGCAAGAAGAAACTCAACGTAACATTATCACCTCTGAGAAACACTCCTCCACAAAAGGTCTAGCTATGGCATTGAGGGGGAGAGGCTGAGGAAAAGGCAGAGGTTGTGGTGACAATGGATTAGAGTGCTCTCATTGTGGCAAGAAAGGACACTCAAAGGAAAATTACTACCAAATAGTAGGATACCCTCCAAATTTTAGAGGGAGGCAACCTAAAAATATGAACCAAGGACTCAAGAATGCAAGTAGAACTTCACCTTCAACTGTTGAGGAGGTGGTAGGTGCAGCTGATATTATGGCACCAACATTCACACAAGCTGAGTATGAAAGGATACTCAAACTGCTGAAATGAGATGAAGAGTCCACTGTCCATGCGCTCACCGGTACAAGTTTGGCTATTCCTAATATTTCTATTACACATAGTAATTGGATTATAGACTCTGGAGCCACAACACATATGGAAGGAGATTTGGATTTGCTATGTGACTATAGGGAATATAATGGACCAATTAAAACTATTAAAATACCAAATGGCAAGCATGTACCTGTAACTCACATAGGCAGTGCACAAGTAGCTAGTGACATAATTTTGCATGACATTTTGTATGCGCCCCAATTGCACTTCAATCTAATTGTAGTATCCAAATTAACTAAGGAACATAATTGCATGGCCTCATTCTTTCCTCACCTCTGTTTAATGCAGGGCCTACAAGATAGGAAGACCAAGCTGATTGGTAAAGAATATGTGGGGTTATACATATTAAAAGTGGAAAAGACATACAATTCTATTCATTCTGCTCATGTGTTTCAAAAGCATGCTAGTACTTGTAACATGTCCCAAATAGATATGTGGCATCAAAGATTAGGTCATGCACCTATTTCTGTAATCAAACATTTGAATGTTGTAACTAATGAGAAATTACTTATGAATAAAGATTGTTCATTTTGTATTTAATCCAAGCAAACAAAATTTCCCTTTACACGTAGTTGTATTAAGACTAAAAGATGCTTTGAGCTCAGTCACATTGATGTTTGGGGCCCATATAGGACCCCTACCCATGAAGGACATCGTTTCTTTTTTACAATAGTTGATGACTTCTTCAGGGCCACTTGGATTTTTCTTATGAGATGTAAGTCTGCTGTTATAAACTGCATTAAGAATTTTTCTGCATACATATCAAATCAGTGTTCTGTTTCCATCAAATGAGTCTAAAGTGACAATGGGACAGAATTTGTAAATAATGAACTAAGAACTTACTTTCAAGAAAAGGGAATTGTATATGAACTTACTTGTCCCTACACCCCTAAACAAAATGGAGTTGTAGAGAGAAAGCATAGGACAATTATACAAATTACTAGAAGTTTGATTTTGTAGTCCGCTGTTCCTATCCAGTTTTGGGGGGAATGTGTAAAAATGGCTACTTATCTTGTTAACAGAATTCCTTCTAAGGTGCTAGGGTATATAGGACTTCATTTGAAATTGTTCATAAATCCAAAGATGACTTGTCTAACTTAAGAACCTTTGGATGTGCAGCATATGCTACAGACTTAAATGTTACTGATAAGTTTGAGGCTAGAGTAAGAGCCTGTGTATTTTTAGGATATCTTAACTCTCAAAAGGGATTTCTCTTGCTTGATATTGAAATTGAAAAGTTATTTGTTAGTAGGCATGTAAGCTTCATAGAGAACAAATACCCCTTTCAGGATAATTGTAACAAAACACGAGAACGTTAATGGAGAGTTAAAGCAAATTTTTTGGATAGATTCTGAGGAATCGATAATCAGCATTGATAATCAAAACAGTGAAAGAAATGAAGCAACTGAATCTGATGATACAGGACAGAATAACCCTTCAAGAATAAATAATAGTGATAGGCCATTAGAGCAAAGTGAGTATCGGCCAAGTAGACATAGGAGACCTCCTGTATGGTCTAATGATTATGTTTGTTCTATTTTGGCTCCAGGAAATATTGAGAAATGTAACAGCAAATGTAAATATCCGATTGAGGATTACCTTTCTTATAATAGTATCTCATCTAACTATATGAGTTTCTTATGCAGTATTGACTCAATGGCAGAACCAACTAGTTATAATGAGGCTATCAAACATCCTGAATGGGTGAGGGCTATGAAAGCCGAAATGAGTGCACTAGAAAATAATAGAACATAGGAGCTTGTTCCACTCCCAAAGGGCAAGAAACCCATAGGGTGTAAATGGGTGTACAAGATTAAGTACAAATCAGATGGTAAGGTTGATAAATATAAAGCTAGATTAGTGACCAAAGGTTATAACCAGAGAGAAGGAATTGATTATTATGAGACCTTATCCCTAGTTGTAAAAATGCTTACCATTCGACTTATCCTTAAGTTGGCAGCAGTTAATAAATGGCATTTACACCAAATGGATATGCATAATACATTTTTGCAAGGTGATCTCAATGACAAGGTGTATATGCAAGTACCTCCCAGATTTGGGAGCAAGGGGGAGCATATGGTATGCAAACTATTAAGTCTCTTTATGGCTTGAAGCAAGCTTCAAGACAATAGAACTGGAAGCTATCTGAAACATTGAAATAGGAAGGTTTTGTACAAAGTAAAAATGACTATTCATTGTTTGTTATGCAATATAATGATGGCATAGTATTGGTTCTTGTTTATGTGGATGATTTGCTGATTACAGGGAGCTCTGAAAATGGTATAGTAAAAACAAAAATACTTCTACACACACATTTTAAAATAAAGGACTTAGCCTAAATGAAGTATTTTCTTGGCATTAAAGTAGCTAAGTTTGAAAAGGGAATTATTTTGTGTCAACAAAAATATGTTCTTGACTTATTGTGTGAAACAGGAATGAGTGAATGCAAGCTGCTTGCCATACCAATGGCGCAGAACCTAAAGCCAATAGCTTATGAGGAAAGAAAGGACAAGAAGGAGGATCTTTACAAATATCTGGATAAATATAGGAAATTGATTGGTAAACTCATATTCTTAACAATGACACGACATGACATATCTTTTTCTGTGTAGACTCTTAGCCAATTTATGCAGCAGCCCACAAAAGCACACTATGCAGCAGTAATGAATGTAGTTCGATACCTAAAGGGGAGTCTCAGGCTAGGAGTGCTGATAAGTTCAGAAGGAGGATTATCATTAGAGTGTTACTATGATACGGACTAGGCCTCTTGCAGAACAACTAGAAGATCGGTGACAGGTTATCTTCTCAAATTTGGAGGATCATTGGTCATGTGAAAAGCAAAGAAGTAGAACACTGTATCTAAGTCTTCTGCAGAACCAGAATATAGAGCCCTTAGCATGGCAACATCTGAGATTGTTTGGGCACATGGATTACTCTGAGACCTTCATATACAGCATGAGAATCCTGTGAAGATTTTCTGAGATAGTCAAGCAGCAATACACATTGTTGCAAACCCAGTATTTCACAAGCGAACCAAACATATCGAGATAGACTGTTACTTTGTGAGGGAACAATGGGAGAAGCGGTTGATAGACTTAGAGCGTGTTCGATCAAGAGACCAAGAAGCAGATTTGCTGACCAAGGCAGTAAGTGGAAACATGCAGATGTGACTATTGAGCAAGTTAGGAGCGATTAACCTGTATCGTACCCAAACTTGAGGGGGAGTGTTAGTCAGGACAGATCTATAATTGTACAAATAGTATTAGCTCCAGTAGTGTTGTCGGTTCAGGTTGCTAGCTGTGTACTATAAATAGATGTGAAGACAGAATTAAACCGTTGTTGTTATATTCATTTTTTGGTTATCAATAAAGTGATATTCTTTTTGTGGTCCAGCATGTAGGTAAAGTCTGGGCCAAGAATCCAATAGAATGCCATGCCTAATAACGTGGGTTCGCAGATGCGTTTGAGGCAATCAATACTTATAGATTTGCAAGAGATAGAGAAGGGAGTCCATGTGCACGCGGTGGAGTAGTCAGCTTCATTGTCTTGTATTGCTTGATCAACCCGTAAACTCATTGGATGCCACATGGCTCGGCTGCGTACTTGGGGTGTCTGCAATTAGGCTACAAACCTCTTACATTCACGCTATTCCTCGTCCTTTATTATATGCTTTGAATTTGTCAACATGTGTGTCACAAAATATCACTCTCATCTTATTTATAAGTTCATTTGGGGAAAAAAATTTGGTCCTTGTTATAAATCCATTTTTAGAGAAATAAATGTAACAATTTTGCCCCTATAGAAGATAGAGAGAGGGAAAATAGAGGGTGAAAAATACCTATTCATAAATAAGGACAACATTAGAAAAATTTATCAATTTAGTTTATATTTATTAATATTGAGCTAACTAACTTTTTTTAGTTTGTGAAAATTAGGTAATTTGGACTCATAAATAAGACCAGAGTGGTATAAGTTTCATTTTATGTTTGTCTAAACATTTATTGCATTTTGTTTTTCAATTTCATCCTTTGTTGACTATATGTATTACATTTATTCTCTCTCATTTATCCTCTTTATAAATAAGGGCATAGTTGGAAAAATGGAAAAAGAATACATATTAATTGCTTTTAATTAATTTTAACTATTTTTTATCAACACAGATAAGTTATTTGAAACTTATAATAAGGCACAAAGCCAGTATTTGGCTAATAAGGTCTGATTAGGCTTAGGAAATTGGGGAAAATGTATAAAAAAGGGAAAAGGGGCAAAATTGACAACGAACTTATATATAACGGGCATTTAACACCATAAAGTTTTTAAATCTGGAGCAATTTTACCAAATTGTGTTCACTGGGTAGGAGATATGGGTCCTCTCAAATTTCTTGCTTTTAATGACATTCTTGACAAAATCGATCCACCATTACTTTGATGAGCTCTATCACTGACGTTGGGATCCTTTTCAACACCTATTGCCCACCAACATCGTCTCTCAAATAGCAACGGTTACGGAGGAATATGGCTATGGATGGGACATGCCCTGGAAGATCTAGATCATAACCTTCATCACTACACTTTTGCAAAAACCTATTGGTTAAAAGTTCTCTCAGTGAATAGATCAACCGAGTTTTTCAACAAACCTTTTAATGAATGGCTTCACTGAAACCTCAACCTACGCATCATGCGCACCCATTGGGGACTTCTCTTTAGTTTACTTGCATGGAAGCTTTGGGATAATAGGAACAAGAACATTTTGTTGTAAATATTGCATATGGGTGTGTCAAAGAAAAAGTCTCTCCAATATTATTGGAATATTTTAAAATGAAGAGATGTGTCTTGAAAAGTCATGTCCTAATAAATTAAGGGATTTGTGTTGGTTGATGAATCAAAATGGTTCATAAATCTAATAGATGGTTATGACTTCTGATTGAAGAGGTGTAGTCTTCAAGAGACACCACTTCAATGTATTAATTCATTGTCTATAAATATCCCAACCATAACATCATTTAAAAGAAGAGAAATAGAAGTCTCGGTAATCTCTCACTAAGTTATTTTATCTTTCGCTAGTTCTGCCGCCCTATATCGTTACAGGAAGGGTTTGTTTAATCCTGGGGAGATGCCGCTTTATATTTACTAAAGGGGTTGCAGAATATCTCTTAAGGACAATGTCCTCAAACGTGACTTGAACCAAATATTTTCTTATTTCTTTGCAGATTTTGCCTACACATTTTTCTAAACGAAAAGACCTCCCCAGAAAGAATCATTCTTATTATTTGTAAGTAGAAAATCGTTTGAGATATTATATGAATAAGCGCTTAAAAATTATGGTAGAGTTATCTCAATCGATTTGGTGAGGTCAATAATAGACCTATCGGATCTGTTAACAAAACTCTTGGGAGGAAAATGATTATTGAAATGTCAAGAGGAATGGGACTAAAGCTAGCTACTAATTGACAGCGAAGGCAACCCAACCTTTGTGATTGGTGATCCCATGAAGAAGGTTCAATAGGTAAGAACAAGTCATTCGTCAGTTTTGACTAACACAAATATATTTTATGTTCCTTCCTATAACACTTTGAATGTGCTATACTGCATTATTGTAGGTTGAGCAAAGCTCTTAATGATTTCAAAGTTCAACGAGGTAGTGTGCATAGTGCAGGCACATTTACGTGAAATCACCTCTATGAATGTAGAGTGTGGCCGCTCCTATGAGATCTTGACAAAATCTCTAGAGCATTTATTATGCACCAAGCACGTGCATGGCCAACATAATGAGCAAAACTATCGTTAACAGCAAAAATGTTAGGAAATAATCTGACTCTTAATACCTCTTATACACACCAAGATTTGTTAGTTCATAGAAGCATGCTTCACTGACATTTCTGTGTATCAAGTGTTATTGGTCTAGGTCTGGCTCATAGTTCTAAGGAACACCAGATACAATGGTTATATACATGGGTGTAACTCAACAAATGGTGTGCTTTCTTTGACACATGTTGGGGATTGTTGTAAATATTGCATATGGGTGTGTCAAAGAAAAAGTTTCTCTAATATTAGTGGAATATTTTAAAATGAAGAGATGTGTCTTGAAAAGTCATGTCCTAACAAATTAAGGGATTTGTGTTGTTTGATGAATCAAAATGGTTAATGAATCGAATAGATGGTTATGACTTTTGATTGAAGAGGTGTAGTCTTCAAGAGACACCACTTCAAGGCATTGATTCATTGTCTATAAATACCCCAACCGCGATGTCATCTAAAAGAAGAGAAATAGAAGCCTCGATAAGCATTCTCCAATTCATTTGGTTGATTACAAAGGAAACGAGAGAGCAGAAGGTTTGGGCTCAGAGTATCGGATTAGGTTTTTGGAAAGAAGTGTATTACACGCTCACTTTTGCACCCTTTGTGGTGATGTTGTCCATGATTCTCATGCCGAGATTACATCATGAAGAGCTTTGTTAAGTTCTGCCATTTAAATCGCTATGAAAGCTTAAAGGAAGTGTCCCGTAGCCATGCCTCTGTCATGGGTTTTTAAAATCAAAGAGAAATATGTTAGTCCGATGATAATTAAGAATGGAGGGAGTGAGAATTTTTTTTTTGTCAAAGGATGCTTCTATTACTTCATCAAATAAAGATAACAGGGAACAGTGTCATAGAATGAGAAAGAAAAACATGAGAACAAACATAACAAGGAAACCAGCCAATGGAAATAAAAACAAATCAGTACAGACTAGCCCACTCCCATCCGAGAACTTGAGCCTGAGGTATCCACACCCGCATTACAAGCTTCCTGAGCATCCAAGGTTAGTAAAGGAATTAAGGAGAGTGTTGGCTGAAGAACCCACCCCACAGGGCACACTCCCTTATAAGCATCAGCTACTAGACTATCAGCTACACGATTACCTCGTCTAGGAGTAAAAGAAAGAGAAAACCCAACCTTAGATAAAAGAAGCCTGATTATATCTTGTATAATACTTCTGCTCCTCCACTCGATTAGATCTGGACATCTGGCATCAATACAGGATTTCAGATTCAAACAATCGCTCTCAAAGATTACTTTATCATGGCCCATATCAACTGCGAGCATCATAGCTTTTTTCAGAGCCAATGCCTCTGTCATAAATGCAGAAAGAGATTTGACTTTATCCACATACCCCCATCTGAAAGCACCGTGGTCATCCCGACACACCACTCCTAGGCCTGCAGTGTCCGAGTTAGTTTGAAATGCACCATCACTATTAATTTTAAGAGATCCAGACGGAGGAAGCTTCCAGGTAACACTAGGGGGAATAATATTATTGTGCTGGTCCGGAGCATGCTGCAACCTCTCATAAGCAACCCAGAATTCTATACTACTGCGAGCAGCCATCTGAATGACAGCACTGGGATTCGTCTCTCTATGGCTAAATACCTTCTCATTTATTTGTTTCCATATGAACCAGAGTATCCAACAGATCAAAGAGATATCATGGCTCTGGAATAAATTACTACCTGTGATATGCAGCCACCAAGCATTGAAATTATCCACTTGTGAAGCATCAATACGGGCGCTCAGTGTACATCCAAACCATACACACCTAGTCCACTAGCAGTGAAAAAATAAATGCTCGGTGGTTTCTTCATCTATTTCACATACTGGGCAAAGCTTCACTGGGGAGCATTTGCGTTTGAATAGGGCTGCATTTGTGGCAACTGCACCATTGAGGATTCGCCAAATGAACTGCTGCACCCTTGGTATCACTTTAATTTTCCAAATGAACTTCCAGCACGATGAGTTGAGTATCGTGGAGGAGCTGGGTTTATCTATGCTGCCCGAGGCCATTTCCTTTCCTCGTATATACCCCAATTTCACAATGTAAACGCCATTCTTCACCTCAGTCTAGACCAATTTATCTTCCAAACCATTTCCTGGGATAGGGATATTATAAATGGCACAGCGTACATCATCTGGCAGATACTAATTGATAGGGGAGAGATCCCATTCTCCATTGACTATGAGGTCGCCCACTCTCCCATATTTAACAAAAAGGTTGGTACAATCTGCTGGTTTGTCCAGGAATCGAACATTGGGAACCCACTTGTCTCCCCATATTCTTATTGCAGCCCCATTTCCTACATCCCAACGGAGGTCTTTCTCAAGGGCAGACCGCCCCGTAAGAATGCTAGACCAGCACCACGAGGCCTTGTAGCCCTTCTCAGCATCAATGAATTCACCCCGGGGATAATAGACACTCTTGATAACTCTCACCCATAACTCATCTGGTTTCATGAGTAAGCGCCATGCTGTTTTAGCTAGGAGAGCATCATTCATAATATGGAGATCCCGAAATCCCATCCTGCTGCAGCTCTTTCCCTCTGTAAGAGATTCCCATGCTTTCCAGTGGGTCTTGCCTGCAAATGCATTACCACCCCACCAAAAATTAGCAATGAGACTATGGATCTCCCAGCATGTTTTTGTTGGAAATTTGAAGCAGTTCATTGGGTAGATTGGTATGGCTTGTATTAATGCTTTAATCATAACTTCCCTACCCGTAAAGGATAGCAATGAATGGCCCCAGCCGTGAACCTTATTTATCACCCGTTCTCTAATATATGCTAATGCTTGTTGTTTGGTCTTCCCCCATATACTAGGGATCCCAAGGTACTTCCCCGGATCTAAAGTGGTAGGAAGGCCCAAGGTCTGACCTACCATCATCTTAACATCATCAGGAGTATTAGTAGAGAAGAAGATGCTAGATTTATCCAGATTCACAGCCTCGCCTGAAGCCTTACAGTACATATTTAGAATTTTTGCTAACTGAATGCAATTCTTTTTGCTGGCTCTCATATAGAGTAATGCATCATCCGCAAAGAAACTATGGGTAAGTTCCGGACATGTCTGGCTCAATTTAACTCCTTTAAGTTGTTGTCTTTGCTGGCACTTCATGATCATACTAGAGAGGACCTCTGCCACCAAAATGAAAAGGTAGGGCGAGAGTGGGTCCCCTTGACGGAGGCCTCTTTCAGGACTGAAAGAGCTAACGTTCTCCCCATCAATACATATATTCAAGCTTACGGAGCTCACACATCTCATAATCAGTGCAACCCACTCACAGCAGAAACCATACTGCAGAAGTACCTTCTTTAAAAAGTCCCATTCCACCCTGTCATAGGCCTTGCTCATATCCATTTTGAGGGCAAATTCATACTTACCCCCAGATTTTTTATGACGGAGATAGTAGTAGACTTCATGGGCGATGATTATGTTGTCTTGGATACACCTATCTGGAACAAATGCACCCTGATTCTGTGAAATGCATGCATCTAAAAATGGGCGTATCCTAGTGGCCATGATTTTAGAGATGATCTTGTAAGAGAAATTACATAGACCAATGGGACGAAAATGCGACACATGCTCAGGTTTGTCCACCTTAGGGATAAGTGTGACATTGGTTTCATTAATGCCCTGCAGCTCTGAATTACCTGCAAAAAAATCTTGAACCACCAAATATACAGAGTCTCCAATTTTCGGCCATGCAGATTGGTAGAATTTACCTGAGAAGCCGTCAGGCCCTGGAGCCTTTGAACCACCCAAGCTGAAAGCTGCCACTCGAACCTCATCCTTGGTAATAGGTGATAATAATTGCTGGTTCATATCCTCTGTGATTACTGGGTCAACATATGTCAGCACTGCATCCATCGTCCTAGTGCCAGTTGTCGAGAATAAGTTCTGGAAGAAACTTACAATATTTTTAGCAATCTCCTCCTTTCCAAATAACCAAGCACCCGAATCATCTTTTAAGCTTACTATGCTATTCATCTGCCTTCGCTTGATGGTAGAAAGGTGAAAAAAATGAGAATTCCTGTCTCCTGCACTTAGCCAATTTATGCGGGACCGTTGCCACCAATATTGTTCCTCTAGCTCCATTATCCTATCCAGTGAAATTTTGACTTCAGATATCTCCTGTAAGCTCACTGGATCTAAGTTACCCTGGGTAAGCACTGCTAGCTGGTTTTTGAGTTGGTCAATAATCTTAGTATTATTGGGAAATTCTTTCCTGCACCATTGGACTAAAGCAGACCTGCATTTGGAAAGCCGTAGGAGAAAAGATGCGAGTGGTGAGATATCACTTACGTTCTGGGGGCCCCAACTCTGGCGAATTACTTGGCGGTAGTTGCAATGCAAGGCCCAAGCAGCTTCAAATCTGAAAGTACAAGCCTTACGGTGTGAGTCCGGACAACATTTGACAAATAGTAGGTGGTGATCAGACCCTACTGGATCCACATTAAAGACTTGCAGTTCCGGAAAGGATTCTCGCAGCAGCACATTGCCTAATGCCCTGTCAATACGCTCCCGAATGGTCTCAACCCCTTCCCGGTTGTTACACCAAGTGAATCGATGGCCATTAAATCACATGTCCTCTAAGTTACAGTTAGCAACGAAACACTTAAAATTAAGAATTTTTCTCTAGGATCTTGGCCTCCCTCAACTTTTCTCATCTTGGGAAAGAATATCATTAAAATCGCCAAGGCATAGCCAGGATGTGTCAATCGATCTACTAATCCTTCGCACTTCATGCCAGCATAGGGTGCGCGCTTCGTCATTCGGTGGGCCATATATAAATGTAATATAGGAAGGTGTAGAGAATGAGGAGGCCGAGACACAAGTATGTATGATATTAGTAGAGGAGAAGAGGATATTTACCATGACTGAATTAGACCACCATAAGGCAAGACCTCCACTCCTTCCAACCGGGTCAACTATCCACTCCTCCGAATAATCGCATGGTCTTCGAATTTTCCTTACCACTCTGGCCTTCTGCTTTGTCTCCATTAAGAAGACAATATGGGGTTTTTTCCGGAAGCATTCTTCCTTCAAGTTCCTTACTGTCAAGGCAACCCCTAGGCCTTGACAGTTCCAGGCTAAGAGATTCATGGTGCACCGGTAGCTGGTCCCATCCAGCCACCGGCGGTATCTGAAGAAGGGTTAATTTGAACCTCATCACTGTGCCTTGAGACATTGAACCAAGTATCAGGAAAATCTATTTCACCCGTGCCCATATCAGAATTGGTCGAACCCTTCTGTCCCGTGACATGAGATCGCCGTAGGTGCTGCTTAAGGGCTCAAAAACTCTGTCGGCGTCCTCTCTGTGTAGGGCGATCCATTGACCTCAGAGTCGCTGCAGGCACTTTCTCATCAAATAGGAGCTTCCATCGCCTTTTAGAGTCTTCTGGGCTATTATCCACATCATGTGGTCTTTTAATGTGGACCCCATTAAGTCTGAATGTGACCGCTGAGACTGGAGAGAGATCATTACGGGGAATGATTGCTAAATGGTTGGTCTCATCCTCTTTGGGAAATTCCACTTTGTACGCCTCCTGGTCCACTGGGCCCGCTGGCATAGCATCCCCAACATAAGGCTCCAAGACGTGTTGTTGGGCTACAGAGGAGTGCTGGGCTTCAAGTGCATTCGACATCCTACCAAACTGGGGCCCACACTCAAGTTCCCCACTCTGAGTATCCCCATTACGTGGCTGCATTAAATCAGAGATCTTCCCACGATTACCTGCCACGACCTCAATCATTGGCACAATATCAGAGCATAACCGTTTAGAGGAACGGTCGGTTACCCCTGCATTCAAAGCATTGATGTGAATCTCGGACTTTCCGCCACTCCATCCTGAACCGCGCCCTGATCCTTAATTTCCAAAACTGCCAACCCTACCGTCAAAAGGAGAGGTCCGGCGAAAGCAATGCATCGGAGGGCTTTTGACTCGGGGCCCAGCCTCACACCAGTCCTTCTTGCAGATCTTCAGAATGTCTTCAAAGGTTTTTGTGGATGGTGCACTCAACCAGCTCCCATATTCTCTATCTGCATCGCCCCCCTTATCACTATCACGACATGTTTTACAGCTCCGACTGTCATGGCCAAGACACCCACAATTATAACAAAAGTTTTGCAACCTTTCATATTTAACTGTTACCCAGGCTGGTTCCTTCCCCATGCGCGGCACCCAAAAACCTGTGGTTAAAGGCTCATCCATATGAATCAATGATCTAACACGGACAAAACTTCTCACCATCCGCCGGTTTACTACTGGTTGCTCATACATGACAGTGTCCCCTACAACATCACCCAATGTTTTGACATTAGAATTACTAAAGGCTTCCAACGGGAGTCCATGGAATTGCACCCAAAAGGGTGAGACACTAAAATCCACATCCTTAAGCACCATGTAATCCTCCCAGATCTGAAGATTTAGGAGGTGACCCTGTATAGACCAGGGTCTGCCTTTCAGTATGCGTATATAGTCATCTCGCTTCATAAATCTGAACAGGAATATGAATTGCCTCCGATCAAGCTCATGCACCTCCACATCCTCATCCAGTTGCCACCCTTTCTTGATTGTAGAGATGACCATAGGAACATTTAGATTTTTCCCCGTGAGAATCTTTCCAACAAGGGTACCCCCCTGATTCTCTACTTTCGATTCCAACTCTAAGACTACCTCCTTCCGTTTTTTAGATCCACTACTCTGACCCACCTCCATTCCTCCAGACCACCAGACCACCAAGACTTTGAAAACACACGCAGATGATAGTTGTTTAAAGATGAAAGGAAAGAAGAAGCAAAGAGGGAGAAAGAAAAAGGAACACAGAGATGGTCAGCGTTCAAATAACGCCAACCACAATGGCATACCAGGGGACCTCACTATCTCTCACAAAAGGAGAGGGAGTCCAATTTTTTTCCCTATACGGAGGGAGTGAGAATTGAGTCTTACTGAATTTGAAGAATTTATATTAAAATAAGCCTATAATAAAGGCGGGCTATGATTATTACTATCATGGATAGATGCCCAATATCCGCTTCAACTGGACTATTTTAATCTCTATAGTAAAGAGATTTTGAGGGTACTGTGATCCTTGCAAACACAGGCAAGAGGCAGAAAAGAAGTTTGCAAGTTTGATTAGAAAGAGAAAACTGTCTTTGCTACGGTATGAGAAGACGATGAAGAAGAAGAAGAGACACATTGGAGTTACCGTTATTGACGTCCGGTCTAGACCCATGTACGCATTGATTGAGAATAATTGGTGGGCATATATTAAAATATTTAATAATGTGGTTATAGCTTTCAATATTTGATGTGCGATTTTTGAGTATTGATTTGCCCATAGAAATCAATACGTTATTTAATTATTTATGCTAATCTGAGATTTTTATGACGATAAATTTTAGTTGGAGGCTTTGTTGTCAATAAATATATTAGTTTTGATTCATAGGGAAGTTAATAAATCTCCTATTATGTCTCCTTATTTTAATGAGGATTTGATGAATATTAAATTAATAAAGTGAAGATAATATATATCTTATGATTTATGAGGCAAACGTTTTTCCTTTCCTCAAGTAATAAGCCCTTGGTTTCATCGAGAGATTTTATTGCTTTTGATTAGTGAATATTTTGAATTAAATTACTTATCGTATGGAGATGAAATTTTGATGATAATAAGATCATTATTGGGTTCATGCTTGTTATTTAAGTCCCAATTAACAGATTTAATGATTAGCAAGTCCTTTAAAATCATTAAATTGCAGTGAAGTCTTAAGAGACCTCAGTGCAATTAATTCTAAATGTGAAAATACATTTTTGTCTCTTATTAAATTTGAAAAAAAAAAAGCTGAACTTTTAGGGCTTAGTAATGTTCAAAAAAGTTGAGCTCTTCTTCCTTCACCTCACCATGTGCGCGCCTCACAACGTCAGAGTGAGAGAGAAGAGCTCGACTTTTTCAAATACAGCTGAGCCCTAAAAATTTCAGCTTTTTTTTTTCAAATTTAATAAGGGGCAAAACTGTATTTTTACGTTTGAAATTAATTGCACCCAGGTCTCATAGGACTTCCCTACAATTTGATTATTTCAAAGGACATGGTTGCCATTAGGTCTGTTAATTGGGATTTGATTGCAATTTTCCCTAGATTTTACATAAAATAAGTAATATTTGATATCTTATAACCATGGGTACGTAATGATGCAGGTTGGGTGCCCATGAAGATTGCATTGAGTATCATGTGTGCCTTAATGACATGTGCCTGGCACCTGCACCCTCTTGCCTTTGTCTTAATCAGAAGAGGCATGAGTTGGAGTAGTATCTGAATTATTTTCAATGTTTTTATGTTTTCTTTTCTAATTTATTTTAGAAGATATAGAAAAATGAAAGTCATAAAATTAAAGTTTTCCTATTGTTTTCAGTGAAGAAATGGACAAGATTTCACACACACACAGATGTATCTCCTATTCAAAGTCATGCTCAGTGTACAATGCTTAAAGTGGCCGGGAGGTTTCAACCGAAGCCATATAAAAAACTAGTCATATTAATCTTCACATTAGAGACTTTTATTAATTATTCATTTGTCAAAACATGTCCTAGTAGTTTCATGACAGAGACTGCTGAAGAAATTACGCTTGAAAGCTAGGAAGTAGCATGATTTTGAGCTTATTGTAAAAGTTTACACAACGTATTATTGTTATAAGTAATATATAGTTAGTAGTAATTTATACTTGATACTCCTATGCTGAACTAATTGGCATATATTTGGAGGATGCACTGTAAGGCCGTTTGATTTCTAATATTTGTAATTAGACTTAGTAATAACAGTTCACAGTAACTTCAAAACCTATAGAATAAGTGAATAAATAGTTGTTTGATGCTGATGAGATGTTATTCCCGTTTGCATGTTAGGTTGCCACCATTATTGATAGTCTATGTTCTTTTATTTTTTATTGTATGTACGACACCCAAAAAATGGGAGCATAATCTTTTCTGTGTGACCTGTAAAAAGACTTGTATTAATTGATGGTAGAAAATGTTTAGAGCAGGGTGATGAGAAAAACGAATAGAAAATATTATTTATATCCCAACCAAGGACAATAATATCAGAAAAGTCCCAATTGATAAGTGAAAGAGCTATCATTAATAAATTATGGAACTTTATAATATATTATTTTCCTTGGTTGAGATTTAAATGATATTCTCCTAAATACAAAAGTCCAGCCATTGCCTTAAACGCAGAAATAAATTCTCATCATTTTCTAGAATCTCTGACAAAATAATTAAATAAATATATAGTAGAAATTAAATAGCATTGTAGGAACAAGAGAAACTAAAGTTATAAGGATCAAAATTGAATGAAAAGAGAAATGTCAAATTAAACATAACATATTTGGTAAAAAAATTAAACATAATTAAATTACTACCTCCGATTCTAAATATAAGACCCAATTAACTTTTTTGGGAAGATTAAAGAAGCTAATTAAATTACTTTACGGTATTTATATTAACTGTTTTTTCTCCAAATTACTTTGTATGACCCATAAACTAATATATAATTTAATTATACACAACATATGTGATATAATTGATTAGCCTATTTAACTTCTTTAATCTCTCTAAAAAATATCAACTAGGTCTCATATTTAGGACATGATATAATATTAAAATGATTAAATTAGAATTAACCCTTATTGACAAGACAACACATATAGATGGGAATTAAGAGATTAAAATTACACTAAAGTTGCCCAAATGTATATATATTTTATATTTATTCCAACTTCATGTATCACATCAAAGTTCTTATTTCATACACGTACGTAGCTTGTAACAAAGCTACCTGACACATTCTTTAGACAGAACCTTTAATGGCGTCGCTGTATTTATTTTGACCATCGTGGAACCTGTCCCAGATCATGACTCCGCCGTACTTAGGAGATCCATTGATAGCCGGAAGAACCTGAGATGTCAGAACATTCGCCGGAATATACCCGCCGACGTTAGCTGCGTCCGGTGATGCTGGAATCCCGAAGAACACCTTCTTGACTTCCACCCCATTGGTCCATTGGCTCCATGCACTCACAAGATTCTTAATGTTTCCATTATCATACTGGCATGGAGGGTTGTTAAAAAACTGAACCCAAACGTAATTGAACAAGCCGGTTTTGATCGTCGAGCCCAAAGCAACGTCTGGGAATGGACATTGCGGCGCGGCTGCGAGGATCAACTGATTGTCCAACTCCTTTAAAGGTTTAGCTAACTCATCCAAATGCTGCCCTGAACCGTCCACGATATCAAAGTCTATGCCATCCAAAACGGCGTCGCCTAGTGGCCGTGAACCGGACTGCCTTCCGAGGAAATTGTCCCAGAGGTATTTAGCGAGCCGTGTGGCTTCGTCGGCGGAGTTGAGTGAATGACTTCCCGCGCTGCCTCCGAGAGAAAGGAACACTTTGATACCGTTATTTTGGCAGGTTTTGATGTCCGTGCCAAATTTGGCGCAGGTGTTGGCCACGGCGGCATCACAGTGGCCGGCGAGGTTAAGTTTAGGGTTTTGGCCGTTGCCAAAGTGGGACAAGTAAGCTATGTTCACGTACTTGTAGTTTCCAGCGTCGCAGGCGTTGGCGAGAGAGCATTCGTTGCCGTTTTGGCCCCAGTAGATGGCGATCCCACCGGAAGCACTGGAGATGCAGAGAAGGCAGGAATTATGAGCAAGAAAGGTAATATGAAGGAAAAAAGAAATAATGTGTTTTACAGAAACCATAATATTCAGTATGAATTGAATAATATGATCTCTGTTGTAATGAGGACGAAATGGCTCTGTTGGTGGTTTAAGAGTGGAAGAGGAGGATATATTTATAGTGTTTTTGGTGAAGAAAAGTATAATAAGAACGTGTTTTGTTGGGAAGCGACTTACTATAGCTAAGAGGTAGAATTCAAGGAAATTGCTGATTTAATTATGGCGTGCATAAGTCAGTCTGAACACTAAATTAGTCAAAGATCGAAAGACAGGGCAGGTCATAATTTTTTATTTCTTCTCATGGCATCAGCGACTTACATACGAAGGCGTTTTTCTATATTTAAACGATGATGATGTTATAAAATCTTGATTTATATGTAATACTCCCTTAGCTCCTTAATACAATATTTACTTTAACAAAGAAATAGGACTACAAACTAAATCTTATATTAAGAACCGGATGGAATAATTAATTATTATAGCATTGTTTGAGCTTATGTGAGATTATATTCTAGTTCATCATGTTGTTATTGTAAGAATTTTGGGTGTACTAACTCGCTAAAGTATTCATACGAAACCAGAACACCAATGTGGACCCTTATCATGTTACACAGCAAATTCACGATAGATGGAGAAGGAGATTAAGTTTCAGAGGAAGTGAATAGGCATATAGTTTAATGTGTGTTATTTCATGTAACCTTGTGATTGAACTATATATTTGTATAAATTTTTATGATTAAATTAGGATTTTTAATATATTTTCTGGGACATTATTGCATGATTAAGCACTATTTTTAATTAGGGGCATTTGTAGTGAATTAATTTTAAATAGGGGCAAAATGGTCATAAATTTATTAATTATTCATACAAATATTTTCTTGGACTTTTGATGTTATTTTGTGCTTAATTTTGCATTGTTAGTATTTTGAAAAAAAAATTGGAGATTTTGGATGGTCAAAATAATATTTTAAAAATTAGATAAAATTACAGAAAAGGAGCCCATAATTTGTGAAAATTATAATTTTGGCGGAAAAGGGCCAGAAAATATTACAATAAGATACACAAAATCTTTAGAAATTTTATTCCAGCCTATAAATATTTTTGGAAAAGTTTCGTTTAGTCACTCCTCAAAACATTTCATCCTTTAAAAATAGGTACCTGGTCAAAACTTGCGTTTTGACCAGGGCCTAGGTCATTGTGCAGGGCCTGGAGCTGAAACCTGAAAGCCCGACAGAGTAATGGAGGCAGCTGACAGTTTATAACAGAGATGAGGCGCCGCGCAGGAGGGGGAGAGCATCTTCTTCACCTCGCATCACCATCATCGTCGCTGGCGGCGTCCACCTCCACCACCAACGTGGCCAGCGACGTTCGCAAAGCCTACCGTGAACGGAGTTTAGAACAGACGACACAGAAGCATCGGCGAAGCAAAGAAAGGGCGAACCAGGGAACTTGAGAGGGAGGGAGAGAGCTTGAGAGGAGAGGGAAAGAGATGGACAAAACTATCACTGTCGAAGCTTCCCAACGTTGACGGAATCACAGCACATCACCACCGTGCTCTGTTTTCCGTCGACTGATCACACCACCGTCAGTATCCACCATTGCTGAGCACTTTCAACCATTCCCTGTGACATTCCGGCATTATCTCTAGTTTCCGGTGTGAGTCTACAGTTTCCGGCGAAGCTCTGCAGTTACCGGCGGAGTTCACAATTTTCCGATGTGATTACTCAGATTCCGGTGCGTCTTCTTTCTCACAGTGCCGACCACCTTGTATTTCTCTACACTGTCAAACTTTTACCTTCACACCACATCCACCATTGCGTTTTCTCTGCCCTGATTACTCTTCCATAACATCACCATCGCCAACCTCCTCCTCCATTTGCTCTGTTCTCAAATCACCATCAGCCACCACTAGCACCATTCCATTATCAGTTACTTATATTCCTTCCATTGTTGCCTCACCAAATCCGTCAGCCCCATTCCCTCTTCTCTGTGAATTGATGTCTCAATTTCCATGGAATTCTGGTGGTGTCTTGAAGATGCTATGATTGTAGTTAAGGCTATGAGTCGTTGATTTTCCATTGAGTTTTGGTGGCAGAGAAAGCGGTTAGAGCTTCAATAATATGCTATAAAGAGGAGTATTTTAGTTTTCTATTAGCTCATTATATATATTAATTGTGCTCTATTTGGTTTAATTCTAAATTGGTGCATATATATGAGACATGGATGAGTGTTCATTTATCCTTGTTGGATAACATTTGTGTTGAATTTTGTATTGATGCACTTGAACTTTGGATTGAAATTATTTTCCTTTTGAATTAATGAAGTTATGCATTCTATGTGATTATCAGTGTGTGTGATGGATTTCTTTCAAATTGAGTGTCACGATATTGCTCTCATTTAAGAGGAAATAAGTGCATTAAAATAATTTTCAAACACACATCAAGTGGTTTTTAACAATTTATCTAAGAGATGATTATGAATGTGATTGTAGGATTAGTCATTAATTAGATAAATTGGACTCAATGCGTTTGCTTGAGGTTTTCACTTTGACTTGATGCACAAGTAACTCCCAAATTATTTTAAGGAGTTAGGAAAATCACCAAATTTACCATCAAGGTTCATTTTGTTATTCATATTTTCATTTTCAATTTCATTCAATTCACTATTTGAAAAGACCAAATATCGTAGCTTTAGAATTTTAATTAAATTTTGCATTTATCTATTTTCAACAAAATCCAAAACCAATTTTTTCCTTGTTTTCATTATATTTGCATGACATATTAGATTATTTAGGATTCAATAAAAGGCTCCTCGAAAAGAGAAAACGATCATAGTTTTTATTGGAGACCCCAAAACTAACGAGACAAAAAGTCTGCTAATCACCTTGAACTACCCTTCCTCATCAAAGGACACAATATATCAGTTTAAACATACAAACTAGAATGATTGGGAAATATCATAATCATCGACCCAAGCTTTTCTATTATTTAATCCTGCATAATACCTTTCATAGTAATAATAAAAAAAGTTTCATTTTTTTGGTAGAGTATATTATGTTGACGTGTACTCATTTGGAATAGTTTATTTTTTAGCAATAAGTGCTTATAAATCGTGATTCACGGTATACGAAGTAAGTAAGTGAGAAGAGTTTTATCTCCGCTTACGTAATAAAGACTTATTCTCTAAAATTAAGGGATCCCAAACATAGAAGTAATCTACTCTATGCTTTACGGATTTAATTAATTATTATTACTTTCGTTTTACCTCGCTGGCTGATTTATTGCAACTATCGTATATTTCCTCTGTTCATTTTTATGAAAGCCCAAATTTTGAATTGCATTGGTTCTTTTAATAAGAGCCTGATAATAACTGTTTGAATATTTAATGCTTTTTTTTATTCCTTATTAATTATATATATTGCATTAATTAAAATGTTGGTGATACATATATTTATTTTATTTCTTTCTCTTGCCCTCCTATAAATAACGACATACTTAAAAAAATGTTTATTTTAGACATATTTATTATTTTTAACTAATTTTAACAACTTTTTTAAACCACATAATTTAATTATTGGGGTTTTATAAATAGGATAGGGAGGATAACTCAAGTCAAGACTAAAGTCACACTATTTATAACTCCGTAAAAATAGCATGTGTGTATGTAATAGGGAAAATCTCATGTAAGGTTGCTTGAAATATGAAAATTCAAAATCAAGTTGTTAAACTTCACAAATCCCTAATTAAGTTATTGATCCAGTTCAGAATTTCAAAATATGGATAAAATAACTTTATTGTCCTCTCCTAGTCTCTTCTATCCTTTTAACAGAATTTTATTGCTCTGTAACTTAGTTTTTCAATAAATATATATATCAACACCAATACATAATAATAATAAAAAATAATTCACTTAGATTAAAGGATTTTTTTGTGTTTTAAAAGAATCATTAAGAATAATTAAAGCTAAAAAGTAAAAAGAAAAGCATAAGCCTAAATATTAATTAAATGATTTTTAGTTAAATATTATGAATATTAAATTTTATTTTTGGAAGAACTTGAATTATTTTTTTCCCTACGAAAAAGAAAATCAAACTACATTAATCACACAATTTTAACTTGTGTGATATATATGTTGCTTTTTTCGACAATGATGAACCACTCTTTTTACGTTGTTAATGAAACTCTTTTTTATTATATGCAGTTAATGAACTCTTTAATATATAGTTTGATAAATCACACATGTCATATTTTTGACTTGCGATTACCATAGTTTGATTTTCTTTTTGTAAAAATTCAATACAAAAATAAATTTCTTATTCTTAATATTACAATAAAAATAGTTTAAATGATATTGGGGTTGAGTCTTCCTTTTTTTTTCACTTGAATTATTCTTGATAATCCTTCTAGAACACAAAAAATTTCTTTGATTCAAGCAAGTCATATTTTATTTTATTATATGTTAATGTTTATATATGTGTATATACATACTTGTTGAAAAAAATAATTTACAAAGCAATGAAACTCTTTTAATAGGAGAGAAGAAGGTGAAGAGGGCAGTAAAGTCATTTAATCCATATTTTGAAATCCTAAATTGGGTCGATAACTTAATTAGGGATTTATTAAATTTAACAACTTGATTTATAATTTTTCTATTTTAGGCAGCTTTATAAGGGATTTTCCCTATGTAATAATGTAAGTATTTTTTTTTCCCTCATCAAATAATAAAAAGTACTTCCTTTGGTCTTAAATATAAGATATAGTTGATTTCTTTTTTGGAGAAATTAAGGAACTTAAATATATTATTTAATTATATCATATGTTATGTACTGTTAGATTATATATTAGTTTATAAGTTAGAAAAAATAGTTTAGAGAGCAAACGATAAATTTAAATACTTTAAAGTAATTTAATTAGCTTTCTTAATATTTCAAAAAAAAAGAGTTAACTCTGTCTTATATTTAGGACTGGAGGAAATATATTATTTTAACAATATATAAGTATATCATTATTTATTCCAAATTCTAAATTCATGTATTACATAAAGAAGTTTTTATTTCACTCCTGTAGCTTGCAATACGTAGGAACAAGCATACCAAACAGGAACTTATTTAAAAGCTCATTATTACACATAAATGATGACTACTTTAGAGGGAACCCTTAATGGCATTGCTGTATTTATTCTGGAGATCGTTGAACCTGTCCCAGATCATGACTCCACCGTAATTATCAGACCCCTTGATCGCCGGAAGAACCTGAGAATTCATAACATCGGGCGGAATAAGCCCGCCGCCTGAGATGCCGGAACCCCCAAGAACACCTGGTCGGCCTGCACACCGGTCCATTGGTTCCATGAACTCAAAAGATTGTTAGTGTTGCCATCAGTATACATGCATGTAGGATTGTTATAGAATTGAACCCAAACGTAGTTGAACAAGCCAGTGTTTATGGCATTACTCAGGTGAGAGTCGGGGAACGGACATTGCGGCGCTGCCGATAGAATCAGGTTCTGGTTGAAGCCCGTCAGAGCTCTGGCCAGCTCCTCCCAGTGTTGTCCGTCGCCGGCCTAGATGTCAAAGTCGACGCCATCCAAAACGGCATCACCTAGGGGCCGTGAGCCGGAGCTTCCTCCGAGGAAGTTGTTCCAGATGTAGTTAGCAACCTGATTGGCGTCATCAGCGGAGGTAAGAGAGTAGCCACCGGAGCCACCGCCGAGGGAGAGAAGCACTTTGATGCTTTGGGATTGGCAAGCTTTGATTTGGTCACTAAAGACATTGCAGGTGCCCGCCGTGGGGTCGCAGTGGCCGGCGAGGTTGAGTTGTGGTGTTTGGCCGTTGCCAAAGACGGCCAAGAAAGCAATGTTGATAAATTGGTAGTTTCCGGTGTTGCATGCGTCAGCGAGGGTGCCTTCGCCGCCGTTTTGGCCCCAGTAGACTGCGATTCCGGCGGCGGACGATCTCTCAACGAAGGAGGAGGAAATGAGCAAGAGAGGAAGCAACAAGAGAGAAGAGTGTTTAACAGAAGCCATGGTTAATGTGTTTGATGAATCAATAATCTGTGTTGTATGGAGAGAATGGTTTGGTTGGGTGGTTTGAGTGAAGAAGAGAAGGAGGGTATTTATAGTGTTTGTGGTGTGGCAAAGTAAGAGAAAGGAAACGTGAGATATGATTGAAATGTGAGTTGTTGAATAATGAGGACTTAGTCAAGTCTACTGAATATAATCTCACCAAAAAAAAATGATTTATATGTGTGCTTCTCAATTATATATTAAGGTGATGAATTATTTTTTCGGTTTACGTTACCATTATTAAGTTATTTTTACCCGTAGTACTTCGGAGAAGATTCACCAAAATAATAATAACAACAACAATAATAATTGGGCAAAATAATAATAATAATGGAAGTGCCGAACTGTAGCCACCGATGTTGAAATAAGTAATTGACATAACTTGAGGCGTAATGAGTGGGGAGAGGTACATTTCTATTACAAAAAGCCAATTCTGGGCCGGAGAATTGAGAAGCACTCATCTTTTTTTAAGAGAATTATCCAATAAAAAGAAAAATTAATGGTATTTGTGTAACCATTTCAATTCAGCATATTATATATATATATATATATATATTTCGTTTGTAAAATTCTAATAACGCTCTACAATGCAATTGTCGAGTGGGAGCATTTCTTTTTTTTGGTAGTTTTCAACTGCAGTTCATTATTGTTTTTTTCCAGGCAATAAAAATGTTTTATTTTATTTTTCTTAATTATTTGCAAACAAGGAAATATTGAGATGATCTAAACTTTGAAGAATTGCCAGCGGGATTATTTAATCTTAAAGCTAATAATTATGAAAATAATATGTTTTAATGACTTTCTCTGGAAGCACTCAGACTGTTATATGCCTTAATCTGTAAGTTTCTAATTCTAAAAATTTTACGTTTCTAAAAATAAATAATATGCCAGAAGTATGGAAGAATAGTTTCACGACTATCACTAAATTAGTTAATGGTTCTTATCACAATCAGAACCGTTTTGAGAAGTTCTTATTCGTTTCGTCCATAAAATAACTCGAAAGTCAAAATTTCACATGAAACATCAAATGACATGGCATTCTTTGCACAAAGAAATTGACTCCTAAAATTTGATGACTTAGAAAAATGAGAAATAAAATAAAATATTATTAAAAACTTAAAAATGTTATTATACTATAAATATTATATGTGTGTGTGTGTGTATTATGTATATTGAATCCTCTAATACTCAGTTATGCTAAGAAAAATTAATCCACAAGTTTTAATAACTTGTAATAAAAAAAATTACTTTCTTCATGCCAATCCGTGGGCGCCATCAATTTGACTTCCTCACCACTTCCTTTTGTGTCTCCCAATTGTCCCATCTCACTTCCCATGTCTATATCATGGCGAATGGGTGGCTGAATTTGGCCAGCCACCGCGCCCTTCATAGACAGACCTATTGCTTTCACCCTTGAATAACGCTTTTTTTGTTCTATTTCTTCTAAATTTATAGGTTCGTACCTGTTCATCTCCTTTCCTTTCCAACAAAACAAGTTTCTCTTCCACATTAATTTGCACAAATTCGGCAGCCACCATCGTCTGCACCATCTGACCATATTGAGTATTACTCCAGGCTTCCTTTTTTGCTGCATCTAGCCTCTCAAATTCTCCCAAATCCTCTTCTGCCCTTTGTCGCAAACCAGAGAATCCAGGGGAGGTTCGTTCGAGGCACATTCTTTTCTTCACTACTGGATAAGTCCAATCATCCTCTACACCTCTCTTCAAGTTTACTCGTTGCACCTGTCCTGCCAGAACATTGACTACATCTTCGGCCCCACTTATCACTAGGGCTTGTTCTTTGTTATTGGCCATTTCCCCATGTTCTACTAAACCTTTATCATAAACTTGTTGAGAAGGCCCAACCATATTCCGCCCAATTGCCTTCTCTCTTTCACCCAAATTACTTTCTTGATATAATCAAAAATTAGTTTGGTGGCACACTCTAGAAAATTTATGTCCATAAAATAATATTCCTTGGGTGGTGTTAGGAGATTTTAATGACTTATTGTATAATTCTGATAAAGAGGGTGGCAATGAATGTTCTCAGAGGGACCTCCAACATTTCAGGCATTTCATGATTAAATGCAATTTGATGGAACTAGAAACTAAAGGATGTGGGTACACTTGGAGGAATAATAGAGAAGGGGAAAATTTTATTAGGGAAAAACTGGATAGGGCGGAGATTAATGATAAATGGAGGGGAATTTTCTCACAAGGACAGTGCCATGTGCTAGAAGCTATTGGATCAGACCATTGTCCTTTATGGATGGAATTTAAGCACAAGGAAGAAAAAACCCTGAGATCATTTCGTTTTGATATGAGATGGCTGAGTCACTCAGACTTAATGAATATTGTCAAGTCCAATTGGAAAGGGAAAGCTAATGATGGTAGACTTTCAGAATTGGTTGACAATCTGAACCATGTCAGCCACGTCCTCACAAAATAGAGCAAGAAGGAATTCGGGAATTGTACTGCTTTAATTAGCAAATTAATAGGTAAGGTTCAGCAATGCCTGGATGGTGATTGGAATACAGAAACTGCCTAGAAAATTTCTGAGTTGAGAAGGAAAATTGAAGATTTATGGAACCAAGAGGAAGCATATTGGGCACAGAAATCTCGTGTTCAATGGTTGACGTGTGGTGACCAAAACTCCTGTTTCTTTCACATGACTACAATACAAAGGAGGTGTAGGAACAAAATAGTTCGATTGAAGAATGATCAAGGCTTATGGTTGGAGATTGAGGACCTAATTGGGAAAATCTTTTCAGAATTCTATGAAAAATTGTTCTCTAGATGCCTTAACCGAGAGTTTTCTGAAGTGCTGAATTGCTTAGAAGAAGTGATAACAGAGGCTGATAACTTAGCATTGATGGCTGAGATAACTGAAGAGGAAGTCAAAAAAGCTGCACTAGAGATGGGGGGAACAAAAGCTCCAGGCCTGGATGGATTCACAGGAAACTTCTATCATAAAGCATGGAAAACTGTAGGAGCTTAGGTATGTTCTCTAGTACGTGCCTATTTTCAATCTGGCTTCCCCTTGACTGAAATAAACAAAACGGATTTAGTCATGATTCCAAGGATAGAATGTCCAGAAACTGTGGGGGAGTATAGGCCTATAAGCTTGTGTAATTTCTCTTACAAGATTTTTTCTAAAGTATTATCCAACAGATTGAAACCGCTTTTGGGAAAAATAATATTAGAAAATCAGCGTGCTTTTGTCCCAGGTCGAGTGATCCATGATAATATAATTATAGTTCATGAAGCGTCTCATCATATGAAGTTGCGAAGATCAGGTCCTGGTAAGGCTGCCTTAAAACTTGACATGAACAAGGCTTATAACAGAGTGGAGTGGGATTTTTTATGTGCTGTGTTGTTGAAAATAGGCTTCTGTAGGGATTGGGTGGATCGAATATATGGGTGTTTATGTTTTGTTTCATTTTCAATTAAGTTATCAGGGAAAAGAATTTCATCAATTACACCCTCACGAGGTCTTCGTCAAGGTGACCCGTTGTCTCCCTATCTTTTTATTATTGTTTACAATGTCCTTTCTCGACTGATTGAAAGGGCTGAAAATCAAGGATTAATAAGAGGAATTAAAATTGGGCCAAGATGCCCAACTCTAACCCACAGTTTTTTTGCTGACGATTCTGTTTTGTTTCTCCAAGCAGATGTGGATTCCTGTCGAAACCTAAAGCAGACTTTGGATGCTTATTGTGATGCCTCTGTGCAATTGATCAATGTCAACAAGTCTTGTTTAGTTTTCTCAAGAAATACGCCTGAGTTAGTGAAGGAAGAAATTGTTTTTCAGGTTCATGCAGCTGATATGCCAGGGAACTACTTGGGTTTACCCATTATTTGGGGAAGATCAAAAGTGCAGGTGCTCAATTTTGTTATTGACAAATTGAAGAAAAGGATCCAAGGATGGTAGCAGAACTTCCTATCGGAGGCTGGACGAGAGGTACTTATTAATTTTGTAGCAAACTCCATTCCGGTTTACCCAATGTCCTGTTTCCTCTTTCCTAAAAAAACTCTCATGCAAATGGACCAATTGGTATCTAGTTTTTGGTGGAAAAGTTCAGATGAAAAAAGAAAGATCCATTGGGTTTCAAAAGAAAAATTAAAAATGAATAAAATGGATGGAGGGTTAAGCTTTAAAGATTTTGAAGCTTTTAACTTGGCATTACTTGCAAAACTTGGTTGGCGCATCCTAAGGAACCAGACCAGATGTGGGTTAAAATTCTCAAGGCCAAATACTTCCCCAAAACCAATTTCTTGGAAGCGAAAAAAGGGACCAAAGCTTCATGGATATGGTCCAGTATACTGGAAGGCCGAAGAGTGTTAGAAGGCAACATATTGGTTAGTGTGGGGAATGGAAGAAACACAAAAGTGTGGACAGATCCGTGGCTACATGATATTCCAGGTAAAAAACTCTTATCTCCTTGTCCTCATGAGGCCTTAAATAGATTAACAGTGGCAGATTTAAGACAAAATAATGGTTGGAATTTGTTGTCAATTGAGGGGTGGATAGAAGAATTTGAAAAAAGGGCCATTTTAAATACAGTATTGGCAATATCAAATAGAGAAGACAAATGGGTTTGGACAGGGGGAAAAAGGGTTGTATAAGGTAAAGGATGGATATAAAATTGCAAAGTTATTGGTGAACGAAAATCAAAGAACAAATGCTACCTCCTCATCAAACTCATCAAGAAATATATGGAGAGAGGTGTGGAACCTCAAAATACCCCATAAAGTTAAGATGTTTGCCTGGCGAGTATTGTCAAATGCTCTTCCCATCTTTAAAAATCTGAATAGAAGGAAGATTTGTGTGGCAGATGTGTGCCTAATCTGTAAAGCCAAGGCTGAAACTATGCATCATTTATTCTGCATCTGTCCTTGGGTACAGCGCACCTGGTTTGGGAGTATTTTCTCTTTTAAATTTGATAATGTGGCTGGTTTTGACATAAAAACATGGCTTTCTCACTGCTTTGTAGATCTGCAACTATCTGAATGGCAGAAAGCTCTCATTGCCATGACAATGTGGCAAATATGGAAAAGCAGGAATCATTTTATTTATGAAAAGAGAGAGATTGATCCAATCTTCACTTTTTTTCAGGCAGGCGCCTTATTACAGGAGTTTTGGGAAGCCCGAGGGTGGTTGAGGGTCAATACGGCACCAACAGCTGAAGCCGGAATTCAAGGACGGACGCCTCAGAAGTGGCGACACCCAGAAGGTAATGAACTAAAAATTAATATGGATTGTGCCTATAACAAAGAAGAAGGTAAAATAGTGATTTCTTTTGTCATCCGAGACTCAAATGGTTGGGTCTTAGATGGAAAAGCAAGTCACATTTTGGTGGATTCAGCCTTTATGGGGGAATGTATGGCAATGCAAGAAGCAGCGATGTATGCAGTAGAGAATCAATTAGAGGATGTATATTTTGAGTCAGATAACCAGTCCCTAATTGAATGTTTAAATGAGGGATGTATGTCTCCTAATTGGAAGTGTGATATAATCATTGAGAACATCCTTACTGCAAGGAGTACTAGTGGAACCATTTCTTTGCATGGGTTCATAGAGAAGCAAATTTGGTAGCTGATTGGGTTGCCAAAGCTTCATTGGATGGGTCATGCCCAATAGATTGGGTGTTCAAACCTCCATTGACTTTATTAGCTCTTATATTGAAGGATATGTCAGACATAGGAGAAGGTTCAGATTGATGTTTTGTATGTATGTAAACTTGATACCTATTTATTAATGATATCCTTGTTGGAAAAAAATAAAAAAAAATAGATAATGAATATTAATATTTCAAATTTTATATCTTAATAAATTTCTTGTGTTAGTAAAGTGCCCTTAACTTATAATCATAAAACGGTGTGCAACCAATCGAAGACGGGTCCTTTTTTTTTTTTTTTGGTCAAATGGTCCATGTTTTTAATACCACCCATATGATGCCCGGGAACATTAATCTTTCTGGGAGCACATTTTGTGGTCATCCCCAATCTGCGTTTGATTCAAAGTTTCACATGATCCATCAAATGGCACGGCATTCCTTTCACAAGGAAATTAAAGACACGTAAAATTTGATGATTTAGAAAAATGAACAGTAAATAAAATATTATTGAAAATTTAAATAAAAATATTATACCATAAATTGTGTGTGTGTGTGTCTCTTTTTATGTATATTTAAAAAATTCCTTTTTTGACGTTACTTATACTTCTGATCTAAATTGGTTTGATATTAAATGTAAGGTCTTAATCCATTTTATATATAATATTTATCATTTTTCTCTAAACTATGCCTATTTATTCCCCTCCAATTCAACAATATAATAATTCAAAGGTATACATATATTCTAAAAAGTGAGTAATGGTTACTATGGTAAAGAAATTGATTAATGTTACACGTAGAGGAATTCTACTGTTTTTATCTTTAAGAAAATCATTAAATATTTTTTAAGAAAAATATTTTCATACATATACCGATTTAAAGTTATTGGAATGTTTTTCCTCCAAAAAAAAAAGTAAACTAGTAAAATATTAATATCATTTTTATCATTAGTGAAAAAACTTAATTTTTCATTTGTATTTTATCCAATTTGACCCTTCTTCAGTTTAGTTAGTACGACACAAATGTATTTTATAATATTGAGCTTTTTTGGTTTTTTTTCCCCCTTCATCATATGGGAAGGGAGCCCATACTTAATACTGGGATGTGGTAATACCAAATTGCGTAGTTTTAGCGAGCAATTGCGTTGGCTCCAACATTTTTTTTAGGTTTGAGTGATCATTAACAACAACATTGGATTGGTGACAACTTCAGGCAGCCCTTAATAATGTGAATTTTTTGTCTCCTATCTTTAATTAATTAATTAAATCAAGAAACTCACATCACAAATGTACGTGTTCGTCTTAGCTTAAGCCAGACCGCAATCATTATATGTGTGTGTGTGTGTGTGTGTTTTTTTTTTTAGGCAATTAATTTAATTAAATAAGCATGCCAATCATCCAGAATGCAAAAGCTAAATTGCTCTATTATTTCTCCTCTTACGTTAAACTAGTCATGTATTAGAAGATGGGACTATATAACCGGCGAAAAAAAGAAGAAGAAGAAGAAGATGCATGGTCCATATCTAAATAACCTACTTAGTAAGAGACACAAACAAGTAGAATTTCTAGTGGTAGAGTAAGCATGAAAGATTGAAACAAAGAAGAGAAATCAAATCAAGAAAGCATGAGAAGCACGGTTAGCATCTGCTTCCTCTTGAAGTTGCAAGAGAAGTTCGAGTTGGACTTCAACTTCTCCCATATCAGGCCTCTCATTTGGGTCCTCACTCAGGCAACTCTCTGTAATCTCCATATACAATTCCCAACACTCTGCTTCTATTTCTCCCACCAACCTCTGATAAAAAATTCCCTCAGCTTTTCTTGTTTCTGCCAATTTACGTAATTCCTTAACATGACTAACCTCATGATGCTGCATAATTTGGTGTGGAGTCTCTCCACAAATTAGTTCTAACAAAACTACTCCGAAAGAAAAGACGTCATTCTTACACGTAACATTACAGTCAGGCAAGCACTCAGGAGCCATGTATCCTATAGTACCTACAACGCAGTCCACCTCTATCGGCTTCACATCTTTTTCCGAAAACTTTGGTCCTTTTAAAGAGAGCCCAAAATATGCCAGTTTGGGAACCCAATTCTCATACAAAAGAATGTTACGCGGTCTAATATCCCGGTGACTGATGGTGCGTTTGGTTCCGGAGTGAAGATAGTGTAATCCACGCACCACCCCTATACTGATTTCTAGCCTTCTCTTCCACGGGAGTGTTGGTGAATTGCTCTCTATTCCGTGAAGTTGGTGATCGAGAGATCCGTTTGGGGCGTAGTCATAGGCCACAATCAATTCATTACGATCATCGCAAAATCCAACAAGGGACACCAGATTGGGGTGGTGTAGAAGGCACCTATATATGATATTGTCCTTGTATAGTGAGAGCTCCTCTGAGGAACTCGCTACTCGTCGACGGAGCTGCATCAATACAAGATCTTTGAGTTGGCCATTGATGGAGATGCAAGCCCTGTACATCACACTAGAGGCTCTGTTACTGATAATCCGGCTTTCAACAAAGCCATCGGTCGATTTTCGAAGCTGGGAAAGAGAAAAGAGATGGCATAGATCTTCTATTGTCGCCGAAGGTTGTTTCTTACCGGTTGAAGCAGAGCCTCCAAAACACTTTTGAAGGAATGCCATTTCCGGTAATCAAGACTTGGGATTTGCAAGTGCTGTTTATTAAGAGAGTAAAGAGCACGAGAGACAAGTCATCATGGACTTCAAGTGCTAGGGAAGGGGGTCCACGCACCCGTACGCGAATTACGCGTTTTGTAGAGCCCACATCGTTTCCAAATTAATTTTAATTATTGTTATTGTGTAGATATCCTGTAATTAATTAACAGAAAAATACTCCCCGATTCTATCCCTTTTCATAAGCTTTAAATATCTAATTTACGTTAATTAAGAAAATTGTTAAAATTAATTAAAGACAGTAATTATGTATTATTTTTCTAACTATACTCTTATGCATAAAGAGTATGAGTGAGAAAATAAATACAATAAATTTAATCAACAAGAGGTAAATTTGGAAAAAAAAATCAATAAATATTTAGACGAACTTAAAATAAAGTTTATATTTTGAGATACACTCATTCACAAATTTATAGCTTAAAATAAGACACGAATGGAGTACTAAATAAGAAGGTCATCAAGTTCTTGTGCCATCTTATTTTTAATGAATTTTGGTTTTGTTGAATATATTTTATAGGTTAAACCTACTTCTAACTCTATATTTGTAACAGTTTAATATTTTAGATTTTAGTCATATACTTTTTTTTTCTTGCTATTTTTTGGTCAGCAGTCTGCAGCTGTACTTTATGTTGACTAAAATGTTAGACTTCACTGATGTGAGGCTAATGTAGACTACTGGCCAGGTTCCTCCTTAGGACAAACATATGACTCAAACCAACATAATCCTTTAATTTCAATAAAATTACAATAGCGAGATACACAAAAAGAAGATCCATACTAACAAACAACTTCTTACTAACAAGTGGCTCTGTTACCTGATTAAATAAATGAAGAAGATCTCGCAAAGGCAATCGAGCATTAAAAAAAAAAAAGAATATCTAAGCATCATCACTTGAAGATTATAATACATATAGATAAACAGCAATTTTTACTTATACTTTCAGGGTGCATTAGATAGTCTATACCACGATAAAAGCAATTGAAAACAAAAAACGATACGGTGATCCGGCTGAAATTACCTGAGCTTTAATATACATTTTTAAATGAATAGTAAATGATTAATTAATTAGCTATACGTACTCCACATTAGGACAAATGTATGACAGAGACCAACATAAACCTTTCAGTAAAATTGCAGTAGCAAGATACACCATAAAGATTATTAATAGATGTGTTGGTGGGACAGGTTTTCTGCGAGGAGTACAAGATCAAAGATACAGAAGAAAGTAGTGCATAAGTAAGAGCATAACTTTCCTTTAGACTTAATTTTTCTGTAGGATACAATGAAGACCTTTAGTATGGATTGCATTTTCACTACTCAAACTAATACAATAATGACTTTTATAAAGTGGTAATGTGACTTTATGTCCGTGTGCACTCCAAGACAAAGATAATTAGTTTGATCTCTTATTTTTGTTGTGTGAATGGACTAATAGTGAAATAGCCCATAAAGTGGTGCTTCTTGAAACTACACATTTTTAATTTAAAGACGTAACCATTTGTTAGATTCATGAACTCCATATATAGATTCATGAGCAAACATACGAAAAGTTATACCCAATGTTTAAAAACATGTTCACCACCGCAAGTGCATGGGTCGCACCAAGTAATAAAGTGATAAGTAAAGTATCGTTTCTACGAGGATTTGGTTTCAAAACCCGGTCAAGTATCAATTATCGCATTTTTGCCTAATTTGAGTTACACAATTATCAATGGTGGAGAGAAGTAAATTTTGAAATTAAAATGAAAATAAAAACAAGTGATTCATGGACTCCAAAGATAAAATGGGAATTAGGATTATTTATCCCTCTTGTATTTCAAAAGTGCTCGATCGAGTCCCCACAATATATGCTTCTTAATGAAAGATTATGCTAGACAAGGACACTAAATTACCTATAAGTGCTCTCTTGAGTCTCCAAATAGGTATTTAGTTCAATTAATTCATTAATCTCTTAATTAATTAAACTCAGTTTTCATTGCAAATCCTATATGGTTATGTAAGGTCAATGAGTGTATCTCTACCTCATTAACAAAACTATCCATTCAACTAGTAAATTTCAAGTTCTCACACAATTAAACTCAAGTTTTACACTCAATCTAGCCCTCTCAGGCATCACTCAAGTGAACGCAACAATCTCATTGGTAGGCAATCAATAAGAAGCATTAAGCAAAGAGTAAAATCAGTATAATCTAATAATTAATCACAAATATAAAGGGGAAATGAATACTTAATCCATACAAGGGTTTAAAATAATCCCAACATCAAAGATCTAGCTACACATGTTCATACAACCCATGAGAAGAAGGGGATAAATCAGAAAAATAGAAAAACATAAGGAAGGAACAGCAGATGGAGAGGAAAAACTAAAAAGAAAAGCTTAAATCTCTTCAAATCTTCATTTTCTAGCTCAATCTCCACCTCCAAGCTCCAAACCCTAGAAAGCAAGCCTCCAAAGTAGCCTCCCAAGTCCAGAATGAAGCTCTGGTTCGTGGATCTAGTATTTAAAAGCCCTAGAATTCATTCTGACATCAAAACGCACAGCTGCAATTTTGGGGTTTCACTACCAAAAAAATGGTATTTTGTAGTGGTGAAATTGTAGCGGTTACAATTGAGCGCTACAAATACTAACATTTGTAGTGGTTAAAACCTAAACCAATACAAATTTGTAGCGGCAAGCTTCACGCCAATTGGGACGGCAGATTAGCAACGTTTTTTGTAGTGGTTAAGTATAAAAAACCGCTACAAATATGGCGCGCAATTCCCGCCAAAACTTGTAGCGGTAAAATTATAGCGGTTAATAAATAATAACCGCTACAAAGTTGCTGCCACTTGGCGCAACCAAAATGTGCCAATAGTATTAAACCGCTACAAAATGCGAAAAGTCACCTATTTGTAGCGGCTATAAAGTTATAACCGCTACAGAATTTTAGAGGTCCCAAAATTTGTAGCGGTTTTATACCATAACCGCTACAGAACTTCAAATGTTTTTGTAATTTGTAGCAGTTATTATAGAACCGCTACAAAATTTAGAAGCCCTAGATTATTTGTAGCGGTTGGTGTAGCGGTTATTTAAAGAACCGCTACAAATTCCGCACCTATATAAGGTAGTCGCCCCCCTTCACTCCTCCGTTTGACCATTTTGTTTCCTGAAGTTTCTCTGAGTGTATTCTTTTAGATTTGAGCGTTTAGACGTCTGTGGAAGAGTTTCTGTTACAGTATTTCTCATTATTTGTACTTGAGGTATGGAGACAAAGCGTATTTTATTTTTATTTTTATTTGTATTATATTTTTGCATAATAATGTGACTAAAATGTTTTTTTTTTGAATTTTTGTAGTTGATATGGCTTCAAGACAGGATAAGGGGAAGGAGTCCGAGGCCCCCAGACCGATTTTGCACGGTGGTAGAGTAGAGCAGGGGGCAAGGGGAGGGGGCAGCATGGAGGAAGGGCGACCGTGGCATTTCAGCCCATCCCCCCACAGGAGTCGGCCCTACCACAGGCACCGCAGACGATCCCATAGGAGACGACTGCACCAGAGGTGCCTGATTTGGGGGAGGCAGATATCAGCGTCGAGGATTATGACACGAACGAGAACTTCGACATCCCGATTGGGATCAAAGAGATGGAGCAGTTCAATTCCTCGATGAGAAGGAGGCGCGGGAGTAGAACAATCCACGAAGGTCGTCTTCGCGATCTACTGGGTTTGAGGTGCAGGTCCAAGGTAAATAAAATTTTTTATTTAATAAATTATTTATTTAAATTCAAAATGTTAAATTTGAATTACAATTTATCTAATGTGCGGTAAATTATGCAGATGAGCAGGGGAACGTGTCCACGAAGAGGCTGGACGTGGCCGGTCTGAACAGCATGGACCAGACACTATGAGTTGTAGTGCCGTGGAATGAGGGCACGGACCAGCCGATCGACAATGGGAGTCACCTATTCAACCGCTTCTTGAACGACCTGGGCTCGAATTGGATGCGTTTCCCCCTTCACTTCAGGACGTGGAGGCACGTTCCGAAGGACCTGGCTTGGGAGGGGGTGGTGCAGGTAATTAGTAGTATTTAATTAATATTTTTTGTAATTAATTCTATTTAATTAATATTTTTTAATAGGGTTTCTGTAATTGTTGATATTTAAATAATTATTTTGCAGCTGCAGTTTGCTATCCGGGCCAACCGAAAGAGGTACACCCTGGTGAAGATGGGTGACGGCTGGAGGAACAGAAGGAACCATCTCTTCCATAGTGTGGATAAGGATAGGATGATGCCTCTGGAGCAACTGATCGAGAGCGTCCCGGACGGCATTCCGCAAAACGACTGGGCGAGTTTCGTCTAGTTTCGGAGGAGTGCTGAGGGACAGGTAATGTATTTATTAGATTATTTATATAAAATTTTGTAATTGTTAATTATTAAATTATAATTTAAATTTAATTAATTTTAATTTGAACTTTATTAATTTTAAATGTTTTATATTTTTTTAATACATTTAATATTGTTTTTTTTTCAGGTACTTTTTTAGATGAACACTAGGTACCGTGGGCAGCAGACGATCCACCACACAGCAGGATCGAAGACCTTTGCTGTCACTTACAGCGAGCTGGTAACTTTTCATAATATCACTAACTTTTAACTGGTTATTTCATAATACTAATTGAATTTTGTAATTGTTTTAGGAGAGGAAGGCACAGTAGAAGAACCGTCAGACTGACTATGGGGAGTTGTACGCTATCACACATAGACACTGTGATGGGACTCCGACCTCTCAGCAGGCAGAGGCGGCCATTGTAAGTAATTTCATTATTATAATTTTTATTAAACCAGCAGGCAGGATGCAGCAGTCGCAGGCTGAGCTACGCAAGACCCAGGCCGAGGAGTCATAGGGGTCAGTAGACCCCACGGCTCCTTTGAAGGTGGGTCTGGGTCAAGCTGAGCACCCTAGATAAGTGTGGGGGGTGGGGATAGGTGCCAGACCTAGCATGGTCTACGGCAGGAGCTCTGCCTCTGAGGCTGGTAGCTCTAGAGGGGTCAGACGTCCGAGGGACGAGTCTGTTGAGCAATTGCGGTCAAATTTGGAGTGGACGCAGGCTGCAGTGGCTCAGCAGCAGGCTGATCTCATCTACGCTCAGCAGACACAGTGGCATGATATCACGAGCAACATGCTCGAGCCGTCGTGGAGTCGCCTGTTCCTGAACGAGCAGTATCCATAGGTTCCCCCTGTCCCTCGGTACATCGTCCAGACTCCTCCTCCTCCTCCTGCCTGCTGATGATGATGGTGTGGTTAACTCTGCCCAACCCCTCGATCTAGCAGCACCTGAGGGAGCACCAGATGATGAGCCCCCAGCTACTTAATTTAGAACATATTTATTTTTTCTTGTTGAAACATTTGTAAGTAAATATATATAATTTTTTATTTCAGAACTTAGATTCTTTTTGCATTTACAATAGTTATATTTATATTCTTAGACTACGTTGTTGAATTTGTGAATTAATTGCAACAGTATTATTTATATTTCTAAATAAAATAAAATAAAATATATATATTTGTAGTGGTTATATTATAAAACCGCTACAAATATATATATTAGTAGTGGTTAACACAAGAACCGCTACATATGTAATTTTTTTATATTTGTAGCGGTTTAATAATATAACCGCTACAAATATATGTTTTTTTGTTTTCGAAATATAGTTCATTATTTGTAGCGGTTAATGCAAAAACCGCTACAAATGCAAAGACATGTGCACAGCAAAATTCAAAATTGAATTGTTGACTATTTATAGCAGTTATATAAATAACCGCTACAAATATATATATATATATATATATTGAAATATAGTTCCTTATTTGTAGCAGTTAATGCAAAAACCGCTACAAATGCAAAGACATGTGCGCGACAAAATTCAAAATTGAATTGTTAACTATTTTTAGCGGTTATATAAATAACCGCTACAAATATTCAACTTTTAAAGTTTGAATTTCCACTCGCTTTTTACAAATTTGTAGCGGTTAATTATATATAACCACTACAAATATATATTAGTAGCGGTTTTTCGTATAACTGCTACAAGTTTAAAACTAATTCTTCAATTTAATTTCCAACGACTTGTAAGTTAGTAGCGGTTATTGTAGCAGTTTTTAACTGCTACGAAATTTTAAACGTTGTAAATTCAGAAGATAAGGTTCCAAGCATTTGTCATTTTCTATTCACTCATCTTCTTTACTATATTTTCTTCTCTCACACTAGTAGCTATGTATAAGTCATGGATCAGGTTGCCACGCAATTCTCTAGAATATTTGTACGGATTAAACAATTTCTTGAATTTTGCATTCACTCACGCCAGCTGTAACGGTAAGATCGTCTGTCCATGTCGGAGATGCAAGTTCAAGAAGTAGCATGCACGAAATGTTGTTAAGGAACATTTGCTTCTGAAGCCTTTTCCAGAAGACTATATGTTCTGGATAGTTCATGGTGAGAAGGCCGGCATTAGATATGATGATGCTCTTCTTCGAAATTCTCAAGTAGGCATTCAACTAGATGAAGATCATCCTGTGAATGATGTTGTGTGTGATGTATTTGGATTTCAAGGCGACAACTTCAATGAAGAAGTGCACGGTTCTGAACCGGTGTTCATGATGAATGAAGCAGCTCGATATTTTTTTAGCTTGATGGATGAAGCAGATCGTCCTTTATATCAAGGTTGTCAAAAATATTCTAAATTATCTTTTTTGATCAAATTGTATCATATCAAGTGCTTGTGTGGAATCATAGATAAGGGAATGTCGATGTTGCTCAAATTATTACAAGATTCATTCCTTGATGTTGAGATTCCCACAACATTCTACGAGGCCAAGAGGATTATCAACAAGTTGGGGTTGAACTATCAAAAGATTGATGCATGCCCCAATGATTGTATGCTGTATTGAGGAGACGATTCTAGCAGGGAGACTTGTAAGAGATGCCACACATTGAGATATAAGACAATTCAGAAGGGGGAAAAGCAGAAGAAGAAACCTATAAAGATTCTCAGGTATTTCTCTTTGAAACCTCGCCTACAAAGATTATTTATGTCGTCTAAAACTGCGGAGCACATGAGGTGGAATGTCGTTGATAAGAATGAAGATGATAAATTAAGACATCCCCGGGATACAGATGCTTGGAAAACGTTTGACAACGACTTTCCAGATTTCGTGACTAACCCTAGAAATGTTCGGCTTGCATTGGCGACCGACGGTTTCAATCCTTTCGGGAATCTTAGCACAAGTTATAGTATTTGGCTGGTAGTTTTAGTTCCCTACAACTTACCCCCTTGGATGTGTATGAAACAAAGCTCTTTCTTTATGTCTATGATCATTCCAGGAAAAAAGCACCAGGAAATGACATCAATGTGTATCTCCAACCGCTTTTGCAGAATTTCTTGACCTGTGGAATGTTGGCATAGAGACGTACGATGCTTACGGGAAGAGTTTGTTCAACTTGCGTGCAGCCTTGATGTGAACGATTAGTAACTTTCTTGGCCTTGGCACATTATTTGGTTGGAATGTGGATACTGGGTCGGCGTATCCAGCTTGTAATTTTGACTTTGACGCAGTGCGCCTTCCCTAAAGTCAAAAGTGGTGCTTTATGTGGCATTGGGGGTTTCTCGATGGAAGGCATAAGTTCAAATTGCAACGGAATCGCTTTAATAGGAAACCAGAAAAAAGAAGACCACCTCAGACTTTGTCCGGTACAGATATCTTACAGCAGCTTGAGCATGTTGACTTCAAGTTTGGAAAAAGCGACGATTCAACACTAACTCGCCAAAAGACGCGCAGGACTTTGGCGCCTCAGCAGTGGAAGAAGATAAGTATTTTATTCACTCTTCCATATTGGAGATCTAATTTACTTCACCACAATCTTGATGTCATGCACATTAAAAAGAATGTTTACGATAATGTGCTATATATGCTACTTAATGAACCCGGTAAGACAAAAGATCACCTTCAAGCGAGGAAAGATTTACACGTCATGGGAGTTCGTGAAGACGCTTGGCCAGATGAGCATGACAAATTTCAGCCGGCAAAGTTTACCCTTACAAAACCAAACAAGGAAGTCTTCCTCGTGACGTTGAAAAATTAAAAGTTCCTGATGGGTATTCAAGCAACATTTCTAGATGTGTTGAGTTGCAGGGTCGAAAGGTTGCTGGCCTGAAGAGTCATGACTCACATGTTCTTATGCAACAGTTACTCCTTCTAGCTATAAAGAATGCACTTCCTCCTGATGTTTCCATCGTTTTGGTGGAACTTTGTTCTTTCTTTCGGAAGTTGTGTTCTAAGGTTTTGTTCGTTGAGGAGCTCAATCAGCTATAGTCCAAAATCATTCTTACGCTTTGTAAAGCTCACTGGCCCATTACAATATCGATGGATGTATCCGATTGAGAGGTACTTATTTTAAATATGTGCTTTATTGTTAGTTCTTATGTTTGCTAGTCGTCTTTTTCAGCATTTAGTATCAATTTTCTCTTCTTTACTTTGTAGGTTCCTTGGGAAATTAAAATTTTACATAAGGAATAAGGCGTGGCCATAAGGTTCTATAGCTGAAGGTTATATAGGGGATGAGGTGCTGTATTATTGTTCAAGGCATTTGATGACCTTGAGACAGCTTTAATTTCAACCGCCCACCTCGTGTTGACGATTGTCCTGAACCTGTGCCAACATCAGGAGAATTTATCCCTTGTGTTGGTAAACCAGTTGGAGGAACTGAGAAGTTCAAACTAATGGCAACTAAGAAGTTGCAAACACATAGACATGTCTTGATTAATTGCACTCAAGTTGAACCTTTCATACAGTAAGAATTGTACACTCACATGTTATTATATATCTTTCGTAACATTTTTCACTTTCATTTCACTATCGCTTTTCCATTATTAATTGTAGGGAATTCAGAAGTTATGTTAAGCGTCAACTCAGGATCCGTACACAAACATCCTTGGAAGTTGACAAAAAGGTCCACAGAGAATTCTTGACCTGGTTCGAACGCAGAATACTAAATGACCACAACCCACACTCACCATATTTCAGAGCTCACGCAATCGGCCCTCTTGATCATGAAAAAAGGTTTACAGCATACAATATCAATGGTTTCAAGTTTTGCATGGTTTCACAGGATCAAGGATTGCAAAGTCAAAATTTGGGTGTTTATGGCACATTTGGGACAAGGAGTTATGCGAATAGTAGTGATGCCAACATGCAATTCGGAGGCGTCCCTTACTATGGAAAGCTTCTTGATGTGGTCGAACTTAATTATCAAGGCCGTTTCACCATGACGCTGTTCAAGTATTTGTGGGCAAATACCACTACTTAATAATAGTTCCTTATTACCTACGTATCCTTAATAATATTATCAATACAATTTTTATACTTATCCAACTAAATTAAATTATTCCTTTTAATTTATAAATGAGTTAAACTATTGAATAATAAGCTAATTAAATTAGCTAAACTACTAAAAAAATAAAAAATTAAATTTAATATAAAAAAATGAAACAAATGATTGTATTTTTTTTAAATTTTCTTGATTTTTGTAGCGGTTATTAAACCGCTACTAATTAACGCGCCTTTTCCAAACCGAAATTAATTTTTTGGCGCGAATTTTGAATTTTGATGAAATTAGTAGTGATTCTATAACCGCTACTAATTATAGGAAATTCATATTAGTAGCGGTTTATAAACTGCTACAAATGAGCAAAAAAAATTCATTTTTCTTTTCCCGCCTTGAAAAGTTTCTTTTTGATATTTGTAGCGGTTATATAACCGCTACAAATATGCCAGAAAAAGTTTACTTCTTAAGGCTATATTGTAGTGGTGGGATTGAACCGCTACAAATAAATTAGTGATTATTTTGCTTGAGTAGTGGTTTTATATAACCGCTACAAATCCTCTTGCAACATACGATTTAGTAGCGGTTTTGTAAACCGCTACTAATGTTTCTTGTAGCGGTTAAAACCGCTACTAATAACCATTTTTAACCTCTACTAAATCACCTTTTTTTTGTAGTGTTTGACTGTGGCCAAGAGAATCGTTGGTTGGGGCCAAATGAGTTATATCAGCTCTTGGCTGTGGCCAAGGATCTTCTATCCAATTTTTGGCTGCAGTAAAAAAAAATATCTGGTTGTTTCTTGGCTGCAGCTAAGCATGCTTTTCCTTCTTTCCAACATCTTAGTCATTAATTTGTACTTCCAATGGCTCTCTATGTACCTCAAATGTTAACCTCTCAACACAAGAAAATCTATAAAGGCCAGTGTTGATGAAATCTAGCAAAATATTTACACTTAAATGGAGAATTTATATCATTTTGTAACAAAGATCAACTAAGCACATTACCTTTGCACATTTATCCTCAAATATCTATGAATTCACCAAAATGAATGAGAAATTAATGGTAAATGTGCCAATTTGACATGAATTTCGTGAAGTTAACAACCCCTAAACATGAACGTTTACTCATCCTTGAGTAAAATAAATTGAGTAATAAAAGAGTTGGATTAATTAATCATTGACTTAGTACATATGCATGATGATTTCCTCATTAGTTGCTCAAGATGTTATATTCTATATGAAAAACAATAAAATATAAAGGAATACAAGGTTCACAATTTAAAATAAGCTTCCTAACGACTTTCAAAATGTGTGTGTGTGAGGAGAGTTAGATAATAATTCTCCTACAGTTATCAAGATCAAATGCAACACTTCAATATATATAAAACAATCTCAATGTTTTAGGCCTTCATATGCCCACATTATCCTTTCTTTCAACTAATAGATCATTCAACACAATTTCAAAATCAATGGGACTTTATATGCATGTAATGTTGCCAATGGTTAAGCTCTTTAAAAGAATGGGGAAACAGAGGATTCAATTCTCTTGAGATAAATGACAATACATAATTCCTCTTTGGGTTTTCAAAAAATTTTCTTTCAAGAAGCCTAAACACTCTCCCAAACTTATCTCAAATTATTTTCTTTGCACTCCAAGTCTTATTGGATTTAACACCTTTTTTTTTCTTTGTATATTTTTCTCTTCTTTCTTTGTTGTTGTTGTTCTTCTTCTTTTGAGAAGTGAAAACAAACTAGAATTGACTTAAGAGTACCAACCACTTAGGAACATGCACTACATTCCTTATACTCAGCTTTTCAATAACATACCTCTTCTAACCACATACCAATCCTTACTTCTAATAACCATCACCAAATCATCATTTATCTCAAGATTATGGTAATTCATGATTTTTTAGGCTACAAAGGTTAAGGTCTAGTGTGGGTCTTCAAAAAGGAACATTTATATGGTATTTTTTTTAATAAGGCTCAAATGGGGTGCAAATGGAGTAATTGTCATAGGAAAGCTTGAAAGGCACAATCCCATTTAAAAGGAAATGCCCAAATTATTTTTCAAAAACGTGTGAAATTATCACTTCATGTCAAGAGATTCCAATGTAAGTTCTAAAGCCCTTCAATGAAGAAGGATTATTCACACCAATTTGCTACAAAATTTCCTAACAAAAGCATTCAAATCATTCCCAACTCTTGTGCATAGTGTTTATTCCAAAAATTATTAGGAAACAAGTTTTAAAATCTAAATCAAGCATTCAAAAATATTTACCACCATTTCCTATAAAACATAAAGTCTAAGCATCCTTTCTATCATAGATAATTAATCAATCTAACCTAGCTTTCAAGCCATAGGATGAGAAATAGTCAACATTTTCAAACTTGAAATCCTTGTCAAATAAGCTAAAAACATTCAAAAATACCCCCAAACTTAAAATAGACAGTGTCTTCACTGTCACAAGGGAAAACTGAGGGCCTTCTCTCATGCAAGAATACATCTAACAATAACAACAACATTGTATGAGAGGAGTTGTGAGTGAGAAGAGTTGCGAGACAGAGTGAGAAAGAAGGGTTGGGGGAAAATGTTTGAATATATATATATATATTGGGGTTTAGGGTGTAGGGTGCCCAAAACCTTATGTAAGGAAAAAAAAGAAAAAAAGTGATTTTTTTTGGGTTTTGGCTGCAGCCAAGAATTTATTGGCTGCAGCTAAAAACCTTCTGCCCTCTTTTTAGCCGTAGCCAAGAGATTTTTAGCCGTGGCCAAAAACCTTCTGATCTCTTTTGGCCATGGCCAATAAATTTTTAGCTGCAGGCAAAAACCTTCTGACCTCTCTTGGCTGCAACTAAGAGATTTTTTGCCGCAGCTAAAATTGTCCACTCCGTTTCAAATATCAACAACACAAAATGTAACATTCCAAGAAGGATTTGCTATTCTTTCTAGCTTATGCACATAGCACATAACTCAACAACTCAATCAATCTCACCACAAATTCATCTTGAATCACTCGTAATCATAGAACATCAATACATCACACATTGGAGTAGACTTTTACATGATCAAAATTGCACCCACAAGTTATCAACTCATTTTACATCTAAAATTGATAAGAATAGACAACTGCAATGGAAAAATCAATCTATAATTCATCCCACAACCATGAACAAGCTTTGATTAAAGGTTAAAGAAGTGATAATTCAGTGACAAGCATTTTCATCAAATTAGGGCATGCCTGTATAATATCAAGATAAGTAAAATCATGGTAAATGAGAGACTTCCCTGAAAATGCTTATGAAGCACCCAATTTCTCCATCCTTCCTTAGTACCAAGCTTGCTTCTTCCTTCTTCTTATTTGGGGTTTCTTTCTCACCTACAAAAATCAAAGACTAAGCATACATCTACCAAAAACACACCAAAATGAAATAAATTAAAGAGATTAAGTTAAGGAACTTGGATTGCCTCTCAAGAAGGGCTAAATTTATAGTCTTCAGTTAGACTGTGCAATAAAAACTCCTAATCATAAGTATCAAACACCATAACCACCTCATCTTCATTTATTTTCAAACAACAGTGTTTCAAAAAGAATAGGTGCTCATTAATCACATGTACTTCATCAATTATCAGCAATTTCAAAGTACGAGCATTCATTAAATCCAAAGAAGACATAACAATCTTATGCACAAAAACAAAAGTAGGACCTTCTAAGAATTTAGAACATCTAACAAAATCCACTTGACTCTCATCAATAAGAGTTAAAGCATCAGTAGAAGGATCAAGAGCACAAATTTCAGGGATTTCCTTATTATCTTGTTCCAAAACAACAAGGATTAGTCTCCAGAATTGAAACCTCAACTAAAACTTAGCATTCTTCTCATCGACATTGATTGCTAACTCACAGCCACCCATAAAAGTATTGCAAAATGTTGGCAACACTTCCTCACTCCCCATGGTTAAATGTTCACTTGAGATATCATGGAAAATATTTTTTTGCTTCAAAGACTCAAGTGTAGAAGCTATTTCACTTGCTTGAACTGTTAAATTTTGAAGAGTTAATGCATGTTCGTGAAATTTCTTTTTCGTCCAATCCCTCATTTCATTTACATTATCAAGAATACACTGAAGCATACTCATGAATGAGGGTGATTTCATCTACATAGGTATTGAGTTATATATGAGGCTATGATGGATGTGAAGAAGAAGAATTAGGATCCCAAGACAATAAATGATCTTGATTCCTATGAAGGCTAAAAGTATCATCATACAAATGAGCTTAAGCCTTAGCGAAATCATTCTCCATGGCGGATGGTTGGCAAGATCAACGAAATCGGCAATTGATTAATTTCCTAGTTTATTGTCCTAAAGGAATTGTCTTCATCAAATTTGTCGATGCATCAGACATTGTGAAAGATGCCCAAACTTTGTGCAACTTTTTCATGGACATGGTTTTGTTTGCTGGTGTAGATAATATCGTCCATCTTTTTACTGATAATGCAACTAATTACAAAGCTGCTAAAAAATTATTGGCTGAAAAGTATCCACCTATTTATTGGTCTCCATATGTTGCACATTGCTTAAACCCGATTTTGTCAGACATTGGAAAAATGGAGATTGTCACACGTTTATCTATATGTGCATCTTTGATTTCAAAATTCATTTACAACCATGGATTTTTGTTAGCTTGGTTGAGAAAAAGAGAAGGGTGGACAGAAATCATCCGGCTGGGAGCAACACGATTTGCTACCACTTTTATTGCTTTAAAAAATATTCTTGAGCACAAGCATGACTTACAAGCCTTGATAACCAGTAAGACATTTATTGACTCTAGATACTCAAGAGACCATAGGGCAAGAGATGTGATTGTGGTTGTATAAGATAGAGCATTTTGGAATGATTGTCTGGCCATTGTTGAAGTTGTTAAACCTCTTATAAGACTTCTGAGAATTGTAGATTCTAATGATAGGCCTTCACTTGGATATATATATTTATGAACGGATGCATAGGGTAAGGAAAGCTATCAAATGTACGTTCAATAGCACAAAAAAATTGTACAAGCCATTCCCAAGTATTATTAAGCATAGGTGGGATTCTCAGCTTCGCCAAGATCTTCATGCAACAGCTTATATCTTAAATCTTGCTTTCTTTATGATAAGGCCAACTTCTCTCAAAAGCCAGAGGTTGTGCAAGGATATCTCTTTATCATCAATAGGAAAGTCACATCTAATAAGACCAAGTTTTTCCAAGAAGGCATTGTATATCAAGATAAAAGTGGCACCTTCAATAGTCCCACGGCTCGTGAATCTGTAAAATCAATGTGACCTGGTAAAATTCCTTACTTCTTAATTCTTATACAATTATATTATACTATATGAACCTGACTTTAATTGTTTTTTCTATTTGATAATGTTTATTTTAACATGAAACATGAAAGATGAATGGCGGCGGTACTTTAGAGGCAGTTATCCCAATGTTAAAAAGTTGGCTATTCAACTGTTGAGCCAAACTGCTTCTTCTTCCGATTGCGAAAGGGATTGGGGTGTCTTTGAAATGATACATTACAAGAAAAGAAATAGATTGGAACATAAAAGGCTAAATGATCTTGTCTTTATTCATTACAATTTTCGTTTGTGGAATAGATATATTTTTCTAACCTTTTCACTTTACAATTTACACTTTACTTAATTTTGTATTGGTAAAAAATTAATTAAATGGCTTCTAATAATTATACCAATATTTTATTTTTATGTTTTTTTTATGGTTCTTAACAAGAAAAAAGATTTTGATCCCATTAATTATGAAAGCATTGATAAAATTGAATATTTGATAATGGAAGAAGTTGATTCTCCTCCACTTTCAACACTTTCCGCTGAAGAGATAGAAGAACACTGCTAGTACAAAAAATTACCATCAATGATAAATGTTAGATATTTTAAATTGTAGAGTTAGACATTTTACTTTTTTTTATTTATATTATAAGTTACTAATTTTTATAATTTGGTTTGTTCCACACTATTTTATAAGATGCTTTTGTAACAAAGCTAGCTGACACATTTATTCTTTAGACAGAACCTTCAATAGCATTGTTGTATTTATTTTTGCCATCGTGGAACCTATCCTAGATCATGACTCCGCCTTACTTAGGAGATCTGTTGATAGCTGGAAGAACTTGAGATGTCATAACATTCCCCGAAATATACCTGCCGACGTTAGTTGTGTCCGGTGATGCCAAAATCCCCAAGAACACCTTGTTGACTTCCACCCTATTGGCCCATTGATTCCATGCACTCACTATTAGATATTTTAATATATTATAATTATTATTAGTTATTAATTAGGCAATTAATTAAAATATCTAGAGTGTGACCCGTTAGTCAGGTTTAGACCCAAATCAAGATTAGGGTTATTGGCTATTAATGTGATTTTTTTTATGGTGAAAAATACACAATTAGGTTTCAGCCGTCTAAATTGAGCGTACGAGTGAAAACCCTAACTGCTCATCTGAGGTTCCCTGACTGGCGACGGCTCTTAGCCCAGTTTCCATCGCTGTGCCTCACAGCCAGTTAGAAAGAAACCTGACAATCATATCCTGTCTTTAATTCTTTTGTAGCTCTCTTTTATTAGGATTCATGAGTTCTCCATTCGATCAAAGCTTAGCAATGGCGAGAGGTAATTCTTATAAGTCTCCCACTATTGATATAGGAAAATTCATGTACTCTGATTTCTTATTTATTTGGGTATTCATGAGTTTTGTCCTACATGTGGTATCAGAGTCATGCTCTCTAATCCTCTACCTTCTCCTCTTTGATCAGGGATGATCTAAGTATGGAATTGAATTGAATTTACTGTAGTAATTTTACATAGGTTTCATAACTTGGATTGGAGATCGGATTTCTTAACTGGATGAATTACATTATTGCTGAAAGTTAATTCATCTGAGTTTTGAATTTATTATATTAAATTGCCTGTGTGCTTTTCGGATTAACGGAATGAGAGGTTTTGTTTTTCTTTTCCAATGAATCATCACCAAGAGTTGCATGTGATCCGATTCATTGCTTTACCTTCTGCAATTACTGGAATGAAATTTGCAATCGTTTTGATCAATTTTATAATTTATTTGAGAGTCTTTGATCTGGATTTTCAAAATTTCATTTTCGATTTGAGTTTGATTATCAGGTTACTGGATGAGAGAAGAGCTTTTCTGTTCTTCGAGGATCTCCGTCGCCTCCTTCATCGGAAGATATAAGGAGCCAAAAATCACCTCAGTTTTGATTTAAACTCGCGTGGTTTGATTCAATGTTTTTGTGATGAATTGACAAGTCATTGCACATATTTCATTTCGATTTTGCTTCAATGTAATCGTCATCTTCGGAACCTCCGATTTTGGATTAACCTAATTTGGGTTTTCTGGATTCATGTCTGTTTGCACCGATTATTGCTTCGCCGTCGATAGAGATTTCATTTTGATTTCAAACTCATATTATTCGTTCTGGTATTGGCGAGAGATTTTGAGAGACTATGGAAAATTATCACAGAGATTGTGCTTACCCTCAGTTTTTCCGTGATTATCGTCGGTGAGAATGCCATTTTCAAGCTCTTCGATCGCCTGAAAGGAGCACCTGAGGTTGTGGGTCGCAGCGACTCCTTCCGGGTCTGCAACCGGGGTGGCGGGTCAGGTAGGTTATCCAGGGGAAATGGAGAAGATGAGCAGAACGGCGCTGTTTTGCATCATGTCTGGGTCTTCTCAAGCCATTATGTGAAGCGACGTCATTATGGTCAAAGTGAAAACTCAGCGTTTCACTTTTACAAGGACATGGGATGCTACGCATTTGGGCCAAGGCCTCTCTGGGCTCACAAATATTTTTTTTGGATGCGTTTTCGGGCTTGATCCATTTTGTTATTTTTATTTTTATTTCGTTCTGGGCTGAAAAGAAATAGGATTTTGGACTTCATTTTTTTTGGAACAGTGTTGCATTTCTGGGCCAAGACTCTTCTGAACTTTTTTAAATTTAATTGATAGTGAAGCTTTTGCAACATTATGGGCCCTGTTATGCTTTTTACTTTTTTGGAATATGGATTTTAAATTTCCAGAAAAACTTTAATGGGCTAATTAAGTGTTTTTCTTCACTGTTTAATCAAATTAGCTTCTGTTTTATGTATAACTTTGGTTACATCACATCAAATTGTTTAAATTAAGAAAATTTAATTTTAGCATTTTTCATATTCTGGAAAATTTGAAAAAAATGGTGTTTTATGAGTTGTTTAATTGCCTAAAAATATGGAAAATCAATTTTATACAATTATCCAACTCTTCAAATTTTGTAAAATCTTATTTTAGTTGAAAAATGCCAAAATTAATTATTTAAATAATTTTTGGATACATAAAACAGTGGGAGGGTTTCTAATTAATTATCTAGGGACTTTGTTGAGCAAATTAATTAATTAATCCCTCCATCAAGAAGTGCATATATTAGATTTAATTTGGATGCACAAAATAGTGGGAGAATTTATTTTTTCTTGATTATTTAGTCACATTTTTTTGATTAAATCAATCTATTAAATAAATTCTCATTAAAGATTTGTGCATATTTGGAATTTAAATGCACAAGGTTGGTATTTGTGATTAATATGCATCTAGAGGCTTAGCCACATCATCCTCTGTTGTATATATAGATAATCACTTTTATGTTTTAAAATATCAACTCTATTTAATGGGTAATATTAATTTAATCAAAGTGGGAGGATTGTATTTAGTCACTTATGTTGATTAAATTAATTAGTTAAGTTCTCCATGAAGCTGTGTATATACAGAATTTATGTGCACATTATTGATATTTATGATTAACTTGCGTGTTAGAGTGGTAGCTACAGCGCCCTCTTACAACATGCCTAAATAATCATATATGGATTTTAAAATATTAGTCTTCAGAAGTTGATTAAATTAATTAATTAGGATTCCCATTGACATTGTGTATATATATGGCATTTAAATTGTACATATTTGATATTAGTGATTAGCATATAATTTTGTTTAAGGAATAGCTACAACATCCTTATGCACATATTGTATGCATAGGTAATCATATAAGGTTTTACCATATCAAATTATGTTCATATGTACAATTAGTATACCCAATGATGTGATGTCTTTGTGATGAGTATGTAGAATCGAGGAGTAGCCACAACATTCTCACTAGGCACATACACTCTATTTTGTTCTACTAAACAATATACATCACTCAAAGATTTAAAGACGTCAATTGTAATTAAATGTGTGATTATAATTAATCTTTGCCCATAGGTAGATAATTATAATCATAGGTTTAATTAGGGTGGAATGGAACAACATTTTATTTTCTAAGTAGCCTATAGGAATTAGGGGATATACCTGCATTCCAGTTTCATCAATTTGAGATAGATTCATGCTATGCTAATGTCTTCGCCCACAGGTAGACTTTAGTTATACGAATGTATAATTGTATGATTTACATTGGTAAACATACGCCTATATGCGATGGTTGCTCGCCTCTTATAGTAATTTTGTAAGCATGATTTAATTTTGAATTTGTAGCATGATTGTTATCTGTTCAATTATTTAGTTTGATATAATTTATTAGAGACAATTAAGCCTATAAGGAGAACTCCTGCCATTAGGATAAAATTGACATTAAGAAAAGTTCTAGTATTTGTAATACTAGCGTGAGAAATGAGATAACATTATTGTCTCAATAAAGTAATCTCAATTAAAAGCTGGTTATTATAAGTACATAAAGAATGGAACAAAGTTAATGGTTGTTGATAGGCTGAGGGACATATTTAGAAATTCTCATAAATGTTATTGCATTGTTTTGTTGACTATTAAGTGATTCTCCATCATAGGGTAAGATATCTCCATTAATCTTGGTGGAAAAGATCTTATGTTTATTATCTTATGAATTATTACTCATTTTTATGAATACATGCATGGATATTAAGTATTTATTGGAAATGTGTATGTATAAATTTTACTCCTATTTGGAAAAGCATGAGATTTTAAATGTGGGCTATCAAGCTACCAACCCTAAAGCCATAAAGTAATAGACATATAAAGTTTAATCTACCTATGATTAGTGGCTTGATTGGAGGCAGTAGTGGATATACACTTGCCATTGGTTTTGTTCTAATAGATGAAATAGTTCATCCTGATTTCAGTTGACTCATCAAATGCCTGAACATATCTTGCTTTATAATTAAGTAGTGTCATTTGACACTTTTAGAGAATATAAAGTAGAATGGGTAATTTAATCTGGTAAACAGATTAATATACTGAAGTCAATTAGAAGAGATGGATGACATGATGGGTACATGACCGAGGATAGTAATTTAGCCTATATGTTTTCCTCTTAAGGAATGCACTCAAGACAATTATATATCTTAGATCAGTTTTCAACAAAATTGTATTTAAACCCTTTTAAAATCTGAGGTTGGAAACCCAGTTTATATAGAATTGTCTTATAAATGAAAGAGTGTGGATGGAAAACATCCTAGAGATTCAAACTGCATATTTTGGTGAAGATGCAGAGAGATCTTGGGAATTCTATTGGGCTATCCTTTCCATTTTAGAAGTTGTGTAGTAGTTTTGAAATGCCAAATTATTAACAAATGACATGATTAGTAGGAGTGATCAAACTCATTCATGATGATCACATGTAACAGATTGTAACCTCTAATCATGATGGAACATTGGTTTTACATGATACTCTTCTCCTTGAGGTAAATGTGAAACATAATGAAGTTCTGAAATTTTCAATTGGTCAAGCTTGAAATAAGAAGCATCAATATCAAGGACTCTATCAATTATTAGGAAAAAGATCCTGAAACAAGCAAGGGATATTCCAAATTGATAGATAGTGCTCTTATTATATAACTTCAATTTGTTAGCAGATTGGATTAAGACCAAATGAAAATTTAAATTAGGCAATTGCTACCAACTATACGTCATGTATTTCAAGTAATCTGACTAGAGCATAAACAATGAGAGTGACCCTAAATTCCATTGGCGTCTTCCTATTATAGTGACAAGGAGAGATGTATGTGAATTGAAAGAAAGGTCACATAAACTATGAGGAGAATTTAGTTAGCAAAATCGAGAAACCGTCTTCACAAGCATGTCTCACATTAGTGATAAATAAGGTGTTATGATGCAATCACATATATGATAAGGTTGACAGTATCATAGTCTTGTTTGTATCACTAGATTAGTGGGAGTTGAGTCATCTATATTGAACAAAATGATGATTCACTTATTGCTTGAGAATTTTGACACAAGGCGTTGCATATAACAAAATCACTATTGTTCAAATTTGTGATATGACTAGGTTAAGTGTAATATTCTTTTAGAATATATAAATTAAAGAGACTATTCTCAAAATATTTGAGAATGTCATAAGTATCCTATGATCATGAGCATTTGAACATTTATGGATAGACTATAGTTGTTGTATTCAACATCTATTATGAGAATATAATTCAATTGTCCATATGTCTCTAATATCATTATATTTCACTCCTTCTTATTTAGTTTCCTACGTGCAGGCTTGCTTGAATGTGTACACAAATAGGTAATGCCATTGCGAGGGGACTTTAGGAGGATTACTAAGCATATTATTGTTTGAATAATAATTGAAAAGCTGCAAGTCATGAAATACATTATAAAATGTACATTAAGTCTCATGATGTACATATAGGAGAATGATTAGATTTGTTTGGTTTAGTATGATGTGTTAGCTATAAAATGGTTAACATTATGATACATCTTTACATTTACTGAACAAATTGCATTATGGAGGAGTACGAGATTGCTTAGTCACTGGTTGCATAGTTCCACCATAAATTGCTTAATCTAGTCATTATTGGAGGCAAGTTATAAGATTGGCGGTTAAAGAATTTCATCATGTGGTTTTAAATTAATTTAAACCCATTAAGGGTGTTGTGTGACCATAAAGTCAATGGGTCATGAACACATAAAGTATAGATCCTTAAATGAATTGTATGCATTTAGAGACATTAAAGGATCAGATACCTTATTTGTGAGATGGATCACATTGAGTGATCTAAATAAGGTATTGTTAAATGATGAAATTCAAGTTGGAGTTTGTTGTCTCATATCGGTATCTAGTGATCGAGATTGACAAACATTGAAGTAGGAACCGAATAAACATGTAAGGTTTATTCATAAAGTTTTAACCCATTAAGTAAGGGTGTTGCTATGTAAAATATGGAAGATAATACTCGACTTAAGGGGACTTATCGTCATGATTCTTGTAGCATAGCCTTAATTAATCTGAACACGGCAACTAACGTATAGTTACAGGCCAAGTGGGAGAATGTTAGTATTTTAATATATTATAATTATTATTAGTTATTAATTAGGTAATTAATTAAAATATCCATAGTGTGGCCCGTTAGTCAGATTTAGGCCCAATTCAAGATTATGGTTATTAGCTACTAATGTGATTTTTCTGATGATGAAAAATAAACAATTAGGTTTCAGCCGTCTAAATTAAGCGTACGAGTGAAAACCCTAACTGCTCATCTGAGGTTCCCTGATTGGCGACGGCTCTTAACCCAGTTGCCATCGCTGTGCCTCACAGCCAGTTAGAAGGAGACCCGACAATCATATCCTGTCTTCAATTCTTTTGCAGCTCTCTTTCATTAGGATTCATGAGTTCTTCATTCGATCAAAGCTTAGCAATGGCGAGAGGTAATTCTTATAAGTCTTCCGTTATTGATATAGGAAAATTCATATACTCTGATTTCTGATTTATTTGGATATTCATGAGTTTTGTCCTACACTCACAAGATTCTTAATGTTTCCATTAGCATACTGGCATGGAGGATTGTTACAGAACTGAACCCAAACGTAATCAAACAAGCCGGTTTTGATCGTTGAGCTCAAAGCAACATCCGGGAATGGACATTGAGGTGCGGCTACGAGGATCAACTGATTGTCCAACTCCTTTAAAGCTTTAGCTAACTCGTCCAAATGTTGCCCTGAACCGTCCACGATATCGAAGTCTATGCCATCCAAAACGGCGTCGCCTAGTGGTGGTCGTGAACCGGACTGTCATCTAAGGAAGTTGTCCCAGGGGAATTTAGCGAGCCGGGTGGCTTTGTCGGCGGAGTTGAGTGAGTGACTTCTGGCGCTTCCTCCAAGAGAAAGAAGCACTTTGATTCCGTTATTTTGGCATGTTTTGATGTCCGTGCTAAATTTGGCGCAGGTGTTGGCCACGACGGTGTTACAGTGGCCGGCCAGGTTAAGTTCAGGCTTTTGGCTGTTGCCAAGTTCTCAAGCATTTTTCAATTGTTTTTTGGTTGAGATTTTACATTCGTTTTGAATAACTGGTTATTTCCCATTTGGCCATTAAGGTAATTAACACGGATCGATCCTTAATTGGGATTTCGATCAATAACCCAAGGGTAGATTGAAGTTGACATTGAATAAAAAATAAAATAAAAAGAAATAATTTTTATGAGTTGAGATATATCTAAACATAAGATATTTATAAACGAATATTTTTATTGACTTTATAGAATGGGTAAATTTTTTTCCCTTTCAGAAAAATATACTGTATCAAAATTTAAAATTTCATATAGAATATATGATCTAATAAATAATTTTTATTAGTACGATTTTTTATCTAAAATTTATTTATCAAATACTATCTAGCTAATTGATCTTTTATATGTCTGAAATATATTTTTATTTTTCAGACAATCAAATATGAAAAGTGTGGAAAATGTTTCCGTACGTATCAGGGATGACTCAAGTTAATTGTTCTTGTTACGTTCGATATATATATATATATATATATAAAATTTGATGAGATATTTTGAGTCGTATGGAACATGACAAAAAGGTCAAAGCCTTTAATCATTCATCGAATGGCATGGCATTCCTTTCACAAAGGATCTTGTTTGACAAGAAAATAATTTTGGATTCATAAAATTTAATGAATGAAAATTAAAATGAGAAATAAATAAAAAAATATCCATATACAGTATTTAGGAAATGATAACTTTTCATTTTCGGTATTATTAAGAAATTAATTAGTTACATACGATAAACATATAAGCAACTAATTTTGCTGACTAAATATGGTTCTTTTGGAAACACAAATCCAATACCCATGATCAAGGGTAGCTACCATCTTTGGACCATAACAGAGTTCAATACTATTAACTAACTAGCTAGGATATTTTAGAAAATACATGTCATATTAGCTAACTTAATTAGTATCCTTAATCTAATTAAATTAGGTAAATATGTCTTATATTAAGGACCGGATGAAGTATTATTGAATTATCAGGGTGCATTATACGTAAAAATGTAATAAATAAGATGAAATATCTTAGCCATGTATGTTTAAAAATGTGGAGTGATGAAAAATCTATATTAACATCATAAGATCATCAGATGATCGATATTTCGATGAACAGTTACAATAAGAAACTCCAAAAAATTGAACTGCTTGTCATAAAAAAAAAAAGAAAAAGAACTTCACGAATGAAATCATGAAATAAATATTTTAATATCACCAAAAGTTTCATTCAGTTTAGTTCCAAACTAAGTGCTCATATTTCATTCAGTTTGGTGCCGCGCCAGATCGTGCATTTAATCCTGCATAATACCTCTCATAGTAATAATAAAAAAAGTTCATTTTTTTGGCAGAATATATTATGTTGACGTAATCTACTCTATGCTTTACGCATTTAATTAATTATTATTACTTTCGTTTTACCTTGCTGGCTGATTTATTGCAACTATCGTATATTTCCATTGGTCATTTTTATAAAAGCTAAATTTTGAATTGCATTGGTTCTTTTTATAAGAGTCTGACAAGAATTGTTTGAATATTTAATTATTTTTTTATTTTTACCCCCTTATTAATTATATATATTACATTAATTAAAATGTTGGTGATACATATATTTACTTTATTTTTTTCCCCTTACTTGCCCTCCTATAAATAAATACATACTTAAAAAAATGTTTATTCTAGATATATTTATTATTTTAAACTAATTTTAACCACTTTTTTAAATTGCATAATTCGATTATCGGGTTCTTATAAATAGAATCGGGGGGAGGATAACTCAAGTCAAGACTAAAGTCACACTATTTATAACTCCGTAAAAATAGCATATTTGTGTGTGTAGTAATGTAAGTATTTTATTTTTTCTTATCAAATAATAAAAAGTACTCCCTCCGGTCCTAAATATAAGACATAATTGATATTTTTTAGAGAGATTAAGGAAGCTAAATATGTTACTTAAGCATATCATATATTATATACTATTAGATTATATATCAGTTTATAAGTTAGGAAAAATAGTTTGGGGAATAAACGATAAATATAAATACTTTAAAGTAATTTAATTAGCTTTCTTAATATTTTCAAAAAAAATCAACTTTGTCTTATATTTAGGACCGAAAGAAATATATTTTTTTAACAATATATATGTATATCACTATTTCTTATTCCAAATTCTAAATTCATCAATTACATAAAGAAGTTTTTATTTCACTCCTGTAGCTTTCAATACGTAGGAACAAGCCTACCAAAGAGCCACTTATTCAAAAGCTTATTATTACACATACATGATGACTACCTTAGAGGGAACCCTTAATGGCGTCACTGTATTTATTTTGGAGATCGTTGAACCTGTCCCAGATCATGACTCCGCCGTACTTAGCAGACCCCTTGATCGCCGGAAGAACCTGAGAATTCATAACATCGGCCGGAATAAACCCGCCGCTTGGGGCCGCCGCCTGAGATGCTGGAACCCCCAAGAACACCTGGCCGGCCTGCACACCGTTCCATTGGTTCCATGAACTCAAAAGATTGTTAGTGTTGCCATCAGTATACATGCATGGAGGATTGTTATAGAATTGAACCCAAACGTAGTTGAACAAGCCAGTGTTTATGGCATTACTCAGGTGAGCGTCGGGGAACGGACATTGCGGCGCTGCCGATAGAATCAGGTTCTGGTTGAAGCCCTTCAGAGCTTTGGCCAACTCATCCCAGTGTTGTCCGTCGCCGGCCTCGATGTCAAAGTCGACGCCATCCAAAACGGCATCACCTAGGGGCCGTGAGCCGGAGCTTCCTCCGAGGAAGTTGTTCCAGATGTAGTTAGCAACCTGATTGGCGTCATCAGATGAGGTAAGAGAGTAGCTACCTCTGCCACCGCCGAGGGAGAGAAGCACTTTGATGCCTTGGGATTGGCAAGCTTTGATTTGGTCACTAAAGACATTGCAGGTGCCCGCCGTGGGGTCACAGTGGTCGGCGAGGTTGAGTTGTGGTGTTTGGCCGTTGCCAAAGACGGCCAAGAAACCAATGTTGATAAATTGGTAGTTTCCGGTGTTACATGCGTCAGTGAGGGTGCCTTCGCCGCCGTTTTGGCCCCAGTAGACTGCGATTCCGACGGCGGACGATCTCTCAACGAAGGAGGAGGAAATGAGCAAGAGAGGAAGCAACAAGAGAGAAGAGTGTTTAACAGAAGCCATGGTTAATGTGTTTGATGAATCAATAATCTGTGTTGTATGGAGAGAATGGTTTGGTTGGGTGGTTTGAGTGAAGAAGAGAAGGAGGGTATTTATAGTGTTTGTGGTGTGGAAAAGTAAGATAAAGGAAGCGTGGCTTTGGGGGGGAAGTGATTGTTTAAGGGTCTGTTTGCCGTGTGGGATTTGGAGGGAAAGGGTGGGGAGAAAATTAGAGAAGTGGGGTTAAAAATTTTTAACCAATTTTTCTTACTCTTTTATCTTATATATTCTCTTTATTAAAATTTTATTACCCCACTTCTTCAATCTTTTAAAATTCAACTCATAAAAATTTTATGTTGGGAGATAAAATTTTTATATATACAACTCAAAAATTTTTTTCTCTTGGCCCACTTTCCTTCACCTCCCCTCAGTCCAAACAAGCCCTAAGAGATATGATTGAAATGTGAGTTGTTGAATAATGAGGACTTAGTCAAGTCTACTGATTATAATCTCAACAAAAAAATGATTTATATGTGTGCTTCTCAATTATATATTAAGGTGATGAATTATTTTTTCGGTTTTCATTACCATTATTAAGTTTTTTTATATATACAAAAAGAAAGCAGGATAAAACTAAAGACTAAACTCTAATATGTAGCAAAACATCAGCTAGCGTGTTACGGCCCATAATAATCAAATTAGGTTGTCATTCAAAACCATTATATTAAGTTATTTTACCCGCACTACTTAGGAGAAGATTCACCAAAATAATAACAACAATAATAATTGGCCAAAATAATAACAATAATGTAAGTGTCAAACTGTAGCCACCGAAGTTGAAATAATTGACATAACTTGAGGCGGAATGAGTGGGGTGACGTACACTACTATAATGAAACAGCAGTCAGATGACAAATTAGTCAGTCTTCTTTCCCCCATTTGCTGCCACGTATAAATTTCGAAACTGGTAATTGTTTATATCTATTCTTTTTCTTTTTACAATAACTGCAGGGGCGGCTTTTAGTTTAGGGGAAATCGCTGGAAAATATCAAATAAGTAAATTAATTGTTCTTTGCCACCAACACATATGAGATACCTAATTGTCATTAAAATTGAACTTAAAAAGACACAAAAGCCCTTAGTTTCACAACACCATTTTAGGCGGGAGGGAGGAAGGAGCCCTTAGTTTCCAATATTCGTCAAACAAGCCTTCCGTCGAGCATTGTCCGCCGTCCAGCATTGTCCGCCGTCTGTGGTTGTTCTCGGGCAAGCATTGAAGAAGGTTGGAATCCTAGGGATTTTGCTACTCCCAAAATCTGGTGAGAATGATTTGCTCAGTTTGCCTTTGCATCTCAATTTTAATTTGTTCCCCGTGTCATCAGGTTGTTCTTCCATTCCACACTCCTTCGGATGCCGTCTGTGGTTGTTCTGCCGTCTGTGGTTGTTCTCGGGCAAGTAGTGAAGAAGCTTGGAATCCTAGGGATTTTCCTACTCCTAAAATCTGGTGAGATAATTTAAAATGCCTTACTTACTAGCAATGTTCATGCTTATATGGTGCTTTCTAAAATAAATCAACAGGATGGGGCTTTTGAATTTAATATGGTTTAGTGGAAGAATTTTCCTTTATAAAGAAGTGAATTTCAGAGTTAGTAAAGCTCTGCAGATTTCCTCGGACTTTGCTAAGCAGATTTCCTCGCATGTCAATGGGGTTGGTAGTGAAGATTAACATATTCTGTTCATTTAGTTCAATATAATTAACTCTGAACTCGGTTTCGGGTTTTTACTTCAGATGGGTTATGCTAAATTAGTAGACTTTCGTTACTTAATATATTTTAACATTATGCATTTGCACAAGTGAAGCTGGGTATATCGCAATCTAATATCATTTCTTAATTTTGGGTATTTGTTGTTTGATTAATTGAATGACCCACGCATGTCTTGTTCCGGAGAATTAAGGTTTCGATGTTTGTTACAAGAGAACCGCTAACTCGTAATTCTGAACTTGTACTAGTGCTTCAATTACTTGAGGTTTCATTTCCTTCTAAATTTTAAAATGTAAATCTAGTCTGTTCTCATTATGATGAAGTATGAAATACTAGTGAGGATGTTGTGCCCAAGAAGTGTAATTAGATGGATTGAAAACCAGAATAATAAGCCAAGCTGATCTAACAATTTCTCTTGTTAATCTTTGCTTTAGTTTGAGATGAGATTTACATAATATTAAACCTTGCTTATATCTCCCCTTCACCAGTCAAATTAGAAGTGAACCAAATCATTCAATTCTTAGATCACCAGTTGACTTTCATGCATACTTTGCATTGATTTGAATTAAATCCATCTGGAAACATATATGATATTAGAAAGAGAGATTACTTGGGATCCTGATCTTACTCATTACCCCCAAGTTTGTATTTGTTCACATGTGATTGGGCTACAAAGGATATGAGCATGTAAGCCTAGTGGCTCTATATCACTTAACAAGATAGATACATTTTAATTTCAAGGAAGGTACCATTTACTTGATTAAAACCTTATGTCTCCCAAACAACTTGGTGATGTTGACAGAAGGAATGGCGCGCACTGTAAACATTTAATAGCTAATATGTTAGTGATGATTTTTACATCTTTGTAGTCTTTTTTTTTTAAGAATATCTTTTCTGCATGTGATAACTAAAGCAAGGATGGCAATTAGTTGAAGATGAGAGAGCTTGTCAGGGGTATTTGAAGCTATATGATTTGCCTTTGTTAGTCAATTATATCTGGCTTTGATTCAGAAATTATTTCGGAGTAGGTACAAACCTCTGATCAACCTAGGCTTCAGTTGGGAATGGTGATTTTTATTCATGTGTAAACTCCTAGTGCATAGCATAGTTGTCCAACTTGGTACTTGAACTTGCTTTCTTACATCTGTCCATTGCACTAAGAAATTAAATGAGTAATATTCAGGGTAAGTCCCTTTTAGGTGTAAAGCTAAGCAAAAAGAAAATGCATCACAAAGTGTAATTTTATCCCTAGTCTTCAAAAAATTGTTCGCAATAATGTGAGAATTTTAGGTTAATCTATCTAAGAATGTTATAAGTATATTTTAATGTGATTAACTATTATGAAGTTTATGCTTTGTTCATATGGTGCTTCTCTGTTGCAACTTAATATGGATTCTGAATAACCTATCTTTTCTGCAAAGCATGTCAATTCAAAACTTGTTGTTGGTATGTAACAGACATTTGGCAAGTGTTTCTGTTCTCCTTCTTGTTTGAACTCATTTTGGTGTTTGCTCATGTGTTTCTGGGATCTTTGTATAACTATGTTGCATGATAGTTTCACAATTTCAGAAATATCATAGTCCACTTTGGCCACTTTTTCTGACAGCATTGTCTTTTATTGATGCTTACACTTTCAAAGTTTTTTATGCTGGTTTTTAGGAAATTCTGCTGTTTGGGAATTACTGCATATTGCACATTAAAATACATTGATAAGTAGATTTTTTGATGTAGGCATTTGTTGAGTGCATTTTCAAGTTCATGTGTTTTGAGTTACCCCTGTCAATTTAAAAATCTGTACACAAGCATGGTGAAAAGAATAGTGGGGAAAGGAAGGAAGGGAGGGAAAGACGTGAAGCCAAAGCTGAATGGAGCACAAGTGTTTAAGCGAGAGTATTGGTCTGATAAAACGAGGAAAGGAAAACACAAGACAATGCAAGATGCAGATAAAGAAGTAAGGGAGGCCTGGAAAAAATTGTCAACAGAGGAAAAGAGTAAGTATGCCCAAAAGGCAAAGGAGGATAGAGATCGTATGTTCAGGAAGACATGGATCAAAAGAGGGTGGATGTGGTGTGGTGGTTAGTTACCCATGCGAAGAACAAACATCGGGAATGGATAATGCGTAACATTGAAGTTTGGAGATATAAGAAGAAGGCAAAGCGTCATTAATGCTTTAACTACTTTAACTAGGGACGTTTGTATTTCGTTTTGCAACAAACTAAACTGTCTATATATATATATATGACTTTCTTAAATATATATATGACTTTCTTAAACATTAGATCATCCAAATGTCGATAAAGTTTGACATACGTGCAAAACATGTTCCTTATGCAATGATATTCCATGTTGTGCAATTACTCTTCCATGATGTGCAATTGATCTTCCATGATGTGCAATTGAGTTTCCGTTTTGTGCAATTACTCTCCCATGATGTGCAAAGTATGATCCATTGTGCCAATGATCTTGCATTGTCATATACTCTTTCATGATGTGCCAATGATCAGTCGTTTTGTGCAATTGATCTTTCATTTTGTGCAACTAATCTTCCATGAAGTGCAATTGATCTTCTGTTTGTGCAATGGATCTGATTCATGTGTAAAGGATGATCCATTGTGCCAATGATCTTCCATTAGATGCAATTACTCTTCCATGATGTGCAACTGATCTTCCATGATATGCAATTGAGCTTCCGTTTTGTGCAATTACTCTCCCCTGTGCAAAGGATGATCCATTGTGCCAATGATCTTCTGTTTTGTGCAATTGATCTTCCATTTTGTGCAATTACTCTTCCCACCTATGTGGAAGAAGCAATAAATTTCCTTTTGTACTCTATTCATCACATTAACTCTAGACCTGCAACAATATGGCTTTAATGTCAACTAATCTGAATTTTGCAATATGTTTGACCTATAATAAAATAATCAATATGTAATTATACTTTCACCTATAATAAACTAATATGCACTCAAACATGCACAGTCAAACTACTTCAATGAAGATTTTTTACCAAAACATTCAACATTGCAAAGACAATACTGCACGATGCCTTTGAACTCAATTTCATCAAAACCAGCAAGCAATATAACCCAAACTAATAAATAACTTTTTGGCAAATTAATTGCTGAATGCTACCATGGAAGATCTGTTGCACATAATGGAAGATATTTTGCACACAACGAAAGATTGTTTGCACATTTATATGGAAGATTTTTGCACAAATGGAACATGGTTTGCACAAAATGGAAAATCGCTTGCACACTTGGTAGCAATCAATAATTAATTTACCTCAAAGGTATTTTTCGACAATTCTCCCAACAAAGAAAAGAATTATTACTTTCAGCAACAATCAGGCAACAATACTCAATACGGAAGATAATTGCACATAATGGAAGATCATTGGCATATAATGGATCATCCTTTGCACATATCGTGCATGGCCATTGGACACGTATGGAAAAGATCCATTGCACAAAACAGGAGATCAGTTGCACATAATGGCTATCACATGTGAATCTCCATTGCAGAATCATTATTCCAGCAACATTCAGGTAACAAAACCGATTACACGCAATACACGATACACAATACACAATATACAAACTCCCATCAACTAATATCAAAAACTTCACAATAATGGCCAAACACATAATATCTAAGCAACCCCCAATTATATTTACTATTTCCTTACTCACACACACAGCAATGCACAATACTAAGTTCCACTAGCAATATAGAAATCATCACCTCCATCAAAAACTGAAATATGAAGAAGGGCTTCAAAGTGATCTATCGACTCCACAGTGATGGACCTCCGGCGGACGCCACAGTGATCGACGGCAACAACAGAAGACTCGCATCACCGCACTCCGGCAAACACGATAACTGAACAAGCCACTGTCATAACCTTTAGTCGTTTGCTTCTGCCTCGTGTGATCTTTCCAAACTAAACTAGGGGCTTTTGTGTCTTTTTAAGTTCAATTTTAATGATAGTTAGGTATCCCATTTGTATTGGTGGCAAAGAGCAATTAATTTGCTTATTTGGTATTTTCCAGTGATTTTCCCTTTAGTTTAAGGTAAAGTTAAAAGTGAGAAGGACTCATATTTTTTTAAGAAAATTATCCTATAAAAAGAAAAATTAATGATATTTGTGTAACCATTTCAATTCCGCATTATATATATATATATATATATATTTATATCGTTTCTAAAATTCTAATAACGCTCTACAATGCAATTGTCGAGTGGGAGCATTTCTTTTTTGGTAGTTTTCAACTGCAGTTCATTATTGTTTTTCCAGGCAATAAAAATGTTTTATTTTATTTTTCTAAAATACTTGCAAACAAGGAAATATTGAGATGATCGAAACTTTGAAGAATTGCAATTGGGATTATTTAATCTAAAAGTTAATAATTATGAAAATAATACTCTCTCCGGTCCTAATTATAAGACAAAGTTGACTTTTTTTTTGGAGAGATTAAGGAAGCTAAATAAGTTATTTAATCATATCATATGTTGTGTATTCTTATATTATATATTAGTTTATTAGTCAAACTAATTAGTTTGGAAAAAAATAAAAATAAAAATACTCTAGAATAATTTAATTAGCTTCTTTAATTTCTTCAAAAAAATCAATTTTATTTTATATTTAGGACCGGAGGGAGTATGTTTTAATGATTTTCTCTAGAAGCACACAGACTGTTATATGCATTAATCTGTAAGTTTCTAAAAATAAATTATATATCACAAGCATGGAAGAATAGCTTCACGAATATCACTAAAGTTAATGGTTCTTATGACAATCAGAACCGTTTTGAGAAGTTCTTATTGGTATCGTCCATAAAATGATTCGAAAGTCAAAATTGTTCACATGAAACATCAAATGAAACTTAAAAAATTTGATGATTTAGAAAAATGAGAAATTAAACAAAATATTATTAAAACATTTAAAAAATGTTATTATACTATAAATATTTTATATATATATATATATATATATATATAATGCATATTGAATCCTCTAATACTCAGTTATTATGCCTTGTAATCTTTGTAAATAATGTTATTATGCCTCTTTCCATTCAAAAAAAGTTCAAAGGCTGCTACCTGGGTCCCACAATGTCCACATGTCAGGTTTTAATCCATGTTTGACCGTTTGAATTGGCTGTGAAATGAGCTCCATCCTCCGTAGAAATGAGGTCCTGAGGCACCCCTAACCTCAATCTTTCATCTAATTAACGTAGAAATTAAAGCCCCTCTTTGCCAAGCAACTCATCAAATCTGCAATTGCAACAACCATGGTGATGTGCTTCAGAAACATTGAAGAACGAACCATCTGCTTCTCTCTCATCATCTTCTTGTTTCACTCTCAACATTTTTTCTTCTTTTATTGCAGAGAAAATTTCAGCCAGCCACTTTATAGCATAGTAATTTCAGTCAATCCCTAAAACTTTCTGAAACTTAACTATACCCCATGGTCAATATGAAATTAATTTTTGTAGGTGAAAAGACTATGATACCCTTACTTTATTTGTCTTGTAAATACCCTTATTTGTCTTGTAAATTTCCATATTTATCTTGTAAATGGCTAAAGTATTTTTAATTCTTTAGGTTAGTTCAAATCACTTTATTTTTCTCGTAAATACTCTTCTAAAAAAAATAAAATAAAGGACATCATTATCATTTCACCCAAAAAAATTAATTTTATTTTGACATTGGTGCATTGCTTCATCCACATTCCATCCTTTGAATTGCGCGTTTTGTTGTAGACCCCAACATGGTTGTTGATCCAATATTAGAATAATACTCTATTATTTTAACCTTTATTTTTTTCTTAGTACCTCATCATATACATATAGTCACATTTCTTTATGTTTTGTAAGGTATTGGGTCTAATTAGGCTTAGGAAATTGTAAGGAAACTTGGGAATAAGGTAATAGGAAGTTTCACAATGGGCGCCACCCGTTTTTTTATCTGACAAATTAAATTTGTCAATACCCAACAACTCTCATTTGATTTCTCTCCTTTGGAACAGCAAGCTGATCTGCAGCATTCCTTGTGTTGCACGATCTGTGACAGATTTTCACCGTCCAATCCCAAGATAGCAAGTTTTTGATAAACCACATCATTTATCATCTAACTAATTAAAATACAACAACTCAATTAATATTAATTATAGTTTGGTTGCTCATGTGATTCACAGGTTTATTTTTCTTAAAAAAATAAATCCCTTAATTAAGATTTCAAAAGCAACGAAAAAACACTACAAAAAAACTGTGGTTTATTAGTAGCGATTAAAAATGTGTATTTGTAACAGTTTTAACCGCTACAAACATAATTCGTAGCGGTTCCTTGGACCGCTACTAAATCCACTGTTGCAAGTGTATTTGTAACGGTTATTTTTAACCGCTACTCAAGTGAAAAAACCATTACTATATTTGTAGCGGATAATTAGCACTGGTACAACATTCTCAATCAGGTCAACTTTTTCTTAGTAATTTGTAGCAGTTATATAACCGCTACAAATGGCAAACCATGAATATTGGATGGTGGGAAATGAAAATGAAAATTTGTCTTGATATAAAACCGCTACTAAATTGAATTTAAAAAGGGCGGGAAATATTAGTAGTGGTTACATAACCACTATGAATTTAAATAGAAATTGAAATTTTGCGCCAAAAATTTAGTTTGTCTTTTAAAAAGTATATTTGTGGTGGTTATTTGTCAGAAAAATTTAAAATATATATATATACAATTATCTATTTCCGTAATATTAAATTAAATATTTTATTAATAGTTTAGCTAATTTAATTAGCTTATTATTCATTAGTTTAGGTCATTTATAATTTTAAAGGAATGATTTAATTAAATTAGGTAAGTTTGAAAATTGTATTGATAATATTATTGGGGATACGTAGGTAATAAGGAACTATTATGTTGTCTGCTATAATGTGATTATGATTATGTAAATAAATATCTAAAAAAAATAGTGAGAATAAAAATTATGCGAAAGAAAAAAGTATTGAAATAAAAAATTAAAAAAATTATTACAATATTTGATCACCTTGTTAAGTTCCTCAGCTCATAGAAAAAAAAGTAAAAATGAGAGAAGATGAAAGAGAGGTAAGGTGAAAAGAAATGGGGGAGTGTTTGAAATGAGATGTAGTTGATGTATTTATAGAGATCTGTGTGGAACTTGTAGCGGTTAGTGTCATGATTTTGTAGTGATTTCAATTTGTAGCGGTTATTTATGTATTTGTAGGGGTTTTATAACCGCTACAAATATTTTTTTTTTATTTTTAAAAAACAAAAACATAATTTTTTTTTTTAAAAAATAATTTGTTTGATCAGTCATCCACACCATCCCTACAAAAATTGTATAGAAAAATTGTTAGCGATGTGTTTTTTTGTTAAAAACATTTAATTAAAATGATATGAATTTAAAAAACACACCAAACTATAGGTAATTATGATCGCCTTCAGGGAAGAAGTTTTCGAAATTGGCGGGCTGAAACGACTCACTCTCGTAGGTGATGTTATCATCATCACTTATGTCGTAAAGGTCTTGAGGCTTTAAATGAACAACCATGTGCCAATCCCTATGTCTCTTGTCCTCAACATAATAAACCTGGTGTGCCTCAGAGGCAAGAATATACGGCTCATCATTTTGAGAATGACCAGTGTGAATTGGCCACGAGAAATTTATCGATGTGATGCCTAAGTTGTTGTTGTGAGTCCCTGAGAAGTAGTGGTATTTGCCCACAAACACTTGAATAGCGTAATGGTGAAATGGCCTTAGTAATTAAGTTTCACGACATCAAGAAGCTTTCCATAGTAAGGGATGCCTCCGAACTACATATTGGCGTCGCTGCTACTTGCATAACTCCTTGTCCCAAAGGTGCCATAAACACCCAAATTTTGAGTTTGCAATCCTTGATCCTGTGAAACCGTGCAAAACTTGAAACCATTGACATTGTATGCTGTAAACCTTTTTGTAAGATCAAAAAGGCCAATTGCGAGAGCTCTGAAATCTGGTGAGTGTGGGTTGTGGTCATTTAATATTTTGTGCGCAAACCAGCTTGGGAATTCTCTGTGGACATTTTTGTCAACTTTGGAAGATGTTTGTGTGCAGATCCTGAGTTGACTCTTAACACGACTTTTGAATTCCATGCAATTAATCATAGGAAGGCGATAGTGAAATGAAAGTGAAAAATGTTACGAAAGATATAGAATAACATGTGAGTGTACAATTCTTACTATATGAAAGGTTCAACTTGAATGCAATTAATCAAGACATGTCTATATGCTTGCAACTTCTCAGTTGTCGTTAGTTTGAAGTTCTCAGTTCCTCCAACTGGTTTACCAACACGAGGGATAAATTCTCTTAATGTTGACACAGGTTCAGGACAATTGTCTACACGAGGCAGTCGGTTGGAGGCGGTCTCAATGTCATCAAAGTACCTTGAACAAAAATACAAGACCTCATCCCCTATATAACCTTTAGCTATAGAACCTTCTGGCCAAGCCTTATTCCTTATGTAACATTTCATTTTCCCAAGAAACCTAAAAAGTGAAGAAAGGAAAAATGATACAAAATGCTCAAAAGGCCACTGACAAACATAAGAACTATTAATGACGTACATATATAAAATGAGTACCTCTCAATAGGATACATCCGTCGATATTGAACTAGGCCAGCAAGCTTTGTTTCATGAACAAGGTGGATTGTAATGTGAACCATCACAATAAAAAAGGACGGAGGAAAGATCATCTCCAAATGACAAATCATAAGAATACTTTTGGACTACAGCTGATCGAGCTCCTCAACAATCAAAACCTTGGAACACAACTTCCTAAAGAAAGAACAAAGCTCCACCAAAACAATTGACATATCAGAAGGAAGTGCATTCTTTATAGCCAATGGAAGTAACTGTTGCATAAGCACATGTGAGTCATGACTCTTCAGGGCAGCAACCTTTCGAGCCTATAGTCAATACATCGTGAAATGTTGCTTAAATACCCATCTGGAACTTTTATTTTCTTCAACGTCCACTACTAGAAAAAAGGGTTTTAACGTCCCTTTTTTTGGCCTTTTAACGTCTGAAAACAGAGGGACGTCTATGTGAGGGTCGTAGAAAAAAACGTCATTAACGTCCGTAAAACAGGGGACGTGGAAGGCAGACTTTAGACGTCCCCAGTTGGAACTGGGGACGTCTAAAGTTTGACATTAGACGTCCCCAGTTGGAACTGGGGACGTCTAAAGTGTCGACAACAGTACTATCCACGTCCCTTTTTTTATTAAGGACGTTGAAAGTTTTTTTTTTGAATGGACTTTTTATGTATATTGCACTGTCTGGAAATGTAAACTGCAGAAATAGGATTCCAACAACAGAATAAAAGAACAGCAGTTCAGCAGAATGGAAACAACAACAAACATAGTGATCAACCCAAGGCTTCTACATGCCACACAAACTACACAACAATCTATATCCAAGTCTACTACATGCCATACAAACTTTCAAACCATACAAACTACACAGCAATCTATATCCAAGTCCCCAGTTTGTACAATAACCAAGACTAAAATCCAATCCATATCCAACAGCAATAACGCTAATTATATGTACTACCACAAAAGTATGTCCTACACAAACTACTAAAGACTTTACTCTTCGGGTATACGTTGAAGAAGATGTCCAGCCAAAAAGTCTCTGATCATATTTAGGTCTTCATATGCGTAGGCATCTTCATTGTCAAAAATCTGTAAATTAGAAAATAAGCTTAGATGAAATAATGAATGAAGTGAATGAATTGCCATTGAATCACAACACCAAGAATATTATCCTCTGAGAATGAAGAAGCGATTACTTGTTCAAAATCTGTCGTAATGCCACTCTGAATGATGTTAAACATATAAAGCAAGACATAATATCCACATTCCCAGCTGCCAGGTTGTCGAGGGCACTATAAATCAAAAGCAAATGGTTAAAATCAATAAAGGCATATCTAAAACGACCGTCAATCAAAAGAACTTGATTTGAAACCTTTGGAAACAACCATCTCGGATCTTTGCCACCTCTACGTTCGTGTGGCCTGTCAAGAGCTCGATACGTCATGCATGCCCTATCATTAAAATGAAAATCGACATAAATTAGAATAATTCATTAAGTCAAGAATCAAGAACCAATGAAATACAAAAAAATAACTTATGTGTTGAAGACGCTTTTAGTTTCTTTGTCTGGTCTTCTATTTAAGGAATCAAACCAGTAAACAACGTGGGACCGAGGACAAACAACACACAAACTCTAGTGATAACTATCACAACATATACAGATTAAAAAGAAGTTAGATGGCAAGGAAATTATTTATTAAAAATCTCAAATACACAAAATGAAAATGCGTACCCTTGAACAATCAGTGCTAGATAACAACGATAGTCGTCATTTGCCAATGTGAAGCCCACATAGTTCGTCCTTCTTTTCAATGTATTCCCAACCCTTGCCGTATGTGCAGGAGACAAGAATCCATATAAATCAACTTTCTGAGAGTCAACGCATATACGATGGAAGGAGCTATAATAGAATTAAAATGATGAATGTATTAGCTAGTTAAAATCAACTTAACTAAATGAATCAAAAAATGGGAAATAAAAAACTTACAGGATTGCAAATTTGCCCCATCCAACATCTAGCTCCTCGAACTTCATGAACTGTTTAAGATCTTCTTTATCAATTGTGAAGTGATACTCTGTTTCCTGGCCCACAATCCCTGTAGGCATGTGCAAATCAATCTGGCGAATGCCTTTATAGATATGCTGCAGTCATGCTAAGAAGGGCCATTTCTCTGCTTCCTGCTCGTTCTTTTAGAACATAAAAACACATACTGTTAGTAGGATGTCAACACATCTCATGTAAAAGTGAGGTAGTTCCATACCATTGGAGGTGTTGGTGGTAACAAGCCAATAAGATGTACAGGCCAAAGGATGAAAGATCTTCTCGCCTGAGCTATCATGGCAACCTCGTCATCAGGAATAGGAATGGCTGTACCTTCTTCCCCTGCTCGAACACACTTCACAGTCACCCTACGCAAATGCTGTGGAATTTGCTGATGATGGTGGGTAGTAGCTTCTGTGTGAACGAGAGCATCTGCAACTACACGTAGCACTGGGGCATCCAAAGAGAGGATGGCAGGTTCTCCCTGCACTGGAGTAGGAAAAGGGTCACCAAGTGGTTCCTCCGCCGGGTTGTAACTTCCTTTGGTGCTGTGGAAGGCCGGGGATAAATGGGTTCTACGCTCTGTAGTTGCCATCTGCGATTCAAACATCTTCTGCATTTTAGCTCGTAGCTCAGGCATCAGCTCAAGACGTAGCTCTGGCAACAGCTCTTGTCGGAGCTTGTCGCGAAGGTTGGCCTTGAGCTCTTGTGAGACTTCCTGACGAATCTTGGCCACAAGCTCCCTACTGGGTTCAACTTGTGACGAATAAGGATGTGAGGCTCGGCCAAAATACTTTATGACACGAACTCCCACTGCCTCCCCTCGAACATGACCAGGGTAATCTGGCTTCCCAATCGCCGTTGACAAGATGTCCATCCGTCCACTTGGAGTGAACGAACCTTGGCTACTATGATCTTCCAGTTCATCCTGCAACATAAAAGTTATCGTAAGCACTCCTAATATGAACAAATAAGTTTGTACTTATGCTCTAACTACTTACAATTCTTGCGGCAACCTCAGCAACAGTCGGATTTACGTACTTCCCACCCTTAAGCCTCCCTGCTTTCCATTTTTTGTGACGTGGTGGAGGTGGCGGGGGCTGGACCACAACGGTAGGATCTGATGTGGCTGCTTCCTTCAATTTCTCCAACTCTTCTGCCATCATCTGTCGCTCAAGCTTCCAGACATGCAATGTTGATAGTTATTAGCTGCTTGCCTCTCTGCATTTGCTGCACTTAATGCCTTTTAAAGGAAAACAACGAACACCGAATCAATAATGTCAACTATATTCAAATAAAACACTATGATTACAGAAATCTTACCAAAAAGTTTGGATCTTCTCATGATGCCATAAACAACCTCCAGTCCTCTGGAGACAAAAATGGATACTCATGACATGGATCCTTACCCCTCAGGTCCCCTCGAATATAATCTCGTGTAAGCCTGTTCTTGAAATCTTTCCATCGTAGACGAACCTCCGTCATCCACTCCTTTTACATCTCCGCGGTGTCAGGGACATCATAGGTTTGCTGCAAGGTAAAAACATACGTTAATTATATTTGAAGCGATAGGAATAAAGATATAATGCAGATGTATTGAAACTTATATACCAAAAGTTGTTGCCAAATCAAGTCTTTGGTTTTTGGTGGAACCAACTTCCAATTAGCATAGGTAATGTGAACTTTGCTTTGAGCCAAAAAACCTACGTAGCTAATGAAATGGTCTTCCTCCGGACCAATTGGTTTCATATTTTGATCAAAGTCAATATGCAACCTCTCCTGTTGATGGTGATGACGTGCTACCAATGAAGGCATTTTTGTACTACCTCTAACCCTTCGTCTCGCAACCGGTTCAGGTGTCTCATCACGTTCAGGCCTATTCATTTCATTGTCCCTATCACTTTGAGAGTCACCAGAATTGTCCATATTCCTGTAAGCACAAAAATCATTGTCAGATAGGTGAATAAATTGTAAGTAAATGAATAAACTGAGACGTAATAAAACAAACAGCACACATTACTATTTTCTAAGTTAAGCTCTTACTCTAGATTGTTTCCCATATTCCTTCACCATGATCATTTCTCACAGCATATTCTTCATCATCTACCAATTCTACTTCACTTGTTGTAGGTGGATTAATTGTGAAAGGTGGTGTGTCGTCAAAGTTGAAGGTCGGATCACCATGCTTCTATTTTTTACTCTGAAGTACAATGGATATTTTTTTATTTGCGGGATCTGTGACATAAAACACTTGTTTCGCTTGGCTTGCTAGAATGAAGGGCTCATCCCTATAACCTACTCTTTCAAGATCAACTGAGACAAATCCAAATTGTTGATCTATTACCACAGCATTATTGCTAACCCACTTACATTTGAATAAAGCAACTTTGAACTAGTTGTAAGTGATTTCCCATATTTCTTCTATCACTCCATAATAGGCCATGGATGCTAATATGGGGTTTTTGTCTTTCGAACTAGAAAAGTGCATGGCTTCAGCTTCTACCATCACCCCACTATTTTGCATGGTACTCCTGTCATCTTGGTCTTTTGTGTAGAAAGAATACCCGTTTATATCATAACCGCTCTAAGTAATGATCTGAAAGGAAGGCCCCCAGGCTAGCCACTCTATTGTCCCAGACACACCGGTCTCATGCAAAACCTTTTCCTCAAACCACTGAATGAATGTCTTGTTTTGGTGTGCTTGCAACACCTCTTCACGAGGCATAGTCTTCACTTTTAGTCCTTGTGTTCCCTTGCTCCTTCCCTCTTCATGCCGAGATTGTTCCTTGTTCCCTGATAGATAATCGCTGCGGAAGTCCATAGCCTCTTCAACAACATACCTTTCAACTATTGAGGCTTCTGGTCGATAGGGATTTTTAGAGTACCCTTTTAAGATCTTCATGTATCGTTCGAAAGGGTACATCCACCTCAGTTAAACTGGACCGCAGAGCCTTACCTCCCTTACCAAATGAACTATCAAATGGACCATTATATCAAAAAAAGAAGGAGGAAAGTGCATCTCTAATTGGGACAATATGATATAACCCTCAGCTTCCAGTTCATCCAGCTTTTCAGTGTCAATGACTTTGTTACATATAGCATTAAAGAAAACACACAATCTTGTCACAGTGCTTCGAACTTCATCTTTCATAATCCCTCTAATAGCTACTGGTAACAGTTGTTGCATTAACACATGATAATCATGGGACTTCATTCCCACTAACTTCAAATCGTCCATTGATACACACCTTCTCACATTCGAAGAATATCCTTGTGGTACCTTAATTTCATGCAAACACCCACACAAACTTCTTTTCTCCGTTTTTGATAGTGTATGCGCTGCTGGCTCCATGTATGCCCTCCTACCATCATCTCTTAGCTGTGGATGTAACCGTTCTCTTATTCCCATATCAACAAGGTCTAGTCTCGCATTAATCCCATCCTTGGTCTTCCCTGGAATGTGCAAAAGTGTACTGACAAGGCTATCACAAACGTTTTTCTCCACGTGCATTACATCAATACTGTGTCTCATGTCAAGACTACGCCAATATGGAAGATCAAAGAAAATTGATCTCTTCTTCTATATGTTCTTCTCACCCGAAGTCTTATGATTCTTACCGAGTAAGACATTGATACGTTCAACCCGACTGTAAACTTCCTCTCTGATTAATGCCTTTGGAGCCATTCCATGCTCCGGCAAGCCGTTAAAACGCTTTCTTAACCTACGATACGGGTGGAATCTAGGAAGGAACCTCCTGTGACCTAGGTAAACCGTTTTTCTTCCATGTTGCAGTTGGTGGAAGTGAGTGTCTGCTTCACAGATCGGACATGCTTTATGCCCCTTCACACTGTACCCTGAGAGGTTTCCATAGGCAGGGAAGTCATTTATGGTGGTGAACAGCATTGCACGTAGCTTGAAGGACTCATTCTTATACGCATCAAACACATCTACGCCTTCCTCCCACAACTTCTTCAAGTCCTCAATCAAAGGCGCCAGGTAGACATCGATATCGTTTCCTGGCTGTTTTGGTCCAGAAATCATCATAGAAAGCATCACATACTTGCGTTTCATACAAAGCCAGGGAGGCAAGTTGTATATTACAAGGAGTACTAGCCACGCACTGTGTGTGCTATTAAGAGTTCCATACGGATTGATGCCATCTGTACAGAGCCCAAGCCAAAGGTTTCTCGGCTCGCTGCCAAATTCAGGGAACATTTCATCTATTTTCTTCCACTGTGGAGAGTCAGCTGGGTGCCGAAGATATTTTCCATCGGATATTCTGTCATCCGAATGCCATCTCAACTTCTTCGCCTTTTTTGCAGTGCCAAACAAACGCTTAAAGCGCGGTATTATTGGAAGATACCACAAAACTTTTACAGGTTGCCTTTTAGTCTTCCCATCGCCACAACCACCATCTTTCTTCACTTTGTATCATGCGGTTTGACACTTAGGGCACTCACTCAGGCCTTCATACTCCTTTCTGTACAGTACGCAGTCATTAGGGCAAGCGTGTATCTTTTTATACTCCATACCCATTATGGATAGGATTTTCTTGGCCTCATACATACGATTTGGAAGTACATTATCGTCTGGAAACATATCACACAACAGTTCAAGCAGCAATGTGAAACTACTATCGGTCCACCCACAAGTTGCTTTTAAGTTAACCAAATATAATGTTCCTCTCAGCCGTGTGTACTTACTCCCAGGGTACAACGGTCTCTCTGCATCACTCCGCGGGCTGTCATATTCATGCGACTGCGCAAAGGATTCTACCTCAACATCGTGAATCATTCTCTCCATTCTATCTTCATCTATGACATCCACAGCTTCCTTCTTGTGTGACGGACAATCAGTTACTTCCTCACCATGCCATATCCACCTTGTGTATCAAAGATTTATTCCATCACAAAGTAGGTGATCCCTTATAACTTCAACATCCCGTGTTCTCTCATTTAAACAATTGACACAGGGACAAAAATACTTCCCATTTTTGGCTGGAACGTTCCTTCTAGCAATTTCAATAAACTCTTCAACCCCATTCTCATATTCTTCACTTATTCTCAAAGCATTCATCCAACTATGATCCATTCTATTACCACCTATGCCATTCACACTCAAGTTTAGAGTCATTGTCAACACTGGGAATTGCCTTTTACTATTTTGTTTTCCAAAATTTTGGCAACATTTCCCCTTAAAAGTGACACATCCCAAAATCAAAATAACAAACCATCTCAGCTTAATTTAAACAAAACTAAACTAATTAAGAAGAGTAAAATAAAAATTCATAACAGTAAAACAAGAGTAAAAAGCAGGAAGCTAATATTAATTCTTCTAACCCAAACAAAAGGACGAATACTTTAATTAGTGCCAAGAATTTCAATGAAAAACATGAAAATAATGACCTTAACTCAATGATAACAATCTCTTAGTCTCTCTTTCTTTGTTTTTTCTCTTTCTTGTTATATCCTTTTTCTATTTTCTTTTTCAATTTCTCTTTTATTTTCACTATTTAAAAAAATTCACATAGCATTGTTTCTCTTATTCATCAATCCCTTCACTGTCTATCTTTCTTATATAACTTACACTTAATAAAACAATAAATGAATGAGAAGATAGGGGGAAATTGCATTAACTCAAACAAATGGCTAATTAATCAATGCAATTTTTCTTTAATGAAAGTTTAGGCTCAAATGGTTGAAACAAAGGATTCATGAATATACCCTTTCTTAAAAGAAATAAAAATTTAGCCTCAATTCCTCACTAGTCTTTGGCTTCCTAAAGTTAATTATCAAAGCCAAATTCTATGCCTACCTACTAACACTTTAAGAAGATAGAACCAAATCCTAATCAAACTCAATTCTTTCAATATCAAATCAAACAACTTTTAGAATATTCATAAATCAAAATCCAAACTTCCAAAACGCAATTTTTTTGTTCAAAAGTTTGCAAAAAAATTTCTCTATATGTATAAAAGCAAAAAAGACAATTTATGCAAACTTAATATATAGTATTAGTTATAAATTTTTAAAAATTAAAAAAAAAACACAATTTAACAATTTTGTAAGGGTTTTGTAAGGGTTCAGTTACGTTTTGGATCACAAGTGATTCTTAAAAGTCTAAACAAATATGATAAATGACCCCAACATACATAACGTTTGACATATTAATCTAACATTAATTCAATTCTAACATTGTTAACAACATCTGTTCCCCAAAATAATTATTTACATTACATAAAACCCACGCACCTGATTTTCTCAAAAACCAAGTGCAGAATCCAAGTGCATGCAGCAACAATATAACCCAGAACGCAGAATCAAGTGCACACACCAACAATCCAGAAACACAGAATCCAATTGCAGCAACAATATTCTAGAAACACAGAATGTAAATTCTTAATTGCTTCACATAATAATACAACTCACGCCTCATATGCACATGATTTTAGGAAACCCAGAAACGCACCTGAATAATTCTGAGAATGCAGCAGCAGCAGCAAATGGGAAGACCCACACGGGCACGGGAATGGGAGAAGAGGGAAGACAAATGCAGGGGAGGGGAGGTGCGCCTTTGCTCAGTGAATGAGTTCTGAAACTCAGCTCACGGGTTTGGGAGAAGAGAGAAAACGAATGCAGCAAGGGAAGTGCAAATCTGGAGACGCTCACGGGTATGGCTTTGGAACTTGTTCAGTGAAGCAGATATGAAATGCAGCTCACAGGTTTGGGAGAAGAGAGAAAATAAATGCAGCAGGGGACACTAACGGGTATGGCTTTGGCACAGAAGGTAAAGCTGCTATGTACAGTGAATGAGGTGATGTTTCTATGTCCCCAGTCAAACTGGGGACATCTAAAGTATTGGAATTTTTTATTTTTGGTCAAATTCATCCAGCGCCATATCCTCCCGCCAAATATTGAACTTTGGACGTCCCTAACTTAAAAAAAGGGACGTCCTTTAGGGACGTAGAAGGTCTAGTTTGTAGTAATGGTCGTGAGGAAGACTTCCTTGTTCAATTTTATGAGGGTGAACTTTGCCGGCTGAAATTTGTCATGCTTATCTGGCGACATGTCTTCACGAACTCCCATGGCACGTAAATCTTTCCTCACTTGAAGATGATCTTTTGACTTTCCTGGTTCATTAAGCAGCGTATATAGCACATTGTCGCATACATTTTTTTCAATGTGCATGACATCAAGACTGTGGTGAAGTAAATTAGAATTCCAATATGGATGAGTGAAAAAATTGCTTATCTTCCTCCATTACTGAGTCACAGAAGTCTTGCCCCTCTTTCGGCCTGCTTGTGCTGCATCATCACTTTTTTCGAACTTGAATTCAACATCCTCAAGCTGCTGTAAGATGTCTGCACCGGATAAAGTTTGAGATGACCCTCTTGTTTCTAGTTTCCCATTGAAGCGATTCCATTGGAATCTAAACTTATGCCTTCCATCGAGAAACCTCAAATGACCCATAAAGCACCACTTCTGATTGTGGGGAAGGCGCATTGCGTTAGAGTCAAAATTGCAAGCTGGATAAGCTGAGCCAGTATGCACATTCCACCCGGATAATGTTCTAAGGCCAAGAAAGTCACTAATCGTCTACATTAAGGTTACACGCAAGTTGAACAATGTCTTCCAGTAGGCGTTATATGTCTCGATGCAGACATTCCATAGGTCAAGCAATTCCACAATAAGCGGTTGGAGATACACATCAATGTCATTACCCAGTGCCTTTTAGCATGGAATGATCATAGACAAAATGAAGGCTTTGTTTCATACACATCCAGGGGGTAAATTGCAGGGAACTAAGACTACCGGTCAAATACTATAACTTGTGCTAAGATTCCCAAATAGATTAAAACCGTCAGTTGCCAAAGCAAGTTTAACATTTTGGGGGTCAGCAGCTAAAGATGGAAAGTCTTTGTCGAACATTTTCCAAGCATTAGCATCCCGAGAATGTCGTAATTTACCATCTTCATTCTTATCAACCTCATGCCACCTCATGTGCTCTTGCATTTTAGATGACATAAATAATCTTTGTAAGCGTGGCTTCAAAGGGAAGTATCTGAGAATCTTTGCAAGTTTCTTCTTCTGCTTTTTTCCCTTCTGAATTGTCATGTACCTTGATGTGTCATATCACGTACAAGTCTCCCTGCTGTGTCATCGTCTCCCTAATACATCATACAATCATTGAGCCATGCATCAATTTTTTTGTAGTTCAAAGACCAATCTGTTAATAATCTTTTGTTAGTGCAAGCGATTACCCAAGAGGGGGTGAATTGGGTGATACCAGAAATTTTGTCGCATATATAAAAATTGACTGGAAATATAAAGCAATTAAGAGCTAGGAGAAATATCACCGAAGTGTACACCGGGAGTTATATTGGTTCGGCCACAACCACTTTGACCTACGTCCAGTCCTTAGAGCTTCTCTGAGAGTTTCACTATATCTTCCAAGATTCAGTGGGTTCTTGGCACCTAAGTACACAACAAGTTCCTTCATTGGACACTCACTCCCCCTTACACATTATAATCAAATCCTTAACTCAAGGTTCCATAACCTTAAGTTGTCTCAATAACAAATATTGAGTTTGTAATTAAAGACTCTCTCAAAAAGCAAATATATAATCATTGAAGTACAAAGAGTGAGTATAAGAAAACATAGCACTAAGAATATATTGATCGATATGAGTTTGCTTGTTCTCAGTTGTTGTGTTCTATTCTTTGAATGCTCTATGTATATAGATTATTTGTGATATCTGTTGGAAGCATTTTAAACATATCTGTTAGAGTTACGCAGCTTTGTTTGACTGTTCTTTAAATTTGAAAACTAGTCGTTTATGGTAGGTAGGCATTTTGGATGTTGCGGACGATATATTTAACTTCTCTCTGAATACATGATCTCTTCATTGTTTCTCTATAAATACATTTAGGAAACTAATACAATGAAAGGTTAATCATATAGATAACAAAACAATGAACGTTGGATTAAAATCATGCTTTATGTACTGTATTACTCGGGTGGCTACTTGAGTGATCATGCTTCATTACTCAAGTAATCCCTCAAGTAACTTCATTAAAAATAAGCCAGAAAGTAAGTCAACGTTGTCTAACTAGATTACACCTTGCTTACTTGAGTAATTCCTTGAGTAAGTGTTCATTTCCTTCTGATTACTAGAGCGGTCCCTCGATTAATGGTTCAAATTACTTTAGAAACTACTCGAGTGATCCCTCGAGTAATGGCATTAAAATCTTGGCCTAGAGCAACTTCTATTTTTCTTACCTAATTACTCGAGTATTCCCTTGAGTAATGCAATCTTTTCATTTCATGTTACTAGAGTAATTACTCGAGTAATATTGCTTTTCAAATGTTGTTACTCAAGTAACTACTAAGTAATGTCTGTCATTTCTTGGCCGAGAGCTACTGGATGATTTTTGCTTAGGTTACTCATGTAATCCCTCGAGTAAGTTTCCAAATAACTTTGTAGATTACTCGAGTAAAGCCTTCAAGTAATCCTATGTAATTTTTGACAGAGAGCAATTCTTCTCATATTACTCGAGTGATCCCTCGAGTAATAAAGATCATTACCCGAGGGCTTACTTGAGTAATGCCTTCAGAATTCAGCTGGTGATGTTTTCTCCTGATCTCTGTCTAGCATTTCTTCTTCATTACTTGAGTAACTACTCGAGTAATGCTTTTACCTATCACCAAGAACTTAGTTACTTTGTTCAAATCATTTTGTTTATTATCAAAATCCTTTTGTATGATTAATCCAATCTTTGTTATCATCAAAACATATGAGATTTAACATTCTCCCCCTTTTTTATGATGACAAAACTTGGTGATTTTGAACAAATCTTTTGAAATTGAGTTTTCAATCATATGCTTCTTGATAACTTTTCATACGGAATCTTTTGTTCAATTCAAGTTTGAAAACTCTTTCAAAATAACTTTGGAAACACTACTAGAAATATGCTTTTAACGTCCCTTTTTTAGGCCTTTTAACGTCTGAAAAGAGGGGGACGTATATCTGAGGGACGTAGAAAAAAATGTCAATAATGTCCGTAAATAAGGGACGTGTATGGGGATGACTTAAGACGTCCCCAGTTCTTTATGGGGAGGTCTAAAGTCCACTTTACCTTTAGACGTCCCCAGAAAGAACTGGGGATGTCTAAAGTGGACTTTAGACGTCCCCAGTTTTGAATGGGGACGTCTAAGGTGTACTTTAGACGTCCCCAAAAAGAACTGGGGACGTCTAAAGTAATGAATAACTTCTTCTTACATCCCTTTTTAGTTTAAGGACGTTAAAAGTTTATTTTTTTAATGGCATTTTTTAATATATATAATTGTCTGAAAAATTTAAACTGTAGAAGTAGGATGGAAACAACAGCAGTTCAGCAGAATGGAAACAACAAAAGACATAGCTTCCATGACACATTCTTTCCTCTGTTATGCTAATTGAAACAATGACCAGGGATTTAGTAGCTAGTTACACAGCTACTAGCAGATAGCAAGAGTAGCACAGAAGCTTAGACTAGAGGAGCAATACCTTGAAACACAGTGATCAACCCTAAGGCTCTACATGCAATAACTTTAAAGAGTACCAAACTAATTAACTAACAAACTACACAACAATCTATATCCAACAACAACAATGCTAATTATATGTACAATATATAGAACCACCACAAAAGTATGTCCTACACAAACTAATAAAGACTTTACTCTGGTATACGTTAAAGAAGATGTCCAACCAAAAAATCTCTGATCATATTTATGTCTTCATATAAGTAGGCATCTTCATTGTCAAAAATCTGCAAATTAGAAAATAAGCTTAGATGAAATAATGAATCAAGTGAATGAATGAATTTGCCATTGAATTACAACACCAAAAATATTATCCTTTGAGAATGAAGAAGTGATTACTTGTTCAAAATCTGTCGTAATGCCACTCCTAATGATGTTAACATATAAAGTAAGACATAGTATTCACATTCCCAGCCGCCAGGTTGTTAAGGGCACTATAAATCAAAAGCAAATGGTTAAAATCAATAAAGGCATATCTAAAACGACCGTCAATCAAAAGAACTTGATTTGAAACTACGTACATTTAGAAACAACCATTTCGGCTCTTTGCCAACTTTATGATCGCGTGGCTTGCCAAGCACTCGATATGTCTGGCATGCCTTATCATTAAAATGAAAATCAACAGAAATTAGAATAAGTCATTTAAGTCAAGAATCAAGAAGTAATGAAATACAAAAAAATAACATATGTGTTGAAGACATTTTTTGTTTCTTTGTCTGGCCTTTTACGCAATGAATCAAACCAGTAAACTACGTAGAACCGAGGACAGAGAACACATAAACTCCAGTGGTAACTATTACAACATATACAGATTAAAATGAAGTTAGATCGCAAGGCAATTATTTATTAAATATCTCAAATAGACAAAATTAACGTGTGTACCCTTGAACAATTGGTGCTAGATAACAACGATAGTCATTCTCTCCTATTGTGAAGCCCGCATAGTGAGTCATTTTTTGCACAGTATTCATATCCCTTGTCGTATTTGAGGACACAAGAATCCATATAAATCAACTCTTTGCATGTCAATTCATATACAACAGAAGGAGCTATAATAGAATTAAAATGAAGAATGTATTAGCCAGTGAATATATGAAACCAAAAAACCATTTCACTAAATGAAGGAAAAAATGGGAAATTAAAAACTTACAGGGTTGCAAATTTGACCCATCTCTATTTCAACTTAATAAACTGTTTAAGGTTGTCTTTATCAATTGTGAAGGGATACTCTAATTTCTTGCCCATAATCCCTAGAGGCATATGCAAATCGATGTGGTGAACGCCTTTATAGATATGCTACGGTCATGCTAAGAAGGGTCATTTTCCTGCTTCCTGCTCATTCATTAAGAACATAAAAAAACATATTGTTAGTAGAATGCCAATAGATCTCAAGTAAAAGTGAGGTTGTTCCATACCATTGGAGGTGTTGCCACTACTGAGCCAATAAGATATACAGGTCAAAGGATGAAAGATCCTCTCACCTGAGCTATCATGGCAACTTCGCCATCAGGAATAGGGATAGCTGTACCTTCTTCCCCCTCTCGAGCACACGTCACAGTAGTCACCCTACGTAAATGCGGTGGAATTTGCAGATGATGGTGGGTGGTAGCTTGTGTGTGAACGGGAGCATCTGCAACTACATGCAGTAGTGGGGCATCCAAAGAGAGGATGGCAGGTTCTCCGGCGCTGGAGTGAGAGAAGGGTCGCCAAGTGGTTACTTCACCGGGTTGTAACTTCCTTTGGTGCTGTGGAAGGCCGGGGATGAATGGGTTCTACTCTCGGTAGTTTCCATCTATGATTCAAACATCTTCATCATTTCAGCTCGTAGCTCAGGCATAAGCTCAAGACATAGCTCTGGCAACAGCTCTTGTTGAAGCTTGTCACGAAGGTTGGCCTCGAGCTCTTGTGAAACTTCTTGGCGAATCTTGGCCACAATCTCCCTGCTGGGTTCAGCTTGTGACGAATAAGAATGTGAGGCTCGGCCAAAATACTTCACGACATGAACTCCCCCTGCCTCCCCTCTAACATGACCGGGGTGATCTGCCTTCCCAATCACGGTTGATAAGATGTCCATCCGTCCACTTGGAGTGAATGAACCTTGGCTACTATGATCTTCAAGTTCATCCTACAACATAAAAGTTATCGTAAATCAAAATTAAGCACTCCCAATATGAAAAAAACTTCGTCCTTATGCTCTAACTACTTACAATCCTCGCAGCAACCTCAGCAATAGTCGGATTACGTACTTCCCACCCTTAATCCTCCCTACTTTCCATTTTTTGTGACGTGGAGGAGGTGGCTGGGCCTGGACCATAACGGTAGGACCTGATGTGGCTGCTTCCTTCAATTTCTCCAACTCTTCTGCCATCATCTTTCGCTCAAGCTTCCGATAACCACTATGAGACATGCAATATTGATACTTATTAGGTGCTTGCCTCTCTGCATTTGTTGCACTTATGCCTGTAAAAGGAAAACAATGAACATCAAATCAATAATGTCAACTATATTTCAAATAAAACACTATGATGACAAAAATCTTACCAAAAAGTTTGGATCTTCTCGTGATGCCACAAATAACCTCCAATCCTCTGGAGACAAATACTATACTCCTAACATGGATCCGTACCCCGCAGGTCCCCTCGAATGTAATCTCGTATAAGCCTGTTCTTGAAATCTTTCCATCGTAGACGAAACCTCCCTCATCCACTCCTTGTACATCACCACAATGTCAGGGACATCATAAGTTTGCTGCAAGGTAAAAACATAAGTTAATTATATTTGAAGCAATAGGAATAAAGATATATATGCAGATGTATTGAAACTTATATATACCAAAAGTTGTTGCCAAATCAAGTCTTTGATTTTTGGTGGAACCAACTTCCAATTATCATAGATAATGCGAACTTTGCTCTGATCTAAATAACCTAAGTAGCTAATGAAATGGTCTTCCTCTGGACCTTGGTTTCAAATTGTCATCAAAGTCAATATGCAACCTCTCCTGTTGATGGTGATGACGTGCTACCAAAGTAGGCAATTTTGTACTGCCTCTAACCCTTCTTCTTGCAACGAGTTTAAGCCTATTCATTTCATTGTCCCTATCACTTTGTGAGTCACCAGAATTGTCCATATTCCTGTAAGCACAAAAATCATTATCAGATAGGTGAATAAATTGTAAGTAAATAAATAAACTAACTAGTTATAAAACAAACAACACACATTACTATTTTTTAAGTTAAGCTCTTACTTTATATTATTCCCCATATTCCTTCACCATGATTATTTCTCATAGCATATTCTTCATCATCTACCAATTCTAATTCACTTGTTGTAGGTGGATTAACTGTGAAAGGTGGTATGTCATCAAGGTTGAAGGTCGGATCACCATGCTTCTGTTTTTTACTTTGAAGTACAATGGAAATTTTTTTATTTGTAGGATCTGTGACATAAAACACTTGTTTCACCTGGCTTGCTAAAATGAAGGGCTCATCCCTATAACTTACTCTTTCAAGATCAACTGAGACAAATCCAAATTGTTGATCTATTACCACAGTATTATTGCTAACCTACTTATATTTGAATAAAGCAACTTTGAACTTGTTGTAAGTAATTTCCCATATTTCTTCTATCACTCCATAATAGGCCATGGATGCTAATATGGGGTTTTTATCTTTTGAACTGGAAAAGTGCATGGCTTCAGCTTCTACTATCACCCCACTATTTTGCATGGTACTTCTGTCATCTTGATCTTTTATGTAGAAAGAATACCTGTTTATATCATAACCACTCCAAGTAATGATCTGAAATGAAGGCCCCCAGGCTAGCCACTCTATTGTCTCAGACACACTAGTCTCATGCAAAACCTTTTCTTGAAACCACTCTATGAATGTCTTGTTGTGCTCAATAGCAATCTGCATGTCATTCTTCCTTGGATTCATGTTCTTCAATCTCTTTCTGTGTTCATCTATGTATGGTTGAACTTCTGCCATGTTATTCAGAATAAAAAGGTGTGCTTGCAACACCTCTTCACGAGGCATAGTCTTCACTTTCAGTCCTCGTATTCCCTTGCTTCTCCCATCTTCATGCCGAGATTGTTCCTTCTTCCCTGATAGATAATCGCTGCAGAAGTTCATAGCCTCTTCAACTACATATCTTTCAACTATTGAGGCTTCTGGTTGATAGGGATTTTTAGAATACCCTTTTAAGATCTTCATGTATCGCTCGAAAGGGTACATCCACCTCAGGTAAACTGGATCGCAGAGCCTTACCTCCCTTACCAAATGAACTATCAAATGTACCATTATATCAAAAAATGAAGGAGGAAAGTGCATCTCTAATTGGGATAATATAATATAATCCTCATCTTCAAGTTCATCCAGCTTTTCAGTGTCAGTGACTTTATTACAGATAGCATTAAAGAAAACACACAATCTTGTTACAGTGGTTCAAACTTCATCTTTCATAATGGCTCTAATAGCTACTGGTAATAATTGTTGCATCAACACATGATAATCATGGGACTTCATTCCCAATAACTTTAAATTGTCAATTGCCACACACTTTCTCACATTCGAAGAATACCCTTGTGGTACCTTAATTTCATGCAAACACCTACACAAACTTCTTTTCTCCACATTTGATAGTGTATGCGCTGCTGGCTCCATGTATGCCTTCCTACCATCGTCTCTTAGTTGTGGATGCAATCGTTCTCTTATACCTATATCAACAAGGTCTAGTCTCGAACTGATCCCATCCTTAGTTATGAAGGATTGTCCACAATGAACAGCTGAGCCTAGGCCGCAGAACCAGGGTAGATTTTCAGCCTCAAATAATCTTTTGGGGGAACATATATTCTTTTCTGAAATCTAACCAATCCACTTGGTGACATATCATAATTCTAAGTTTCTCCCTGTTTAATCATGTCCTAGATATACATTGCTCTTCTATCTTGCTTCTGAGCTTCTTCAATTTTCATCCTTAAATCATTTTCCTCTTGGCTGATACATAGCTAGAAAGGAGTATTTCATTGGTTCATTCATATTTATGAATACTTGGTTTGACAGATTCAAATCTTTGAATTCTTCAAAAAAATTTTGTTCCCAGACCATTATAGCTGCTACTTGCACTATCTTTCTACTCAAAGCATCTACGGCAACATTTGCCTTACTCAAATGGTATTTGATCTCCAGGTTATAATCTTTCAACAACTCCATCCATCTCTGTTGTTGCATATTAAGTTCTTTTTGGTCATGCAAGTACTTGAGACACTTGTGGTTACATTATAATTCTATAATGGTACCATACAAATAATGCCACCATATCTTCAAAGCACACACGATTGTACAAATAATGCCACCAGATCCTGAGTGGGGTAATTCAATTCATGAGACTTTAGCTGTCAAGAGGCATACTCCACCACACTATCCTGTTGCATAAGGACACATCCCAATCCCTATTTACTAGCATCGCTATACACCATGTAGGTTTCACTGGGATCTAGAATAATTAATACTAGTGTGGTCGTCAATATCTCCATCAGCTGTATGAAGCTCTTTCCACAACGTTCATCCTACACAAATGATTGGTTCTTTCTTGTGAGCTTTGTCAATGGTAAGGCAATTGTAGAAAAATTCTGTATAAACCTACAATAGTAACCAGTAAGACCCATGAAAACTGGGTATTTCTATAATAGTTTTTTGCCTCTTCCAGTTCAACACTACTTCTATTTTACTAGGATCAACAAAGACCCCTTCTTCTAAAATCACATGACCCAAAAATTTGAATTATGGCAGCCAGAATTCATATTTACTGAGCTTGACGAAGAGTTGTTTTTCTTTCAAAATACCCATCACGATTCTCAAATGCTCCCCATGCTCTTTTCTACTTTTGGAATAGATTAGGATGTCGTCAATGAAAACTACCATGAAATGATCTAAGTACTGATGAAATATTTGATTTATGTAGTCCATAAACATAGCAGGTGCTTTAGTCACGCTAAAGGGCATCACCAAGAATTCATAATGCCCCATATCTGGTCCTGAAAGTTGTTTTCAGGATATCTTCGGCCTTTACTCGCAACTGATGATAACCTGATCTCGGATAATCTTCGAGAACATACGAGATCCAGACAATTGATCAAGGAGATCATCAATTCAGGGAAGCAGATATTTGTTCTTGACGATCACCTTGTTCAATTCTCTGTAACCAATGTATAGCCTTAGGCTTATGTCCATCTTTTTAATAAATAGTACTGGTGCTCCCCATATTGAAACACTGAGTTGGATGATCCCTTTCTCCAGAAGTTCTTCAATTTATTTCTTCAGTTCTAACATTTCATTCGGTGCCATTCTATAAGGTGTTTTGGATATAGATCCAGCTCTTGGTATGATTTCAATGGTGAATTCTACTTCTCTTTCTGGAGGCAACCCACTAATGTCTTCTGGGAAGACCTAAGGGAATTTGTTCACGACAAGTACATTTTCAAGAGTTAAATCTACCTCTGCCTATAGGGAGAAAAATATCATATACCCTTGACATACTTTCTCTAGGCATTTCTCATCTTTGGCCACAGAGAGAAGATTCAAGTTTAGACTAGCATCAAGTTTCATCTGTGGTTCTGGAAATACTACCTTCTTACTACCACAGTCCAGTAACACATTGTTCGCCGTCAACAAGTTTAAACCCAGTATGACTTCCAATTGTTGGAGTGGCAAATAGATTAGATCTATTATAGATTCATGCCCCTCAACATTCATAATACGATTCAAACAGACATCAGCAGTCATAGTTTTAGCACCCATAGGCGTCGATACATTCAAGTCATATGACAATTTACAGATGCTTAGCCCTAATTGTTTAGCACAATCATATGAAATGAAAGAATGACTAGAACCTAAGTCAAACAATGCGTGCAAAGTATTACCCCTTCCCTTATTGATCGTTGTTAACAGAGCATTAATAGGGGAAAATTTGAAGAAAAAAATTAACAAACATGAAAACGATGTTTCAAATTTAAGACCAAAATCAACTTCCTAAATATGTCTTATATTAAATACCGGAGGAGTATTCTATAAAATTTACTTTGGATGACTCAATGTAAAAGTAGTTTTTATTTTTTATTTGACTAACTTTATAATTATTGGGGGGGGGGGGGAAATATTTCTAGCGACCAAAATTGAGGCAATTATATGTGATGAAATATTTAACATATCGTGATGAAATATGAGATAATTAATTAACTTTTTTTATCAGCTCCTTAAAAAACATGAAATAGTGATGACACACTCGCTTTCTATCTCTATCATTAGAGGTGGAATCAGTGTATTTTTGCTATTCTTAACTTCTTTTAATATGTTTACAATCAACTTCTTTATTTTGTTTACAAAGAATATTCAAATTGCAAAAATATAATTTATGTTGTTACATTCGAAATTGTTGCTTTCAACTTTTTATTGAAGTCTTTCACCATTCAAATTTTAAGAGATGGGCTATACTATCGATTAGTTTGGTCCCCACTTTCAAACTTTCCACACTTAAATAGTTAATGAGAGAGATTGTTCATAATTTGGACAAAATTTGTTAGTGTGAATGCTGGAAAATTCTTTTGTAGTCATATTCTACTTTTTTTTTTTTTTGATCAAAATATTCTACTTTTATAAAGTCTATCATAATTGATCTTTTACTTTATGCGTCTCAAAAACGGCCAAGTTATTTTTTTTTATTCGTAATTCAACTTTTTTTTAAAAAAAAATCTTTGGTCATTTACTTAATTCTCTTGCCCATTAATAGCAATATACATATACATAAATTCATCAAACTTTGCAGACTAAAATATACAAAACTTCCTTAAATTTTAGGTAAGTTGCACATCAGCTCCTTTACCTTTAAAATTTTAAATTTAGGACCAAATGTTTTGTGTTTTAGCTATCAACTTCTCCACCATTAAAATTACTGTTAAATTTATCAGTTTCTATGAAGCTATAGTTTTTTTTTATTATATACCAAGTCATTTAAAAAATAACACTTATCATTTGACATATATTTTAACTAACCTTTTAATAATATAGTTTAGTATCTTAACTCCCTCCTCAAAACACCCATTATTATGCGTTGCGGAAAATTCTTTCATTGTCATGTTCCAACTTTGCAAAATATTTCACAATTGAGTTGTTGTCGTTATTATTATTATTGTCCGTATTTAAGAGGGCGATATTAATGCGGGTCATTCTATAAGTGTGCGTATGAAAGTTGGTCATATAGACTAATAAACGACCACACAATTAGTCAAAACGTGTGGAGTGGGTCCAACTTCTTTGCCACCAGTATTATTTGTGTCCCAACTTTTAAATTTTCCTCACAATATACCACTTCATGAATGAGATTATATTCATTATTTAGATCTATATGTTTGCCGTAGTTGACGGGTGTAAGAACATTATATTCGTACGTCTTAAATTTGGCAAAGTTATAATCAAGATGCTTTAGCTAACCTATATGTTTGGTCATATGAGGGATGTTTACGAACCTCATAATCAATTTAAAAAATTATTTTACACTTTACTAGATAAAATTTTGAATAATTAAATTTTAAGCATGTTTTGTTAGTATTAAATTGTTGAGTTATCATTTAAATTTGCTATGTCCCCATTTTTCACAACGGTGTTAATATCATACAATTGAAAACATACTTTATAAACCTTAAAAAGTTGTATATGCCGGTTATTCAACTTTAAAAAGTTGGATTATAGCAATGATTATATGAAAATTACCGTACAATTCGTTGCTAGCATTCTTGCAAGGATATAGCAAAATAAGTCAAGAAAAGAAAAATAAAAAAATTTGATAGAATAATGGTGAAATAGATAATGAATGCGGTAATTCTATAGGTGTCTGTATGAAAGTTGATTATAAACTAATAAACAACCACATGCTGAGTCCCGACGTGTGGAATGGGATTCCAACTTTTTGTTAATATTTTTGTCCTAAATTTTAAATTTGTCGCCCAAGGATAGTTAATAAAAAGGAGACTATTCATTATTTGGAGAAAAGAAATTGCCAATTTATATATGCACAAAATTATATTTTGTAGTTATAATCTAGCTTTAATTTGTAAAGTCTTTTATAGTCGAAACTCTATGAAAAAAATGTCCATATTTAGTACCTAATCATTTTTTTAGTGCATCTAGCACTCTTGATATTATTTTTCAATTACATCGAGCACCCTAATTTTATTTATGATATAGGGTGCTAGATGCTATTACATCATGAATGCCACTTTACCCATAAATATTTACTTAGAGATATGTTAATGTTGCATAACTCCATTCACCTAGATTTTGATGTTTAATGTTGCATTGCCTTTTACATCTATATTATTCCTTCCGGTCATTAATATAATATATATTTACATTATTTGATTAGATTAAAAAATTTAATTGGGTTAATTAATATAACATTTATTTTCTATAGTGTCATAGCCATCTTTCTCAAATCCCACATTCCCTCCCCTTATTGATTGTTGTTAAAGGAGCATCAATAAGAGTAAATTTAAAAAAAATTAATAAATATGAAGACGATGTCTTATATTTAAGACCAAAATCAACTCTATAAATATGTCTTATATTAAAAACCGAAAGAATATTCTATAAAATTTACTTTGGATGACTCAAAGTAAAAGTAATTTTTATTTTCTTATTTGCCTAACAATCTTGTAATTATGGGGGGAAATATAGGAAAAATTCCATTTAAATACCACTTGAAATTGTTTAACCCCAAAAAGTTTGCTAATACTTTAAAAAGACATAAATGTGACATGTATTAAATTGAAATTTTAAAATGTTACCATTTTTACTATTTTGCCCTTCAACTTTTTTTAAAAAACAAGAATTGTGCCCCCACCGAAGCACCACCGCCGGTCGGCACCTGTCGCCGCCTAACCTCCATCCGGTGCGACTGGAGCTCCGGCCCGAGGGGGTTTGGTGAGGGAAGGGGGTGCTTTATTTTTTTTTTTTTTGAAAAAAAGCTGTTGAGGATTGCAAAGGGTAGGATCGAACTCATCACACCCCTTTACCAAAGGAGCATGACCACCAAAGCTCATTTGGTATATATATACATTACTAAATATATATAATATAAATAAATGTGTAATAGCTTTTTGAGATACAAAGGCAAGCAAAACTTGAAAATTAACAAAATCAACGGGCTATGTCCCACTGATTGTTCATGTGGCAGCCACCACACTCCAAAGCAAAAAGATGGATACATTCCATAGGGGATGTCCCCAATTCAACATAAGCCTGGGTATTCATATGAGCCATTCGTGCAAGATAATCAGCACAGTGAGTATTCTCCCTATGTGTATGGGAAATTATCAAATCCCAGTCTGCATAGATAAGGGACCTGGTATCCAAGATAACATTGTATAAAGGGTGGTCTGAATAAATGTGTAATAGCTTTGATAAAGTCAGAAAGAACAAAATCTATAATGGTATTGACTAAACGGGTAATATATGCATTAATATATATATATATATATATGTATAATATAAATAAAGGCATAATGTCTTTAAAAAAATCAATAATGGAAATGACAAAATCCGTAATGGTTTTGACTAAATAAGTAATATACATATGTATAATATAAATAAAAGCATTACGGGTTTAACGAAATCAGTAATGACTTTGACAAATTCAGTAATGAAAATAACAAAATCCGTAATAGTATTGACTAAATAAGTAATATACATATGTATAATATAAATAAAGGTATAACGGCTTTAACAAAATCAGTAATGACTTTGATAAATTTAGTAATGAAAATAACAAAATCCGTAATAGTATTGACTAAACGAGTAATATACATATGTATAATATAAATAAAGGCATAACGACTTTAACAAAATCAGTATGTAAATGACAAAATCAGTAATGATTTTGAAAAAAGAGTTTGATGATGAAAACATGTAAGTCGGGATTCACCAACATTTGTTGTATTTCACCAAAATTCATAATGAGATTGCCAAGTTTAGTAATAATTTTGACAAGAATTGTAATGATTTTGACAAAAGCGTTTTGTGCCAAAATACTGATGAAAACATGTAAGTCAAAATTCATCAATAAACGGTTTTGTCAAAACCATTACAATTCTTGTCAAAATCATTATTAAACTTATCAATCTCATTACGAATTTTGGTGAAATACAACAAATGTTGGTGAATCCCGACTTACATGTTTTCATCATCAAACTCTTTTTACAAAATCATTACTGATTTTGTCATTTACATACTGATTTTGTCAAAGACATTATTGATTTTATTAAAACCACTACTGATTATATTTATATTATACATATACATATACATATATATATATATATATATATTTCTTAATTAGTTAATACCATTACTCATTTTGTCATTTCCATTACTGATTTTGTCAAAGTCATTACTGATTTTATTAAAACCATCATTCTTTTTTTTTATATTATACATACATATATATATATATATATATATATTGCTTGTTTAGTCAATCTCATTACTCGTTTTGTTAAAACCATTACACATTTTATCATTTCCATTATTGATTTTGTTAATGTTATTGTACCTTCAATTATATTGTACATATATTTATTAATGTGTGTATATATCAAAGAAAATTAATGGCCAACTGGCCACCAAGTGAGTTTTCAAAGGAGCTGAGGTGGATTCGAACCCACCCCTTGCCCCTTTCAACAATTTTTTTCAAACTCCCCCAAAAAAAGGGCCGCTCCGCCAGAGCTCCAACGGCTGAGGACTAGAGCTTAGGCCACCGGGGTTTATGCCAGCCGGCTAGCCTGGAGCGCCATTCTTATTTTTAAAAAAAAAATATTGAGAGGCAAAATAATAAAATTGTCAAAACTCAAAAATCTCAATTTGATACTTGTCACATTTATGTCATTTTCAAGTGTTAATAGATTTTTATGGGTTTTACAAGTTCAAATGGTATTTTCATAACATTTTCCCAAAAAAATATTTGTAGAGACCAAAATTGGGGCAGTGATATGTGACAAAATATTTAACATATCGTGACGAAATATGAGACGATTAATTAACTTTTTAATCAACTTAAAAAACATATGAAATAGTGATGAGACACTCGCATTCTATCTCTATCATTGGGGGCGGAATCGGAGTGTTTTTGCTATTCTTAACTTCTTTTAATATGTTTATAATAAACTTCTTTATTTTGTCTATAAAGAATATTTAAATTACAAAAATGTCATTTATTTTGTTACAATCAAAATTATTGCTTTCAACTTTTTCTTGAAGTCTTTCACCATTCAAATTTGAGGTGTTGGGTCATACTATCGATGAGTTTGATCCCAACTTTCAAATTTTCCACACTTGAATAGTTAAATGAGAGAGACTGTTCATAATTTGGAGAAAATTTGTTAGTGTGTGGTGGAAAATTCTTTAGTATCATATTCTAACTTTATAAAGTCTTTGACGATTGACTTCTTTCGCTCTATGCGCCTCAAAAACGGCGAAGTTAAATTCTTTATTATTCGTAATTCAACTTTTTTTAAAAAAATATTTGGTCATTTATTTGATACTCTTTCCCATCAATAGCAATATACATATACATAAATTCATCAAACTTTGCAGACTAAAATATAGAAAACTTTCTTAAACTTTAGGTAAGTATCACATCAACTCCCTAACCTTTAAAACTTTAAATTTAGGATCCTAAATGTTCTATATTTTAACTGTCAACTTCCCCACCATTAAAATTACTGTTAATGTTACCAGTTTATGTGATGATATAATTTTTCTATTTTTTATTATATACCATGCCATATAAAAAAATAACACTTAGCATTTGACATATATTTTAACCAACTTTTTAATAATATAGTTTAGTATCTTAACTCCCTCTCCAAAACACCCATTATTATGCATTGCAAAAAATTATTTCATTGTCATGATCCAACTTTGTAAAATAGTTCACAATTAAGTTGTTGTTGTTGTTGTTGTTGTGCGTATTTATTAGGGCGATGTTAATGTGGGTCATTCTATAGGTGTGTATGAAAATTGATGATATAGACTAATAAACGACCACATGATGAGTCACAACGTGTGAAATGGGATTCCAACTTCTTTGCCGCGAGTATTATATTTGTCCCAACGTTTAGATTTTCCTCACAATACCACTTCATAAATTATACCATATTCATTATTTGGATCTATATGTTTGCCGTAGTTGACGGGCATAAGAGCACTATATTCGTACGTGTTAAATTTGGCAAAGTTATAATCAACATGCTTTGGCTAACCTATATGTTTGATCATATGAGGGGTGTTTACAAACCTCATAATAAAATTTAAAAAGTTATTTTACACTTTACGAGATAAAACTTTGAATAATTAAATTTTAAGCATGCTTTGTTAGTATTAAATTGTCGAGTTATCATTTAAATTTGCTATGCCACCATTTTTCACAATGGTGTTAACATTGTATAATTGAAAATACAGTTTCTAAACCTTATAAATTTGCATATGCTGGTCATTCAACTTTAAAAAGTTGGATTATAGCAATGATTATATGAAAATTACTGTACAATTCGTTGCTAGTATTCTTGCAAGGATATAGCAAAACAAGTCAAGAAAGGAAAAATAAATAAATTTGACAGAATAATGATGAAATAGCTTTGACCAAAAAAAAAAATGATGAAATAGCTAATGAATGTGGTAATTCTATAGGTGTCTGTATGAAAGTTGATTATAAACTAATAAACAACCACATGCTTAGTCCCAACGTGTGGAATGGGATTCCAACTTTTTTGTTAATATTTTTCTCCTAACTTTTAAATTTTTCACCCAAGCATAGTTAATAAAAAGGCGACCATTCATTATTTGGAGAAAAGAAATTGTCAATTTATTTATACACAAAATTATATTTTGTAGTTATAATCTAGCTTTAATTTGTAAAGTTTTTCATAGTAGAAATTCTATGAAAAGAAATGTCCATATTTAGTACATAATCATATTTTGATCAACACGATTATTTCTTTTTTTCCTTTTATTTTGGATTGGCAAGCACCGCTTCCAAGTAGGGATGGAACCCTATTAAGTGATAGCCTACATGCCACTACACCACAATAATTGAGTTGTCATATTTGATTTGTGCGTGTTAAAATCCGAAAAGTTACAATGAAGATCCTTCTTCAGTCACAATTTTTTTTTTTTTTGCCCGTCAACTACTACGGCAAACACAAGGAGAAGCTAAAAAAAACTATACAAAGTTCAAATTACTCAAAAGGCTAAAAAATAGTTAAATAAATTTTATGACTGGATACATATAATATACGCTCCCAAGTACTTCTTCTAGAACGTTGTCGCTTAAATTATGGAGCAACAAGGAATAGTTAAATTAAAACTACTCCTATCAGATTTTATACATATATTTTTTCCGTATTAATTCTCAACTATAATTTAATGCATACACAAGTTATAACACAACAAAGTTACAAGCCAAGCCTTTTAGAGTTATCACCTTAACTCGCAAGACTCAGTGCTTACAAGAGATTCTTAAGAGGCTGTTTGGTATGAGGAGGAAGGGAAGGGAAAGTGAGAGGAGAGAGATTTTTTTTTTAGTTTTATTTTAAAAATTTAAGAAGCAGGGTTAAAAATTTTTAATTAATTTATTTTATTCTTTTATCTTACATATTCTCTTTAAAAATTTTAAAACCCCACCTCTCAATTTTTTTTTTAAATCTCACTCATAAAAATTTTCTCTACCCTCGCCTCCAAATCACCCATACCGAACAACCCCCAAGTTTTTATACAAGAATATTACAACTCACTTCTTAATATTACCATGGAATTTTACAAATATTTTTCTATTATTGTTACAATTGCTATATCTTCAAATATTGGAAAGGAAAAATATAAAGCCTCGTTGACTCATAAATTATAGAATCTTTTTTATCATCTAAGTAATATAAAATTTTAAGATATTTGAGTGAAATTATGGGAAAATCACACTCAGATCCCAAGGACTAGAAAAAAAATTCAAAAAAGTACTAATGTATATTCCCCTATCTAAAAAATCCTTAGGGTCTGTAGTGACATAGATTCCAAATGTGAAATTACCTTATTACCCCCTTGATTAAAACTAGAAAAGAGAAGTACAATGGTTTGTGTATGACTAGTTATTAATATAGGCACATACACTCATCATTAGGTGCTTTTTAAAATTGTAATGGAAAAATGACATTAGTTGACAAAGATGGGCTTGTCAATGGCCACACTATAGCTTATCAATATAGGAACATTAGTGTTATTCAACCCGGACCGAAACGGCCAGTTCGGCCTGGGAATCGGTGACCCGGTGAGAAAACCGATCCGGTTCATGAATGGGACCGGTTCAATATTTTTTTTAATTTCTTTATAATTTCATATCAATAAGCCTAAAATTTTCACTCTCTCACCGGTTTGGTCCTAGGATAGCTCCGGTTTGACTCCGGTCTGACCCACTGACCCTTGACCTAGTATCCCGACCGGTTCACTGACCGGTCCCGGTTTAATAACCTTGAGGAACATACACTTATCAATAGGAGCTGCTTTAAATTGTATTGGAAAAATGGAACTGGTTACTCTAAGACAGGCTTGTCAATGACTACTCCATGACTTGTCAATCTAGGTACATATAATTATCAACGGAAGTTGTTTCAAATTAATTTAGAAAAAAGGTGTTAGTTAACATGATAAACTTGTCAGTATAGAAACATAAACTTGTTAAAAGAGGCACATACACTTGCCAATATAAGCACATAAACTTGTCAAAATGGACACATACACTTACCAGTCTAAGGGCAAACTAACTTGCCAATGTATAACTTATCAGTATGGGCATATAAACTTGTCAATATATAACTTGCCAATATAGGCACATAAACTTATCAAAATAGGCAAATACACTTATCAGTATAAGGGGAAATTGACTTCAACTATCAATTACTTAGGGCAAGAAGGTAATTTTACATTTAAAATCTATATCACTGAGGTTCCTAGGGAGTTTTTAGCTAGGGGAATCTACCCTAGAACTTTATATATATATATATATTTGTCTTTAGGACCTCAATGCGATTTTCTCTAAAATTATAGGGAAATAACAACAATGTTCATGCTCATTTGCCCTTAGTGGGCAATTCGAACCATGCCCTTATAAATTATATCCCTATAACCGCTACAAATACCTAACGTTTGGCATTTTGTAGCGGTTTTGTTGCTTTAACCACTACAAATAACCGCTACACTGTTGGCGGGTCTTGTTCGCGCCAAGCGGCAGGAATATTGTAGCGGTTTGTATTTATTAACCGCTACAAGTTTTGGTGGGAAATTCGCTCCATTTTTGTAGCGGTTTGTTATACCTAACAGCTAGAAAAAACACTGCTAATCTGTCGCGCCACTTGGCGCGTAGCTTGCTGCTACAAATTTGTAGCGGTTTAGCTTATAACCACTACAAATACTACAATTTGTAGCGGTTTGATATAACCGCTACAAGTTCACCGCTACAGAACACCATTTCTTTTGTAGTGTTAGGGTCTGTTTGGCAGGAGGGAAATGAAAGGGAAGAGAGAAGAAGGAAAATTTTTATCAGTTGGATTTTAAAAAATTGGAGAAGTATGGTTATAAAATTTTAATAATGATAAGATGCAAAATAGAAAAGAGAGAAAAATAAATTAAAAATTTTAAACCCGACATCTCCAATTTTTTTTAAATTTAAGTCATAATTTTTTTCTCTCCCCTCCCTTACAAATCTCTTGTACCAAACAGCCCCTTAATGTAGCTAATTTATAGTCTTGGACAACAATAAACCAACCTATTTTCAGAGATTGCAAGTTATAGATCCTTAAGCCCAAGGCAGAGTGATGTTTATGCCCAGCATTAACTAACAAAGCCCATCCACCCATATATCCACGGAGAAGATAAAGGAGAATGCTAGCCATTGTTTCATTTCTTATTTTCTTTCTTGCTTATTTTTTCCTTGGAACATTATTCCTTTAATTTTTCCTGTAATTCTTTCTGTTGGACTATATACCCTAAAGCTTGAACTTAGTCATCCGATATACTCGGATATAAATTCTTTAAACATTTGTACCTTCTCATCATCTATTCTCATTAATTAACTCTAGACTGATAAGCATTCAACTTGAACTTTAGTCATCTTGTAATTGATGGAAGCTAATACTTGCAAATCTAGCACGTATTCACGCAAGTGCTATCTCAACTCTTCAAGTTATGAAACTTCCTTTCCAAGAATTATTATGCATCATATCCATGAAATAGTACTCATAATTATTGTTTGTCCTTATAATTTGATTCAATTTCGGTTTTGGTCCGTATAGTTTCAAATCCTTGATTTTTATTCATATAGTTTCATAAAAATTTAATTTGAATTTAACGATTGATCTATATATTTTAAACTTAGACTAAACCCTTATGAAACTACAAGGAGCAAAATCAACAATTTAAAACTGTAGGAACTAAAACCAAAATTTGATCAAAATGTAATGAGCAAAAATGATATTAACCCTTGTTTTTTTCAATGTTGAAATATGGATCACCAATGCTAAATTGCTAAGCTGTGATTAAGTTGGATGCACTAGCGTTCTAAGACTGCAAATAAAGTCTCAGTCCAACATGAAAAGGAAATGACAGAAAGAGGTGTATTTATATATATAATAGAAATCAATTGTCAAAAAAATTTTGCAAGATAAGGATTGAATGAGGAGCTTTACATACCTTAACCCCTCCTAATCTGAATTTGGTGAAAGAATTTGTCGTCAAATTAGCAATCTTTCCAATGTACTCTAACTTGACAATAAAAAATAAAATTAAACACAAAAATAAGACCATAAAAATCAAACATGCATAATCTAAATAATACAAATAAATTCTACAGGTCAAAACCTGTCAGCTTTCTTTATCTTTATTTCTATATCTATAGGCACATAAACATCCAATTTAGTCATCTTTAATTGACATAATTGGTATTGCAAGTGCCTTCACAATGTTAGATATAATTATTGTATGAATCATATGTCAATGTTGAAATATGTATCATTTATAATAATAAGCTATGATTATTTGTTTGGTTGCATTTGCGTGCTGAGACTGCAAATAGTCTTTCAGCCAATTATCATAAGAAAACGAGGGGGACTGCGATAAAGGAAGCCCCATATTCAATATTTATAAAAATGATAAGTGATTATTATTTGTCCCTTCACAGAAAATAAATATATAAAAGTAATAACCCACACCACGTAACAAGGGTTTTCTTCCCATAATCTTTTGTTAATCTCACAACTTAAAGTCATAAATTTCCATAGAATGAATTACTTGCAATGAAGGGAGAATAAAAGATGTATCCAATGCTATCCAAAAAACTAAGCAAAGTTGCAAGCATATTACTGGTGTATTATATATATATATATATATATATGGGGTAAATTCTGTAATCCATGGCTTGATTGTAACACATCCATTATTACAATGATAATATAAAATTACTATTACAATGATGAAAGATAGAATAATATCGTTCCTATGGATGCTCCATATCACATTGAAAATTTCATTGATAGAATTATAAAAGTGAAAATCAATTACTATTACAGTGATGAAAGATTGCAGAAAATGTCAGAAATTAGGTGCGACAAGGAATGAGATATACAGTATGTTTGGTATAACATTTTATAGGGGTAATCGCGCCATTTAGGGGGGAAAATGCACTGTTCATTGAGAATGGCTTTTTGGGGATGTTTGGTATAACGATTTGGGAATAGAGCTTATTTAGATAAGCAGCTTTATTTCTTAAGCTAGCTTTTGGGGAAGAGAGGCAATGGTTTTTTTTTTTAAATGGTGTCTAATATTTTAAAGTATTTTTCTGAACATATTTAGTATGTTAAAATATTTTTTAAGTAGCGTGCCATATCCTAAAATAATTTTTAGTGCTTTTAACACCTTAAAATATTTTTTCAATTGTACCTAGTCTTTTAGCATACTGATTGCAATTTAACCTTTAATGTATTTTTTCAGCTCCAATAATTATTTTAAAATATTTTTTGGTGCTTTTAACTCTTTAAAATATTTTTTCAATTGTATCTAGTGTTTTAGGAGATTAACTCCAACTTTACCGTTAATGTATTTTTTTAGTAGTAAAGAGCATCCAAAACTTAAGATACTGATTTATTGATTTCCACCCACTCTAAAATAATTTTTCAGTAGCATTTAATATTTTAAAGTGATTTTTAGAGCTAAAAAAATATATTAAAGGTTAAATTGCAATCAGTTTGCTAACAGATTAGGTACAACTGAAAAAATATTTTAAAGGGTTAAAAGCACTAAAAATTATTTTAGGATATTGCACGTTACTTAAAAAATATTTTAAGATACTGGATACATCCAGAAAAATACTTTAAAATACTAGATACCATGTTTTTTAAAAAAATAGTCTGCATTATCTGTGCCACAATGGCTATACATAATTTCATTAGAAGAAATTATCAAACTGATGTCGACTTTAGGGAAGCAGAAAATGAGAATATATAGTTGATGTACATAATAGTCAAGATCAAGAGCCATCGTTGACAAATGATGCTCGGACATATTCAACTCAAACGAATCATGTTTGTGACACCATTAGGGATCAAATTGTATGTAACCTTTGATTTGATTAGTTCTGTTATATTTTTTAACAATTATGAAAAAATTGATCCAAGAGAAATTTAGAAACTCCTATACGAAAAATTTCAAGACAAAATTCAACCTTGGCTCATGAAATAACTTATAATTCTCATCTAGATGGGTAAGAAGCAAGAAACTTTTGAGTATGTGCCTTGTGGTAACATGGTCGCCATGGTATGTTTTGTATCAATTTATCACCAAGAATGCCATTTTAACAAATGAGAAGGAAGTGAAAATGGCTGCCTTGATATATACCTTTTGTATTGCTTGTCATGATGGTCATAACTTTTAAGCATTTTATTTAGAATTTTACCATTGTCAAATTTCCAAAGTTAATTTTTGAAAAAATTGTGAAAAAATATCTCTGTGTCTAGATATCTTCCAAGGTCCCATTTGGCAATTAATTTGCCAATTAAATATTTTTTCACAATTCTCCCTTCATTTTTTCATTTTTAATAATTTTTAAAAATTTTTCTCTTAAATAACACAAAAGCCACTTATGCAAAAGTTAAACCAAAGACCTTTCACTTTTACAAAAGCACTTATCCAATCATCAATCCAAACATTCATCATTTTACCCAATCTTACTTTTTCCCAATCTTAAGATTCCATAAGTCAAAGTAAAAGTAAGTCACTTATCCAATCATCAATCCAAACACACCCATAATAGTATTCGTCCACAGCATTTTAGTGTATGGGGCTCTCAATTCTCATTCGTAAGAAGTTGGTTAGAGGCAGTTTAAATAACAGCCACATAGATCAACAAGTAACATTATAAATTTCAGCAATTCTAACAAAGGATATACCTCAGAAAAATCATCCCGGACAGAAAAAAGCTTGCTTGTCATGGATAGTTCTTGCAACATTGTTACCAATATTAGGTTTATTTTCCTGTGGTTGCTTGCCTTTTTAACTGTTGATTTATTCATATACAAAGCATCCTCTAGGATCCTCTGCATTCCAAGTGAGCGGGATGCTATTCTTAAGCTTAAACTTCATCTCCCAGACACTTCAAATAGGCTAGGCTCTTGGTCTGCCGATGATGGAGATTGCTGTAACTAGACGTTAGTTGTTTGCAACAACTTAACTGGTCGTATTCTTGAGCTTCACCTCGCAACTTGATTTGACTGTGTCTTTACGCCTTGGGGTCAAATGCAAAATATTTTTAATCCAAGAATTGCAGTACAATGTAACACTCAGGTCGTCTCACTTGAGGAGCCTTTATTAAACTATTTAAGTAATCAAGATGTCATGCGAATGCAATGAAAGAAAACAAGGGGAAAACGATTTTTGGATTTCTTAAATTAATAACTAAAAGAAAGATGAAATTAAATTGAAATGCTAATATAATATTTTTGGTATTTTCTGTATAAAAATGGAGAATGATTAAGAGTGAATGGAAAGGAATTTGGAATTGGAAATATGATTGATGAAATGAATCTTGGTGGCAAATTTGGTGGCTTTCCTAGCTTCTTTAGAATATTTTGGGAGTTATTTTTACATCAAGTTTAATTAAAAACCCTAAGCAACCGTATTAGGTCCAATCTACCTAATAAATGACTAGTCCTACAATCGCATTCTTAATCACCTCTTAGGAAAATTGTTAAAAACCCACTTGATGTGTATTGAAAATGGATTAATGCACTTGGTTCCTCTTAATTGAAAGCACAATCGCGACATTCAAATTAAATCAAATCCATCACACAATTTAGATATCACATAGAATATATAACTTCATTAATCCAATGGGAAAATAAGTTCAATAAAATTCAAATGCATTAATACCAAATTCAACACAAGATATTAACCAACATAGACAAATAATCACTCATCTAAGTCTCAAAAATACAAATATATCAATGCAAAATTAATCCACAAAGACATAATGTATAAATTGAGCAAATGGAAAATAATAAACTCCCCTTATAGAATCTTGAAGCTCTAGCCACTTTCTCTACCACCAAAAAACAAAGTAATCAGCCCCTCATTGTACCAACAGTAGACAAAAAGATGAAGAAGTTGGAACTCTAGAATTGGCACTGTGGAAGCTTGAATCAGAGAAGGCTCTGAGGTAGTTATGGTGGAAGGAAATTGATGAAGACGGTGAAAAGATAGAGAGGGAAAACAGAAGAGTGGAGGTCGGTGGTGATGGACAGGGGAAGGCAGATGAAGTGACGGAGCTGTCGGTGGTAGTGGTTCCCTCTTCTCTCCCTTCTGGTTCAGTCTCTCCCTACGATTAGCAGCTCTCTCAGAGTTTCTATGCTCTACCTCTCAGCTCTCCCCGGCGGCTCTGTTTATGGTGAACGCTGAAAGAGGCTCGCCGGCAGCTAAGAACTATGGTGACAGTCAAGCATTGGCTGCCGGCAAGGGAAGAAGATGAATGTGATGATGTGATGTTGCTATGCTTGTGCGATGCTCTCCTCTCAGTTTCGGATCTCACACTCACACTCAAGACTTCCAGTTGTAGCCGACGCTGCTGTATCTTCTGGTATAATAATCTCGCCACTGGAGAACAGAGGAGGGGTCGACGGTAATGGTGTGGTTTGGTGGAAGTCTCTCACTGCCAACCCTCCTCTCTCTCTCGTTCTGCATAAAACCATCAGCTGCTGTATCCGTGTTGGGTTTCGTATGTCCATATTCCATATCCAGCAGCTGATTCGGATCCTCCATTTCCCAAATCTCAGATCTCCTCTCCTGTGTTCTCTATGGATGCTTGGGCCTCTCCTCTTTTTTTTGGGTTTTATTTAAGCTTAAGCCCAAAACTGCAACATATGTCCCTGGGTCCTTGGGCTTGCGTCTCAGTTTACTCTTTCAGCAAAAGCCCAACTGCCCTTTTTTTTCTTTCTTTCTTTCCACTTGACTCAATAATTTGAACCTCAAAAATCCTTAATTTCTTCTTTAACACCTATGATACAAAATTAAGTACAATGTAGCATCAAAAGTTCAAGGAACAATTGTATAAAAATAATTAATAAATTATGACCATTTTACCCCTAATTGCAATTAATTCAAAACAATTGTCCCTAACTAAAATTAGTGCTTAATTATCCAATATTGTCTTATGAAATGCATTTAAAATCCTAAATTAATCATAAAAAATCTTGTAAAATATGGTTCAATCACAACTTCACCTCCTTCGCCTCCTTGGTATTACAATATACGTGAATCTTATGAGAGATCAAGGCTTGAGGGTAAGATACATCCTTCTTTGCTTGATTTGAAGAATTTAAATTACTTGGACTTAAGTGGTAATGATTTTGGTGGCATGCCAATTCCTGGTTTCCTTGGCTCAACAAAAAGCTCAACATACCTTAACCTCTCTCAAGCTGGATTTGGTGGAAGAATTCCTCATCAAATTAGCAATCTTTCCAATTTGCTCTACCTTGACATTGGAGACAATCATTTCACGGCAAGCATCCCTCAAGAAATTGGAAACCTCTCCAATCTAATCTATCTTGGTCTCAGAGGTTCTTATCAATCCAATATGGATGCATTTTATGTTGGCAATCTCCAATGGCTTGGAGATCTTTATCGACTCCAACATCTTGACCTAAGTTTCACAAACTTGTACATTGCCTCTGATTGGTTAAGCATTCTTCATTCACTTCCCTCTTTGAGTGTGTTGCGCTTGTCATATTGTGAATTTCATCATCATTTTCAACCATCTACCTTTAACTTTTCAAATCTAGCCATCCTTGAGCTTTCCAAATTCCAATTCTTACTTCTTTGGGCCTTTACTAGTTCCATGGTGGATATTCCAATTGAAAATTTTGGTTTATCTTCAATTGTCAAATAACAATTTTCATGGATCTATCCCTAATGGAATTCAAAACCTAACCTTCCTTCGACATCTTGATTTATCTCAAAATTTGTTTAACTCTTCTATTCATGATTGGTTGTACAGCTTTAGTCACTTGAAGTTACTTTATCTCTATAGTAACAACTTGGCTGGCACCATTTCTTATAACATTGGAAACTTGACTCCTCTTGAACATCTTGCTTTGTCTGATAATCATTTAGAAGGGAAAATTCCAATCTCTATTGGAAATCTCTGCAACCAGAAAATAGTGTTCATTTCAAATAAGATGCGCAATCAACAAGTTTCCAAAACTTTAAAAGGTTTTTCCAAATGTGATTCACAAAAATTAGAGGTTTTGTATGCTACAGGTTTTCAACTACCTGACTATTTAATAGAACAAATTGGGCACTTGAAAAATCTAGCTAGGGTTTACCTCTCTAGCAACAATATCAAGGGTGAAATCCCTAGATCACTAGGAAATTTCACATCTCTAATATATCTTAACCTTTCAAATAATCGATTCAGTGTATTTCCTTTCAAAATTCTAGGATCACTTTCTAAATTGTGTTTTCTTTATATCCAAGATAATCTATTCAATGGAATTGTAAAAGAGGCCCACCTTAATTTCTCCCACGCACTTATACCGTTTCAATGCTTCAAGAGACCAATTCCCTTTGCAAGTGAGTCCCGGTTGGAGTCCTCCTTTTCAAATTTTGGAGTATTTAGGAATGGCTTCCTGGTATCTCGGTCCTGACTTTCCATTATGGATTCAATCACTAAAGCATCTCTATGATTTGGATATTTCAAACACACAGATATCAGGTCCTATTCCAGCTTGAGTTTGGAGCACATTTGACAATGCTCATAAATTCAATCTCTCTCACAATTACATTGATGGTGAGCTTTAAAATATATGGAAGAACTCCATTCCTATCCCAAGTATTGTGGATTTAGGCTCGAATAAGTTAAATGGTCAACTACCTTACATATCACCCCATATGATTTATATAGGCCTCTCAAGCAATCAATTTTCAGGTTCCATAGCACGTCTTTTGTGTTGTAAACATGATGAAACAAAGAACTTTGAATTCCTCATATTGGCATCAAATAATTTATTGGGAGAAATACCTGATTGTTGGATGATGTGGCCAAAACTTGGTGTGGTGAACTTAGCAAACAACCAGTTGACTGGGATCTTACCCTAATCCATTGAATCACTATCCTGGTTGGAAGTGTTACACCTCCACAGCAAATTGATTTCTTTGGATCTAGGGAACAATCAATTTTCAGGAACAATTACATCATGGGTTGGACAACACTTGCCAAATTTGAAGATATTTGTTCTTATATCAAATAAGTTCTTGGGTCACATTCCCAATCAAATATGTTATATGAGGCTGTTACAAATCTTAGACCTTGAACAAAACAAGTTAACAGGACATAAACCCAAATGTATCAACCATTTAAGTGCTATTTCAATGGTAAATAGTAATTCAGAATCATATATTCGTTGCAACGGAGCAAACAACACAAGGCATCTAATTCTTGAGGAGCTCATTTTCCTTAAGGGAAGAGTTAATTATTATAGAGCTATTCTTGAACTTGTCACAAGTATTGACCTTTCAAGCAACAAATATCTGGAGAGATACCAATGGAAATCACAAGACTTAAGGGGTTACACTTTTTAAATGTTTCCAATAACTATTTGAGCGGTCAAATTCCAGATAGCATTGGGAACATGGAATCACTAGAGTCTGTGGATTTCTCAAGGAATCATCTTTTTGGTGAAATCCCACCAAGCATAACCAAGTTAGACTTCTTGAGCTTTTTGAACTTGTCAAGCAATAATTTGGAAGGAAGAATTCCTAAAGGGACACAATTACAAAGCTTTGAAGCATCTAGTTTTGTTGGCAACAGCTTATGTGATCCTCCTCTCACTAATAAATGCACTTCAAGTGATTCAAATCAAGATGACAAGAATGTTGGTAATGGGGAGGGTGATTGGTTTTTTGTAAGTATGTCATTGGGATTTTGGGTTGTGGTAGGTCCTTTGCTCTATGATAGATCATGGAGATATGATTTCCAATTTCTAGATAGCATTGTGGAACAAATTGCAATCTTTTTCCGTTAGATTAATAAACTGGGGATGCATTTGTACAGATTCGAACATAATATTGCATCATTCAACTTTTACCTCTGTAACTAATTTAGGGTTTAAGTTGGCACACATGGAAGTCTTCAACATGACACCATTAGAGGGTTTCATTTGCTTTAGATGTGAAAGTGAAAGTTCAGACGATAGAAAAGACCTGGTTCTATAAGGGGGTTTAGTTATGCTGCTAATATTGTCAGAAAATATCCAGGAAAGCTAAATGCCTTTCACTTCATCAATCCTCAACATATCCAATTATGTCTTTCCCAATCTCACAAACATTACTGGTCAAACATAAAACTCCCACCAACAAGGAGTTTTAAGACACCCCTATCAGACTTCTTTGTGACAAATATCACACCAAAGAATAATTAAAAGCCAAAAGAGAACAACTAAAACTAAGTCCACTAGAAATGTGATTATATAAGGAGAATGAAGAAATTTCTTGCTCTGTTATTCATAACATTATATCAATGTATATTAAAGGTAGAGGCTCCTATAGAATTGAATATTTATAATGACACATTATTATGAAGCTTAAGCATGCCTTTTAATTACATATTATTCTAACTCATTAATTACAATATGTACATAATATTCTAACAAGAAATTAGACCATATAGCAGAGATTTTACCTCAACAGCTAGTATATTGGCATGGCTTGTATAAAGCAAATCATTGCCGTAAGTTCTATGCCACCAAATTCAAGGATGCAATTGCAAACCTATAAAAGTGTCAAATTATTTTAAGAATTTCCGGGGGAAAAATGTGCAGTAATTAAAGGATGAGGGCAATGAGAAAGGAAGATACACTTGAATAGGTAAAAATCATAATCCATAGGAAATGCCAAAGGATATGCCATAGAAGAATCAGTTATAAATATAAATGTACTATGTTGTAATTAGCATATAAGAAACTATCAGAATAGTCCCCTGAAACAAGTGAAATCACCACCATGTAACATTATTTTGTAAACTATAAATAATCAGATTATTCATGTAGAATTAAAATTTAATATTATTTAGTTATCATCCACGTCAATCGAAAATATATATATATATATATATATGTTGTACGTTAAACAATGGAACTGACAATCCAACTGCTTGATCCTGAATGCAGAAGGAAGAAAAAGAAGGAGGAATATAAGAGAAAAAAAGGGTCTCATGGGCCAATAAAAGGCATAGAGAATAAAGAGACCATCAAAATGGGGAGGCAATATGTGAGGACCTTATTAGCAGTAACACTGAATTTGTGCGTACTGATGTGGTGACCTCCTGTTTGAAACTGTAATCTAGAATCTCCATACCTATCAGTTTCATTTTGTAACGTATGTGTTATGCAGCATATTTTAGCAGACAAGTCATATCTTCTCTTGTAAAGTGTTTGCTTTGGATCCGTTAGGGTTTCATGAGTCGTAGTACAAATAATCCAAGGTTACATACAAATTATACCTTAGAGCAATAAAGAGGAAAAAGAATCTGAACTTCAGAAACTAAATTTCATACGTATTGCACCCAGTATGAATTTGGTAATTTTGAGCTCGGAAATGGATTCCTTGGATGAAAATACGTTAGGATAGCCCCAGTCAAAAATTTTGGGAAAATGTGCCATCGGGCCGGGTACGGTGGGGCCGGGCCGGGGTCCCAAGGGCATTTTTGTAAATTTTCACCATAGGCTAATATAACCACAAGAAACACTATGGAGGTGTCTAAAATGATACTTGGATAGGTTATGACATATTTCTTGTACATTTAATATTTTAGGACCGAATCAAGAGTCGAAAATCTACACGTTTCACGAGGCACACAAAAAGGGGTCGATAGAACTTCGAGGTAGGGACTACTATCTCTCATATACTATGTGACTATTTGTATGATGTGTGTTACTGTATTTTGTAATCTGAACACGTGCTGGAGGCACATTACCTAGCTGTGGTCTAGGACCTAGCTGAGGTACACTAGTCTTACCTAGCTGTAGTCAAGGACTCGGCTGAGGTACATGTAGGGGTTTCAACGAGTTAGTTGGCCCTAAATTTTGTGTACACACACGGATGATATGAGTTTTCATTTTACTTGATACGGTGCATTGCATATTTAATTTTCACATTTTATATGTTGATCGTATGTTTCTACTGAGATTCCTTGGAATCTCACCCGTTTTTCTAATCCAAATGTCTCAGCGGGTGCCAGCGGCTCGAAAGCCAAGGATGCAAAGAAGGGAAACTGACAGGCACATTCCCAAGATGTATACAGTGGTTGTAAATAGTCTGTGTGTGAAATAGTTTTGGAACATTCTGTACATATTTGTCATTATTATCGATTTCTGCTCTGTTAATGACTGTCTGCAAATGAATACTTATTATCAGTATAACTGTACTTTTCTGTTTGCCTATGGAACTTGTTCATTATTGCCCTGCGCATATCAAAATGGAAATGGGTGTTGACACTTATCAAGGTGACTCGAGTCACCTTCTTCCCCGGTCGGTGGTCAAACCGTCTAGTTCGATTCTGAAATCATTGACCATGTTTTAAAAGCTAGACCAGACATTGAACCAGAGACGTGAACATGTTACGGTTCAAACTGTCAGATCATTTGGTCGGACCGGTGACGTAATAATTAAAAAAAAATTATTATACATATATATAATATTATATAAGTATGAAAATAAAATATTAAATTTCGTTAGATAATTTGAGAAAATAATTAAATAGCTTAATTTCATTATTTCGTAAGCAATTCAACCTTAGTTAAAATAATATATTATATATTTTATACTAATAAATTTTGATATAAATTAAAATACATTTTAATCTGCTTTTAAAATAATACATGGAAAAAATAAAATAAAATAATTTAAATGACTCGAAATAATCATAAATAATCTAACTAGTGATGACATAAGTAACTCACATAATAACATACTCCCGTGTAAACAAATAAAACCAAACTTTGAACATGTGTAATGACAAAAGAGAATGAGATTAATATAAAAACTATAAACACATACTGAAATTAAATTTTCAATACCTAATTATAATAATTTTAAATTAATTTTCTCAAGCAAAATTATAATTAATTTTCACCTTTCAAATTCCTACTCAATTATTGGCAAAAAAAGTTTCCTACTCAAATGTTTTAAAAAGAGAATTTTTTTTAAAAAAAATACATAATGGACCAACAAGTTGTTGGTTGACATGATAAGATGTCTCACCCCATAAAGAAGAGAACACAAGTTCAAATCTTAAGAAGGGCATTTATTAGGAGAGTTGAGAATTCTTTACCCTCTAATCCTCAAGGGAGCAACCCTTGATCTAACAAAAAAAATACAAAATAGAATAAATCATGAAGTAACATCCGTTCGGTAAGCACTTTAAGTATAAATATTTTTTCCTCTAATTTTCTTTTCCTTTGGCTTTGTCTTCATCTTCCTTGTCCTTTTTTTAGGGAAAACTTTGACCTGTCCAACTATTGAATATATGTTCTGGTTGGAAGGCGAATAGCGGTTCCAAGCTCAAAAGCCGGGTTGAAATGGATCAAAATAGCTGAACACATCGAAATAGACCAGCAACTCCTCTAGCTCAAGTTTGGTCCGGGTCTTTAAACATTAATATATATATATATATATATATACCCCTTGAATAGTGGCCACTTCGTCTTCATTTATTTCTTCCCCAGTCATGGCGTTTGGCATTTTTCAGTTTAGGTTTCATTTTGATGATCAAATAGGTACTTGAATTTACTCCTTTTCATGAAAATCCTTTTATGAAATTGTTCCATAGAATTTTATCTTTCTAATGATGGTATTTTTGTACTGATTGGGGAATATTTTGGGCTTAGAATTTTGGGAAAGTTTTGAGTTTTGATAAAAGATAACTTTAGAAATGTAGAGGATGATTAATAGTTAATTTTAATTGGTTTAGATTTGTTGTTTAGTTGTTGTAAGAATTTAAAATTAATTTTCTATTTAAAAATTTTAAGATTTATTTCCTATATTATATTTTTACTAGTTAAATTTGAGTTAAACAACTTATTTGGGTTATTGAAAGTCTTATTTAAGTTTTAATCAATTTAGATTGTTGAATAAATTGAAGATTTATAATTTAACAATTTTATGATTGAAGCCTAAAATTTTTTTTTGATAGTACATGAAAAACTACAAACACCTCAGAAGCTATCCTCCTAAGTCTAACTGCGATCTCGACCTATTTTGATCAGTAAGTAATAAGCTCGTAATAACTACAGGAAGTGATTCAGTGATATGGAGATCCAACGCCATCTTCCAAGCCTCCTTTGCCATGGCGTCTGCAACTGTGTTAACATCTCGATTACAATGTAACATTCCAACTTCCCAATCACGATCCATCAACGTGCGAATCTCCATGATAAGTTGAAAATCTGGGTGTTCTTGAGACACCGTTGCCTGAATAAGTTCCATGACTTTACTACAATCACACTCAATTAGGATTTGTTTGTATTCTCTATCCCAAGCAATTTTAAGACCCCACAATACACCCCAAGCTTCAGCAGAGACCACCGTCCCTTGCCCAATTCGATACATGAACCCCAGCAAAAACGTACCATTGTGATCTCGCATACACCACCACAAGTCCACATCCCTAAGTTGTCACTCCTAGATCTATCAATATTAATCTTCACCCACCCAGGTAGAGGTGGTTTCCAATGTGTACAACTCTCTTTCTCATTATGATTTTTACACAGGCTTGTATTACCTCATGCTAAGCATGCACGGGCACGGGCTAAAATGGCATTTGTACTCCAAGAATTGTTGTTAAAACATCGGTCATTATGAGCCAACCAGATATATCGGTATAAGACGGTAAACTAAAGACGAAACTCAAAACCCTGTACAACATCCTTTCTCTCCATACACCATGCAAGCCAGTCATTTCTATCCAATATGCCAAAAAATAGATCCCGCCAACCCGACGATAAGAAACTATTCCAAAATTCAGAAATGGTCGGGCAATCCCATAGAACGTGGAGTATTGACTCACGTGCATTATGGCATACTTCACAAGTACCCGTAGGATGACTACCACGATGGAACTATTCCATGTTCATCATTATAAGGCCATGAAAGCACAACCACAAGAAAGTATGGTACCTTTGAGGGACCTTCATTTTCCAAACACATTTCCATTGGTATTTAGTGTGAGCCCGTGGGGTACCCACAATGTATTTGTAAGAAAAGATAAGGGAGAAATTTCCATCAGAAGACCATCTCTATGCTGGGAAATCCTCCCCATTTAGCTGACGGATATTGATCCGTTTGATAGCGGTGCATACATGTCCTGGGAGTAGGTAATCAAACTTACTCATATCCCATTGTCCGGAGGGGGTGATGCAGTCAGCTACTCTCCATTCAGTAACATCTCTAGGCAATGCTTGGGTTACTAAACTCTGAAGCTTATCCAAATGTGGCACCTACACATCATTCCAGAAAGAAATATTCTCTCCATTTGCTACTCTCCATGTTATACTATCATTGACCTTCTCTCAATTGTTACGAATACCCCTCCACGTACTTGACTCCGACTGATTCTTTTCAATTTTAGGAATAATATCATTGTTAGCTTTATTCTTTTCATGCAAAAACTTGACCCAGAGCGAGTCTTGTCTATTAATCATATTCCATCCAAGCTTCATCATGAAAGCCTGGTTCTGGTAACGAGCCTTCCTAAGACCAAGGCCTCTATTTTCTTTACGTGCACACACCAAATCCTAGGAGACTAGATGCATTTTTCTACTAACTGGGCTACTACCTAAGAGAAAATTATGACATTGTTTGTCAATTTCATCACAAGTTCCTAAAGGTAGAGGCACTGTTTGCATAGTATAAGATGGCATAGCTGACATTACATAGGACACTAGAGTATGCCTGGCCGCCATCGATAGCATGTTGGACTTCTAATTCACCAGACGAGCATCCATCTTATTCAAGAGGAAATTATACGTTGCCTTTGAGCTACATTCATGTAATATAGGATTCCCAGGTATTTCCCCAAATTCGACGTCGGAGTAAAATTCAAAAACTCACTGATTTCTTTGCACCTAATGTGATTCACATTTCTTGAGAAGTAAATTCTTGACTTTCCAGCATTCACTTTCTTGCCCGAAATGTCGCAGAAGTCATCCAGGATGGCCTTCACAACCCCTATGTGATCAAGATATGCTTATGCAAACAAAATGAGATCATCAGCAAAAAAAATGAGACAGGAGTACCTCTTTTGGAGAGCCTAAAAGGTTTCCAGTCACCCTCATCTACTGCTGTTTGGATTAGATGCCCCAACCTTTCCATCATGATAACAAAAAGAAACGGCGATATTGGGTCACCCTGTCGAACTCTACGGGAAGGGAAAAACATATTAGTAGCTTTTCCGTTCCAAATCAGTTGCATTTGAGACGTTGAGATACAAGTTTGAATAACTCTAAGGAGATAGTCAGGGATCTTGAGCTCTCTTAAGCAGTCGAAAATAAAACTCCATCTGACCCAGTCATAAGCTTTTTCCAAAACGATCTTAATGGCTATAAAACCCTTTTTCCTCTTTAAGGACTTCATAGAGTGAATGATCTGTTAAACTAGGATAATATTGTCCTAGCTCTGGCACCCTTTCACAAAACTGCACTGGTTCGGGGCTATCACTAAAGCCTTGTCTTCCTTGAGTCTATTTGATATAGCCTTCGTAACTATTTTGTATACAACATTGCAAAGACTTATGGGACGGAAATCTTTAATCGTCTCAGGATGTTCCACCTTCGGTATGAGTACAATTTGAGTGGAATTGATTTGTCGTATCCACATTGGATCATTAAAGACTTTTTTAACTAAGTCAATCATTGACGGTCCCACGGTTTCCCATTGGCTATGATAAAATAACGGGTTGAAACCGTCTGGTCCTGGTGCTTTCAGATGCCCCATATCAAACAAAGCTTGTCTAATCTCGTGATCTTCAATCGATCTCCCCAGAGTACGCATATTTACGTCATCAATATTAGGATAAGTGCATCCAAAAACCAAAGATCCACTATATATCTGGGTCTCCGTATATAAATTTTCAAAGAACTGACTTCCCATTTTCATAATTTCAATTGCATCATATGTCCACTCCTTAGTGTCAAGCTTTAAAGCCTCTATTTTATTCCTTCTTCGCCTGCTGTTAGCCATTGAATGGAGATATTTGGTATTATGATCCCCATCCACATACCAGTTAACTCGAGAGTATTATAGCCACGTGACTTCTTCCCGTGTCAAGAGTTTCTCCAGCTCACCCCATAGCTCCCCTCATTACTTTTCAAAAGACTCGAAGATACCAACCGAAGCTATCTTTGCATTAATCCCATCTAATTGTCAGGCATGGTGTTAATTTCTTTGCTTTGTTAAAGCCCAGACAGCAAGGGATGAAAGCCAAGCTCATTGCAAGGAAAATGGGATAGATGAATATGCACATTGTAGAAGCTCGGGGATTTAGTGGAGGTATATGGTTATTCTGGGATTCTACGTTTCATTTTTCTGTGACTTGTTGTGGTGATCAATTTGTTCATGGAATGGTTAACAAAGGTGCAAGTGTAGAGTGGTCTCTTACTGTGGTCTATGGGAATCTAAATATGGTTATCAGACGACAACTTTGGCCCACTCTTGAGGGTATTCAACAATCGATTGTTGGAGGTTGGGTAGTAATTGGAGATTTCAATGCACTCATATCGACTTCAACACATATACAGGCAATTTTGCAAGTCCAACTAATCCACTTGGGACTGTTGTTGATGTGGTGATTAATGGTGTTGACGAGGTGCAAGAGGGACATATATCTCAATAATGACTGGTTTGGTTGTGCTCTTCTTCATATTTATCAATTTTTTATGATTATTATGACTTGGAATACCCGGGGTGCCGGTGGTGCCTCTTTTAACAGAAGCCTAAACTTTAAATTGGAGAGTTTGCACAATTAAATGAAATTGGTGTTAAATTGTGATTCCAATGGGTTCTTTAGGTAAGGAAAATGCTTAAATAAAGTTTAAAACAAAAAAAATTGAGATCAAAGTGTGAAATTGTAATTTCTAGGTAATTAATTCAATACTATAAAATTATATAATTAAATTAATTGTTTAATTTATGTATTAAATTTGTATATACATTATTGTATAGATTGATTTCTGAACAGTTTGTGAGTGGTGCCTTTGTTTCTCAAGGCTTGTAAGGTTTAGCTTAGAGTTGAGGCAGCCAGGATTAATTTATTTTATATGCCTTTTTCTGGATTCTAAGGTGTTTTCTCAAATTTTATCTTTTTTATGAAATTAAAAAGTGATTTGGAAAATCCTATGTACTTTTGTATATGAACTTAGTTCAGTAAGGCAATATATTAGTTCAGTGAGGCAATATACTTTCAAATTGTATGTGTAATTGGAATTTATATATGAGATTTTGATGTTTGTGATCATGGATGTAATGCGATAAAAATTGTTAGAGGTTTTGTATTGATGTAGAAGGTTTTTGAAAAATATATGTATATATCATGTTCATTGTTTTAGAAATATTTTGGGACTATGTGGTAGGGGTTATGGAGAATTTGTGTGCCTATCAGCTCTCTCATTCCTAACCCGAATTTGAGTTGAGTGTTTTGAGCAGACACCTCCATGTTTTGGTATATCAGTGTATATGGGAGGGGGCAATACTCTTGAAGTGACTAGCTAATCTTTGGCCAGGCATACTAGCATTGATAGGATGTACTGCGTCTAAATCAGCTATAAGTTGGAGTATGGTGGATGGGTGAGATGATTTTTAAATGTGTGTGTGAGTGTGTGTGTATTAATACATGTATAATGGGACATTGTTTGTTAAGGATTGTTAGTTTTATATTTATATACATAATTATAAACCTGCTTCTCTAACTTACATTCCTATCCTACATATGCTGTAAATTGATTTTGATTACTAGGATTTTATGTCTCATCTTATTGTTGTTAATATTTTTCAGAAAAGCCCTCTATTTTTAGATAAGGGCGAAGGGAAGCAGACAGAGGCATAGGCATTGATAGTCTTTTAGTCCTCTTATTTATGTAGGATTGTATTAGTTATCATATTTCCATATAGGGCCCACATCATTGTATTCATTATGAACTATGTTTTGGGCAACCGTGAAGATTTTATTAGGCTTGGGGCCTTAACTTGTTCACTCAACGATCTTGTGGATCTATTACATTATTATTATATTCTGTTGTGTTACAGACCTTTTTGTTGTAAGATTCAATGACATGTTATGGAATGGACTAGTGGGCTGAGTTTTTAACCTCTATTCTGATTGTGCTATTGGTCTTGTATTTGGTTTACTGTAGTGGGTTTGTGGGTGGGATATGTGCCCTAAATGCCGATGTCTTAATCTTGTTGGATTTGTGAAAAGGTTTTAGAAATGACAGATAAATCCTTTTATAACCACGACAAACCTTTTGAATTTAGTTTCACTCTTTTCTATCATGGTTAATTTTATTTATGGTTTTAATCCTTTTGACCATGATAGTGTGTTAGGAAATGTGGTTAGAAACTTTTGTGTCATGATTAACTGTTATAAAATTCTAGTAGGATTGTTTAATACATATTAATTAGGCTATTATCCTTAATTACAAGATATGGTCTTTTTTTATAGTACATGATAATCTTCAACCTACTCAGGAATTATCCTCTTGAATCAACATGCAATCTCGTCCCTTTTGCATCAGTAAGTAATGTGGTGACTCAGTGATATGGAGGTATATCGTTATCTTCTAAGCTTCCTTTTCTATAGCGTCTGCAACTGTGTTAACATCTCGAACACAATGTAACATTTCCACTTCCTAACTTCGGTCCATCAATGTACGAACCTCCATGATAAGGTGAAAATCAGGGTGTTCCTGAGCCACCGTGCCTTGAATAAGTTCCATGACTTCACTACAATCACACTCAATTAGGATTTGTCTGTATCCTCTATCCCATGCAAGTTTAAGTCCCCACAATACACCCCAAGCTTCAGCAGAGACCACCGTCCCATGGCCAATCCGGTACAAACAAGATATGGTCTTTTTAGGAAATATCAAGTGCACTTGACGTTTGTCAGAACCAACAACTACCCCTGCAACGGTCATGTTAGAGTTCACTAGAGCAAGTGGGTCTCCCTTTCTCTTTTTCTTTGTTCAATCACTATGTGCGTGTTTGGTTGGTGTGAGATGTGTGTGTGGAATCTAGGTTGAAGACTTTTTTTTTGTTTCTTAAATAAAATGTCCAGGTGAGCTTACCCGGTCAATATGCCATATAAGCAACTTGAACGCCGTTACTGACATGTATACAAAGTTAACACCATTAGTATGAGTCTTAAGTCTTTTTCTAACTACAGGGACTAACATTTTAAACATAGTAAACTTGAGAGACCAAAACCCCCTATTTGAAAGTTTAGGATCAAAACTAAAATGAGGCCAAACTACAAGGACTAAACATTATATCTACTCTATGTTTTAATTAAAATATGCGGTAGGTGCAGTGAGATTGATGAGGGATCACTGAGGAGCTATGGCAAGGAAAAGAATGTTAGGAGGGTCTGGCAGTAACTGTGATATAAAGTAGATCACTGGTTGGGAGAAGCCTGAGGTTGGAGTTGTGAGAATGACTATTGATGCACCATTTTGCAGCAAAACTAATAAAGCATTTGTTGGAATGATGTGCGAGTGGGCACGTGAAGATGTGGTAATGTTATTAATGGTTTGGAGATGAAAGAAGGAAACATTTATGTATTTTAATTACTTAGCTTCATTATATTATTAATAGATTTTAATAGCTTCATTAATTGTATCAAGGGAAAATTTCTTAAGAAGAACTTTAAAAATGTCAAAAGAAAAAAAGGTCTTCAGAATATTCATAATACCAAAAGGTGTTAGATCCTGATTCGTCCTTTTTAAAATTAAAAGGAAATAACAGAATTGTTCCTCTAAGTTTAAAATAAAGAATAGAGAGAAGGCACGATTTCACGAGTTTAGATAAGGTTTTCACAATTTCTCATAAGAATTTCACAATTTGTAAACCAAAATTTACAAAATCTGATAAGGGGTTCACAAGTTTGGATAAGGTTTTCACAATTTTTCAAAATAATTTCATAAATTGCAAATTTGGATTCACAAGATTTGATAAGGGTTTCACAAATTATTAAAATAATTTCATGACTTCTTTAAAGAATTTCACACGTTGCAAATTTTGATTTACAATATCAAGAGTTTCACAAGTTCTAATAAAAGGTTTCATAAGTTCGGGTAAGGTTTTCACAAGTTCTCAAAAGAATTTCATAACTTCCTTAAAGAATTTCACAAGTTGCAAATTTTGATTCACAAGATCTGATAAGGGTTTCATAAGTTATGATAAAGGTTTCACAAGTTTGGGACAAGGTTTTCATAAGTTCTCAAAAGAATTTCACAGCTTCTTTAAAGAATTTTAGAAGTTGTAAATCAAAATTGACAAGATCTAATAAGGGTTTCATAATTCTAATAAAGGTTTCACAAGTTCGGATAATGTTTTCATAATTAATTCTCTCAAAGTGAAAATTAAACTCTAAGGGAAAAGTCTGTCATTTTCTTTCAATTTTGAAATGGACGAATTAGGCACTAACACTTCTTTAGTGTTAAGAATACTCAAAATACCTTTTTGTCTTTTGACATTTTTAAAATTCTTTTTAAAGGATTTTTCCTTATATTAAACCATCATTGGTTAGTATTATGTAGCTGTCATTTCAATTGTTATGAAGTAGTCTTTAGTTACTATCATAACTACACAATAGTCACATGTTCTTCCTGCCTATAAGAGGCCATGTTTAGTTCATCGTAGAGCTGGTAATATAGGCTGAACCACCGGGTTCAGGCCAATCCTCCATAAGTTAGGACCATATAGGTTTGGGTCAAAAAGAACCGCATCAATATGGGTTGATATTTAGCCAACCCATAACCTCTGAATTAGTGGGTTAGCTCGCCCAACCCATAGTATTTTTCTTTTTAACATTGTTTTTATACTTCGCTTTTCAAAAAAAATTTTTAAACAATATACTGAATTTTTTTTCTACCAACCAAAACTATAAAACAATTGAAAATACATTACAGAATCATAAAGTGATAATAAAACATCAAATTCAAAGTTTTAAACATAAATTAAGCATTCATCACAAGTCCACACATTTCAAAATAAACATAAATCCAAAAGCCAACATTAACATTCAATACAATCAATAATAATTGATATTAATGGTGTTAGGTTACACAATACACTCAGAGAAGTCACAGATTTTTTTTTACAAAAAATAAAATAAATAAAAACGATCCAACCCGCCACAAGTTGAGCCCATATGAGTTCGAGCAAAAAAGAATCACATCAAAACGGTCCCACTTTTATGGAACCCAAATCTTGCATTTTTCTTGGTTGGGTGGTTTAGCCCACGGTTAAAACCCATATTACCAACTCTAGTGCATGTTCAGGGAGTACTGAGGTTAGAGGGCCGAGCTCTTGGACTTACTGAGTACCTTTCTCCTTCTTTTGAGTTCATTTATATTTCTACTATTTTTTTACCTTGATTTCTATAGAAAGGATTTGTTTAATCCTAAAGAGTGCCACTTCCTAAGAAGTTGTAAAATGTAGCTATTAAGGATAGTGTTTTCTAGCACGACTTAAAGTGGATATTTTTATTGCATTTTGTGCGGGTGTTCCCAACACCACATTATGCCGCCTGAGTGCAGTATTAATTAATGATTTGGAAGGCATTAGGTGGAAAACATGCAAATTGCATGAATTGCTATAGACTTAGGTTTTGGATGATCTAGTCTAGTTATGTATCTGGTTGTTTGCTTCTATTTTTTCTTTTGTTAGTGTATGTTTAGTTTATTTTCCCTGTGCTTTTGTTGAATATTAGAGATTGTACATATGATTTTTAATATTAATAAAAATGAATATTTTTTTTAAAATATAGGCACCATAAATATGAATATTAAAAACTTTTTTAATGTGTCGTTTTGTTCCCTAGGTCTTTTAAAGGGAAAATGACAGAAAAATACTGTCAAAACATAAAAACAAATAAGGGTGTTCAATTTCAATAATTCTAAATAGACTAATTTGAAGTTTTGAAATTTGGACAAATGTGGGTGTTTGCCATTTAGCTTCCACAAGAGTACGGGTTGCAAGTAATAAAGTACTGAGAAAAAGAGTGTCGATCCACAAGGATTATGCCGAAAGTGAGTTAAATATTATACTCATGTTCTTAACTGGGTTGAATGAAATTATTTGTAATTGAGTATGTCAATTAAGGAATTTTGTTGAAAACAATAAGGTAAAACAAGGGTAATTGCAAAATTGATTCTACTTCAAGACTTAAAAACTTAGTATTACTTCTTCTCCATTGTATTTCATGAAACTATGCAATTGATTCACTTATGCTAGTTGTATGAGTCCATATGCTAGTCAAATATTCTAAGATTATCAATCAAGTTCTCTCAAGTCAAGATTGATTTTTAATCTTCATTAACAATATTCAATCTCTTGTCTATAATTAATGAAAATCATCTTTCCCAAAGCAATTCTTCATTAGATTATGCTAGGTTTTTAGATATATCTCTATTCTAACAACAAACCATCCATTTAATCCATAAATTTCAAGTCTAACATGATTTTTCTCAAGTTCTACAATCAAAATAGTTCTCTCAAGCACCATTCAATTGCACTAAACTAATCATGTGGTGATCAAGCACAATATAGTAATTAAGTATAAAGAAAAATCAGCATATATTCTCAACAACTAGCAAAAGTATGAAAATATAGTAGTTTTAATCTATAAAATGAGTAGAAGTAATCCTAAATGAGAGTTTTAGCTACACATGATCAATACAAAGAACAACTCAACTCAAAACTCAAAACCATATCAGCAAATTGGGAAGAAAAGAGGGAAAAACCAAAAAAAGTAAGAAGAACACTTGAAATTCTTCACAAATCTCCTCCAAAAGCTCCAAGAGCTCCCTCCCTCCCAAGTAGCCTCCTTGTGTTCTTGACCTCTCCCTTGTGTATAATGATTGCTTTTCAATGCCTCTCTTAGGTTAAAATAGCATCAGCATCGTCACTTTTTCAAAATGCATAGTAGTAGTATCGCGACTTTGCTTTTGCTTCGTATAGTGAACCCACAATGAATGCAGTTAGAAAGGCCTATTTTTGAGGTGTTTTCGCTTTTAAGTCGCTGTGGTGTAGCAAAAGCGAACACGGTCAGAAGGGCCTATTTTTGAGGTGATTTCGCTTTTATGTTGCTGTGGCAAAGCAAAAATGAATAGGAGCACCTTCAAGCTACCTTTTTTATCTTCCTTTTTGGCTTTTATTCTCCTTTTCTCCACCTCTAAGGATCTATGTAGGCTTCTACTTCTTGTCCTCATCCACCTACAAAGAGAGAGATTTTATGAGCTTCCCAATTTTCTTCAATTTAATCTGAGCCTCTATACATTTAGCTCAAAACTTGCACTTGTCAAAGTATTTCCATCCCATCACATTTTCCTTCATATGCATAAAGTTTATGCACAATTTGAGTTTAAAACCAACAAATATATAAGAAAAATGTGATGAAATACAATAATTTCTAGAGAATAACACTCCCCCAAACTTAAGCTTTTGCTTGTTCTCAAGCAAATTCACACATGTAACATGAATTCATAAATTGCTCATCTAAATTGCAAATATATTCATGCCCTCATTCATTGCTCAAAGGATCACAACAAATAGGAACTTGAGGGAATGTGCCAAGATGAATGCCTTATAATCTTTGAGTAAGTTTTTCAAGAGTTCTTTAAGTGTGTGTGTGTGTATGGAATCAAAAGATACTTCTCTGGATTCTATCTCAGTCACACATAATACTCCAACTCATATACAAATTTTCAACTCTACAACTTCACTATCCTCTTTTTCATCCATCTCTACTTATAATTTACCTCATAAGATGCCAAAATCAGAAGGACTTTCAGGTTTGTAGTGTGGCCATGGGTTTAAGGTGTTTGAATGGAACAGAAAAGGGATAAATGCAGAAACTTTGCGATAAATGAACTTTCTTCTTCCTCTCTTTTTTTTTCTTTTATTTTACTCACCCAACTTGAACTAACTTGTTTTCTTCCTACCAAGCCTCTTTGAATTTTTTTTTTCCTCTTTTTTTTTAAAAATAGAGTATTGGCTTGGTTTCTGCATACTTTTTTCAAACCCTCAACAATTTACACATTTCACATTTATAACTTGCCCTTTCACACACAAAATTTTTTTTATCTATCTTAAAGTAGGGTGTTTCATGGTTTTTCAGGCTAGAGGTTAGGGAAGTGAATTGGTTTTCAAAAGAACATTTATATTGGTTTTTCTATAATGGCTCAAAATTGGGTTCAAAATGGGAGAATAATAATGTAGGTTAGCTTGAAAGGCTCAAACGCTTTTTAATGAAATGCCTAAATCATCTTTTAAAACCATATGAGATGCACCATAAGCTTTGAAAAATTCTAAAGTAGATTTGGAAATTATATCTTTGAAAATAGATATATAAGCTAATTTACCAAGAGTTCCTTCAACAAAAACCTTCAAAACATCCATGACTCCAATAGTGCAAGATTATGCTCAAAAGAATTCCTTAGAAACTCACTCCAACATTATAACTCACTCAACAATGCATATCAATCACAATTTCCTATCAAGCATAATACTAACCAGCTATCCAATCATAGGACCATTCATGCATTCCTAAACAAACAATTAACTAATTCAAAAGATCTTTTCCTTACAATTTTCTAAGCAAAGGCTTAAATTCGTGAAATTTCATATATTTCACTCCTTTTTTGTCAATCAAAACTGCTTGTATATCCCTATGCACTCATTGGTTATATTCAAAATTTTCACAATTTCCCTCCCCCAAACTTGAAATCAACAATGTCCTCACTATCAACTCAAGTTGAAGGAAAGGTCAACAATCACAAACCTGTACGCAAAGAGAACTCAAACCTATAGACATAGACAAGTAATATTCACAACATTATCAATGGTGCAGCCAACAATAACAAGAACAAAAGAAACCAATCATCAAGTCAGAGACAGGGCATCACTGCCCGTATTTAAATCTATCATATGGACAGTTGGTAAGAATGATAGAGCTAGCACACAAAACAAATGTTAGCCATCAGTAGCCAACATCACAAGATAGCAGCATATTCACATAAACCCAAGTTGAATTGCACAAAAAATGCTAACTCTAATCTATACACTAAAAAATGTCAAAGAAAATACAGTGAAAAGGACAAGTATCACAACAAAATCAATAGTCAAAGGAGCCTCGTCAGGCATCAGAATCATCTGCAGGATCATAATTTGACTCAAAGGTGTCAGCATCAGTAGCTCTACTGGAAATAGGATCCTCATCCTCGCCAACATAAACCACCTCCTATTCTCTCCGGCAACGGCGCCAAAAACTTGTTTGCCACTGCAAGTGCATAGGTCGTGCCAAGTAATAAAGTGTATAGTGAAGAAGAAGAGTAAATAGAGAATTACAAATGCCTGGAAGCTTATATTCTGATTTTCCAACGTTTAATATTTTGTAGCAGTTCAGAAACCGCTACAGTAACCGCTACTGTGTTACAAATTTGTAGCTGTTATATGAGTAAACCCACTACAAATTTTTGACCCGTTGGAATCAATTAGAAGAATTTATTTTAACCTTGTAGTAGTTTTAAAACGTAATTGCTACTAATATATATTTGTAGCGGTTATAAATTCTTAACCGCTACAAATTTCAGGCGGTAGAAGAATTTCAAATTTCAAATATTTTAACTTTGTAGCGGTTATAAGAAAAAAAAAACCGCTACAAATAGTAATGACCGTTGGACAATTTTAAAAAAAATGGTTTTCAATTTGTAGCGGTTATTGGCGTAAACAGCTACAAATTTAGAACAAAGTAGGGGGAAAATCAAAATTCAAATGTTGAATATTTGTAGCGGTTATTAATGTAACCGCTACAAATATTCAACATTTGAATTTTGAAATTCCCTCCCTCGGTGCATTACATTTGTAGTGGTTTACACTCATAACCGCTACAGATTGAAAACCGACTTTGTAGTGGTTTTTAACATTAACCGCTACAAATATGGTACAAAATATTTTTTTTTGACATTTGTAGGGGTTTTATAATAAAACCGCTACAAATATATATATATATATATATGATTATTTTTTTGTGTGGTTACTTTTAGAAATATAAATAAGACTGTCGTAGATACAACACAAATTTAACAAGGCTCTAAAAATATAACAGCACCATCATCATCAACAAGAGGAGGCTGGATGACGAACCGAGGGACAAGGGGAACCTGTAGATGCTGCTCGTCTAGGAACAAGCCCTTCTCAATGCGCCAATCACCCTCTCCCTGAATTGCCCCTGAGACTGAGACGATGCTTGAGCTCTATAGGCTGAAGCACTACAAAAAAAAAGGTATTTTGTAGCGGTGGACTTGTAGCGGTTATATTAAACCGCTACAAATTGTGACATTTGTAGCGGTTTTTACCTAAACCGCTACAAATTTGTAGCGGCAAGAATATTTGTAGCGGTTTCCTACAAAAAACCGCTGCAAATTTGGCGTGAAATTCCCGCCAAAACTTGTAGCGGTTATTTTGTAGCGGTTAATGCACATAAACTGCTACAAAATACCAAAGGTCAGAATTTTGTAGCGGTTTTGGGCAAGAACCGCTACAGAATTTCAAGAGACTCCAAATTTGTAGCGGTTCTGGGCAATAACCGCTACAGAATTTCAAACGTTGTGATGATTTGTAGTGGTTATTGTAGAACCGCTATAAGTTTTGATATTTGTAGCGGTTAGAGTAGCGGTTATTTTTAATAACCGCTACTAATTACTGGCCTATTTAAACCCCCCACCTCCTTCATTTCTCCGTTTGTTCATTTTGTTTCCTGAGGTTTCTCTGAGTGATTTCTTCGAGATTTGAGCGTTCAGACGTATCTATAGGAGTTTTTGGTCCGTATTCCGCAGTATTTGCACTTGAGGTACGTATATAACACGTATTTTTATTTATATTTGTATTTTTATTATATTTTTGTATAATAATGGACTAATTTTTTTTTTAATTTGTACAGTTGATATGGCTTCAGGACAGGATAAGGGGAAGGCCTCTGTGGTCCCCAGACCGACTTTACGGGGTGGCAGCAGCCGGGCAGGGGGCAGAGGGAGGGGGCAGCGCGCAGGCAGGGCTACCGAGGCATCTCAGCCCATCCCCCCACAGGAACCGCAGACGATCCCACAGGCGACGACCGCAGGAGAGGTGCCTGAGGTGGAGGGGCTAGAGATTAGCGTTGAGGACTTCCTCAACGAGGAAGAGTTCGATATGCCGATGGGGTTCAGGGAGATGGAGTGGTTCCTCGATGAGGAGGACGCTCGGGAGCAGAACAACCCACGAGGGTCGTCTTCGCGGTCCACTGGGTTTGAGGTGCAGGTCGAAGGTAAATTAATTTTTTAATTTAGTAAATTATTTATTTAAATTAGAAATGTTAACTTTGACTTATAATTTATCTAACGTGCGGTCAACTGTGCAGATGAGCAGGGGAACGTGTCGACGAGGAAGCTGGATGTGGCCGGTCTGAATAGCATGGACCGGTCCCTGCGAGTTATAGTGCCGTGGAACGAGGGCACTGACCAGCCGATCCACAATGGGGGTCACCTGCTCAACCGCTTCCTGAGCGACCTGGGAGCGAATTGGATGCGGTTCCCCCTTCACTTCCCGACCTGGAGGCACGTTCCGAGGGGGCCGAAGGATCAGGCTTGGGAGGAGGTGATTCAGGTAATTAAAACTATTTAATTAATATTTTTTTAATTAATTCTATTTAATTATTTTATTTAAATTATGGTTTTTATAATTATTGATGTTTAATTTGAATATTTTCAGCTGCGGTTTGCCCTCTGGGCCAACCGGAAGAGGTACGCCCTCGTGAAGATGGGCGACGCCTGGAGGAACAGGAGGAACCGTCTCTTCCACAAGGTGGACGGGGACGGGACAATGCCTCTGGAGCAGCTGCAGGAGAGTGTCCCGGACGGCGTGTCGCCGAACGACTGGGCGCGTTTCATCCAGTTCAGGAGGAGCCCTCAGGCGCAGGTAACGTATTTATTATATTTTTGATATATAATTTTGTAATTATTAAATATTAAATTATAATTTCAATTTAATTTGTATTTAATTTTAAATTATAATACATTTAATTATCTATTTTTCCAGGAGGTTTCTCAGAGGAACACTGAGATCCGGGGGCAGCAGACGATCCACCACACAGCAGGATCGAAGACCTTCGCTGTGACCTACAGCGAGCTGGTAAGTTTTCAAAATATCACTTACTTTTAGCTGATTAATTCATAACACTAATTATTGTTTTGTAATTGTTTCAGGAGACGAAGGCACAACAGGAGAACCGTCAGACGGACTATACGGAGATGTACGCCATCACACACAGACACCGTGACGGGACTGCGACCTCTCAGCAGGCAGAGGCGGCCATTGTAAGTTATTTTATTATTATAGTTTTTATAAAACCAAGTTAATAATGAAAAATGGTAATTATTAATTGTTTCATAAAATGGCAGGAGCGGATGCAGCAGTTGCAGGCTGAGCTGCGACAGACCCAGCCTGAGGAGTCACAGGGTTCAGTGGACCCGAAGGCTCCTCTGAAGGCGGGTCTGGCTCAGCCTGAGCACCCCGGATGAGTACGGGGGATGGGGATAGGCGCCAGACCCAGCATGATCTACAGTAGGAGCGCCGCCTCTGAGGCTGGCAGCTTTAGAGGGGTCAGACGTCGGAGGGACGAGTCGATTGACCAGCTGCGGTCAGATTTGGAGCAGACGCAGCAGCAGATGCAGCAGATGCAGGTGCAGCAGCAGCAGCAGCTGCAGATCCACGCAGACGCTATGTACGCGCAGCAGACGCAGTGGCGTGAGATCGCGAACACTATGCTTGAGGGAGCATGGAGTCGGCTGTTCCCGGACGAGCAGCATCCAGCGGTCCCCCCTGTCCCTCGCTACGTCGTCCCGAGCACTACTCCTGAATATTTGTATGAATTAATTAAACAGTTTCTTAGATTTCGCATTCACTCACGCCAGCTGTAACGGCAAGATCGTCTGTCCGTGTCGGAAATGCAAGTTCAAGAAGTGGCATCCATGAAATGTTGTGAAGGAACATTTGCTTGTGAAGCCTTTCCCTGAGGACTATACGTTCTGGGCAGTTTATGGTGAGAAGGCCGGCGTTAGATATGACGAGGCTCTTCCTCGAAGTTCTCAAGTAGGCGTTCAAGTAGATTAAGATGATCCTGTGAATGATGCTGTGCGTGATGCGTTTGGATTTCAAGGCGACAACTTCAACGAAGAAGTGCACGGCTCTAAGCCGGATTTTATGGGGAATGAAGCAGCTCGGGATTTTTTCAGCTTGATGGATGAGGCAGATCGTCCTTTATATCAAGGTTGTCGCAAATATTCTAAATTATCTTTCTTGATCAAATTGTATCATATCAAGTGGTTGTGTGGGATCACGGATAAGGGAATGTCGATGTTGCTCGACTTATTACAAGATGCATTCCCCGACGTCGAGATTCCCACAACCTTCTACGAGGCCAAGAAGATCATCAACAGGTTGGGGTTGAATTATCAAAAGATTGATGCGTGCCCAAATGATTGTATGCTGTATTGGGGAGACGATTCCAACAGGGAGACGTGCAAGAGATGTCACACATCGAGGTACAAGACAATTCGGAAGGGGAAAAAGCAGAAGAAGAAACTCGCAAAGATTCTCAGGTATTTCCCTTTGAAACCTCGTCTACAAAGATTATTTATGTCGTCTAAAACTGCTGAGCACATGAGGTGGCATGCCGTTGATAAAAACGAAGACGGTAAATTAAGACATCCGCGGGATGCAGCTGCTTGGAAAACGTTTGACAACGACTTTCTAGATTTTGCGACTAACCCCAGAAATGTCTGGCTTGCGTTGGCGACCGATGGTTTCAATCCTTTCAGGAATCTTAGCACAAGTTATAGCATTTGGCCGGTAGTCTTAGTTCCCTACAACTTACCCCCTGGATGTGTATGAAACAAAGCTCTTTCATTATGTCTATGATCATTCCAGGCAAAAAGGCACCGGGCAATGACATCGATGTGTATCTCCAACCGCTTATTGCGGAATTGCTTGACCTGTGGAATGTCGGCTTGGAGACGTACGACGCTCACAGCAAGACTTTGTTCAACATGCGTGCAGCCTTGATGTGGACGATCAGTGACTTTCCTGGCCTTGGCACATTATCTGGTTGGAATGTGCATACTGGGTCGGCGTGTCCGGCTTGCAATTTTGACTCTGACGCACTGCGCCTTCCCCACAGCCGAAAGTGGTGCTTTATGGGGCATCGGAGGTTTCTCGATGGAACGCATAAGTTCAGATTGCAACGGAATCGCTTCAATGGGAAACCAGAGAAAAGAGGACCACCTCAGACTTTGTCCGGTGCAGATATCTTACAGCAGCTTGAGCATGTTGACGTCGAGTTTGGAAAATGTGACGATTCAGCACAAACTCGCCAAAAGACGAGTAGGACTTTGGCGCCTCAGCAGTGGAAGAAGATAAGTATCTTCTTCACGCTTCCGTATTGGAGATCTAATTTACTTCGCCACAGTCTTGATGTAATACACATTGAAAAAAATGTTTGCGACAATGTGCTGTATACGCTGCTTAACGAACCCGGCAAGACAAAAGATCACCTTCAAGCTAGGAAAGATTTACGCGACATGGGAGTTCGTGAAGACGCTTGGCCAGATGAGCATGACAGATTTACACCGGCAAAGTTTACCCTCACAAAACCGAACAAGGATGTGTTCCTCGCGACCTTGAAGAAATTAAAAGTTCCTGATGGGTATTCAAGCAACATTTCTCGATGTGTTGACTTGCAGGCTCGAAAGGTTGCTGGCCTGAAGAGTCACGACTCACATGTTCTTATGCAGCAGTTACTCCCTCTGGCTATAAAGAATACACTTCCTCCCGATGTTTCCATCGTTTTGGTGGAACTTTGTTCTTTCTTTCGGAAGTTGTGTTCTAAGGTTTTGATCGTTGAGGAGCTCGATCAGCTGCAGTCGAAAATCATTCTTACGCTTTATCACTTGGAGATGATCTTTCCTTCGTCCTTTTTTACTGTGATGGTTCACCTCACAGTCCACCTCGTTTATGAAACAAAGCTCGCTGGACCAGTGCAATATCGTTGGATGTATCCGATTGAGAGGTACTCATTTTAAATATGTGCTTTCATTTATTGTCCGTATTTAATATTTGCTCGTCGTCCTTTTCATCATTTTATATCAATTTTCTCTTATGTACTTCGTAGGTTCCTTGGGAAATTAAAATCTTACGTGAGGAATAAGGCGTGGCCAGAAGGTTCTATAGCTGAAGGCTATATAGGGGATGAGGTGCTATATTTTTGTTCAAGGTACTTTGATGATCTTGAGACGGCTTTCAACCACCCGCCTCGTGTTGACGATTGTCCTGAACCTGCGCCGACATCAGGAGAATTTATCCCTCGTGTTGGTAAACCAGTTGGAGCAACTGAGAACTTCAAACTAACGGCAACTGAGAAGTTCCAAGCACATAGACATGTCTTGATTAATTGCACTCAAGTTGAGCCTTTCATACGGTAAGAATTGTACACTCACATGTATGTTATTCGATATATATCTTTCGTAACATTTCTCACTTTCATTTCACTAACGCCTTTCCATTATTAATTGCAGGGAATTCAGAAGTCATGTCAAGCGTCAGCTCAAGATCCGTACACAGACATCCTCGGAAGTTGATAGGAGGGTCCACAGAGAATTCCCGGGCTGGTTTGCTCGCAGAATACTAAATGACCACAACCCCACTCACCAGATTTCAGAGCTCTCGCAATCGGCCCTCTTGATCATGCAGAACGGTTTACAGCATACAATGTCAATGGTTTTAAGTTTTGCACGGTTTCACGGGATCAAGGATTGCAAACACAGAATTCGGGTGTTTATGGCACATTTGGGACAAGGAGTTATGCGAGCAGCAGTGACGCCAACATGCAGTTCGGAGGCATCCCTTACTATGGCAAGCTTCTTGATGTGGTTGAGCTTAATTATCAAGGCCGTTTCACCGTGACGCTGTTCAAGTGTTTGTGGGCAAATACCACTACTTCTCGGGGACTGACAACTGACAACCTAGGGATCACATCAGTCAATTTCTCACGCCCGATTCATACTGGTATTTCTCAAGATGATGAGCCGTATATTCTAGCTTCAGAGGCACATCAAGTTTATTATGTCGAGGACGAGCGGCATAGGGATTGGCACATGGCCGTTCATTTAAAGCCAAGAGACCTTTACGACATAGGTGAAGGCGATAACATCGCCTACGAGAGTGAGCCATTTCAGCCAGCTGATTTTGAAAACTACTTCCCTGAAGACGATGACAATTTACCTCTACTGCGGTGAGTTTTTTTAAGTCCATGTCATTTCAATTAAATTTTTTAAATTTAATAATACATCAATAATAATAATTTTTCTACAAAATTTCTGTAGGGATGGCGACGATGAGTGATCAAATTCAATTGTAAAAAATTCGTCTTTACAAAAAATGCAAAAAATTTGTGTTAAAATAAAATGTAAAAAAAAATTAAAATAATATTTGTAGAATTCAAGTGTAAAAAATTTTTCTTTACAAAAAATGCAAAAATTTGTGTTAAAATAAAATGTAAAAAAAATTTTTTTAAAAAAATTAATATAATATTTGTAGCGGTTATTAAACCGCTACAAAAAAATAAAAAACCGCTACTAAATAATAACCGCTACATTAACCGCTACAAATAATTAAACCGCTACAAAAATATAAATAACCGCTACTAATTAGTAACCGCTACATTAACCGCTACAAATAATACGTGAATCCCTATAAATACCCTTATCACAACTCATTACAAACACTCCCCAATTTCTTTTCACCTTACCCTTTTTTCATTTCCTCTCATTTACAACTTCTTTCGTATGAGTAGAGGAGCTGAATAATACGATCAAATATGGTAACAAGATTTTCAATTTCTTTTAGAATACTTCTTTCCTTTCTATAAAATTTATTCTAAACATCTTTTTTTCTAGATATATCATAACTCTATCTCATTTTCATCTATTTTTCATATACAATTACATTATATTATAAAACATAATAATTCCTTATTACCTAACTATCCTTAATAATATTATTAACATAAATTTTATACTAATCATATTCAATTACATTTTTTCTTTTTAATTTATTAATAAGTTAAACTATTAAATAATAAACTAATTGAAATGGATAAAATAATAACAAATTAAACTATTTAATATAATATTGAAAAAAAAGAAAAAAATCAACGTATATTTTTCAAAAAAATTTTAAATATTTGTAGCGGTTATTAAACCGCTACTAAATAACGCGCCTTTTTAAAGCTAAATTTAAATTTTTTGGAGCCAATTTTGAATTTCATGAAATTCAAAATTAGTAGCGGTTTCTTAACTGATACAAATAAAAAATGTCTTTTTTAACAAATTTCCATTTTTATATATTTGTAGCGGTTTTTAAACCGCTACAAAAAAAAAATCCTTTTTTAAAGCTCTCAATAAAATTTTTTATATTTGTAGCCGTTATATAACCGCTACAAATACCTCTTGATTTTGTAGCGGTTACTATAAACCGCTACAAAGGTTGTAGCGGTTATTTTTGATTGAGTAGCGGTTTTATAAAGCCGCTACAAAACCGCTTGCAACGTACAATTTAGTAGCGGTTTTCGTAACCGCTACTAATCTAGTTTGTAGCGGTTAGAACCGCTACGAATACCCATTTTTAACCGCTACTAAATCACGTTTTTTTGTAGTGAAGATAGACCCTCTTCTCAGTGTGTTTTGCTTCGATTTGTTGGGTAAGTATCACTAGTGCAACATACTAATTTAACTACATGATTTTGTATCAGTTACTTGAAGAATAGAAGTGATAATTCATGTGACATAATTTTGCTTCTGTTTTACATGTAACTGACGCTATAATGTACAATACGACATCAGTTACTTGAAGCACAGAAGTGATAATTCATGTGACATAAGTTCGCTTCTATTTGAAGTGTAACTGATACAGTAATATATAATATAACATCGGCTGTATATTCAACTGATGCCATAATTAAGATGTTATAACAATAATAATTATAGAATCAGTTTAGTAAGCACCAGAAGCCATAATTAATATAACGTTTTGGTATTTAATTGTGAAATAAATAAATTTGAAATATAACATGTCATAACTGTAATTAAATACTATAAATAAATTTTAAAAATTATTTTTTCCCAAAATATAATTATATTATAGTTATATTATAAATGATTTTTTTAAGTGGGTCATTTATAGCTCAGGACTATCTGATAGAGATTAGTGAATTTCTTTTAACTATTGAACTATACCTAGTTAATCATTAAAAAAATGGATGATCAATTTATGGGTGGAACTTGACCCATAATTGATAATTTATTTACCGAACTTACTTATAGTGTTGGGTTCTATAGCAAACGAAAGCCTTAATTATAACCCACATGGCTCTAAGGAAGTCTTAGAAATATATTAACTATTTTTTTTCTAAAGAAAAGGAAATATTACATCGGTTCCCACTCCACCCGATGCCCTAATGCCTTCAAAAAAAACCTCCACTACTCTACTAATTTTGCGGCTTCTCTATATGAATTTTGCTCAATCTCTGCTAACTTCGCAACTTCCCTTCATCAATGTTGACATAGCGGCTTCCAGATAGAGTGCTATAAAAAAACACTCAATTTCTGATGGAATTTGCTACTGAATTTTTTCGTGACAAATTCTGTCGAAAATCTGTCAGAAATTCCATTGGAAATTTTTTCAACGGAATTTTTCCGTGGCTAAATTTGTCATAGAATTAACCACGTAAAAGTTCCATGGCTAAATTAGCCACTGAATTCCATCGCAAATTCTATGGAAACTTTTTTTATTCCGTAGCAATTCTGTCGCAAAAATTTTAAAATTATAAAATTTTATATTAAAAATAATATTATAAAATTAATTATTAAATAATTTTAATAAAAAATAAAATATTCTTAGTAATAAATATTATATTATTATTTATTAATATTATATGTAAAATTTTTGACTAAAATGATATTTTTAATATTATTATATTAGTTATTATTTAATTTTATTTAAAAATAAATTATTAGTTATTAATATTATATTTATCATTTTATACTAAAAATAATATTTATACTATTAAATTATTTGTTATTAAGTATTTTAAATTAAAAATATATTTAGATTTAGAAAATTGATTAAAATATAGTTATACAAATATTTATGAAAGATTTGAAAACTATTGAATTTGAAATTAATTAATCATAAATATATAAATATTTTTTTTAGAATTTTTATTTAAATTATTTTTAATAATATTATATATATAATTAATTTTATATTATGATAATATTATATATATAACATTATGTAATAAAATAATGCAGGTTCATCTTGGTGCAACTGGCAAAGGCTCAAGCGTGAAGACACTAGGAGCATGAGGTCGCCAGGACTCCCAGGAGCATGAGGTTGCCAGTTCGAACAGGAAGGGAGGCATTTTCAATATTTAAGAGGTAAGGAGGAGACACTTGGCGCACTTCGAGGAGGGACACGTGGTGCATTGCGAGGAGGGTGGACACGTGGCAGCGCGATGAGGAGACAAGTGACTAAACCAACGATGAGTTGGCCTCCTACGGACATGACATGTGGCATTTGAAAATTTAAAAATAAAAAAATGTCCAATGGATTTGAAAATATTTTTGCCACACATCTATTACAGCGTTGGTTTAGCTGCAATGTGATGCCATAATATATTCATTTATAGTGATATATCTTAAGCAAGTGACGTCATAATATATATTTTTCGTTATGGCTAATTCCGCTACACCCTAAATGTTATGGCAAAAATGTAATTTTAACTGATGCCAAATTAACTTTTTGCACTAATGTATACATTTATGGCTTCCTCTTGTTTGGAGGCTATTTTGTTCACTGCTTCTTCTTCCCCTTGTGGTCGATGGTAGATTCCAACCACCATATCGCCGTCATCCTTTCTTCAGGAGTCGGATGCCAAGAGGAGAGATGAACGGACCTTCTGTGTTTGTTACTTCAAAAGTTCTCTCTCTTATAAGAGGTTTTTTGGGTTGTTTTCTACTTTTGTTGGTCTTTTCGACAGACCCAAACTTCATTTGATTAATAATCTACACTCTTCCCTCCTGATGCAAAAAACCATTCTCGATACACCGGAAGCAACAACTTCAATCTAATTATACTTTAGAAACAACTGCTTCAATCTACTTATGCTTTAGAACCAACACTGGAGGTGTGTCATTAATGTGAATATTCTGTAAAGCAAATTTGATTGATCTTAAAAACCCCATCCCAGTACTATTTCGGATGAACAAGTGAAAATGAAAGATAAAAGGATGTCATGTGTTGGATAAACAATCAAGTTTCAACTTCAAACATGCGGGGTGGCGTTAACATATAGAAATCAAGTAACTATTAGTAAGCATCCAACAGAGATTGACTCTAAAACATTGTCATAAAAAAATGGGGTTCCACATGTCTTCTTTCCCAAATAAATTGCTGAATCGGAGACCCATATATGCAAATGAAGGTTTTGAAAGATTTGTCTCTCTTTTCCTAGAAAACAATAACAATAAAAGGTTTTGCAAAAGATTTAGGTCTCTTTTCCTGGAGACCCATTTATGCAAAAGAACAATAACAGGATGAATCTCTTTTCCTGGAAAAAAAACAGAAAGCGAGGGTAACACATTTGACGGGGTGGTGAAAAAGAGGGGTCTTTTCTGTGAAAAAGGAATTCGTGAAATTGAGTGGTGAGGAGGATAAAATGTTGATTACACAAGTGGATGAGGAAGACGCGATAGAAGGAGGTGCAGATACTCATAACTGGTGATTACGGGAAGGGGCTATCCGCCAGCAAAGAAGATGCTTGGCGAGGGCAAACTTCTTCGACACCTTCAACCTGTAGAGCTCAAGCATCATCATCGTCAAAGTCGTAGTCGCAGGGAGAGGATGATCGGCGAATCGAGGGGTTAGGGTTGTTTTTGTCGAAGTATCTTGGCTAAGATTTTGTTGTGAATTACATTAGTTAGATTAGACACGTGGGCTGTTTAGTTATGCACGTGTATTGTTTAGCCCTTATTGTATTTTGTACATGTATATATTAGGCCCAGGTGGACCTAATTTTCTATCGATCAATAACAGTGTATTATTCAGTCAAGTTCTCCCTCTCACTTAACATGGTACCAGAGCGGGTTTTACATGGCCCATTTCTTGTGAGTCACAGACTAGGGTCTATTCAGCAATCCAACCCATTATTCAAGGCGAATCCGGTTGTTCCTATCTTTGCCATCTTCATTTGAGATCTGCGCCTAAGTTTCGTGATCCTTCGCAAGATTCTCCATGGTTCTTGCTCAGAGTGCATGTCGTCTTCTCCAACTTAAATTCATGGTGAAGATTTCATTTGATGGCCCTCCTGATCAAGAATCGCAAGGGTAGATGTCTGATCCATCTGATTTTTTTTCTTCAATCAAGAATCATGGTTTTGTAGTGCCGATTTTCTTGTTTTCAGCACAGTAGTTGTTCTCTCAGTTTTTCGGTGGTTCTTCGTTTTGTTGCCGCCAGATCCACCGAAGATCGTTTATTTCAGCACCTTATTGGTTTAGTTCTTGCCAATTTTTTTTCGGTAAGTGTTCTCTTGCACCAAGCAGTGTATTCTTGGGTTCTACTTCTGGTTCTCCTATGCCAAGGAGTATCTTCTTGGTGTCAATTTTCCTGGTTCTCTTGTTCTGTTTCAAGTTTACGTTTCCGCTGGTCTCTGTTATTTTTTTTCTTTTCGTTTACTCTCTACACTATGGCTGAATCAGAGAGCAATCCATTCCAATCGGTACATTTCAATCACCCTCTCTACTTACATCCAGCCAATACACAAGCCATGACCCTTGTCTCCCAAATCCTAGTTGGTTCTGAAAATTATTCTACCTGGAGTTAAGAGATGAAACTTGCCCTCCATGGGAAAAATAAGTTGGGTTTTATCGAAGGGACTTGTACTCGAAACAAACAGGATGACAAACTGAAAGAACTTTGGGACGGTTGCAATTCGGTGGTCCTCTCTTGGCTAGTTAATGCTGTTGATAAACAAATTGCTTCTAGTATGGTCTTTTCTCTCAATGCCCATCTTGTCTGGTTAGATTTGAAGGAACGCTTCGACAAAACAGATGGTGCAAAGTTATATTCCTTACACAGAGCTATCAGTTCATTGACTTAGGGAACCAACTCTAAGTCTGTTTATTTTACCAAAATAAAGAACTTTGGGATGAGTATGCTGCCCTCGTGCCTCTCCCAAGTTGCCAATGTGATTTTTCTATTCAATATTCCAAGGTTGTCCAGGAGCAAAGGCTATTTCAATTTCTTATGGGCCTAAATGAGAGTTTTCAGAGCTCTAGAAGTCAAATCTTGCTCATGAATCCTCTTCCTTCCCCAAATCAAGCTTATTCAATGGTAATTCAAGAAGAAACCCAAAGACAAATTGCTCTTAACCCTTCAGGTTCACTACTGGACAATTCTGTTCTGGCTCTTATAGCTTTTATTTTAGTAGAAAACTGATTTTCAATATGGGCAATAAATATTCGTATGAATTGTACAGCGTCAGACTTATGAGATAATGGAACAGAGTTTACTAATTGAGATATGCAGGATCTGTTCAATTCTAAGGGCATTCTTCACCAAAGAACTTGCCCAAGGACTCCGCAGCAGAATGGGGTGGTGGAAAGGAAGCATAGGCACATTCTAGAGGTTGCAAGGAGCATTATGTTTTCTTCTCACACACCTATTACATTCTGGGGAGAGGCAGTGAGGACTGCTACTTATTTAATTAACCTCACTCCATCCAGAAATCTAGTTAATGTTACACCATATGAGTTGTTGCATGATAAACCTCCTGATTTGTTGCATTTAAAAACATTTGGATGTTTATGTTTTGCTACAAATTTGAATTCAAATGATAAATTTGCCCATAAGGCAGATCCTTGCATTTTTTTAGGATATCCATCTACTCAGAAAGGTTACATATTATATAACATCACTACTAAATCATTGATTATGAGTAGACATGTCACATTTATGGAAAACCGATTTCCTTTTAAGGATAACAAGAGAGAAGTTTCATATACTAACCGTGAGTTACACACTGACCCTTTTAGCATGATGTATGATTCATATCCACTTCATTTAGGGAATTCTCAACATAATCAGGTAGTAAGAATTCTTGATGAACAAACTTAAGTCCCTTTAAGACAATCTGAAACTATCTCCCATGAGTTACTTCCCCAAGAGCAGTCTCAAGTCAGAACTGTTCGGGAGAGGCGCCCCCCTTCACATCTTAAAGATTATCATTGTGATTATTTGCCTTCCTCAAACAACCCCGTAGAGTCCCAATCTGACTTAGTCAATGCAAATGCCATATTTGATAATGTTTGCTTTAATGATCTTTCTTATCAGTACCAACATTTTATTGCTTCTATTGATAAGGTCATAGAACCACAGAGTTATATAGAGGCAGCCAGGGATCCTCGATGGGTCAAGGCCATGGAAAATGAAATAGAGGCTTTAGAAAGGAATAAGACTTGGGAAATAGTTTCCCTCCCTAAGGGTAAAAGACCTATAGGTTGCAAATGGGTATATAAAACCAAATATAAGGCAGATGGGACTTTGGATAGGTTTAAAGCCCGGCTGGTTGCTAAAGGCTTTAGTCAAAAGGAAGGAGTAGAATTTTATGAAACATTTTCTCCAGTTGTTAAGATAGTGACTATTCGCATTATTCTCTCACTTGCTGCCATTCATAACTGGTCATTGTGGCAAATGGATGTCGATAATGCTTTCTTGCAGGGAGACCTCCATGAAGAGGTATATATGACCTTACCACTGGGTTACCAGCCAAAGGGGGAGTGTGGTTACAATGTATGCAGGTTACGACAGTCTCTTTATGGCCTTAAACAGGCCTCGAGGAAGTGGAATGAGAAATTGACACAATATTTGATGAACGTTGGTTTTATCCAGAGTAAACATGATTATGCCTTGTTTCAAAAGAGGACAGGTTCTGATATTGTCTTTATTTTAGCCTATGTGGATGACTTATTGATCACTGGCAACAATGTTCATGCTATTAATAAAGTCAAAAGGTATTTGCATAGTGAATTTAGAATTAAGGACCTAGGAACCTTAAAGTATTTTCTGGGTCTTGAGGTCTACTCAAGGTATATTTCTTAACCAAAGAAAGTATGCAACAGAACTGATTGATCAAACTTTAATTGATGATTCAGTAACTTATGTCACTCCCTATGAGCAACATCTTAAGCTTACTGCAGAGGAAATAAGACGCGATCCATCCGATAAAGAAAATACTAAAGAGGATCTCTTTCTCCGAGATCCAGGGCCTTATAGAAGGCTGATTGGTAAATTATTATATTTAACATTAACTAGACCTGATATTGCTTTCACTGTGCAGGTTCTAAGTCAGTTTATGCAGTTTCCAAAGGATTCTCACATGGCTGCAGCACTAAGGCTGGTTACATACCTGAAGAACTGCCCAGGACGTGGGATTTTCCTTTCAGCAGCAAGTTCAATGACAATGGAGTGTTATTGTGATTCAGATCATGCTGGATGCCCTGATACAAGGAGATCGGTTACTGGTTTTTTGGTAAAGCTGGGAGACTCTTTGGTGTGCTGGAAATCGAAAAAGCAAAATACGGTTCCCAAGTCCTCAGCTGAAGCCAAATATAGGGCCCTAGGAATGGCAGTTTCTGAATTAGTTTGGATTGTTGGGTTGATGAAAGAATTGCATGTGTATGATATAGAGCCAGTACAAGTTTATTGCGATAATAAGGCTGCAATTCATATTGCAACAAATCTAGTTTTTCACGAACGTACAAAGCATATTGAGGTTGATTGTCACTTTGTGCGGGAAAAACTGTTGAAGAAAGTTATCACTTTTGGTTATTTAAAGTTTTCTGAGCAGCTGGCAGATATTTTAACGAAAGGTCTTGGAGGTCCTCAACATCAATACATTATGAGCAAGTTAGGAACTTGTGATTATAGAGTTCCTAACTTGAGGGGGAATGTTGTGAATTACATTAGTTAGATTAGACATGTGGGCGCGCTGTTTAGTTATGCACGTGTATTGTTTAGCCCTTATTGTATTTTGTACATGTATATATTAGGCCCAGGTGGACCTAATTTTCTATCGATCAATAACAGTGTATTATTCAGTCAAGTTCTCCCTCTCGCTTAACATATTTCTTTTTTTTCTTTTAAAAAAATGAATTTCAGATTGCTTAATATAATTGGCAACCAGCTAGATTAAAATGGTCTGCGTAAGAGCTACACTATATCTAAGTTGTTGGCCTATGATTATTCGGACCATGTGACCAACCTGATTTATGCAAGAATTTCTTGTTTCCCCCCTTTTCCAACAAAAAAATTGAATGACAACCATGATTATAATTAAATTACGTGTTACTGTTTGATTGGTGTGTATATATTTCTCATTTAAAAAAAATTAAAACTTGCTTCATGAACATTATATTGTCAAAAAATACTTACATACTTCAAGAGTACCACCTCATCTATACTTTGACTAATTAAAATACAACAACTCATCTTATTTTAATCTTACATGGTAGATGAGTCATCTGGACAAATTCAAATTTTATGATTTTAGGGATGATGGGAGAGAATTGTGTTTTTTTTTTAATTATGAAGTTTATGTTTTTAAAATTCACTTTATAAACTTAAGGGATTAAAAGACAACCTTATGTAAACTTAAAGGACTAAAACTATATTTTGGTTTTATATTTTATATAAAACGAGTGAAATTTGTGAGAGGAATGAGCTAGTGGTTTCATCTAGCTAATTGGACACATGAAGAAGACACACACTGAAGATTAGGGCTAAGGAGATTTTTGTCTATTCATTTGTTTGTTGAGGGGTGTTCATGTCATAATAATTTCTTATTTCTTCTGATCATCGCGTTATATATCACATCAGCGAATTATACAAAAGTGTTCTACTACATCAAAACGATGATGTTACAAATCCATTGTGTGAGCTTTTGAGAGATTCAAGTTCATATTGTTACAAATCATCTCTAAATTATCAGCTCCTTTTTTCCCTGCACATGCTCATTAATTTGTCTGATAAATTGATAGAAGCTGAATTATGGCACCAACATTGAAATGTATGTGTCATTAATTTATGACACACGAGAAAATCTATGGCATTTTTCTCTTTGTTTAACTTTTAGAAAGGTTGATTGTTAATTAGCGGCCAAAGTGCGTCAACTTAGTCGTAAAAATTTATACAATATTTTAATTTAGTTCATTAAATATATATATAAATACATTCAATTATCTAATTCTAACATCGTTAATCACAAAAGTCCCTAATCTGTAATAGATGCTAGACATGTGCTAAGCAAGAGACATGAGTCCCTTATGCTATGCCACGTATGAATGGGTTAAGGTGAAAAAAGACCAAAAAAGTACTGCACTATGTTACAATTTCGCCCATTATTAAGCCTTAAAAATGATGCAAATTAAGCCCAGTAATAGAGGCACACATAAGCAAATGTTGACCTTTAAAATTGTTTTTCTCCATAGTGATCATTAGATTCTAGGGAAAATGAAAATCAGGTCCCAATTAACAGATTTAATGACAATCAAGTCCCTTAAAATCATTAAATTGCAATGAAATCCCAAGAGACCTAGGTGCAATTAATTCTAAATGTGAAAATACAGTTTTACCTCTTATTGAATTTGGAAAAAACGCTGGAACTTTTAGGGCTTAGTCACGTTCGAAAAAGTTGAGCTCTTCTCCCTTCACCTCATCATGCGCGCGCCTCACAATGTTAGAGTGAGAGAGAAGAGCTCGACTTTTTCAAACACAACTGAGCCCGAAAATTTCAGCTTTTCTTTTTTCAAATTTAATAAGGGGCGAAACTGTATTTTTATGTTTGAAATTAGCTACACCCAGGTCCCTTAGGACTTCCCTGCAATTTGATGATTTTAAGGGACATGCTTGCCATTAGATCTGTTAATTGGGACCTGGTTACAATTTTCCCTAGATTTTACATAAAATAAGCTATATTTGATATCTTATAACCATGGTGGGTACTTAATGATGCAGGTTGGGTGCCCATGAAGATTGCATTGAGTATCATTGTGTGCCTTAATGACATGTGCCTGGCATCTGCACCCTCTTGCCTTTGTCTGATTCAGAAGAGGCATGAGTTGGAGTAGTATCTGAATTATTTTCAATGTTTTTATGTTTTCTTTTCTAATTTATTTTGGAAGATATAAAAAAATTAGAGTCATAAAGTTAAATGTTTCCTATTGTTTTCAGTGAAGAAATGGACAAGATTTCACACACACACAGATGTATCTCTTATTCAAAGTCATGCTCAGTGTACAATGCTTAAAGTGGCCGGGAGGTTTCAACCAAAGCCATAAAAAAACCTAGTCTTATTAATCGTCATATTAGAGACTTTTATTAATTATTCATTTGTCAAAACATGTACTAGTAGTTTCATGACAGAGTCTGATGAAGAAATTACGCTTGAAAGCCAGGAAGTAGCGTGATTTTGAGCTTATTGTGAAAGTTTACACATCGTATTATTGTTATTAGTAATGTATAGTTAGTAGTAATTTATACTTGATACTGGAGGATGCACTTTAAGGCCGTTTGATTTCTAAAAAGATAAAATTAGAATTAACCCTTATTGACAAATACAACACGTATAGATGGGAATTAAGAGATTAAAATTACACTATAGTTGCCCAACTGTATATATATTTTATATTTATTCCAACTTCATGTATCACATCGAAGTTCTTATTTCATTCACGTACGTAGCTAGCTTGTAACAAAGCTAACTGACACATTCTTTAGACAGAACCTTTAATGGCGTCGCTGTATTTATTTTGACCATCGTGGAACCTGTCCCAGATCATGACTCCGCCGTACTTGGGGGATCCATTGATAGCCGGAAGAACCTGAGATGTCAGAACATTCGCCGGAATATACCCGCCGACATTAGCTGCGTCCGGTGATGCTGGAATCCCGAAGAACACCTTCTTGACTTCCACCCCATTGGTCCATTGGCTCCATGCACTCACAAGATTCTTAATGTTTCCATTATCATACTGGCATGGAGGATTGTTAAAAAACTGAACCCAAACGTAATCGAACAAGCCGGTTTTGATCGCCGAACCCAAAGCAACGTCCGGGAATGGACATTGCGGCGCGGCTGCGAGGATCAACTGATTGTCCAACTCCTTTAAAGCTTTAGCTAACTCATCCAAATGCTACCCTGAACCGTCCACGATATCGAAGTCTATGCCATCCAAAACGGCGTCGCCTAGTGGCCGTGAACCGGACTGCCCTCCAAGGAAATTGTCCCAGAGGTATTTAGCGAGCCGGGTGGCTTCGTCGGCGGAGTTGAGTGAGTGACTTCCGGCGCTGCCTCCGAGAGAAAGGAACACTTTGATGCCGTTATTTTGGCAGGTTTTGATGTCCGTGCTAAATTTGGCGCAGGTGTTGGCCACGGCTGCGTCACAGTGGCCGGCGAGGTTAAGTTTAGGGTTTTGGCCGTTGCTAAAGTCGGACAAGTAAGCTATGTTCACGTACTTGTAGTTTCCAGTGTTGCAGGCGTCGGCGAGAGAGCCTTCGTTGCCGTTTTGGCCCCAGTAGATGGCGATCCCACCGGAAGCACCGGAGATCACAGAGAAGGCAGGAATTATGAGCAAGAAAGGTAATAGTAAGGAAAAAGAAATAATATGTCTAACAGAAGCCATAATATTCAGTATGAAATGAATAATATGATCTCTAATGTAATGACGAACGTAATGGCTCGGTTGGTGGTTTGAGAGTGGAAGAGGAGGATATATTTATAGTGTTTTTGGGGAAGAAAAGTATAATAAGAACGTGTTTTGTTGGGAAGCGACTTACTATGGCTAAGAGGTAGAATTCAAGGAAATTGCTGATTTAACTATAACATGCATAAGTCAGTCTGAACACTAAATTAGTCAAAGATCGAAAGACACGGCAGGTCATAATTTCTTATTTCTTCTCATGGCCTCAGCGCGACTTACATACGAAGGCGTTTTTCTATATTTAAACGATGATGTTATAAAATCTAGATTTATATGTAATACTCCCTTAGCTCCTTCATAAAATATTTACTTTAATGAAGAAATTGAACTACAAACTAAATCTTATATTAAGAACTGGATGGAATAATTAATTATTATAGCGTTGTTTGAGCTTATCACTACAAAAAAAAAAATGATATTTTGTAGCGGTGATATTGTAGCGGTTACAATTAACCGCTACAAATGTTAAGATTCATAGCGGTTAAAGCCTCAACCGCTACAAATTTGTAGCGGCAAGCTACGCGTCAAGGGGCACGACAGATTGGTAATGTTTTTTGTAGCGGTTAAATATAAATAACCGCTACAAATATGGCGTGTAATTCCCACTAAAAGTTGTAGCGTAAATTTGTAGCGGTTACTAAATTATAACCGCTACAAAGTTGGCGCCACTTGGCACGAACAAAATGTGACAATAGAGTAGCATTTATTTGTAGTGGTTTAATCAATTAAACCGCTACAAAATGTGAAAGGTCGTGTATTTGTAGCAGTTATAGATCTATAACCACTACAGAATTTGAGAGGTCTCTAAATTTGTAGCGGTTCTGTAACATAACCGCTACAGAACTTCAAAAGTTTTTATAATTTGTAGCGGTTATTCTAGAACCGCTACAAATTTCAGCCTTGTAGCGGTTGATGTAGTGGTTATTTTAGGAACCGTTACAAATACCGCCCCTATTTAAGCCCGCCACCCCTTCACTTTTTTGTTTGGCCATTTTGTTTCCTGAGATTCCTTTGAGTGTTTTCTTTTAGATTTGAGCGTTCAGGCGTCTGTGGAAGAGTTTTTGTTGCAGTATTTCTCATTATTTGCACTTGAGGTACAAAGATAATACGTATTTTTATTTTTATTATATTTTTGCATAATAATGTAACTAAAATGTTTTTTTTTTAAAATTTTGTAGTTGATATGGCTTCAAGAGAGGATAGGGGGAAGGCACCTGAGGTCCCGAGACCGATTTTGCGGTGTGGCAGCAGTAGAGCAGGGGGTAGAGGGAGGGGGCAGTGCAGAGGGAGGGCAACCGTGGCATTGCAGCCCATCTCCCCACAGGAGTAGCCCCTACCACAGGCACCGCAGACAATCCCACAGTAGACGACCGCACCAAAGGTGCCTGATTTGGGGGAGGCAGATATCAGCGTCGAGGACTATGAGGCGGAGGACTTCGACATCCCGATTGGACTCAGGGAGATGGAGCAGTTCCTCGATGAGGAGGAGGCTCGGGAGCAAAACAACCCACGAGGGTCGTCTTCACCGTTCACTGGGTTTGAGGTGCAGCTCCAAGGTAAATAAATTTTTTTATTTAATAATTATTTATTTAAATTCAAAATGTCAAATTTGAATTACAATTTATCTAATGTGGGGTAAATCGTGCAGATGAGCAAGGGAATGTGTTGACGAGGAGGCTAAACGTGGCTGGTCTGAACAGTATGGACCGGACACTGCGAGTTATAGTGCCGTGGAATGAGGGCATGGACCAGCCCATTGACAATGGGGATCACCTGTTCAACCGCTTCCTGAACGAGCTGGGCTCGAATTGGATGCGGTTGCCCCTTCACTTTAGCTGCGAGTTATAGTGCTGTGGAGGCACATTCCGAAGGGGCCAAAGGACCTGGCTTGGGAGGAGGTGGTTTAGGTAATTAATAATATTTAATTAATATTTTTTGTAATTAATTCTATTTAATTAATATTGTTTAATTGGATTTTTGTAATTATTGATATTTAAAAAAAAATTTCAGCTACGGTTTGCCGTCTGGGCCAACCAAAAGAGGTACACGTTGGTGAAGATGGGTGACGGCTGGAGGAACAGGAGGAACCGTCTCTTCCACAGAGTGAATAAGGAAAGGACGATGCCTCTAGAGCAGTTGATCGTGAGCGTCCCGGATGGCGTCCCGCCGAACGACAGGGCGAGTTTCGTCCAGTTCAGGAGGAGCGTTAAGGGGCAGGTAATGTATTTATTAAATTATTTATATATAATTTTGTAAATATTAATTATTAAATTATAATTTAAATTTAATTAATTTTAATTTGAAGTTTATTAATTTTAAATGTTTTATATTGTTTTAATACATTTAATATTGTTTTTATTCCAGGATGTTTTATATTGTTTTAATACATTTAATATTGTTTTTATTCTAGATGCTTTCTCAGAGGAACACAAGGTGTCGTGGGCAGCAGACGATCCACCACACAGTAGGATCGAAGACCTTTGCTGTCACGTATAACTAGTTGGTAACTTTTCATAATATCACTGAATTTTAAATGGTTATTTCATAATACTAATTGAATTTTGTAATTGTTTTAGGAGAGGAAGGTGTAGCGCCCCAATTTTCAATTAAGGCCTAATGATAATTATTGAGGATAATTATCGGATTAAAGTGAAATTAATGTATATTGGTGACAATATTAATTTATATGTCATAATTGATGGAAAATTTAAAGGATGGAATTATTGGCTCTAAGTTGGTGATTAATGGGGAAATTAATTACTAACTAAAAGAAAAATGAGAAGTGTGATCAAATGGCTAATGGAAGGATTAGAGAGTATAATTGGTGACTAAGTGTATGAGAGCTAATAGGAAAATGACATGTGGCAAAGTGGGTGTGAGAGGAAGATAAAGAAAAGTAAAATGGGATTAAAGAATGAATTTCTCTCTCATCCTTTCCCTCTTGTGCGCTGCAGAAGTATGGAGGGAGTATTGTCATCATTTGTTCTTCTTCTTCACTACTCCTCACTCCATCTCTCATCTCTCTCTTCTCTCTCCATTTTCTAGCGCCATTTTTGCAGCAAAGGGAAGGAAGAAAAGCTTTGAAAAGGTAAGGAAAATGGCTTCCATTGCTCAAACTTCCTTCTCTAATATTGATCCTTGAATGAAGAGCTTCATTTTGATGGTTGTAATGTGTTCATTGGTGTTAGTTTGTGACCTCAAGAGATTGTGAAAGTTGAAGAATCAAGAAATCTCTTTGGCAAAGTGAAAGAGGTGAGTGTTAACTCCCTTTTGATATATATATTGTGGTTGTTGGTTGAGCATTGATTTTTTCTGGAATTTTCTGCCCTATTTTCGAAAATTAGGGTCTTAGTGAGTTTGGTATGTTGTGATCATGGAAATGGTATATTGTGATGTCTTTTGGACAAATGGATTGGTTTGAATCATTAAAAGCAAAGTTTGGTAACTTTGTGTTGGTTTTGGTGTATTGGTCAAAACAGGGCATGTGGTTAGATTGTGAATTTGGTCATTTTGAGATTAATTACCATTGTGTTCCTTGTGGAAAATTGTATGAGAATATGTTTGGTTAATGATTTTGGGGTCATTGGACACCTTGGTAGAAAAGTTGGAAAATGTTGTCAATGTGAACTCTGTCTGGGCAGTTTAATTGTGTGGACGTTTTGAATGACCAAATGATTTCATAAAATTGTGAAACTTTCCAGTCTTAAATTTCACATCCGAAGCTTCGAAATGGACATATATTTTGTGTCATTTCGTTTAGTATTCTAGGAGATATGGTTGTCCAAAGTTTGGGGATGGAAACAGAACTCTGTTCTGGAGTAGTGTTGAGGTTTGGGTGATTCTGTACTTTTGTGATGATTTGAAGTAATGAACCATATTTTTCCTAGAAAAAGGACTTAAATACCTTTCATTTGGCTTTAGAATCACTCCATTTCTATATTTCTACAATTAGATATGATTTTTCGAAGTTCAGCCAAGAATCAAGAAATTTCTTGACCGCGGCCCATGAGTGGCTGGCCGTGGCCCAAACCTTTCTGCCTTGATTCTGGCCGCAGCCCATGAGTGGTTGGCCGTGGCCAGCGACCTTCTGACCATATTTTGGCCGCGGCCAACCCCTGTGTTCCAACACTTTAAGTTTTTGAAAAGAGATCTTCACCCTATTGTTTCCCAACCTTTTAGGGGTTTTATTAGAGGCATTTGTGGCTTCTTAAGGGTCATTATTGATAACCAAATCTAAGTGTTGAAGAGTTAATTGAGTATTGGAATAGAGAATAATGCTTCATCCTTAATTATGACTTTAGGATTTGATATCTGCCCGGAGCATAGAAGGCCTATGCCTGCTCAAGGAAGGAAAGACAAAGGTAGTGACACTTTATCCTATATCATGTGTATTGCATTGCTTGTTTGCATTAGTCATGGAATACAGTGAAAGTGAAGAGGACGTGGTGAAAGCCCGGACTCGATTACAGTGAAAGTGAAGGGGACGTGGCGAAAGCCCGGACTCGATTACAGTGAAAGTGAAGGGGACGTGGCGAAAGCCCGGACTCGATTACAGTGAAAGCCCGGACTCGATTACAGTGAAAGTAAAGAGGACGTGGTGAAAGCCCAGACTCAAATACTGATAAAGTGATGGGGCGTGGCGTAAGCCCGACCTCATATATAGTGAAGGGAACGTGGTGAAAGCCCGGTCTCGAATATTGATTGCTACATTGTGATATATGTGACTTGCTTTGTATATATGCATCATATAAATAAACTGTTGCTACTGTGATTCTCTAGAATCTCATTCTTTCCAAATAACATTTTTAGACAGGGCAAGTGGATCGAAAAGCAAGCAAGTGGCAAAGGACGATTAGGACTGCCAGCAGTAGTCTTAGCTATATATTTTGGTTTTATATTGAACTGGTTATCATTTTGGATAAATGTATACATATTGAATAGAATTGTAGTGGTATAGTTTTGTGTAATCCCCGGTATGGATACTGAGATAGGAAATGATGCCTTGTATAAGCCTTTGGATTAATGTTATTATCCCAGGTGAACGTCGGGAATTGTGCTTACTCTGATATTGTATATGTAACAGACCAAACAGGCCATTTGTTTTAATGAATGAAATGAATGGAGATCCATTTGTACAGGTGTTTTAAAAAGTTTTTAATTTTCCCGGATTTCTTATTCGATAATTAAATGTGCTTAAACGCTAATCCCGGCCTGATTATCGAAGGATGTTACAGAAGGCATAGCAGGAGAATCGTCAGACGAACTATGGGGAGTTGTACGCGATCACACATAAACACCGTGATGGGACTCCAACCTCTCAGCAGGCAAAGGCAGCCATTAAAGTGATTTCATTATTATAATTTTTATAAAACCAACTTAATAATTAAAAATTCTAATAAGTAATTGTTTCATAAAATGGTAGGAGCCGATGCAGTAGTCACAGGCTGAGCGGCGAGAGACCCAGGCCAAGGAGTCACAAGGGTCAGTGGACCTGACGGCTCATTTGTAGGTGGGTCTGGGTCAGGCTGAGCACCCCGGACGCTTGCGGGGGATGGGGATAGGCGCCAGACCTATCATGGTCTACAGTAGGAGCGCCGCCTCTGAGGCTGGCAGCTCTAAAGGGGTCAAACGTACGAGGGACGAGTCTATTGAGCAGTTGCGGTTAGATTTGGAGCGGACACAGGCTGTCGTGGCTCAGCAGCAGCAGCATGCTAATTTGATCTACGCTCAGCAGACGCAGTGGCGTGATATCACGAACACATTGCTCAAGCGCATATGGAGTCGACTATTCCCGGACGAGCAATATCCGCAGGTTTCGCCTGTCCCTCGATTCGTCGTCTAGACTACTCCTCCTGTTGATGATGATGGTGTAGTTAACTCCGCCTAGTGGCCCGATCTAGCAGCACCTGAGGGAGCCCCACCTGAGGGAGCACCAGATGATCAGGCCCCAGCTACATAGTTTAGGACAATTTTTTTTATTTGTTGTTGAAACATTTGTAAATAAATATATATAATTTTTTATTTTAGAACTTAAATTCTTATTGCGTTTACCATAGTTATATTTATATTCTTAGACCGCATTGTTGAATTTATGAATTAATTGCAACAATATTATTTATATATTTCTAAACCTTAAAAAAAATTATATATATATATATATATATATTTGTAGCAGTTATACAACAAAACCGCTACAATTTGTAGCGGTTTTGTTGTATAACCGCAACAAAAATGAACATTTGAGTATTTGTAGGCGTTATATATAAATAACTGCTACAAATACTCAACATTTGACTTTGGAATTTGTCCGCCTTTGTCAAATTTGTAGTGGTTAATTATGTATAGTCGCTACAAGTGTAACACATGTTCTTCAATTTCATTTCCAATGGCTTTAATATTAGTAGTGGTTTCATACATATAACCGCTACAAATACTCAACGGTTAAGTTTTGAATTTCCCCCCTCTTTGTGCAAATTTCCAACGGCCTAAAAATTAGCAGCGGTTTTATACGTATAACCGCTACAAATACTCAACGGTTAATTTTTGAATTCCCCCCCCCCCACTTTGTGCAAAGTTCAAACAGCTTGAAAATTAGTAGCGGTTTTATACATATAACCGCTACAAATGTCTAGTACCACAGCAGTTAGTGTAGCGGTTTAGAATCGCTACAAAATATTAAACGTTGGAATTTCAGAATATAAGGTTTCAGGCATTCGTCATTCTCTATTCACTCATCTTTTTCACTATTCTTTCTTCTCTCTCACTAGTAGCTATGGATAAGTCATGGATCAGGTTGCCGCGCAATTCTCCGGAATATTTGTACGTATTAAACATTTTCTTAGATTTCATATTCACTCATGCCAGCTGTAACAGCAAGATCGTCTGTCCCTGTCGGAGATGCAAGTTCAAGAAGTGGCATGCATAAAATGTTGTTAAGGAACATTTGCTTCTGAAGCCTTTCCTTGAGGACTATACATTCTAGATAGTTCATGGTGAGAAGGCCGGCATTAGATATGATGATGCTCTTCCTCAAAGTTCTCAAGTAGGCATTCAACTAGATAAAGATGATCCTGTGAATGATGCTGTGCATGATGCATTTGGATTTCAAGGCAACAACTTCAATGAAGAAGTGCACGGTTCTGAGCCATTGATTTGACCGTGTCTTTATGCCTTGGGGTCAAATGCAAAATATTTATAACCAAGAATTACAGTACAATGCAACACTTAGGTCATTCTCTTGAGGAGCTTTTATTAAACTACATAAGTAAACTAATTATCATGCAAATGCAATTAAAACAAGGAGAAATGGGTTTTGGTTTTTTCAAATTAATAATTAAAAGAAAGATGCTAATTAATTAAAATCCCTAAACTACTATTTTTTTCTATAAAAATGATGAATAAGATTGAATGGAATGGTATGGAGTGGAAAATATCAAAAAAGAATGCTCTTGGTAATGAAGAAATGACAATCCTTGCTCAAAAAGATTATGGGAGCTACTTTTCTCTAAGTCTTGAAATATAAAACCCCAAACGATCGTTCGGGTTTAGTGTTCTTAATTAATAGTTATTCCTGCGAACGCAGCTAGTAACTATCCCTTAATGCACTATTAGGAATCACTTAGAGTACAATTAAAATGAATAAATGCAGCTAGCTTCCTCTTGATATGAATGCGATAACACGACACTCAATTGAATCAATTCAATTATACAATCTAACAATAACACGTAGAAAACATAATTTCATTGAATCAATAAGAAAATATATATATATATATATAAATTCAACAAGCCACAAAAATTCAATCCAATCACATAAATTCAATCCACAAAATAATCCAAATGGCAATCAAGTCTCAACAGTATATAGAGATAATCCCACAATTTAGGAAATCCAATTAGACAAATGAGAAAAGGAATTGAAATAGCAAAGACTCCCCCTATGTAGCTCTTAAGCTCAAGCACATGTCTTCATCACCAATAAGCAAAGGAAATTAGCCACACATAAAGAAACAAAGGAAAGATAGACGTTGTGATGGTGGTAATGGTATTCAATGATGGAGGAAAAACAGAGGATCGTCGGTGGTGCTCAAATTGGTCAGCGTCTTGTTCGGTTATGAACAGCAATGGTGGTGGTGAGGATCATTGGTGCTGAAATGCCGAGGATTTGCCGGTGGTGTGAGAACGGAGTAGTGGTGTCGGTCGGTTTTGGTGTGATGAACAGGGACGATGGTCTTGTCTTCTACTCTGTTCTGAGCTCTGTTCACGGCAGTGACATTGTGAACGTCGGTGGTGGTAAAGACACAGCACTCTCCTCTCTGAAACTCTAAGCTCGCATATCTCTTCCTCACAGCTCCGGCTTGGTGGCAGCACGGTTAAGAGGCAAAGCTCGCCGGATCTGTGTTGCAGCGTGGTGGTCTATTAGAGATGAAGGAAGGAATCTCACCGACGACCATGGTGGAGAACTAAGTCGCCGGTGAGGCAGGAAGAAGAAGAGCAGAGGTGGATGATGAGATGATGTCTGATGATCCTCTTTGTGCGCCGCCTCCCTCTGTGATATATGCTCTCAGCTGCTCTCGAGTCTCTTCCATATCCAAATGCCATGTCTAGGGCCTATTCGGATCTATGCATTTCGTTTCTGCACTTCATTATCCAGCAAAGGCCCAAACTATAACCTATGGCCCAAGGACTAAAGTGAAAAGTTACAAAGGATTTTGGAGGAATTTTAGTGAAAGGTTTTGAAATATTTTGGAGGTTCAATTAAAATTTCCAGAACTCAGGGGTCCTTTTCTGTGGTTTTCCTTAGGCCCTTTTCTTTACTATTTTGTAAATTTCAGAAATTGTAGGGTTTTTTTCTGTAGTTTTTCCTCAATCTTCAAAATATTAATTTGTCCTCCAAAATTTCCAATTTTCTTCCAAACCACCTACAATATAAAATTAAGCATAAATTAGCATTAAAAATCCAAGAAAACATTTGTATGACTAAATTAACTTTTTTATAACTATTTTAACCTTAATTACATTTAATTCAATTCAAATGTCTCTAACTCAAATTAATGTTTAATAATGCAATAATGTCCCAGAAAATATATTAAAATTTCAAATTAATCATGAAAAATTCATATAAAAATATGGTTCAATCAATGGCACATTTGGGACAAGGAGTTATGCAAGCAGCAGTGACGCCAAGATGCAGTTCGGAGGCGTCCCTTACTATGGCAAGCTTTTTGATGTCGTCAAACTTAATTATCAAGGCCGTTTCACCGTGACGCTGTTCAAGTGTATGTGGGCAAATACCACTACTTCTCGGGGACTGACAACTGACAACTGACAACTGACAACTTAGGGATCACATCAGTCAATTTCTCACGGCCAATTCATACTGGTATTTCTCAAGATGATGAGCCGTATATTCTTTCTTCAGAGGCACATCAGGTTTATTATGTCGAGGACGAGAGGCACAGGGATTGGAATATGGTCGTTCATTCAAAGCCATGAGACCTTTACGTATGGGTGAAGGCGATAACATCGCCTATAAGAGTGAGTCATTTCAACCAGTTGATTTTGAAAATAATTTAATAATACATCCCTAACAATAATTTTTCTACATAATTTCTGTAGGGATGACGAGAATGAGTAATCAAATTCAAATTATGTTTTTGTCTTAAAAAAATGAAAAAAAATTTAAAAAATAAAATAAAATAAAATAATATTTGTAGCGGTTATTAAACTACTACAAAAATAAAAGGGAAAATCCCTATAAAATACCCTTGAAATAGGAAAATCCCTAATCAGTACATTGAAATAAAAAAATCTGAATCAGTCATGCGTCAGTACATATGAACAATACGAGCGGCGCCAAAAGACGATTTTACCCTTCAACCCTCATTCTCGCCACTTCAAAAATAACAACACGCAGTGCTTAATTAACAACTCCGGATTCTTGATTAACAACTCCGTATTCTTGTTTCACAACTTCCTTATTTAAGTTTCAAGGCCAATAACAACACCTCTTTTTTTATTAACAACACGCCCTCTTAATTAACAACTCCGTATTCTTTATTACTAGCTCTGTATTCTTGATTAACAACTCCATTTCATCTTTTTACTTTTACAATAACAACACCGATGTTGTTATTAACAATACCATATTCTACATTAACAACTCACATTTCTTGTTTCACAACTTCATAATTTAAGTTTCATGACCAATAACAACACCTCTTTCTTTATTTACAACATCGTATTTTACAATAACAACACTATATTTTTGAGATGCGAATATGTGGAAGAATAAAGCGGAGTTGTTAATCAAGAATTCGGAGTTACTAATAACAAGACCGGTGTTATTATTGTGAAAGTAAAAATATGAAACTGGAGTTGTTAATCAAGAATACAAAGTTGTTAATTAAGAACCGCGTGTTGTTATTTTTTGTGAAGTGGTGAGAATGAGGGCTGAAGGGCAAAATCGCCTTTTGGCGCCACCCGCACTGTTCATCTGTACTGACACATGACTGATCCGGATTTCTTGATTTCAATGTACTGATTAGGGATTTCCCTATTTCAAGGGTATTTTATAGGGATTTTCCCAAAATAAAATAACCGCTACTAATTACAACCGCTACAAAAATAAAAATAACCGCTACTAAATAAAAACCGCTACAAAATGGTATGTGGATCTCTATAAATACCCTTACCACAACTCATTTCAAATATTCTCCCATTTCTTTTCACCTTACCCTTCTTTCATTTTCTCTCATTTAGAAATTATTTTGTATGAGTTGAGGAGCTGAACAATACGATCAAATATAGTAACAAATTTTTTAATTTATTTTTTCAATAGTTGTTTCCTTCACATAAATTTATTCTCACCATTTTTTTTCCAGATATTTCAGAGCTTTATCTCATTTTCATCTATTTTTCATACACAATTTTTTTTTTGCCAACTTCATACACAATTACATTGTAGTAAATGATATAATATTTCCTTATTACCTAAGTATCCTTAATAATATTATCAATACAATTTTTATACTTATCCAACTAAATTAAATTATTCCTTTTAATTTATAAATGAGTTAAACTATTGAATAATAAACTAATTAAATTAGATAAACTACTAAAAAAATAAACTATTTAATTTAATATTAAAAAAGCAGAAACAAATGATCATATTTTTTAAAAAAAATTCTTCATTTTTATAGCGGTTATTAAATTGCTACAAATTAAAGCGCCTTTTGAAACTGAAATTTATTTTTTAGTGCCATTTTTGAATTTTCATGAAATTAGTTGCGGATATATAACCACTACTAATTTCAAAAAAAATTTCAACTTAGTAGCGGTTTATTAACCGCTACAAAATTGGAAAAAAAAATCATTTTTCTTTTCCCGCCTTGAAATTTTCAATTTTTTATATTTGTAGCGGTTATATAACCGCTACAAATATCTCAGAAAAAATTTACGGCTTATGGGGATGTTGTAGCAGTTGGGTTTAACCGCTACAAAGTAAGTAGTGGTTATTTTCCTTGAGTAGCGGTTTTAGATAACCACTACAAAACCGCTTGCAACATACGATTTAGTAGCGGTTTTACTAACCGCTACCAATATTGTTTGTAGCGGTTAAAACTGCTACTATTACCCATTTTTAACCGCTACTAAATCACATTTTTTTTTTGTAGTGTATGTGAGATTATATTCAAGTTCATCATATTGTTATTATAAGAATTTTGGGTGTACTAACTCGCTAAAGTATTCATATGAAACCGAAACACCAATGTGGACCCTTATCATGTTACACAGCAAATTCATCATAGATGGAGAAGAAGAGGAGAATAAATTTCAGAGGAAGTGAATAGGCATATAGTCTAATGTGTGTTATTTCATGTAACCTTGAACCACCCTTCCTCGTCAAAGGATACAATGTATCAGTTTAAACATACAAACTAGAATGATTGGGGAATATCATAATCATCGACCCAAACTTTTCTATTATTTATATCTGACCCTAATGCACTAAGGGTAAGCAAGGTATATTCCAACAATTTTAATTTTTTAAATTGTCGGCCTTTTTTTTTTTTTTTTTTGCACATGCTCATTTACTTTGTCTGATAATTAAATTGATCGAAGCTGGATTGTGACAGCTACCTTGAAATATATGTAAACAATAGGAATTGGGAGAAACATAAGAAAGAATCATGTATTAACCACATTAGAGCAACTTCCTCATACAAACTATAACCCACTTGGGTTTAACAATGAGCATCCCTCTTTGAGGGTGATGAATAACTAACCATAACTTTAGGGATTCTTGAAAAGACTTCCCTATCTAGAGAGAGACTCACATTAACCTATCTCTTAACATCGTGTGGCTCTCACTATCCTACACTCTAAACCACATTAACTAAGACCTTTTATATAGATTAGGTCCTTAACCAATTTAACCAACCAACTAATTAGTTAATTTCACCTTAATATCTCTACCAATATATGTGTGTTATTAGTTTATGTCACGCCACAAAATCTACCGCACTTTTCTCTTTATTTAACATTTAGAAAAGTGATGTTAATTAGTGGCCAACGTGCTTCTTTGTTCCTCATGTGTGTGTGTTTATATATATATATATAACACTACAAAAGACTGTTTTTAATGACAGAATTTTTACTGTTTTAGTTTGCAACGTAAAGGTAGATTTTTTTTTTGTAAGTGAAATACTTCATGGATATTTTTGCACTATAACACTTATTTTTATTTTTTGAATGAATCCTTATAAATTAAATTCTTCAAAGATTTAGTTTTCAACTTAGAGTTCATTTCCTAGACTTAGTTCTAAAATATATTAGCTTATATAACTAAATGGTGGGTATAAATAAGTTACACTGTTTGCAACTTATAATTTGTACGGTTTGGTTAAAAATTCTATAATTTATATTAATTATTATATTAATTCTTTCCACATTTACTTTCATCTAAAGTCATTTTTTAGCTAGTTAAGTAGGGGATGGATTCATCCATAGACTTTTGTAGCGATATATAGAAGGACATAAACTGAAATTTGAAAGTTAATATATACACACTCACACACAGAGTCAATGGATTAAAGATAAAGTTTCTCTCAACTTCTCCATCATTTTGCGGGAATCAACCATCCTTGATTGACTCCTTAGCTATCGTCTCGTTTCATTTATTTCATTATTTAATTTCCTTTCTCTTGGGCTCATCTAGAATGTTTGAGTTTCTTAGGAGATAAGTTCTCAAGCAGTTTTCAATTGTTTTTTTGGTTGAGATTTTTCTATCGTTTTGAATAACTGGTTATTTCCCATTTGGCCATTAATGTAATTAACACCGATCGATCCTTAATTGGGATTTCGATCAATAAGCCAAGGGTAGATTGAAATTGACATTGAATAAAAAATAAAATAAAAAGAAATAATTTTTTATGAGTTGAGATATATTTAAACATAATATATTTATAAACGAATATTTTTAGTGACTTTATAGAATGGGTAAATTTTTTTCCCTTTCAGAAAAATATACCGTATCAAAATTTGCAATTTCATATAGAATATTTGATCTAATAAATAATTTATGACAGTGTGATTTTTGGTCTAAAATTTATTTATCAAATACAATCTAGCTAATTGATCTTTTATACGTCTGAAATAAATTTTTATTTTTCAGAAAATCAAATATGAAAAGTGTGGAAAATGTTTCCGTAAGTATCAGGGATGACTCTCAAGTTAATTGTTCTTGTTACGTTGTGTCTGTGTGTGTGTGTTTGTATAATTTGATGAGATAGTTTGAGTCGTATGGAACATGACAGAAAGGTCAAAGTCTTTAATCATACATCGAATGGCACGGCATTCCTTTCACAAAGTATCTTGTTTGACAAGAAATACAAAAACAAAAACAAAAATATCCATATACAGTATTTAGGAAATGATAATTTAAGTTTTCGGTATTATTAAGAAATTAATTAGTTACATATGATAAACAATATGCAACCAATTTTGCTGACTAAATATGGGTTTTTGGAAACACAAAGCTATACAATACCCATGATCAAGGGAAGCCACCATCTTTGGACCATAACAGAGTTCAATATTATTAACTAACTAGCTAAGATATTTTAGAAAATACATATCATATGAACTAAGTTAACTAGCATCTTTAATATAATCAAATTAGGTAAATATGTCTTATATTAAGGACTGGATGAGATATTATTTATACGTAAAAATTTAATAAATAAGATGAAATATCTTAGCCATATATGTTTAAAAATGTGGAGTGATGAAAAATCTATTAACATCATAAGATCATCAGATGATCGATATTTCAATGAACAGTTACAATAAGAAGCTCCAAAAAAATGAACTGCTTTTCATCAAACAAAAAAAACAAAATAAAAAATGAACTTCACAAATGAAATCATGAAATAAATAATTTAATATCACCTAAAGTTTCATTCAGTTTAGTTCCAAACTAAGTGCTCATATTTCATTCAGTTTGGTGCCGTGCCAGATCGTGCATTTAATCCCCTGCATAATACCTCTCATAGTAACAATAAAAAAAGTTTCATTTTTTTGGCAGAGTATATTATGTTGACGTAATCTACTCTATGCTTTACGGATTTAATTAATTATTATTACTTCCGTTTTACCTCGCTCGCGATTTATTGCAACTATCGTATTTTTCCTCTGGTCATTTTTATGAAAGCTCAAATTTTGAATTGCCTTGGTTCTTTTTATAAGAGCCTGACAATAACTGTTTGAATATTTAATTATTTTTTTTATTTTTATCCCTTATTAATTATATATATTGCATTAATTAAAATGTTGGTGATACATATATTTATTTTATTTCTTTCTCTTACTTGCCCTCCTATAAACAACGACATACTTTAAAAAAATGTTTATTTCAGACATATTTATTGTTTTTAACTAATTTTAACCACTTTTTAAAACCACATAATTTAATTATTTGGCTTTTATAAATAGAATCAAGTAGGATAACTCAAGTCAAGAGTAAAGTCACACTATTTATAACTCCGTAAAAATAGCATATATGTGTGTGTAATAACGTAAGTATTTTTTTTTCCTTATCAAATAATAAAAAGTACTCCCTCCGGTCCTAAATATAAGACATAGTCGATTTTTTTTTTGGAGAGATTAAGGAAGCTAAATATGTTACTTAATCATATCATATGTTGTGTACTATTAGATTATATATAAGTTTATAAGTTGAGAAAAATAGTTTGGAGAACAAATAATAAATATAAATACTTTAAAGTAATTTAATTATTTTTCTTAAAAAATTAACTCTGTCTTATATTTAGAATCAGAGGGAATATATTTTTTTAACAATATATATTTATATCACTATTTATTATTCCAGATTCTAAATTCATCTATTGCATAAAGAAGTTTTTATTTCACTCCTGTAGCTTTCAATACGTAGGAACAAGCCTACCAAACAGCTACTTATTCAAAAGCTTATTATTACACATACATGATGACTACCTTAGAGGGAACCCTTAATGGCGTCACTGTATTTATTTTGGAGATCGTTGAACCTGTCCCAGATCATGACTCCGCCGTACTTAGCAGACCCCTTGATCGCCGGAAGAACCTGAGAATTCATAACATCGGGCGGAATAAACCCGCCGCTTGGGGCCGCCGCCTGAGATGCCGGAACCCCCAAGAACACCTGGCCGGCCTGCACACCGTTCCATTGGTTCCATGAACTCAAAAGATTGTTAGTATTGCCATTCGTATACATGCATGGCGGATTGTTATAGAATTGAACCCAAACGTAGTTGAACAAGCCAGTGTTTATGGCATTACTCAGGTGAGCGTCGGGGAACGGACATTGCGGCGCTGCCGATAGGATCAGGTTCTGGTTGAAGCCCTTCAGAGCTTTGGCCAACTCGTCCCAGTGTTGTCCGTCGCCGGCCTCGATGTCAAAGTCGACGCCGTCCAAAACTGCATCGCCTAGGGGCCGTGAGCCGGAGCTTCCTCCGAGGAAGTTGTTCCAGATGTAGTTAGCAACCTGATTGGCGTCATCAGCGGAGGTAAGAGAGTAGCTACCGGAGCCACCGCCGAGGGAGAGAAGCACTTTGATGCCTTTGGATTGGCAAGCTTTGATTTGGTCACTAAAGACATTGCAGGTGCCCGCCGTGGGGTCGCAGTGGCCAGCGAGGTTGAGTTGTGGTGTTTGGCCGTTGCCAAAGACGGCCAAGAAAGCAACGTTGATGAATTGGTAGTTTCCGGTGTTGCATGCGTCAGCGAGGGTGCCTTCGCCACCGTTTTGGCCCCAGTAGACTGCGATTCCGGCGGCAGACGATCTCTCAACGAAGGAAGAGGAAATGAGCAACAGAGGAAGCAACAAGAGAGAAGAGTGTTTAACGGAAGCCATGGTTAATGTGTTTGATGAATCAAAAATCTGTGTTGTATGGAGAGAATGGTTTGGTTGGGTGTTTTGAGTGAAGAAGAGAAGGAGGGTATTTATAGTGTTTGTGGTTTGGGGGGGAAGTGATTGTTTAAGAGATATGATTGAAATGTGAATTGTTGAATAATGAGGACTTAGTCAAGTCTACTGAATATAATCTCAACAAAAAAAATTATTTATATATGTGCTTCTCAATTATATATTAAGGTGATGAATTATTTTTTCGGTTTACATTACCATTATTAAGTTATTTTCACCCGTAGTACTTCGGAGAAGATTCACCAAAATAACAACAACAACAATAATAATTGGGCAAAATAATAATAATAATGTAAGTGCCGAACTGTAGCCACCGATGTTCAAATAATAATAATAATAATGAAACAACAGTCAGATGACATAACTTGATGCATCTTATAAATTTCGAAACTGGTAATTGTTTATTGTTTTTCTTTTTACAAAAAGCCAATTCCCGGGTCATATCTGCAGGGGCGGCTTTTACTTTAAGGTAACGTTAAAAGTGAGAAGAACTCATCTTTTTTTAAGAAAATTGTCCAATAAAAAGAAAAATTAATGATATTCTCGGGTTGTTTTAGTTGTCTACTAAGGAAAGGCCAATTTCGCAGGGACGAAAACGGAACTGCCATTCTTTTTCATTTCGAATATATCTATATATATATATATATATATATATATATTTCGTTTCTAAAATTCTAATAACGCTCTACAATGCAATTGTCGCGTGGGAGCATTTCTTTTTTTGGTAGTTTTCAACTGCAGTTCATTATTGTTTTTTTCCAGGCAATACAACTGTTTTATTTTATTTTTCCTAAATATTTGCAAACAAGGAAATATTGAGATGATCCAAACTTTGAAGAATTGTCATCGGGATTATTTAATCTAGAAGTTAATAATTATGAAAATAATATGTTTTAATGACTTTCTCTAGAAGCACTCAGACTTTTATATGCCTTAATCTGTAAGTTTCTAATTCTAAAAATTTTACGTTTCTAAAAATAAATAATCTTTCAGAAGTATGGAAGAATAGTTTCACGACTATCACAGAAGTTAATGGTTCTTATCACAATCAGAACCGTTATGAGAAGTTCTTATCCGTTTCGACCATAAAATTACTCCAAAGCAAAGTTATGGAATCCAGACCGGACCGGCCGGTCCACCCGGAAACCAGCGAACCAGCCGGTTAACTGGTCCGGTCCGGGTTCAAATTAAAAAAAAAGTTATATTTTCCCTTTAGAATTTCATACTATAAGCTTAAAATTTTTAATTTCTTACCGGTTTGGTCCCAGTTTAGCTTCCGTTTTGCCTTAATCTAACCCACTGACCCTTAACCCAGTATCCCGACCGATTCAATACCCGGTCTGAGTTTTAATACCTTGCTCGAAAGTCAAAATTTCACATGAAACATCAAATGACACGGCATTCTTTGCACAAGGAAATTGACTCGTAAAATTTGATGACTTAGAAAAATGAGAAATAAAATAAAATATTATTAAAAGCTTAAAAATGTTATTACACTATAAATATTATATATGTATGTGTGTATGTACATATAATGTATATTGAATCCTCTAATACTCAGTTATGCTCAGAAAAATTAATCCACAAGTCTTCATAACTTGTAATAACAAAAAAATTAGACAATAAATATTAATATTTCAAATTTTATATCTTAAAAAATTTCTTGTCTTAGTAAAGTGCCCTTAACTTAGAATCATAAAACGGGTCCCTTTTTTTTTTTGGTCAAATGGTCCATGTTTTAAATACCACCCATATGATGCCCGGGAACATTAATCTTTCTGGGAGCACATTTGGTGGTCATCCCCAATCTGTGTTTGATTCAAAGTTTCTCATGATATATCAAATGGCACGGCATTCCTTTCACAAGGAAATTAAAGACACGTAAAATTTGATGATTTGGAAAAAGGAGAAGTAAATAAAATATTATTGAAAATTTAAATAAAAATATTATACCCTAAATTGTGTGTGTATCTCTTTTTTATGTATATTTAAAAAATTCCTTTTTTGACGTTACTTATACTTCTTCTGATCTAAATTGGTTTGATCTTAAATGGAAGGGCTTAATCCATTTTATATATAATAATTATCATTTTTCTCTAAACTATGCCTATTTATTCCCCTCCAATTCAACAATGATTCAAAGGTATACATATATTCTAAAAAGTGAGTAATGGTTACTATGGTAATAATACTTCTTTTTTTTTTTTTTATATGTGTGCTTCTTAATTATTATTAAGGTGACATATTCTTTTGGGAGAATCCCTGAAAAAGAATCTAGAAATTGGGAAATGATAAATCAGTCATTTCTTAAAAAAAAAAGTTGAGAATTACTTATCCCGTTCCTACATTTTTCAATCAATTTTTGGTACAAAAACCCATTTGTTATTTCCCAAATTCCAAGTACTTTTTTAGGGATTCTCCCTATTCTTTTTCCTTAGTACTTTAGAGGAGATTAGACTCTTATTCTCACCAAAATAATATAATGCTACTTTTGTTTCTTAATATAAGATTTTATTTATAGCACATGATCTTATAACAAGCGAGGGAGTTTATTTATGTGCCGAACTGTAGCCATCAATGTTGAAATTGTCATGAATTTAGGCGTAATGTATGGGAAGAGGTACGTATGCATTTCTACCAACGAAACAGTAATTGTTGAATTGTTGATTTTTTTTTTCGACAAAAAATGCCTGTTCTCGGGTCATATCTGCAGAGGCGGCTTTTAGTTTAATGTAACGTGTGGGAACCTATGTTTGAATTGCAACCGGAGAGGTACCTGTATTCTGTATTTAGTGTACGATAATACCTTAAATATGATTGATTTCAGTATGAAGATACAAATGCTAAGCAACAAAAAATGTAATAATATTTGTGGAAGCATTTTTATTTATTAGCCCGTGTATGGATATATATTCTTTCATTCTTTTAACTTTTTATAATTGAATTGTCGTATGGGAGCATTTCTTTGTTTGATATTCACTATAAAAAAACACTGAATTTCTGATGGAATTTGTTACGGAATTGAGAGTTTCTGACGGATTTTCTAATGGAAATGGATTTCAGATAGAATGGATTTTGTCGCTAATAACAGCATGACAAACTAATATCCGATGAAATTCAAATTCTGTCATAAATTTCTGACGGAATTAATTCTTTCGGAAATTGTGATGGAATTTCTGACCTCCGTTGGAAATTTGCAAATTCTGTCAGAAATTGAGGGGGAATTTCCAATGGAATTTAGTCGGGAATTCCCTTGCAATTTCCGATGGAATTCAATTCCATCGAAAACTTATTTTTTATTTTTAAAATTTTAAAAAGCCAAGTGGCAACTCCGGCGGCCGCCACCTCATTGCTGGTGGTGGCACATGGCATCTCTAGCTGCCTTTACCTTATCACCAACACCCAGATCCACCACGTGTCGCAAACTTCCTCCGCCACGTGTCGCAACCTCTTTTTTCCTGGAAATGCAACTCAAGTTGGCCTCCTTCCTTACACGTGCGATGCCTTACAAAATAGGTTCGACTGCTTTGACGTTCTATTATTACACAATTATATATATATATATATATATAATCTTATTATACATAATCAATTATTTATAAATGTATATTTGCTTCTTATATATAAATGTAATAATAATATAAAATAATTTTATATGTTCTTATAATTTTTAATATAAATTAACTTCAAATTAAAAAAGTTTACATCTTAAATAAATTTCATATGACTATATTTTTTTTCTAATTTCTAAATTAATTTTTTATTAACATTAATTAATAACTAATAAATAATTATTAACTAATACTTTTTTACTAATATTAATTAATAACTAATAAATTTTATTTTTTATAAATAAATTTTTATATGACCATTTTGCCCCTACAGGGACTAAAACCTATGATTGGAAATTAAAAATATTTTAGAAATTAGAAAATAATAATTAAAAATAAATTTTAAATTAAATTAAAAAAATTAATTAATAACTAATAAAATTTTTAAAATAATTTTTAAAATAAAATTTAATTAAAAAAATTTTAAATTTTGCCACGGAATATCCGACTGCAAATCTGATGGAAAAGAATTCCTTTAGAAATTCCCTTGCAATTTCAGACAAAATTCAAATCCATATTATTCCGTCAGAAATTCCATGGCAAACGATGGAATTTACTATGGAATATTTTCCATGGCTACAAAAATAATTCTGTCGGAAAATTTTTCGACGGATTTCCGATGAAATTTGCCACAGACTCTGTCGGAAATTTCATATTTTTTTATAGTGTATATAGCTTTCAACTACAATTCATATATAATTGCTTTTCGAATCCAGGCCCAACAAAATGTTTTCTTTTATTTTTCTTAAATATTTGCAAACAAGGAAATATTAAAATGATCTAAACTTTATAAAATAAATAGTTACATGCCTGCCAAATGGCACGGTATTCCTTTCACAGCTATCATTAAAGCTAATGGTTCTTATCTTTTGTTTTTTTTTTCGCCCGTGTTAATGGTTCTTATCGCAATCAGAAGTCTGTGGAGAAGTTCTTATTCGTTGTACTAGGAAAACTTAATTCGCAAATTAAAAATATTGTCAAAACAGTTATATAATAAATATTAACATTTTACGTTATATATACCCACACATTAATTACTTTGTTGTGTTAGACAGGGACCTTATATATATGGGGGTTGGGTCTAGCAAAAAGTGTTTGTCATTCATAATGTAGCGAATCAAGGTTCGAATCTCTATTGGAAGAGGTGCCTATATTTAGTGTCCAAAAGTGTTTCGGATATGATGGCCTCCAATAGGAGGATACTTATGCTTAGAAGAAGAAAAAAAGGAAAAAAGAAAGTGACCTACCTTATGTTACAAGCGTAAAAAAGGTATGGCAGCCGAAAATGGGTCCATGTTTAAGTAAGACACTTATATATGATGCGGGGGAACATTAATTTTTGTTTGATTCAAGAGGGAGAGGGAGGAAGAGAAAAGAATAAGATTTTAATGGAAGTTAAATATTAATTTTACAATTTCACAAAATATTATAATATCTGAAATAACAATCAATGTTCTTAATAATGTTTAAAAAATGTGAAACAGAATAAGTAATTGCAAATACATTACGTGACAAAAAAAATTATAAATAAATAATTATAAAAATAAAAAATAACTATATTTTTATTTTGTAAATATAAATAACTATATCCAAGAGACATCACAAGCACCAACCCAACTATATCCAAGACATATATGCCACAAGCAGGAAGAGGCTGGTAATAACACAGAAACTCCCAAAGTACTTAGTGCAATACATGTTCAAGTTAAGGTTTTAACCATTCAACTCTGCACGTGTCAAACTGATTAATCATTCATTATTTATTTACCTATGAATTAAATGAAAATATGGGATAAACTGACTCCGACTACCTATATATTCTTAAAAGATTTTTTTTTTGTACATATATTTTTGCATTGTTTTTCGTCCTTAGCTATACTCTATACAGTGCAAAATGTTGGTCTTTTAGTTTCATAAGGACTTGGATGTAACCTTAATATTGTTAAATTTTGTTGCAGTTGCATAAAGATGAACACCTTCAAAAATAAGAGGCATCACAAACATTTTTGTGATGGGATTATTTGATATAGAGGATAAATCTTAAAGGATTTCCTTTTTAGGGCTTCTTTATTTTGTAGCTTAAATTCAGGATTGATAGCATCCGGAGCAAGGCCTCCTCTATCTGTTTATTTTGTAGCTTACACCTCCCTGCTAGTTCCTCTCACATTTGAACAACTTCACTTGCCAGGAAATCCTTTCTCTGTTATATGGTTTTAATTTTCTTGGTGTCCAAACTATTACTTATGAATGCTTTTGCCTTTCTTTTTCTTCTTCATTAGGGTCTCTTAGTGTATATAATATGTAGGAGGTTTCATATTTAATGTCATTTTGTCTTGCTTTAGGGAAAAAAAGTTATGTATATCACACATGAGAAAAGCCGAAGACGGAACAGAAATTGCAATTCCTATCACCAAGCCAGACACAGAGCCTCTTTCATGCATGTTAGTCTAAAATCCTCAGCAGATTCATCCAGCACGTATCAAGTATGGTGTCCCCACCACAATTGTCTGCTTATGCACCAATCCTTAATGCTGGGAAGCCAGTGATTATAAATCTGTCATTAACATAAGTCAGAAAATATATTGACAACGTAAACACAATGAGATATCAGATCGGACAGTAAAAATAAGTAATATATTAAGGAGTTGCACTTTTTGCATTACAAAAGAGCAGGTTGGAATACACTTTCAGGTTGCATTAGACAGTCTACACCACAATAAAAGCAATTGAAGATTAAAAGAAAAACTATACTGTAATCAGACTGAACTAACCTGATCTTTAATTTACATTTTTCTAATGAATAGTACATGATTAATAATTACCTGTACTCCACATTAACACAAATATATATATATATATATATAACTAAGAATATATAAATATCACCACTAGAAGACTATATATAACACAAATAAATATCAACATTTAAAAGGGAATCAGTTCTCCACAACTCTGTGATCTGGGAACATGTAAAGTATGTGGCTCCTTTTTCTCATCTAATCCTGACTCGTTAAGCACAGCCCGCACTTAATTCCTTTCCAACCTGAGACTGATCGGGGCCATTATTAATATTACAGGTCATGTCTATACATATCAGGCTCAATGCTATATAACACTCCCTCCAATGCTTGATATAGGACCTAATTGTGGAGTTGATTTTGACCCTAATCATATATAGGACTTATTTATCATATTTATCAATCTTTTTTCAATTTAGCCCTGTTGATACTTATTCAACCATAATCAAGTAATTAAAATAGAGATGGAAGGAATTATAGAAAATGATCAAGGTGTTTTAGTAAAAATATATCATATAAACTACATTAACTTACTTTTATAAATCAATTAAATTAAGTAAATATATCTTATAATAAGGATCAGAAGGAGCAATTTTTGAGAAAATTGAAGACTACCTGTATAGGCCAGCAACCTCATTAGTGTCCTATATATCCTTGTTCATCAAATTAAGTATAACAAGACCAAGCATTCAAAGCAATATTATGTAAAATTATTTTCATTATATATTATTTATTTTAATAACTCACTATATTATTATATATTATATAAATTATTATAATATAATACTCCCTTTGATCGATCCTTAATATAAAATATATTTACCTAATTTGATTAAATTAATGTAATAGTTAAGTTACATCTTCCTTAATTCTCTCATTTCCTCTCCTCCTTGATTATTGTTGAGAAAGCATTAATGAGGGATAAATTAGAAAAAGATTGACAAATATGAAAACTATGTTTTATATTTAGAACTAAGATTAACTCTCCAAATATGTCTTATATTAAGGACATGAGGGAGTAATAAAAAATTATAGAAATTTTCCATGCAAATGGACTTGAAGGAGGCAAGACCAAGAGCAAGGGTCCACGCGGTGGATTCATAATTTTACATAGGCTAGCTTACCTTCTTGTGTTTTGTACGAGTGTAAATCTTATTCATTAATCTCTTGATACATATGAGTTTATATACACATAACTACAAATGAGAAACAGACCAGCGTATCCTAACTTCTGCCTAACTCTTCCTAACTCATGACTTGTGAGGTTATTGTATCTGACTTTTGCTCTTAACACTCCCCCTCAAGTTAGAGCATATATATTTATCATGCCCAACTTGTTACAAAGATATTTAACCCGTGTCCCATTTAATACTTTTGTAAGAAGATTTGCTAGTTGGTCATCAGACCGTATGTGCCCTGTAGATACAATATTTTCTCTGATCTTGTCACGTATAAAATGACAATCAATTTTGATATGTTTGGTCCGTTCATGAAACACAGAGTTCGATGCTATATGAAGTGCTGCTTTATTATCACACCACAGTTTTGCAGGTAATGTTGTGATAATGCCAATTTCCTTCAAAATCTGGAATACCCATACAATTTCTTGTACAGACTGTGACATGGCTCTGTATTCCGCTTCTGCACTTGACTTTGACACGACACCTTGCTTCTTACTTCTCCAAGATATCAAGTTTCCACTAACAAACACACAATAACCTGTAATAGATCGTCTTGTGGCCTTTGATCCTGCATGATCCGCATCACAAAAGCATTCGATTTTAGTGTGCCTATAATCTTTATAAAGAATACCAAGACCTTGAGAGCCTTTCAAATAATGTAAGATATGTTCTAAAGCTTCCCATTATGCCACTGGTGGTGATGCCATAAATTGGCTGAGCCTACTGACTGAGAAGGTTATATCAGGACGAGTTACTGTTAGATAATTTAGCTTCCCAATGAGTCTTCTATATCTCTCAGGAAATGGAAACGGTTTCAATTTTTCTGGATCAATCCTCTTTTTCAAATCATCAGGAAGTTCATCAAACATACTAGCATCAAGATCCAGAAAGGGATTTGGAATCATGGGAATGCTACTTGGTGTGGCTCCAAGTTTTCCAGTCTCCTTTAAGAGATCAAGAACATACTTTCTTTGAGTCAAAAGAATACCTTTATTGCTTCTCAAAACCTCAATACCAAGGAAGTACTTTAATGATCCTAAATCTTTTGTCTGGAAGTGAGAATTCAGGAAGATTTTAAGTTTTGAGATTTCAGAATAGTTACTTCCTGTAATCACAATATCATCCACATAGACTACTAAAAGAATCATGCCTGCATTAGATTTTTGGTAGAACACAGAGTGATCACACTTGCTTTGATGTAATCCAAACTTCTTGACCACATTACAGAATTTATCAAACCAGGCTCGAGGACTTTGCTTTAGACCATATAGTGACTTCCTGAGATATCATACTTTCCTAATCTCCCCCTGAGCAACGAACCCAGGTGGTTGCTCAATATAAACTTCTTGTAGGTCGCCATTCAAAAAGGCATTCTTGACATCTAACTGATGTAAAGGCCAATGATATGTAGCTGCTAAAGAAACTAGTAGACGAACGGAAGTAAGTTTGGCCACAGGAGAGAAAGTCTCGGAATAATCAAGACCGTAAGTTTGGGCAAATCCTTTGTCAACAAGGCGAGCTTTTAGTCTTTCTAGGGAACCATCAGACTTAGTCTTGACAACAAATACCCATTCACATCCAATGGCTTTCTTTCCAGGAGGTAGATCAACAAGAGTCCAGGTACCAGCTGTTTCTAAAGCCAAAATTTCTTCTTCCATTGCGGCACGCCAACCAGGGTGAGCTAGAGCTTGGTAAAGGGAAGTAGGTATGGTAATGGAATCTAGGGTGGCCACAAGAAAAGATGAAATAGGAGACAAAGATTGATAAGAGACAAAAGATGATATAGGATAGAGACAGTCAGCATATCGTTTGGGAGGACAATGAGATCGTGTACCTTTACGAAGTGCAATAGACAGGTCATCAGAAGTATCACCGAGAGAAGGAGGAACAGGTAGTTCAGTAATAGAAAGATGAGGATCGGCAGGAGCAGAGGCAGGAATTATAGAAGCATCAACAGAGTCAATCAGCGTAGCAGAAACTGGCGAAGGTGAATCATTATCAACATTAGCATCATTGATGAGATCAGGTGCTAGATTAGCATCTTGTACTGTTGAGAGAGGGATAGGATAAATCAAGAGATCATTAGAATTATCCATGACAGAGGGAGACTCAGAGACAGGTGAAGTTTTGAAGTAAGAAGATGACCTATGAAACATGATATCGGTGGATACAAGATACCGACGGAGATCAGGAGAGTAACACCGATAACCTTTCTGAACTCTAGAATATCCTAGAAAAACACATTTTAGGGACTTAGGATCAAGTTTGCTAACACTAGGACGGACATCCCGAACAAAACAGACACAACCAAAGATTTTAGGTTCAACAGGAAATAGTTTAGTGGATGGAATCAAAACAGAATAAGGAATATCCCCACCAAGTACAGCCGAAGGCATACGATTGATGAGGAAACAAGCAGTAAAGACAGCATCAGCCCAAAAACGTTTAGGGACTAAGGAATGAAACATGAGAGCTCGGGCAGTTTCCAAAAGATGGCGATTCTTTCTCTCAGCCACACCGTTTTGAGTAGGTGTATTAGCACAAGAGGATTGGTGAAGAATACCATTAGTTTGCATGTAAGCGATGAATGGGGCAGAAAAATATTCTTGTGCATTGTCACTTCGTAAGATTTTAACAGTAGTGTTAAACTGGGTTTGAATTTCAGCACAGAAGTTACGAAAATGAGTAAACAATTCAGAACGTTGTTTCATTAAATAAAGCCAGGTGGTTCGGGAAAAATCATCAACAAACGTGACAAAGTAATAATAACTAGTCTGAGACGTGACTGAATAAGGACCCCAAATATCAGAATGTACTAACTCAAAGGGGGACGCAGCCCGTTTATTATGCGAGGTGCCAAATGAGTACGATGATGTTTGGCAAACTGACATGACTCACAATCTAAAGTAGACACGGAGGAAAATTGAGGATACAATTTTCGGAGAGAAGAAAGCGACACATGACCTAGATGACAATGAACTTCAAAGAGAGACGACCCACCAGAACAAGCAACAGAACGTGGCACCTGATCATCAAGGATATAATGTCCACCAGATTCATAGCCTCTACCAATAATCTGCTTCGTCGATAGATCCTGAATTAAACAATGGTCAGGGAATAGTGAGATGGAACAGTTTAACTTACGAGTGAGTTTACTTGAAGACAGAAGGTTAAAGGTGAGTTCTGGAACGTTTAGAACAGAGGATAATGAGAGGGATGCAGTTGGTTGAATAGTGCCAGAGCCAATAACACGAACGGGAGAACCGTCGGCGACAAATATGGATGACTGGTTGGCATATGGGGCATATGAAGAGAATAAGTGATGATTACCTATCATGTGGTCGGTAGCACCAGAATCAATGATCCACTTAGTTGAAGCAGTAGTTAGGCCAGAGGACAGAGTACCTGTTGCTAGAGCTCCTGCGGAAGAAGATCCAGATCCAGAATCTAAGGGACCAGAGGTCTGGGCAATATGAGCAAGGCCACGCTGTTGATCACGCTGCTGTTTATTTCATAATTTTCGACAATTTTTCTTAATGTGTCCAGGTTCCTTGCAATAATTGCATATAATACCACCAGAATTGTAATTTTGTTTGTACCCATAATTCCTGTTCTCAAAGGGACCGCGTCCAGCTAGAGCGTTTGCAGTGGGATCAACAGAAGGGTGAATCAAGCTATCAGCACGAAGAACCCGTGAGAAAACATCTTCAAGTGAAGGAAGCTCTTGACTAGACAGAATCTGAGAACGAATAGTCTCATAGGACGGATTAAGAGCTTCAAGAAAACTCATGATAGCCTGAAGTTCCAAGTTCTTAATTTGAGTTGAGAGATCTGCTTGCGGAGACATAAGTACTTTCATTTCCTCATACATTCTTTTGAAGTCCAGAAAGAAATCTTTCAAGGGACGATCTTGCTGTTGAGAACGATAAAAACCTTTGCAGATTTCATGAACCTGAGTAATATTTCCTTTTCCAGAAAACATAAATTCAAGATAGTTCATGATTTCTTTGACAGAATTACAATGACTAACAGAAGCCAGAATTCGTGGTTCAATGGAATTTCGAATTTGAAACAAAAGTTGAGCATCTTCTCTTTTCCAAGTCAAAAGTTTGGTTTCATCACTAGAAGGAGGATCCGCAGTTAAATGAGTTTCCATCGTAATCCCCAAAATATAAATGTTAACAGTTTTATTCCAATCACTATAATTTGTCCAATTTAACTGTGAAGCAGTAATCCTCGCAGACATAGGCAACATATCGGAATTTTTAGAATCAGCCATAATGAATAGTAGTACACGAACAATTCGCACAAAAAAATCACAAGATCACCAAATGCGTAGGAATAGTCACGATACACAACAAACCAAGCGAGATTAACTTAAGCAAATTGCAACCCACTGGACCCGCAGAGAGATATGAAGTCAAGAGATATATAGTACCTCAATCAAAGGCAAGGAGGGACCCGCAGACAGAAATACTAACGTCAAATATTGAAGTTAGTAACAAATGCAATCCACGAATGTTGAAATCGGATGCGAAGAGCAAAGTGCAAAAAATCAAATGGTGTCGGATGGCCACGAAACTTCAGGAGAAGAAAGAGGAGTTTCAGTCGATCAGAGCGCTACAAACCACGTCGCAAATGGTGGCCGGAGATGCCCACACGCGCGGCACGTGTACTTGGCACGGCGGAGATGGTGGTGGCGCGTGAGACGCCACGCGTAGTCGGACGGCCGTCGGACTTGGGGGTCTGACCAGTCTGGAGGCGGCGGACCCAATGAGCTGGCGTGTGTGAGAGATTGAGTGGTGGTGACTGAAGATCTGAAGCAACCTTTTGTTCACTAGAAAAGAAAAAACTCACCGGAAATTATAGAGGTTGGCCGGAAGTTACAGATGGGTTCTGAACTTGGCTCTGATGCCATGTATGAGTGTTAATCTTATTCATTAATCTCTTGATACATATGAGTTTATATACACATAATTACAAATGAGAAACAGACCAGCGTATCCTAACTTCTGCCTAACTCTTCCTAACTCATGACTTGTGAGGTTATTGTATCTGACTTTTGCTCTTAACATGTTTCAACGGCACTGCTTCATGCTTTGATTTAATTACGCGCTTTCTAGACTGTAACATTACTTCTAGTTTTTGACGGGTCACGACTACAGCCACCAATTTTAATCTTATGTCTCCTGTCATTTATTGATGATTAAGAAACTCATACTTCGTCCGATTCTTAATGTAAGATATAGTTGACTCTTTTGAAAAGAATAAGAAAACTAAATAAATTGCAGTAAAGTTTTTATATTTATCATTTTTCCCCAAATTAATTTGCGTAACTTATAAACTAATATATAATTTAACAATACATAATATATTCTATAAGTAAATTATTTATTTAACTTCCTTAATCTCTCAAAAAAATCAATCGGATCTTATATTAAAGATATCAGGGAGTATCTCAGACACAAATATGTGTACAGCTGCGTCTTAGCTTAAGCCAGAAGGAAATCACTAGGTATAAGCACCACGCCAATGTCTATTACATATGAGATAAGCAGGTATATGCTCTGTAATATTGGCAAACATACTTGGGTTGTGTAGGAGTAAAATCTTGTATCCTAATATAATATATATGAACAAGAAGTTATTTGTTATTTACAAGCACCAATTCAAGACATCAGGTACGAGGAGAGAGAGATTGACAATAATATAGAAATCGACGATGCATGAGAGGTTAAATCTAATGAATCTACACTAATTAATTGGGACACAAACAAGTATTTTCCTAGTGGTAGGGCGAGTAATAAGCATGAATGATTCTATTGAAATAGGTCTGGTCCACCCTTGGTGGATCAGGCCCAAAGCCCAATTCAGTTGGGGCTTTTATAAAATAATGAAAAAGCTTGGGTTTGAATAAGGAGTTTTATCCTTATGATTTGAAATTCAAATCAGTAACTTCCTGTACGTGAAATATGGGAATAATAGATTGTGGCAGTTAGTTGTTTTCAATATGAGAAAAACTTCCAGAAAACTTCTCTAATGTTCCTCCCCATCCGTATGGTGAATCTGCCATATAACGTGATTAGAGTCCGAATTGGTGCTCCGATCTCGTGTGGGTACTCAGTGAGTCAACGGATTCCAGGTACGCCCGAAATCCTACAGTGGTATCAAGCATTTAGGTTTTAATCAGTCCTGAATATAACTTCTGCTATACGTCTGTGTCCATAAACATAAAAGCATATGTGTATAAAAACTTTCTCCATTTGTTTTTTGTTCATGAATATATAGAAATCTTCCTACAAAAAACTCTTAGTATATATGAATATCTGTATGAGATTGAGTTTCTGTTCATGTGTTTAAATAAAATTTTATATGTCTGCGTTTTGTGGTTTTTCGTTTCCGTTTTTTTTCTCTCGATGATTTACTGTGCAATCTATTTTCTGTCAATTACAGTTGTTAATGCCTTAGTTCTATGAGTATTAGTATATTCAAAAGCCTCATAATACACATAATAAGGCTAGGGAACAACAGAACCCATAGGTTGTTCGAAATCCGAGAAAAGAATTGGAAAAACGAAAACAGAATTGAATTGGGTCATCCTTAAAAGAGTGATTCAGGATTTGAAAATAATCCCATTGCGTAGATCTCAAAAAAAAGATGAAAATGGACACCAAGAATGCATAAAACGGACGTCGGAAGGCGAAGTTACGAAGGAGAGAAGGTACCGGGTTGACGGACCCGACCCACGCCTGAAACCGGGTCCGGGTCGACCTGGATGGAGGTTGAAGACAACCTCCATACCCTCTAAATGGTGTCGTTTTGACGCATTAAAAAAAACGGATCGGGGAAGTGGGTCAGTACCCAACTCGATCCAAAACAAAAAAAAGGATTGGGCCGATTTTGGCCCAACCCAAAAACCAAAATAAAAAGGGTCAAAACATGTCTTATATTGATGAAATGGTCTGACCCGATCCGCCAACCAAAAAAAAAAATTAAATGGACAGAAACGCCATGTGGCGCGTGTGGCCATGTGGCATACCCGTTTGACACGTGGCAGACATAGACAGATAGCAGACGGTGTGTGGAGTCCAAAAAGATGGCACATGCCACATTTAGGGAACCCTGTGGCGGCGTGTGCGATTGCGAGAGTGGGATTTGACCCATTTTTCGATTTTTTTCCAGAATTTCCTCTTTCTCCTCCTTCTAGGGGCGCGTAAAGGCGCATTTGAGCTCCGATTCAGACGTGGTTTGTTTCTAAAAATCCCTGAATTCAAGATCTTCATATTGATGTGTATTCAAAAGTTTTTTGAATATATTTGAATCTGTTTTAGAGGCATTTAGTGCTATCTTGAATGATTTTTTATGAGTTTAAAAATCCTGAAATATTTTTAATAATTCATATTTATTTTATTTGAGATAAATATGAATTTGGGGAGTTCAAAAGGCACTAAATCACATTTTGTAGTAGATTTGAGAAGGTGAAAATTATTTGATGTTATCTCTATATAATGATTCAAGCATAAATTACTTAGAGTAATGTGAGCTTCTAAGTGATAGATGGAAGAGGGGTTTGCTCATTTAAAATTGAGCCTTGAAATATAACCTAGAAGGAGAAGATCCTAAAGAGAGTTTTCAAGAGGAAAATGATTCAAACTAAGGTTCATTAGAACCTGAAATTGAATAAGACGTGTGACCGAAAAGAAATTCGGAAGATAAACTTAAAAATAAACCTGAATCTCATGAATCTTAAGAAGGTGAATGTCAAGATTCATATATGAGGAAACCTCACAGAGGTAAAAGTAAGGATTTGATACTAAAAGAGAAAGTATCAAATCATAGTGAAAGGGAATCTCAAAAGGAGAAGCTCCCTAATGCCAGATTCAGGCAATTGATGAACCTCAGAAGGTAAAGCCCATTTCTTGAGTGAAAATGAGTTTTTAAGCCCAGTCCAACCACCAACATTAGAAATCATAAAAGACTTAAGAGCAAATATGTAATGTTTCTAGAATGAAACAATTCAAATTGCACAAGACATTTGAAACATCTTCTCAATGTGATAGAGAAACTTTAGAAGATGATTAAAACAACATGGGACATAAAATTCTTCGAGCCTTAGAAAATAGTGGTTATTGTGAACCTTGTAAAATTAGGTTTTAGAAATAAATAATATTCTCCCCTTGAAGATTTGTTTGGCTAAAGATTAAGAGCAAAGAAATGAGGTTAATATGAAACTAAAGAAAACTATTGAATTGTCCCAAATTCCTTGATAATAAGACATTATCAACATAATAATAATGCTCTAAGAGACATGAAGAAGTAAATTTCAAACACTCTTTATAAGTGAAAGCTCTTGGAAAATGAGTCTTCTAAGAGAATAATATGCTCTATCTAAGTGGGAGCTAGCATATGCACTATCTAAGTGGGAGCTTTCGGGAATTGAGCCTTCTGAAAGTCATAATTGAGCATTTTATGTGAAGTACTTGTATGAAATTCTTAATAGATGATAATGGCATTGTTGGAATCTGTGTGATGGGAGATACAAACGTATTCTCCTGATCATAGACCCAATGTTGTTATTACATTTCTAGTCAAGAATAATATAAGTACATGACATTGTATACTTCAATGTGCTATAAAAAGACATTCTTGGTTTAAATCAATTGTGAATTACCCTATAAGTGGAATGATTTAAGTGATTAATCTAAGGGAGGCTACCAAGAACAAGAAAATTAATTAATAAGCTAAATGGGGACAATTGTGATATTTGACATTGAAAGGTTTCATATAAATAAAAGATGTTGAAAAGCCATTAATTTGGGTCAAATGGCACTAAAATTGAGGATTTACTCAGCAAATAAGAGGTTATGAGACCAACATGGCCGTGATAAGGGAAATTTCATAACATTAATTGCCCTGCGTATGCTATACTTGACAAATGCATGTGCCAATGTGAAAGAAATCCAACAGCAATGCCATGTGAATTACATTCAAAGAATATCTCTTGAGGTACTTCAATCACCTCTTAAGAGACAATATCTACATGTAATGACCAACTTAACAAGGAAACTGAGAGAATAAGTTAATACCACATTAGCTAAGTTAATACCATAAATAGATTCAAGTTTTTAAGAAACTAAAGAGACAAATATTTTGGATGGCATAAAGTATAGAGACAAAAACCAAAATCCGTTAAAATTATAGAGTTACAATGGGTTGGACTCTGGAAATATATAACCATTACTATTGATTACTCCCTCCGGTTCTATTTATAAGAGCCTGATAACCGAATTATACGATTTAAGAAAACAGTTAAAATTAGTTAAAAGTAATAAGTATGTTTTGAAATAAACTTTTTTTTTCCAAGTATATCCTTATTTTAAGTAGACAGGTAAGAGAGAGAAATAGAGGAAACATAAGTATCAGCAACCTTTAATTAATGCAATATATATAATTAATGAAAGGAACATATGGAAAAAAAACTTATTAATTGTTGAGAGTATTCAAATTTTGGTCTCTTATACAAAAGACCAGACGGAGTGTTCTTCATTAAAAAAAAGCTGATTATTTTCGAGAAATCGAGCAATGTGTTTAATTAAAAAAAAAATTGAATATTTCTTCTCCTAAAGAGGGGGGGGGGAATCAGTTTCAATTTGAACATTTTAATAAATTTGGATGTGTTAGGAAAAACAGGTACACCAATAATAAAACAATATTGTATTATTTTAGCCTGCATTAACAGTGAAGTGTTGAAGGCAAAAAAAAAAAAAACAGTGAAGTGATTTAATTTGTTTTTTAGTATCTAATTTTATTTATGATTACAAAGGATGAACTGAAAAGAAAATAACAACCTGAAAAGACAAATGTTTCAACTGTATACTTTATACAAAGAAGTTGTTGGCTGTTTTGTATAAATCCTATCCTAATATCCCAACAATCACCATAGCTCCTCAACCACCAATGGCATTAAAGGATACAATATACAGAATTTAATTTTGAGTATACTGCTCTAGTCCTTACTATAAGTCCATCTTAATTAATTCTCACATATCAAGGATAGTTAGTTAAGTTATTAAATATGCTTAAAGTTTTTTAAGTTTCCCCTTATTAAAATTTTTTCTATTTTTACATTTATAAATTATTCTCACATCCCTCTCCTCTTTCTCCTTTTCCAAGAAGAATTAAATAAAGATAAAATTGGAAAACATTCGTTAATAACATGTAAGCGAACTTATATTTAGAACAAAAAAATTCTTCTAAAAGTGGACTTATAAAAAGGATCAGACTAGTATTACTGTAGCAAAACATGCTTATTCCAAAAGAGATTTTCATATTCACTTTAACAATTCTTAATTAAAATTGATCTCATTAACATGACAGCATTCTCTTGTATCTATTCATCTGAAAAGTTGTATATTCAATTCCATGCAACGAGACACACAGAAATAAAGCTACAAAAATGGAAGACAATAACTAAATGTATACCCCAAGACACACCAACTTACATAAGGCATGAAAATATTTTAAGAAATTGTACTTTGTGCTTTACAAACTAGCACGTTGGAATATACTTTCAGGTTGCATTAGATATCTACACCAAAATAAAAGCAATTGAAGGGGAAGAAAAAAAACTATACTGTAATCAGACTTAACCTGAGCTTTAATATACATTTTTCTAGTGAATAGTCGCAAATTTATAACCCAAGCCAGCATAATCCTTTCAATTAAATTATTACAACATAAGACACACATAAAGATTATTCACAGATCAATGATTCAATTTCGGTGAAGCAAATAGATAGTTCTTCTGCAGATTTCGCCTCAAGCATATAGCAGAAGTAAAACAAGATAAAATATAAAATATGCTGGCATTTGATTCATTGCGATATATGGTGCTTTATTATTTTTCGTAGTGGTAGTGGTATTCCATACATATAACGAGTTTAACCGTAGCAAATGAGTTGCAATAAAGTTAATTAAGCACATTGCATGCCAATGGCTATTATGTTTGAGAAAAGCAGTTATATATGTTATGTATTATTAGCCAAAAATACTGTCTTGGTGTGGGAGTACAATCTTGATAAATACTCCTTCCGGCCCTTAATATAAAACATACGTATATAATTTGATTAGATACAAGAAGTTAGTTAAGTTAGTTACTATGATATATATTTTTCAAAATGCTCCAGTCATTTTCTTTAATTTCCTCATTCCCTTTCTTCCTTGATTATTGTTAAGAGAGCATCAATAAGAGTAAATTAGGAAAAAAATATTTTCATATATTAATGACAGGAGGGAGTACTATGCTATGAACAAGAAATTACAAGCACAAACCCAACTATATATATCCACGAGTAGGAAGAGACCGACAATAAAATAGAAATGGATTATGAAAGGTTAAATCTAAAGAATCCACTAATTAAGAGACACAAACAAGTATTTTCTAATGGTGCAGTAAGCGTCAAAGATTGAATCAAGAGGAAGAAGAGAAGGTGACTGTTGCTACGGTTTCTTTTGGAATATTTGTCTTTTGGAATACGTGCCGGTGATTGTTTCTCTGGATGGATGTCCCCGGCGTCCGTGTATCACAACCAGATGGTACGCTGGAGGCTATGGATTCTGCAGGTCTGGTTATAGTAGCGCCGGAAGCACCCCCTGATGATTGCTCCATGCACGCCATGTATGGTTCTAATGGAAATGAATCAGAGCAGTTGGTGAGAGATTCTTCTCCAACTAAATCAGGGCATGCTCTTTCATACAAAGACTCGCTTATGGGCTTTAAGGGCTATGAGTTTAATGGTGTTGCCCATAGTAATCTCAATATGGAAAAGGATTTGTTGCTATCTGATCTTATGGGCCAGCCATGGGTATTGCCGGAACGTTCAGATGAGTTGAAAAAACTCATGAATATCTACCTAACGCTGCATATTTGCCAGGAGGAATACATCAGATGGGCTAAGCCCTGGAGCAGTTCTCTTATTATAACTATCCTGGGTGCAAAAATTAATTTCTACAGGCTAAAAGAGCATCTGTGCAGAATATGGCAGACTTGTGGATTTGATTTAATAGATCTTCCCAACAATTATTATGTAGTTAAATTCAATGATCATGCTGAGTGGGAACTTCACTACAGAAATATCCTTTTCGGTGGTCCATGGACAATATCCTAGCACTCAATCCTAGTGCAGAGGTGGTCTCCCCACTTTGACCCATTTCAAAACCCACTTGGAAGAGTTGCTACCTGGATCAGAATTCCGCATGTTCCGCTGCTCTGTTACAACAAGGAATGTTTGTGGAGACTATGAGATTTGGTTGGGAAAACTCTCAAGGTGGATATAAATACTATTGAAAATCCGGATGACAAAGAAGCTATTATTCACAGGGGACGTTATGCCAGATTATATGTTGAAGTGGATTTGCAGAAAAAATTAATTCCAAGAATCATCTCTGCTTCGGGCCTTTTAAATATAGAATATGAAGGATTGGGTCTTATATGTTTCACCTGTGGGAAGTTCGGTCACAGAAAAGAGAAGTGCTCATCGATGTTTAAGCCGGATGGAGTGCCACCGAAAAGTCGCTTGAATCAGAAGCCAGCAACGTCTCCGACAATGTCCTCAGAATACCCTCTCCCAGTTTTCCAGCATCAGTTTGGACTGTGGATGCTCACGCGCAAGCCTGCTAAGTCTCGCTTTCCAAGGAAACCAGAGAGTAGGGTCAGAGTTGGTAACAGATCTCATTCAGAACTTACAAAGGGTATGGCGGATTCTTTTGCCTCCAAATCCAGATTCCACGTGCTAGCTTGCGCGGATCTGCCCGTTGGCGAGCATTCCGATCTGATCTTGTGCTCTGAACCAGAGTTTGAAGAAACCAAGGCAGGTGGTAATGTGCGTCTTACAGGGGGTGACTTGAGTCAAGCTCGGCGCATGAAGATGTCTGGGAGAGAGGGTCAAACTAACCCAAAGAAGGGTATTTTTGTGGGGTCAAAGAAGTGGACCGTGGTGAAGAAGCATGATAAGGAATTAAAGCCCATCAATTTGGGAAAAAGGGAGGAGTCTTCTGCTTTGGTTTTGGGCCTCTCGGTTGAACCTGTTTTGAGCTTGCCGAAGTCCAAAAAGGGAGTGTCGCATAGAGCCCACAATTTAGTTAGAGGGAATATGCAGATGCATGGGCCCGAACACGTTAATGATTCTCATGATGGGCTGCCTTCTTTTACCCACACATCCACTTCTGAAATTATTAGCAAGGGACGTGCCAATGGATTTAATCAGGAGCACCGAGGTAAAGAAACCACCCCATGCACATCTTCATTGGCAAGGGACATGACCATCTGCCCTCCTGAGCCTCCGACCATGCAACTGGTTCCCGCCAATGATTCCAGCATTAAACATGATTTTCAAGAGTTGAGATCAGAGGTGCATCCAGTTTCTCAACTTGAAGTCGTTGTCCTGATGGGGGAAGAGCCTCCAGACAAGTAAGTCAAATTCTCTCGCCTGGCCCTGTTTTGTGTGTCTTTATGATTGTTTCAATTTGGAATTGTCATGGGGTGGGCGGTAGTGCGTTCCCTCGAATATTAAAGGATGTGGTCAGCAAATATGGAATTAATGTGATGTGTATAGTGGAACCTAGGATCAGTGGAAATAGAGCCGAGAAGGTAGTTAGAAAATTGGGGTTCAATGATTGGTTGAGAATTGAAGCCACGGGTTACGCTGGAGGTATTTGGGTGCTATGGAATAACTGGGATTTTTATCTTGAATATATATCCTCAAACACCCAATTAATTCACTGCAAAATTTCTGATAGGAATAATTTGGAGCTTATGTTTGTGACTTTTGATTATGGGGATACTAGTGTCTTGAAGAGAAGGGATTTGTGGTTGTCTTTGCATGTCATTCACTAATCGGTGTCCATCCCCTGGCTGGTCCTAGGAGACTTTAATGCAATACTTTCTCCTAATGATAAATAGGGTGGGGCGGCTCCTATTCATACCTCTATGCATGACTTTCAGAATTGCATTGACCGTTGTAATCTTATGGAAGTGCCTTTCGTAGGGGATAGATTTACTTGGGAAAAATCTGGGGTTAAAGAAAGGCTGGACTGGGTCTTTTGTAACTTTAACTGGGATATTCTTAATCCTCAAGCCAAAGCTTACCATAATCTCAGGTTCAAGTCTGACCATCGGGTTATTGTTGTGGCCGACTGAAACATCATCCCATCCAAAAATAGGGGAAGGCAGTTCCAATATCAAGCGGCATGGTGTATTGAAGAGGGGTTCGGTGAAGTGGTTAAAGCAGCTTGGCAGGGAAGGAATTGGCTACAAGGACAATCCCAGTTTGTTAATGACGCCTCATAGTGGAATAATAGAGTGGTTGGGAATGTAGTAAAAAAGAAGAGAGAGATCATCCAAAGACTGGAGGGAATCGATCGAGCTAGATGTAGAGAGGGGTGTCAGAATGGTCTCTTTAAGATTGAAAAACAGCTATGGGACTTGTATCAAAAAATTGCCTTACAGGAAGAATTGATCTGGTTTCAGAAATCAAGGTCTAAGTGGCTAGGAGGAGGGGACAGAAACACGAAATATTTCCATGCTAATGTAGTATCGAAGAGGAAACGAAGTATAATCGAAGCTTTACAAGATGATAACGGGAATTGGGTTTCTGATGAAAATATAATGCGACATATAGCCCATGACTATTTTCAGAAGCTCTATTCTTCAGAGCACATGTCATCTCCCTTCTCGCCTTGGATGGCTAGATTTCCGCCTCTTGAAGCTCAACAGCTAGAGTGACTACAGTGCCAGGTATCCCCAGTTGAGATCAAGAACGCAGCATTCAAGATGGATGCTTTTAAAGCCCCGGGACCTGATGGTTTGAATCCACATTTTTTCCAAACCCAGTGGAATTCGGTAGGGCAGAAGATATGTGACCTGGTGATCAGGATCTTTAGCAACCCGGAGGAAGTGCAAGCTATAAACCAGACGAACATCATCCTAATTCCCAAGGTTGATCAGCCCGTATCTTTAAGAAACTTTAGGCCTATCTCCTTGTGCAACGTGAGTTACAAGATTGTTAGCAAGGTAATTGCCAACTATTTCAAAGGGGTTATGAGTCACCTTGTTGCTGAAAACCAGTGCAGCTTTATCGCTGGTAGACAGGGAGTGGACAACATCATCATAGCTCAGGAGGCAATCCATACCATGAGGAACAAGAGAGGCATTAAGGGTTATATAGCTGTGAAAGTTGATATGGAAAAGGCTTTTGATAGGCTCGACTGGCGTTTCTTGGAATCTACTCTTCACAGCTTAGGGTTGGGAGCAGATCTTGTCAAGCTGATTATGAATTGTGTTTCATCCGCTTCCATGAGCATTATCTGGAATGGTACCCCCTCTCAAAAATTCAATCCTTCCAGGGGGTGAGGCAGGGCGACCCTCTGAGTCCTTATGTGTTTGTCCTTTGTATGGAATTACTTGGTCAGTTAATTCACCAAGAAGTGGATATCCCTTACGGATAAGCACTTCTGGCCCTCGTATTTCCCACCTTTTCTTTGCAGATGATCTAATCCTCTTTGACGAGGCTTCAATTGAGCAGATGGAGGAAATGAAGAATGTTATGGAATGGTTTTGTCAGGTTTCAGGCCACAGGATTAATCTTAACAAATCCAAAATGTTTGTGTCCAGAAATGTTCACTTCAACAGAGCATATGAGATGAGTCAGATTGTGGGGGTTGGACTGATGGCTGACCTTGGGAAATATTTGGGAGTCCCTCTCTTGCATAAACGCATGGTTAAGATAACCTTTGCTCCGCTGCTACAGAAGGTAAGATCAAAATTGACTAGCTGGAAGGGGAAGTATTTAAGTATGGCTCGTCGGACAGTCCTTATCAAGTCAGTTGTATCTACCCTTCCACAATATCAAATGTAGTCAACGCTTGTTCCAAAAGGAGTGTTATCAACAATCGAAAAACTAAGTAGAGACTTCTTTTGGAACCAGTATGATGAAAGTAAAAAAATGCACCTGATTGCTTGGGATGTTCTAAAACGAAGGAAGTGTGAAGGGGTCTAGGAATAAAAGACCTTCATTGTCAAAACAAAGCTTTGCTCATGAAATTGTGTTGGAATCTTATCACAAAACTAGAAGCTCTGTGGGTTAAATGTCTTCGCGCTAAATACTATGTGGAATTGAATCGGTTCCACAGGTGAAGAAGTGGCGCAATCAATCGGTAGTTTGGAGTGGAATAGTGGCTGTTTGGGATGACTTCAAAAGGGGTGTAGGCAAGAAACTAAGAAGTGGTAACACGAAAGCTTGGCAAGAATGCTGGGCCCCCTTGGACAAGCCGCTAAAATTCTTCATCGAAAGAAATATGCACATTGTAGATATGGAGGCGCAGGTTTGTTCATTTAGATCCCAGTCGGGCAATTGGGACAGAGCTAAATGGGAGACCTTTCTTCCAAGTTGGGTGGTTGATAGAATAATGATGACGAACCCGCCTTCAGGCTTTGAGGAAGACGTCATTTGTTGGCGGAATGCTTCGGATGGTATTTTTAGTGTGAAATCAGCATATGAAGGTATCTACCACCGGCAGTCTCTTAGTAATCAACGTCACTGGCACGATCTATGGCACTGGGGAATTCCTGAAAGAGTTAAACTCTTTATGTGGCAAGTATTCCATGATAGACTTTCGACAAATGTGTTAAGAGCGAGACATAACCCGGGCGTCCTAAACACTTGTCCTTTCCAGTGTGAGAATAAGGAGAGCATCCTACATGTGCTGAGAGATTGTGAGCATGCTCAGAGAGTGTGGGTCTCTTTAACTAACCATCTATACTTTACTATTTTTTTTATGGCAGCTTGCAGGACTGGCTTCACTGGAACTTACAGAACTCACCGGGGAATAGGACGATGTCTAGATGGGCATGGCAAAGAGTATTTAGTACCACGTGCTGGCTCCTATGGAAAAACCGATGTTGCAAAGCTTTTGAAGGTTCAGCTGTCAACCCAAAGGAGATAGTTCACATATGCATATACCACCTCTCGGAAAGTGTGCAAAGCAGACGTCTTCATCACCAAATATTCCAAGTCTCAGAGAGAGGGCTTGTCCGCTGGCAACCTCCTACACAAAACTTCTTTCGTATAGATGTAGACGGTTCTTTTGCCAGTGGAGGTCTAGCAGCCTGCGGAGGTGTTATCCGTGATCACCACGGAAACTGGGTTCGTGGTTTTCAACAGAAGTTGGGACATGTGTTCCCAACTGCTAAGGAAATCCATGCAATCCAGAGCGGTTTTCAATTATGCAAACAGATGGGTCTTCAGAAAATCACGTTGTCCACAGATTCTCTCCAGGCCATCCACCTTTTATCAACCAACTGCAGCGTAGATCACCCTTTGTATGATCTCATTTCGGCTACCAGATCTCTTATTTATGCTGACTGGGATTTAGAGATTTCCCATACCCATAGAGAAAGCAATCGTTGTGCCGACTTCCTGGCACGAACGGCTCATCTGAACAGCCCTTATTTGGATCTTCACTCAAGCAACTCTCTGTAATGTCCATGTACAATTTATATTAATTCTTGCCACATTTACTTTCATCTAAAGTCAGTTTTTAGCTAGTTAAGTAGGGGTCGGATTCATCCATAGACTTTTGAAGCTATATAGAAGGACAATTTAAAAGTTAATACACACATACACTCAATGGATTAAAGATAAAGTTTCTCTCAACTTTTCCATCATTTGTGGGAATCAACCAGCCTTTACTGATTCCTTCGTTATCGTCTTGATTCATTTATTTCATTATTTAATTTCCTTTTTCATGGGGTCATCTAGAATGTTTGAGTTTCTTAGGAGACAAGTTCTCAAACATGTTTCAATTGTTTTTTGGTTGAGATTTTACATTCGTTTTGAATAACTGGTTATTTCCCGTTTGGCCATTAAGATAATTAACACGGATCGATCCTTAATTGGGATTTCGATCAATAAGCCAAGGGTAGATTGAAATTGACATTGAATAAAAATAAAATAAAAAGAAATAAATTTTTTATGAGTTGAGAAATATCTAAACATAATATATTTATAAACGAATATTTTTAGTGACTTTATACTTTATAGAATGGGTAAGTTTTTTTCCCTTTCAGAAAAATATACCGTATCAAAATTTTCAATTTCATATAGAATATTTGATCTAATAAATAATTTATAATAGTATGATTTTTTATCTAAAATTTATTTATCAAATACTATCTAGCTAATTGATCTTTTATTTGTCTGCAATAAATTTTTATTTTTTCAGAAAATCAAATATGAGAAGTATGGAAAATGTTTCCGTAAGTATCAGGGATGACTCAAGTTAATTGTTCTTGTTACGTTCACACACACACACATATAATTTGATGATATATATTTTTTATTGAATGACAACTGGAATCCATTAATAAAATCTCAGAAGAACAGATACAAAAACACCTATTGTTATCTAACTATCCTTCATCAATAACCGCCTCCTGATAAGTATGTGGTATTTGATCAAAGATAGAGAAGTTTTCCTCTATATTATGAGCTAGCTTTGCCAAATGGTTCGCTAAACTATTATCCTCCCTAGGGATATGCGTAATCAAAACTTGCCAGTTTTTGATAACCACAATCTGGCCTCATCGGTAATATCTTTAAAGGGACGATTATGATCACAACCCCTAGTTAGTAGTTACTACATTAAAAGCTTCAATGCAATCAGATAAGACAATCACCTTCCTGTAACCACGATGCCAACATAACTGTAACCCTTGGATGAATGCAATGACTTCCGTTATTGCTGGGGGACATATGTGATTTTCCTTGTAAAACCGCATATCCAGCTTCCTTCCTCTCCATGGATAACTCCTCCACTGCTGCTTCTCCCAGACTTAAGGAATGAGGCGTCCACTTCAAGAGAAAAGAAACCATTTCGGCGTTCCTGATTGATCGATCTTGCATTAATGTGATTAGTATAGAATTGACACTTTGACACTAAATCATTGTCCCAGCTAGCACGAAACAGACTAACATACTCATTTGTGCTATCAATGTCAGCCTCTTCTCCAAACAATTTCTTGCATCTAGCCACCCATATATCCCAACAAACATATCTGAATAGGATGGCCTATTGGATTGTTTTTAGTGAAATCGCTGCTTGCTTTCTGCTTGAGGTTCCATTGTAGCTATTCCGTGTCTTGTAGTGTTGTGAATATTTTGAGTCGTATGGAATATGACCAAAAGGTCAAAGTTTTTCATCATACATCGAATGGCACAGCATTCCTTTCATAAAGGATCTTGTTTGACAAGAAAATAATTTTGGATTCATAAAATTTAATGAATGAAAATTAAAATGAGAAATAAAAAAAAATATTCATATACAATAATAAGGAAATTATAACTTTAAATTTTCGGTATTATTAAGAAATTAATTAGTTACATCGATAAACATATATGCAACTAATTTTGCTGACTAAATATGGTTTTTTGGAAACGCAAAGCTACCCAATACCCATGATCAAGGGTGTCCTCAATTAAAATATTAATATTATTAGTTAAGATATTTTAACCACCATCTTTGGACCATAACGGAGTCCAATATTATTAACTAACTAGTTAGGATATTTTAGAAAATAAATGTCATATTAACTAACTTAACTAACTTCCTTAATCTAATCAAATTAAGTAAATATGTCGTATATTAAGGACCGAAATGAGTATTATCAAATTATCAGGGAGCATTATATGTAAAAATGTAATAAATAAGATGAAATATCTTAGCCATATATGTTTAAAAATGTGGGGTGATGAAAAATCTATTGACATCATAAGATCATCAGATGATCGATATTTCGATGAACAGGTACAATAAGAAGCTCCAAAATTGAACTGCCTTTCCCTAAAATAAAATAAAAAAAAAAAAACTTCATGAATGAAATCACGAAATAAATATTTTTGCATCACGTAAAGTTTCATTCAGTTTAGTTCCAAACTAAGTGCTCATATTTCATTCAGTTTGGTGCCGTGCCAGATCATGCATTTAATCCTGCATAATACCTATCACAGTAATAATAAAAAAAGTTTGGCAGAGTATATTATGTTGACGTAATCAACTCTATGCTTTACGGATTTAAATAATTATTATTACTTTCATTTTACCTCGCTGGCTGATTTATTGCAACTATAGTATACTTCCTCTGGTCCTTTTTATAAGAGCCCAAAATTTGAGTTATCTTATTTCTTTTTATAAGAGTCTAATAAGAATTATCTGAATATTTAATGAGTTTCTTTTTTTCATTTTTACCCCCTCAGTAATTACATATATTGCATTAATTAAATGTGGTGATACATATATTTATTTTATTTCTTTCTTTTACTTGCCCTCCAATAAATAAGAATATACTTGAAAAGAAATGTTTATTTCAGACACATTTATTATTTTTAATTAATTTTAACTACTTTTTTAAAATGTGTAATCGGTTATTAGACTCTTATAAATAGAAACGGAGGAGTATAACTCAAGTCAAGACTAAAGTTACTATTTATAACTCCCTAAAATAGCCTGCATGCATACAAATATACATATATATATATATATATATATATATATAATGCAAGTATTTTTTTCCTTATCAAATAATAAAAAGTATATTTTTTTAACAATATATATGTATATCACTATTTATTCCAAATTTCAAATTCATCTATTACATAATGAAGTTTTTATTTCACACATGTAGCTTTCAATACGCAGGAACAAGCCTACCAAACAGCTACTTATTCAAAAGCTTATTACACTCAAATGATGACTGCTTTAGAGGGAACCCTTAATGGCATCGCTGTATTTATTCTGGAGATCGTTGAACCTGTCCCAGATCATGACTCCGCCGTACTTAGCAGACCCCTTGATCGCCGGAAGAACCTGAGAATTCATAATATCGGCCGGAATAAACCCGCCGCTTGGGGCCGCCGCCTGAGATGCCGGAACCCCCAAGAACACCTGGCCGGCCTGCACACCGTTCCATTGGTTCCATGAACTCAAAAGATTGTTAGTGTTGCCATTAGTATACATGCATGGAGGATTGTTATAGAATTGAACCCAAACGTAGTTGAACAAGCCAGTGCTTATGGCATTACTCAGGTGAGCGTCGGGGAACGGACATTGCGGCGCTGCCGATAGAATCACGTTCTGGTTGAAGCCCTTCAGAGTTTTGGCCAGCTCGTCCCAGTGTTGTCCGTCGCCGGCCTCGATGTCAAAGTCGACGCCGTCCAAAACGGCATCGCCTAGGGGCCGTGAGCCGGAGCTTCCTCCGAGGAAGTTGTTCCAGATGTAGTTAGCAACCTGATTGGCGTCATCAGCGGAGGTAAGAGAGTAGCCACCGGAGCCACCGCCGAGGGAGAGGAGCACTTTGATGCCTTTGGATTGGCAAGCTTTGATTTGGTCACTAAAGACATTGCAGGTGCTCGGGGTGCCGTCGCAGTGGCCGGCGAGGTTCAGTTGTGGGGTTTGGCCGTTGCCAAAGGCGGCCAAGAAAGCAATATTGATAAATTGGTAGTTTCCGGTGTTGCATGCGTCAGCGAGGGTGCCTTCACCGCCGTTTTGGCCCCAGTAGACTGCGATTCCGGCGGCGGACGATCTCTCAACGAAGGAGGAGGCAATGAGCAAGAGAGAAAGTAACAAGAGAGAAGAGTGTTTAACAGAAGCCATGGTTAATGTGTTTGATGAATCAATAATCTGAGTTGTATGGAGAGAATGGTTTCGTTGGGTGGTTTGAGTGAAGAAGAGAAGGAAGATATTTATAGTGTTTGTGGTGTGGAAAAGTCAGAGAAAGGAATCGTGGCTTTGGGGGAAGTGATTGTTTAAGGAAATGTGAATTGTTGAATAGTGAGGACAAATAGTCAAGTCTTAGGTCTGCTGCTTGACTAAATTAATACAACAATAACTCAAGTCAACATCAATTGAGACGCCACTTGGCAAATAATTAATTTTTTATTAACTATTAACTCTTGTTCTTAATATAAGATTCATTTTAATGAAGAGATTGAACTATAAAGTGAGTCTTATATTAAGGATATAACCAATGGTATTATTGAATATAGTCTTTTTTTATGTGTGCTTCTTAATTATTATTAAGGTGACATATTCTTTTTGTTTACATTGCCATGATTAAGTTATTTTTTTCTTAGTACTTTGGAGAAGATTAGACTCTTATTCTCACCAAAGTAATAATAAGAATAACAACAATAATAGCTTGGCAAAATAATATAATACTACTTCTATTTCTTAATATAAGATCTTATTTATAGCACATGATCCTATATTCAGCGACGGAGTTAATTTATGTGCCGAACTGTAGCCATCAATGTTGAAATAAGTTGTCATGAATTTAGGCGTGATGTACGGGGAGAGGTACGTATGCATTTCTACCAACGAAAGAGCAGTCAGGAGGCTAACATGATTGACTTCAATATGAAGATATGTATGCTTAACAAAAAAAAAAATGTAATAATATTTGTGGACGCATTTTTATTTATTAGCCCGTATATGGATATATATTCTTTCATTCTTTTAACGCTTTATAATTGAATTGTCGTGTGGGAGCATTTCTTTGTTTGATAGTTTTCAACTACAGTTCATATATTATTGTTTTTCGAATCCAGGCCTAAAAAAATGTTTTCTTTTATTTTTCTTAAATATTTGCAAGCAAGGAAATATTAAAATGATCTAAACTTTGTAAAATAAATAGTTACATGCCTACCAAATGGCACTGTATTCCTTTCACAACTATCATTAAAGCTAGTGGATCTTATCGCAATCAGAAGTCTGTGGAGAAGTTATTATTCGTTTCATCCATAAAATGACTAGAAAGTCAAAGTTTCTCATTATACCCTAAGGACTCGTAAAATTCGATGATGTAGAAAAATGAGAAATAAATAAAATATTATTAAAAATTTAAATAAAATTTATTATACTAGAAATATTATGTATATGTATATATCTTTTTTTATGTATATTGAAAAATATCCTCTAATCCTCGTTGTACTCGGAAAACTTAATTCGCAAAATAAAAATATTGTCAAAACAGTTATATAATAAATATTAACATTTTACATTATATATACTCACACATTAATTACTAGGGGTGGGCATGGGCTGGGCTGGGCAGGGCGAGACCCCTGCCCGATGCCCAGCCCAAAAGATGAACGGGCTATATTTTGCAGCTCGATACCCGGCCTAGCTAGATAGAAGCCCTAACTATTTCGAGCAGGGTAAGGGTGGGTTGGGTAGAGCGGCTCCCCTGCCCAAGTGGTAACTTCCTAACCAATATCACTGTACAAAACATCCAATTATACTTAATAAATATTATGTCAAACTTCAAATACATTCCATAATTTCACATATTGAGATATCTCAAAATAAATCTATAACTTAAGTGTTGAAATTAAAAAAAAAAAAACTAACACGTCTTATTAATTATATGACAAATTATGAAGTAATATGTGTTTGTATATGAATATTGATTGATATGAATAGGTGCAATTGCAATAGAGATTTCAAAGAAACTAAATTTTTTGTCTTAGATCTCAACTTTTTAATGCTTTGTATCATCTATCCAGATCAACAAACCACATCCATAAAAAAAAAAGCAATGAGTTATATGTAAACTATGGTGGATGGATATTAAATAATAATATAAAATATTTCATAAACATGAAATAATATATACACATATTAAATAAAATAATATGTATAAAATACTATTTATTTTATATAAAATAATATATATTTTAAATAAATTGTATATAATTTTCAGGGGCAGGGCCAAATGGGCACGGCAGTATCCCCTGCCTGATGCCCGGCCCTACCTGATAGTTCACCTGCCCAAAGATGCCCAAATTTTTATCGGGCCACTTTTTTTAGGCTGGGCAGGGCAATTTTTGACCAGGCTCGGGTGGGCATACAGGGCTCCTGGGCACTATGCTCACTCCTATTAATTACTTTGTTGTGTTAGACAGTGACCTTATATATATATGGGGGTTGGGTCTAGAGAAAATGGTTAGTCATTTATAATATAGCGAACCAAAGTTCGAATTCCTGCCAGAAAAGATGTCCACATTTAGTGTCCGACAGTGTTTCGAATAGAATTGCCTTCAATAGGAGGATACCTATGCTTAGAAGGAAAAAAGAAAGAAAAAAAAGAAAGTGACCTTATGTTACAAGCGTATAATAAAAGGTATGGCAGCCGAAAATGGGTCCATGTTTTAAATAAGACACTTATATATGATGCGGGGGAACATTAAAATTTGTTTGATTCAAGAGGGAGAGAGAGGAAGAGAAAAGAATAATATTTTAATGGAAGTTAAATATTAATTTTACAATTTCACAAAATATTATAATATCTGAAACAACAATCCATGTTCTTAATAATGTTTACAAAATGTGAAACAGAATAAGTAATTACAAATACATAGCGCGACAAAAAAATTATAAATAAATAATTATAAAAAAAATAACTATATCCTTTTATTTTGTAAATATAAATAACTACATCCAAGAGACATCACAAGCATCAACCCAACTATATCCAAGACATATACGCCACAAGCAGGAAGAGGCTGGTAATAACACAGAAACTCCCAAAGTACTTAGTGCAATACATGTTGAAGTTACGGTTTTAAGCATTCAACTCTGTACGTGTCAAACTGATTAATCATTCATTTTTTTTAAGCTATAAATTAAATGGAAATATGGGTTAAACTGACTCCAAGTACCTATATATTCTTAAAAGAGTTTTTTTTTTTGTACATATATTTTTGCATTGTTTTTGGTCCTTAGCTATACTCTATACAGTGCAAAATGTTGGTCTTTTAGTTTCATAAGGACTTGGCTGTAACCATAATATTGTTAACTTTATGCTCCGTTAAGTAGGTTCAAGTGGGATATTGACTAGGAATAGGAAGCAAAACCAAAACTCTTTAATTGGGCGTTAACACCGTTTTGAGTATATTGTCCAAAGCGTAAAGCATAACAGCCTGCCCTTTTGAAACAACCGATGAGTTATCTCCTGATAGGTAAAGAGCTTTGCCACTTCAATGCACCTTAAAATCATGGCAAGGAAGGGGCAATTAAAATCAGACAACATTATTATTCCAGATTAAGGCAACAAAGATCACAAATCAATCCAAGAATATAATTTTCATGATAAACCAAACACGTGAATGTTATTTCAAGAAATCATCTGCGGTTAGTTACGTGGAGAGCAGGCAATTTCGCTTATATTCCTCTCAATCACCACCTTTGGTGGTCCATGCCGCAGGATTCAGCTTCTTTGATGAAAAATCATCATGTAGCTTATATATTACTGCATGTCCCTTATCTTTGGAACCTTGTATATCTTGGAACATGCAACTTCTTTGTTCAGCATATCACACAGAGACAGTAAATGCTATTGCTTGAATCTCCATTTACATTTTGAACAATTTTGATAAGATAATTTGGTGTGGTAATTCTTCTGGCTCAACTTGATGAAAATGGGGTTGTTTTTCTTTTAATGATCAAAATCACTCGGTCAATGATCATTTTTGGAAATTCATGTGAAAAATTCGACTCCATGCTAAGCAAATTCTCTTTCTATGGAACCTGTTGAATAATGTTATTTACCACCTTGTGAGATTCTCAATTTCATCATCTACATTCTCCTAGATTGTGTGTTTGGATGCCAAGCTGAAGAAACTCTCTAATCTGTTTCTCTCACTTGTCCTTTGGCCAGATCCCTCTGCTTAAGTAGTGCATCAATTAGAATTATATTCCCACTCATGATTTTTCTGAATTTAAGAGCTTGTTAAAGCAAATTTTGTTGCAGTTGCATAAAGATGAACACCTTCAAAAATAGAGGCATCACAAATATTTTTGTCATGGGATTATTTGATATAGAGGATCAATCTTAAAGGATTTCCTTTTTAGGGCTTCTTTATTTTGTAGCTTAAATTCAGGATTGATAGCATCCGGAGCAAGGCCTTCTCTATCTGTTTATTTTGTAGCTTACACCTCCCTGCTAGTTTCTCACATTTGAACTACTTCACATGGCAGGAAGTCCTTTCTCTGTTATATGGTTTTAATTTTCTTGGTGTCCAAACTATTACTTATGAATGCTTTTACCTTTCTTTTTCTTCTTCATTAGGGTCTCTTAGTGTATATAATATGAAGGAGGTTTCTTATTTAATGTCATTTTGTCTTGCTTTAGCGAAAAAAAGTTATGTATATCACACATGAGAAAAGCCGAAGACGGAACAAAAATTAAAATTCCTATCACCAAGCCAGATACAGCGTATTTCATGCATGTTAGTTTAAAATCCTCAGCAGATTCATCCAGTACGTATCAAGTATGGTGTCCCCAACACACTTGTCTGCTTATGCACCAATCCTTAATGCTGGGAAGCCAGTGATTATAAATCTGTCATTAACATAAGTCAGACAATATATTGACAACATAAACACAATGAGATATCAGATCGGACAGTAACATTAATTAATACATTAAGGAGTTATACTTTGTGCATTACAAAAGAGCAGGTTGGAATACACTTTCATGTTGCATTAGACAGTACGTCTACACCACAATAAAAGCAATTGAAGATTAAAAAGAAAAACTATACTGTAATCAGACTGAAGTAGCCTGAGCTTTAATTTACATTTTTCTAATGAATAGTACGTGATTAATAATTACCTATACTGCACATTAACACAAATATATATATATATATATATATAAATAAGAATATATAAACATCACCACTAGAAAATTGAAGACTACCTGTACAGGCCAGCAACCTCATTAGTGTCCTATATATCCTTGTTCATCAAATTAAGTATAACAAGACCAAGCATTCAAAGCAATATTATGTAAAATTATTTTCATTATATATTATTTATTTTCATAACACTACAAAAAACCAGCATATTACCCACGGAATTCCGTCTCTGAAATAAAATTACCCACGGATTAGGGACGGAAACAGAATTACCGACGGATCACAGACGGAATTTTTATTCTGTCGGAAATTACCAACGAATTACCCACGGAAAAAATTCCGTCTGTAATTACCGACGGAAATTACCCACGGAAAATTTTCCGTCGGTAATTATCCACGGAATTTACCCACAAAAAATTTTCCATCGGTGATTACCCACAGAATTTACCCACGGAAAAAATTCCGTCGGTCATTACCCACAGAATTTTTCCATGCGTAATCCATCGGTAATTTAATATTATTTTTTTAAAAAAAATTCCACATGGCGACCTTAAAAGAGGCCACGTGGTAACTATGTCAATCTCAATCAGAGGCTGCTGAAGCCGGTCCATGACTGGCTAATGCAAGTGCTTAGGAGGTTTCCTATGGATGGAACCTTCGCTTTTACTAAGCTAAGGTGGAATCAGCACAAACCTCTTGATCGACTAGTTGGCAATCAAACCTGTTACTCTTTTGATTTAAAATCTGCCACTGATAGGTGGCCAGTATTATTTATCTTTGAAGTGTTTAAGGTTTGTTTTGGTCAGCCGTTCGCTTCGAGTGTTATTGATTCAGCACTAGCCTTTAATTTCTGTGAGGTCCCATTCATAAAGAAGAAGGACTCTCAAGTCTATTTTAGGGTCGGACAGCCGCTAGGATATTACTCCTATTGGCCGCACTTACTAACCTTGAATTTGGTGGTGTGCAGAGCAGATATACCCAGGTCAGCTTTTTGACACAAGTATGCCCTCCTTGGTGATGATATTTTCATCGCTGATGAGGAGGTTGCCCGTGAATACAGCACTATATTAAAGCAGCTGGATGTCCAGATATCATTGCCAAAATCTATTGTTTCGTGCAATGGTACCATGGAGTTCGCCAAGCGGTATTGGACCAAGGACATGCAAGTGGACTTGTAACCGATATCCCTTCGGGCTTTAACAGCCTGTAGATCCACCGTTGGTCTTGTTCAGTTAGCCTCACAGTACAACATCACTTCTGTGAACGTACTTCAGCAGTTGGCTGGGGCTGGCTACCGGGTTCGTGCTCGCCTTATGTCGAATCAATCTAAACGATGGACTAGACTTAAGGTGGCCGCGGGTAAGGCTTTCAGGTTAGGGCAACTACCTTTAGAGTTTTTGATTGGTCGAGGTTCTCCTCTCAATCCTTACCTTAAAGGGAAGATGGTAGCCTATCTTCTTAGGGAAATTCGCCCTAGGGAGATCAAGCTTTTCTTTTTCCTCAAGAGCTTGTGTTTGATGGTGAACGAGAGATTGATATGGCGGCCGGTTGGTCGGTATCAACAACTCCTCAATGGTTGTTCGATCCACAAACCATTATCAAACATGATCGATGGATTTTAGGTGGTTACAAAGGTACTGATTTTATTATGGCTCCTGTAGATTTACCATCTACAAAAGAGTAAGGAAGCATGAGCTTTAAGGTTTCTTTTGCTTGTGATCAATCTAGTGAACTCTTTCAAGCGGCTTTAGGTTCAGACTTAAATCTTTTTCTTTTCAGGCGTTAGTCGAGGGAGGAGAGCAAAGCGAACAATGGACATCACCAAAAGCCCCCCACCGCCCGCCCCTACATCTGGCCCTGGCAGCCCCCGAGTAAGGGCCACGTGTCCCTCTAACCTTGCGCTACGTGTCTCTGTGAAATAATTGTTACATTTTGTGACTAAGGTGGGATTTAAACCTTAGACCTTTGGTATGTGTTCTGATGCCTTTGCCAGTTGAGCTGCTATAACCTTGCGTTATTTATTCTCGTAATAATATATATAAGTAATAATTAAAAAAAAAATATAATATTAAAATAAATAAATATAATTAAATATATATTTATATATAATTATATTTTTCATTTTTTATAATATAAAATTTTTTAATTTCTAATTTCGTTTAAATATTTAATATTAATATAAATATATACAATATTACAAATATACTTATAAATAATTATATATTCCGTTTTTTATAATATAAATTTAAAATTTTTTAATTTCTTATTTAATTTAAATATTTAATATTAATATAAATATATATAATATTAAATATATATTTAAATATAATTATATATTTTTATTTTATGATATAAAGTTTAAAATTTTTAATTTTTTATTTCATTTAAAATTTTTATTATTAATATTATATATATTTAATATATTATATTAAATATTAATTTTATGATATTTAAATTTTTATTTGTTATAGATTATTTTTATTTTTATTATTTTATATGAATTATTAAAAGATGATAAAAAAATTATTAGTTTTACCAACGGATTACCCACGGAATTCCGTCGATAATTTTTCATTCAAATTACCCACAGAACTCCGTGGGTAAGGCGTAAGTAATTACCGACGGAAAAAATTCCATGGGTAAAAGTCAGATTTACCGACGGAATTTTGATTCCGTCAGAAATTACCGATGGATTACCCACGGAAAAAATTCCATGGGTAATTACCGACGGAAATTACCCATGGAAAATTTTCCGTCGGTAATTACCCACGGAAAAAATTTTGTGGGTAATCCATCAGTATTTACTAACGGAATTTTTTCCGTTGGTAATTTTTCCGACGGAAAATCCGTTGGTAAATCGTAGGAAATTACCGACGGAAATAATTCTGTAGGTAATTCCGTCGGTAATAACATGTTTTTTTGTAGTGTAACTCACTATATTATTATATATTATATAAATTATTATAATATAATACTCCATTTGATTGATTATTAATAAAAACATATTTACCTAATTTGATTAAATTAAGAAAGTAGTTAAGTTACATCTTCCTAAATTCTCTCATTCCCTCTCCTCCTATTATTGTTGAGAAAGCATTAATAAGAGATAAATTAGGAAAGAATTAACAAATATGAAAACTATGTCTTATATTTAGAACGAAGATTAACTCTCCAAGTATGTCTTATATTAAGGACAGGAGGGAGTAATAAAATATTATAGAAATTTTCCGTGCAAATGGACTTGAACGAGGCAAGACCAAGAGCAAGGGTCCACGCGGTGGATTCATAATTTCATATAGGCTAGCTTACCTTCTTGTGTTTCAATGGCACTGCTTCATGCTTTGATTTAATTACGCGCTTTCTAGACTCTAACATTACTTCTAGTTTTTGACGGGTCACGACTACAGCCACCAATTTTAATCTTCTGTCTCCTGTCTTTTATTGATGATTAAGAAACTCATATACTTCATATGATTCTTAATGTAAGACACAGTTGATTCTTTTAGAAAGATTAAGTAAACTAAATAAATTGTATTAAAGTTTTTATATTTATCGTTTCTCTCCAAATTAATTTGCATGAGTTATAAACTAATATATAATCTACCAATATATAATATATTCTATGAGTAAATTATTTATTTAATTTCATTAATCTCTCCAAAAAAAATCAACCGTATCTTATGTTAAGGATAATAGGGAGTATCTCACACACAAATATATGTACAGCTTCGTCTTAGCTTAAGCCAGAAGGCAATCAGTAAGTATAAGCACCACGCCAATGGCTATCACGCATGAGATAAGCAGGTATATGCTCTGTAATATTAGCAAACATACTTGGGTTGTGTAGGAGTAAAATCTTGTATACTAATATACTATATATGAGCAAGAAGTTATTTGTTATTTACAAGCACCAATTCAAGACATCAGGTACGAGGAGAGAGAGATTGACAATAATATAGAAATCGATGATGCATGAGAGGTTAAATCTAATGAATCTACACTAATTAATTGGGACACAAACAAGTATTTTCCCAGTGGTAGGTCGAGTAATAAGCATGAATGATTCAAACAAGAAGAGAAATCAAATAAAAAAGACACGGTTGGTATCTGCTTCCTCTTGAAGCTGCAACAGACGTTCAAGTTGGACTTCAACATCTCCCATATCAGGCCTCTCATTGGGATCTTCACTCAGGAAACTCTGTGTAATGTTCATATACAGTTTCCAACACTCTTCTGCTATTTCTCCCACCAATCTCTGATAAAAAATTCCCTCAGCATTTCTTGTTTCTGCCAAATTACGTAGAGAAACCTCATGCTCCATCAAAATTTGGCCTGGACGTTTTCCACAAATTAGTTCTAACAAAACTACTCCAAAAGAAAAGACGTCAATTTTATACGTCACATTAGTACCCCTAAAGCACTCTGGAGCTGTGTATCCCATAGTACCTACAATTTGGTCCAACGCTAAGGGCTTAGCACCCTTTGCTGAAAATTAAACTTTGGTCCTTTCAAAGAGAGCCAGAAAAATGTGAGTTTGGGAACCCAATTCTTGTACAAATGAATGGTAGACGGTGCAATACCACGATAAATGATGGTGCGTTTGGTACCAGAGTGAAGGTAGTGTAATCCACGCGCCACCCCTATACTGATCTCTAGCATCTTCTTCCACGAGAGAGTTGGTGAATTTCTATCTTTTTCGTAAAGTTGTTGATAGAGTGTTCCGTTTGGGGCGTAGTCATGGGCCACAATCAATTCATTTCTATCACCGCAAAATCCAACGAGAGACACCAGATTGGGGTGATGTACCAGGCACCTATAGATGATATATTGTCCTTATATAGTGAGAGCCTCTCTGAGGAACTCTCTTCTCGTAGACGAAGTCGCATCCGCATCAATGCAATATTTTTGAGCTGGCCATTGATGGAGATGCAAGCCCTGTGCAACACACTAAAGCCTCCTTCACCGATAATCCAGCTTTTGTCAAAGTTGTTGGTGGATTTTCGAAGCTGCAAAAGAGAAAAGCATTCTCTATTGATGCTCTCTCAACAATAATTAAAGAAGAGAGAAAATGGGGCAATTAAAAAAGGTGATTGGGATATTTTAAAAAATATATGTCATATTAATTAATTAACTTAACTACATTTTTTAATCTAATTAAATTAGATATATATATCTTATGTTAAGATGCTTCAAACACTTTTAGTATACTTTATTAGTTAACCCTTCTTTAACTCTATATTTTTAACAATTTAAAAATGTGACATTAACACCGTCAAGTAAGGGAAGGTAGACTATTGGCTACTTATATGACTTGTGTGTAAGAACTAAAACTCATTATATATAGACCAACAGTGGGTTTAAAACCAATAATAAAGGTAACTTAAAGGTGTGACAGAAAATATAAAAAACCGATCGAGTTGACTGACAATATAAAATATTAGTGAATATTTCCACAATAATTTTTTTTAACATTTTAATTCATATGGAAAAAATACAAAAAAAAAAAGGTGGTATAGAAGCTTAATTTTATTGTGGTAAATCGATTTCTTCACTTAAAAATGATTTTATCACTCAAAGCCATTTTTTCCCCCTTTGTCACACGTTCAAATTACCCTTTTATGGGGTTAAACCCAACACTCCGTGTCCCTATATATATATATATATATATTTTAACAATTTTTGGGTTTGATCTTTATACTTTTTAATAAGTTGTAGTTTTAATCCCTACATGTAATAATTAAGCTAAATTAGTCCTAGCCAATAATTCACATCAACCAATTTAACGATGTTGATGCCACATTAGCTAAGTTAATATCATAAATAGATTCAAATTTTTAAGAAACTAAAGAGACAAATATTTTGGATGGCATAAAGTATAGAGACAAAAACCAAAATCCGTTAAAATTATAGAGTTACAATGGGTTGGACTCTGGAAATATATAACCATTACTATTGATTACTCTCCGGTTCTATTTATAAAAGCCTGATAACCGAATTATACGATTTAAGAAAGCAGTTAAAATTAGTTAAAAGTAATAAGTATGTCTTGAAATAAACTTTTTTTTCAAGTATATCCTTATTTTAAGTAGACAGGTAAGAGAGAGAAATAGAGTAAACATAAGCATCAGTAACCTTTAATTAATGCAATATATATAATTAATGAAAGGCACATATGGAAAAAAAAGTTATTAAATGTTGAGACTATTCAAATTTTGGTCTCTTATAAAAAAGACTGGAGGGAGTGTTCTTCATTAAAAAAAGCTGATTATTTTTGAGAAATCGAGCTATGTGTTTAATTAAAAAAATTTGAATATTTCTTCTCCTAATTGGGGGGGGGGGGGAGATCAGTTTCAATTTGAACATTTTAATAAATTTGGATGTGTTAGGAAAAACAGGTACACCAATAATAAAATAATATTGTATTATTTTAGCCTGCGTTAACAGTGAAGTGTTGAAGGCAAAAAAATAAAAAAAAAACAGTGAAGTGATTTAATTTGTTTTTTAGTATCTAATTTTATTTATGATTACAAAGGATAGACTGAAAAGAAAATAACAACCTGAAAAGACAAATGTTTCAACTGTATACTTTATACAAAGAAGTTGTTGGCTGTTTTGTATAAATCCTATCCTAATATGCCAACAAGCACCATAGCTCCTCAACCACCAATGGCATTAAAGGATACAACATACAGAATTTAATTTTGAGTATACTGCTCTAGTCCTTACTATAAGTCCATCTTAGTTAATTCTCTCATACCAAGGATAGTTAGTTAAGTTATTAAATATGCTTAAAGTTTTTTAAGTTTCCCCTTATTAAAATTTTTTCTCTTTTTACATTTACAAGTTATTCTCACAACTCTCTCCTCTTTCTCCTTTTTCAAGAAGAATTAAATAAAGATAAAATTGGAAAACATTAGTTAATAACATGTAAGCGAACTTATATTTAGAACAAAAAAATTCTTCTAAAAGTGGACTTATAAAAAGGATCAGACTAGTATTACTGTAGCAAAACATGCTTATTCCAAAAGAGATTTTCATATTCACTTTAACAATTCTTAATTCAAATTGATCTCATTAACATGAGAGCATTCTCTTGTATCTATTCATCTGAAAAGTTGTATATTCAATTCCATGCAACGAGACACACAGAAATAAAGCTACAAAAATGGTAGACAATAACTAAATGTATACCCCAAGACACACCAACTTACATAAGGCATGAAATCTTTTAAGAAGTTGTACTTTGTGCTTTACAAACTAGCACGTTGGAATATACTTTCAGGTTGCATTAGATATCTACACCAAAATAAAAGCAATTGAAGGGGAAGAAAAAAAACTATACTGTAATCAGACTGAATTAACCTGAGCTTTAATATACATTTTTCTAGTGAATAGTCGCAAATTTATAACCCAAGCCAGCATAATCCTTTCAATTAAATTATTACAACATAAGACACACATAAAGATTATTCACAGATCAATGATTCAATTTCGGTGAACCAAATAGATAGTTCTTCTGCAGATTTCGCCTCAAGCATATAGCAGAAGTAAAACAAGATAAAATATAAAATATGCTTGCATTTGATTCATTGCGATATATGGTGCTTTATTATTTTTCGTAGTGGTAGTGGTATTCCATACATATAACGAGTTTAACCGTAGCAAATGAGTTGCAATAAAGTTAATTAAGCACCATGCATGCCAATGGCTATTATGTTTGAGAAAAGCAGTTATATATGGTATATATTATTAGCCAAAAATACTGGCTTGGTGTGGGAGTACAATCTTGATAAATAGTCCTTCTGACCCTTAATATAAGATATATGTACATAATTTGATTAGATACAAGAAGTTAGTTAAGTTAGTTACTATGATATATATTTTCCAAAATGCTTCAGTCATCTTCTTTAATTCCCTCATTCCCTTTCTTCCTTGATTATTGTTAAGAGAGCATCAATAAGAGTAAATTAGAAAAAGAATATTTTCGTATATTAATGACAAGAGGGTGTACTATGCTATGAACAAGAAATTACAAGCACAAACCCAACTATATATATATCCACGAGTAGGAAGAGACTGACAATAATATAGAAATGGATTATGAAAGGTTAAATCTAAAGAATCCACTAATTAAGAGACACAAACAAGTATTTTCTAGTGGTGCAGTAAGCGTCAAAGATTGAAACAAGAAGTGAAATTAAATCAGGAAAGCATTGTTGGCATCTTCTTCCTCTTGAAGTTGTAATATAGGTTCAAGTTGGACTTCAACTTCTCCCATATGAGGCCTCTCATTGGTATCTTCCCTCAAGCAACTCTCTGTAATCTCCAAATACAATTTCAAACACTGTGGTGCTATTTCTCCCACCAATCTCTCATCAATAATTCCCTCAGCTTTTCCTTTTTCTGCCAAATTATGTACTTCATGCTCACTAATAATTCGAAATGAAGTCTTTCCGCAGATTAGATCTAACAAAACTACCCCAAAAGAATATACGTCACTTTTTTGCAAGACATTAGGAGATTCCTACGTACCTTCAATAGATTCAAACTCTATGCGCTTCACATCCTTTTCTGAAAGCTTTGGTGCTTTCATAGAGACCCAAAAAATGAGAGATTGGGAACCCAATTGTCGTCCAACAGAATGTTAACCGGTGCTATAGCGCCGTGAATGATGGTGCGTTTGGTTCCGGAGTGAAGGTAGTGTAAGCCACGCGCCACCCCTATACTGATCTCTAACCTTTTCTTCCACGAGAGTCTTGGTGAATTGCTGTCTATGCCGTAAAGTTGATGAAAGAGTGATCAGTTTGAGGCGTAGTCATAGACCACAATCATTTCATTATTGTTAGATGTCAACGACAATATCTCTTCTCCGTCAGGAATATCGTCCACCGCCAAAGAAGAATGTGATAAAAACGTATAGGATTAGAAAATGTTTCAACGGTTTCATATTGAATCACTTGTATATAAATATGCACTTGTACATTAACATAAATGAGAATTCCTGATCTCACCTTTAACCTTTTATCTCCAAGTAAACTCACTCGTCATTTAAACTGTTTTATCTCACTCTTCCCTGACTATTGTTTAATTCAGGATCTAACGACGAAGCAGATTATTGGTAGAGGCTATGAATCTGGTGGGCATTACAAACTTGATGATCAGGTGCCACGTTCTGTTGCTTGTTCTGGTGGGTCATCTCTCTTTGAAGTTCATTGTCGTCTCGGTCATAGTCGTTGTCCTCTCTCCGAAAATTGTATCCACAATTTTCTTCTGTGTCTACTTTAGATTGTGAGTCATGTCGGTTTGCCAAACACCATCGTGTGCATTTGGCACCTCGCAACAATAAACGGGTTGCGTCCCCCTTTGAGTTAGTACATTCTGATGTTTGGGGTCCTTGTTCAGTTCTGTCTCAGACCAGTTATCGTTATTTTGTCACTTTTGTTGATGATTTTTCCCGAACCACCTGGCTTTACTTAATGAAATAGCATTATGAATTGTTTACTCATTTTCATAATTTTTATGCTGAAATTCAAACCCAGTTTAACATCCCTGTGAAAATCTTACGAAGTAATAATGCAAAAGAATATTTTTCCGCACCATTCATCGATTACATGCAAAGTCATAGTATTCTTCACCAATCCTCTTGTGTTGATACCCCTGCTCAAAACGATGTTGCTGAAAGAAAAAACCGTCATCTCTTAGAAACTGCCCGAGCTCTCATGTTTCATTCCTTTGTCCCTAAAAGTTTTTGGGCTGATGCTGTATCTACTGCCTGTTTTCTCATCAATCGCATGCCTTCGGCTGTTCTTGGTGGGGATATTCCATATTCCACTCTATTTCCTACAACTAAGTTGTTTCCAGTTGATCCTAAAGTCTTTAGTTGTGTCTGTTTTGTTTGAGATGTCCGTCCTATTGTTAGCAAACTTGATCCCCAGTCCCTAAGATGTGTTTTTCTTGGCTATTCTCGAGTTCAGAAAAGTTAACGGTGTTATTCTCCTGATCTCTGTCGTTACCATGTGTCCACTGATGTTATGTTTCATGAGTCATCTTCTTTCTTCAAGACTTTGCCCGTCTTTGAGTCTTCCTCTGTCATGGATAGTTCGAAAGATCTCTTAGTATATCCTGTCTTTGTCTCACCAATACAGGCTACTGTTCCGGATCCTGATATTATCAATGATGTTGATGTTGACAATGATTCACCTTTGCCAGCTCCTGCTTTGCTGAATGATTCTATTGATGACTCCCTAGTTCCTGCTTCTGTTTCCGCTGATTCTCCTCTAGCTGTTGCTGAACCACTTGTTCCTGCTTCTCTTGGTGATACTTCTGATAACCTGCCCATTGCACTTCGTAAAGGTACCCGTCCTCATTGTCCTCCCAAACGCTATGCTGACTGTACATATCCTATCTCATCTTTTATGTCCTATCGGTCTTTGTCTCCTGTTTCATCTTCTCTTGTTGCCACTCTTGAATCCATCTCTACACCTACTACCCTTCACCAAGCCCTAGCTCACCCTAGTTGGCGTGCCGAAATGGAAGAAGACCTCTTGGCATTAGAAACAGCTGGTACCTGGACTCTTGTTGATCTCCCTCCTGGCAAGAAAGCCATTGGATGTAAATGGGTCTTTGTTGTTAAGACTAAGGCTGATGGTTCCTTGGAACACCTAAAAGCTCTCCTTGTTGCCAAAGGATATGCCCAAACATATGGTCTTGATTATTCCGAGACTTTCTCTCCTGTGGTGAAACTCACTTCAGTTCGTCTTCTTATTTCTTTGGTGGCCACAAATCATTGGGATTTCATCAATTAGATGTTAAGAATGCGTTTTTGAATGACAACCTTCTTGAAGAAGTTTATATTGAGCAACCACCTGGGTTTATTGCTCAGGGGGAGAATAGGAAAGTGTGTTATCTTCAGAAGTCACTATATGGTCTAAAGCAAAGTCCTCGAGCCTGGTTTGATAAATTCTGTGATGTGGTCAAGAAGTTTGGGTTACGTCAGAGCAAGTGTGATCACTCTATGTTCTACCAACAATCTGATGCAGGCATGATTCTTTTAGTAGTATATGTTGATGATATTGTGATTATAGGAAGTAACTGTTCTGGAATCTCAGAACTTAAAATCTTCCTGAACTCTCACTTCCAGACAAAAGATTTGGGATCATTAAAGTACTTCCTTGGTATTGAGGTTTTGAGAAGCAAGAAAGGTATTCTTTTGACTCAGAGAAAGTATGTTCTCGATCTCTTAAAGGAGACTGGAAAACTTGGAGCTGCACCAAGCAGCATCTCCATGATTCCAAATCCCTTTCTGGATCTTGATGCTAGTATGTTTGATGCGCTTCTTGATGATTTGAAGAAGAGGACTGATCCAGAGAAATTAAAGCCATTTTCATTTCCTGAGAGATATAGAAGACTCATTGGGAAGCTGAATTATCTAACAGTAACTCGTCCTGATATAACCTTCTCAGTCAGTAGGCTCAGCCAATTCATGGCATCACCAACAGTGGCACAATGGGAAGCTTTAGAACATATCTTGCATTATTTGAAAGGCTCTACAGGTCTTGGTATTCTTTATATAGATTATGGGCACACTAAAGTTGAGTGCTTTTGTGATGCGGATCATGCAGGATCAAAGGCCACAAGACAATCCACTACGGGTTACTGTGTGTTTGTTGGTGAAAATTTGATATCTTGGAGAAGTAAGAAGCAAGGGGTTGTGTCAAAATCAAGTGCAGAAGCGGAATACAGAGCCATGTCACAGTCAGTACAAGAAATTGTGTAGGTACTTCAGCTTTTAAAGGAAATTGGCATCATCACAACATTACCTGCAAAACTATGATGTGACAATAAAACAGCACTTTATATAGCATCAAACTCGGAGTTCCATGAACGTACTAAACATATTGAAATTGATTGCCACTTTATTCATGACAAGATCAAAGAAAATATTGTATCTACAGTACAGGGCACATAAGGTCCGACGACCAACTAGCAGATCTTCTGACAAAAGCCTTAAATGGGACACGTGTTGAATATCTTTGTACCAAGTTGGGCATGATAAATATATATGCTCCAACTTGAGAGGGAGTGTTAGATGTCAACGACAATATCTCTTCTCTGTCAGGAATATCGTCCACCGCCAAAGAAGAATGTGATAAAAACGTATAGGATTAGAAAATGTTTCAACGGTTTCATATTGAATCACTTGTATATAAATATGCACTTGTACATTAACATAAATGAGAAGTCCTGATTTATCTAAGTACAATTATAATCATCACAAAATCCAACAAGAGACACCAGATTTGGGTGGTGAAGCTGGCACAAAAATATGATATCCTGCTTATAAAGTCAGGTCCCTCCCTCCGCTTCTTGCCGGAGCCGCTTCACTGCGACATGTTTGGGTTGGCCATTGACGGAGATGGAAGCCCTATAGGCGACACCATAAGGCCCTTCACCGATAATCCAACTTTCGTCAAAGTCGTCGGTCGATTTTCAAAATTGAGCAAGAGAAAATCGATGACCTAGATGTTCTATTGATGTGGAAGGTTGTTTAGTAGAAGTAGAAGAAACAGAGCCTCCAAAGCACTTGAGAATGAAAGCCATTATTCTTAGCAACGTCGGCTAGCAGACGCGCTTGAGGCAAAATAAAAGAGCTAGAGAAGGGAGTCCACGCGGACGCCGGAGAATAGTCAGCATCGTTGTCATACGTTACTCGATAGACCTGCAACTAGAGCTGGGAATTCGGGCCGAGCCCGTCTGGCTGGCCCGTTTAGGCCCGAGCCCTTCAAGGGCCGGGCTTATGATTTAGAGGCTAAAAAGAGAAGCGGGCCTAAAAGGGCCGGCCCTGTAGGGTCGCAAGCCCTGTAGGGCCGGCCCTACAGCCCTGAGGGCCGGCCCTTTTAGACCCGTTTAATATTTTTTTAAAATAAATTAATAAATATAATATCATTATATCAAATTATCAATATGAGAGACACCTAAGTACCTAATAGAGTATTAATAGCAGGCAAACACTTATTAATTTGTTTGATTTATTTTATTTTCTACAATGATTTATTAATTTAAACTTTAAAAAATAGGCTAATTTGGACATTAGATGATTATTTTAACTAAAAATTTATGAGTTTTAAAAATAATGTATCTCAATTTAAAGCAAAATAATAAATAAATTGTAAAACTTAAAAAATAAATTTTTTTGAATTAAAATGAGTTTAAACCCGTTTAGGCCCGAGCCCGTGAAGGGCTAGCCCTGTAGGGCCGAGGGCCTCAAAAATATTGTACTTTTTAGCAAATGGGCCTAAACCGGCGGGCCCGTTTAGGCCCGAGTCCGTGAAGGGCCGGCCCGTATTCCCGGCTCTACCCGCAACTAAAATACTTTAATTAATTTTAATTTTTACGTGTGGAGAACTATTTCTCCCTCGGGTCATTAGTTTACTACATGGGACGTTCTGTGGCGATGACATGTTTCCAGACACGAGGCTGTCAGAATTGTTTTCTTGTTTTTACATTTTACCCATTTCAATAACTCATACGAGCATTACTTTTGGAGGGGAATACTCCATTTTTCCTCTTTCTCATATTCTTCTTACAATTTCATTTTTATTTTTAAATTATGAAATAAATGTTTTAAATTTATTTATTTGTTTTGTATTACAGTTATAAACTATATAGATCAGATTTTAAGAGTTTTAATTTATTTATTTATGCTTAAAATAATAATTTTATAAAATATTCAATTTGAACTATTTATTTTTTAATCTCACGGTGGATATAAGATTATAAGAATAAAACTAAGAAAAATTCCAACATTCTCTCCCCTCCCAAAAATTTCTCTCTTGCACATAAATGAGATTATTTTTGACAAACAAATTACATTTTTGGGAAAATCCCATTGAAAGCTTTCTAAAATATCAAAATCCTAAATTAGACTTTTAAATTTAACATATTATAAACCAAATCAAGAAACCCAATTCATAATTTTAGGATTGCATGAGTTTACTCATATGTCCTCTTCTCATCTCCGTTTTTTTCTTCCTCTCATTCTCCATCCATCTCTTCTCTTCTTCAAGTTCTAATTGGGATTTTTTATTCACTAAGGATTAATGATTTTTGGAACAACACCAACACTATCATTCCCAACTCGAGTTACGATCACGGCAGTCCCAATCACGATGTGAAAGCGAACCCCCAAATTAAATAAGAAGTCTAGCAGTTCTTAGGATGCGGCTTCATTGGGTCAGTGCTTTCAAAATTTATCACTTGGCTACAATAAGTCGCCAGAGGAAGAGACTTTCAAGGAATAACATTCAGGAGACTAGTTTTGGAGGAGTGGTTTGTTTGGGTTCGATCTTGAAGTTGTTCATGTGCCGACTTGAAAATGGCGACAACTTGGTGGCCAGGTTATGGGGTTGTATCATTGGTCTCTGTGGGGTTTGGGATGGAGGCTTTCGGAATGTAAAACTCTTCTTAATTCATTAGAGGTAATTGGACTTAGTAACCCTGTGAATTTTGATATGCATGAAAACGCTAATCTTATCTCGAAATTGCAAAATCTGGTTCAACGGAATTGGGAATGCAAATATTAGTCGAGAAGATCATAGGTCCGTGGATTCCACTTGCCAAGAGGGCTCTTTTGCTAGCACCAGCCACCAGGGCTTCAGATTCTGTCTTGTGAATCTACTGTATTTTAGCTGATAGTTGAAACACTTAGCTTGTTTGTGTTTCTTTTCTCTCAGTTCTTAGATGTCATTCTTGTCAAAAAAGGATCCCAGTGTTTGAGAGTTTTCTTTTTCAATAACTCAGTGGTAAAAAGGTAAATTGACTAAAACTTTAAATCCCAATTTGGGTCATGTGACCTAATTTATAATATGTTAAATTTAGAAGCCTAGTTTAGGATTTAGATAGTTCAAAAGGCTTTTAATGTCTGAACAAAAAAAAAGGCTTTTAATGGAATTTTCCCTACATTTTTTATATTTATTGTATCCAACTAATTTTAAATAACATCTTGTATAACATAATTCAATTATTTGTTGCTTATAATAACAAACGGAGGGAGGCTAATTAAGAAGGTCACATCCTCAAGCCATCTTGCATACAAATCTTACGAGATGCCACTGCCGTTGAACTTGAAGCCCAGCTTCAGTTGTTACACTACTACAAAAAAGGGATTTAGTGGCGTAATTCTTATGGCAGTTTTTTCAAAAAGCGCCAAAGGTAATTATTTATTTTTTAAAATAAAGGTTATTTTAAAGCTTTGGCGCTATTATAAATGTCATAATAGACGTTAACTTTATATGACACTTTTCTGAATAAGCGCCAAACATTGTCATCAATATTTAAAAAAAAACCAATAAGAAGCTTTGGCGTTTTATGTGGAAGCGCCAAAGCTTCTTATATTTTTCAAAAAAACAAAAAAGGAAAATATAATAGGAAGCTTTGGCGCTTCCTTAAAAAGCGCCAAAGCATCCTATATTTTTAAAAATATATATACATATAATATGAAATTTAATATATTATTTCTTCTTTCTATTTAATCTTCCTACGGCCTTACACATATGTTTGACAAAAGAAGTTTAATTTCTTTCTGACTATTGTAATATGCCTATTGTATTTGCATTATGCATTTTTAAAAAAAAAAATTAAATCAATTTTTTTTAAAATTTGGGTCATAACATTTATTATTGGTAAAGGTTTAATAGTTACAGTCAATGTAACACTATATGATATCTTTGCCATACTTTTTGTTCTTTCTTTTTATAAATCCAATATTATATGCTTAAATATATTATTGTCACTAGTATTAACTTGCACTTATAATGAAGCGTAAAACTGAGTGAGCTCCATGAAGTTCATTAATTTTTTTTGTAAAAAGGCCATATTCCAAAAGAAAAAACTAAAAAAAAAAATATTATAATAGGAAGCTTTAGCGTTTCCTAAGGAAGCGCCAAAGCTTCTTATGTATTTTTAATTTTTTTGAAAAGGCCACATACAAAAAAAAACTAAAATAAAAAAAGAAATATTATAATAGGAAGCTTTGGCGCTTCCTAAGGAAACGCCAAAGCTTCTTATAGGAAGCTTTGGCGTAAGGAAGCTTTGGCGCTTCTTTAGGAAACGCCAAAGCTTCTTATATAGAAGCTTTGGCGTTTCCTAAAGAAGCGCCAAAGCTTCCTATTTATTTTTTTAAAAAAAAGTTCAATCAGCTTCTTCGATTGCGTGTGTGTCTAGCTATAAAGTAAATTTAAATTAAGTGTTTTTTTTTCACTTGGGTCATTATATTATTATACATTTATCATTTTTAAAGGTTTAATAGTTTCAATCAACGTAAAGTTATATGATATGTTTGTCATGCTTTTTGCTCTTTCTTTTTATAGATCCAAATTATCTGCTTGAATATATTGTTGTCACTAGTATTAACTTACACTTATAATGAAGCGTAAAACTGAGTGAGCTCCATAAAGTTCATCAATTTTTTTTATAATGAAGCGTAAAAGTAGTATATACTTGACCATTGTTAGAAAAAGAATCAACACATAAAATATAGTTAAACTAACCAATTACATAAACACAGTGCCAAAACTTCATATTGAAAAAATAAAAAATAAAAAACACAATAGAAGCTTTGGCGCTTCCTAAAGAAGCGCCAAAGCTTCCATTTTTTAAAAAAAATTTTATTTTAAAAATGGGAAGCAATGACATTCTTTTATGAAGCGCCAAAGCTTCCCCTGTTTACAAAATTTAAAAATCCCACCATTGACATCCCGCCATTATCACTCTCCCGCTTGTCACTTCCCATAACTTCGATCCATTACTCTCTCACTTTATTGGTCTACTAGCTTTTCTTCTTCGTTATCCCCACTCCTTCCTCTCTTTGATGGCAGCAAGTAGAAGTAGGAGATCCCTAGCTTGTAAGCATTGTTTTTTAAACATTTGATCCATGTTTTCTTCTTTTTTCTTTTTGGTTAAAATTTGCAATGACTCTTATATGTTTGCTCATATTTTTTATTTTTTAAGTATTGATTTGAAGTTTCAACTTTGTCAGCTTAAACTTCCTATATACTGTTAGTTTTTTAATTTTTAAACTTACAAATTAATAATATTGTAGTAATTTTGTTGTAATACAAATTATTGTAGTTAATGTTTTGTATTTTTTACCATTGTATTGTGATTTGTTTGTTTTATCAAGAAAATAAAATAATTAAAAAAATGATCATCATCGTTTTATATTGTAATTTACCTACTAGATGAAATGTATAATCATTTACTTGCTAAAAAATTATATATGATTATCAGGCATTTAATTTTACATTACACCATATAGAAAAAGAAATATTTAAAAAAAAATTAAATGTCCTCCTTTGACACTTATTAAATAAGTGCCAAAGGAGGCACTTGTCAAAGGAGGCACCCTCCTTTGGCGTTTATTTTAGGCACCCTCCTTTGGCGTTTATAAAATAAACGCCAAAGGAGGTGTTCACCTCCTTTGGCGTTTATATTATAAACGCCAAAGGAGGTGAACACCTCCTTTGGCGCTTGTCAAATAAAACGCCATAAGTAATTAATTAATTAATTTAATTTGATAAAGTAATGTATGGCGTTTTTATAGATTGAAAAACGCCATAGGTATTTTTAATGGCGTCAAAAGCTTTAGTGTTTCTTACACGCCAAAATATGTTTTAAAATAAGCGCCATTATACCGCTTTTTTGTAGTAGTGTTATTACCCAAAATAAAATCCTTAGCTTCCACGTCTCGGCAATCAATATACTCTAATATTGACATCATTCATTCATTATTTAGTATTTATAATATTGACTATTTTGAGTTGTTCTTTCGTTAAAAAAAAAAAAAATTGAATATTTCCATCTCACGGAGGTAGAACATATTTCTGGGCCTTTTAAGGGAAAAAAACATTGATCAGTTCAAATAAATTTGAACTTTTTAATAAATTTGTATGTCTTGGCAAAAACAAGTATACTAACTGTATGTAAATAAGTATGTTGGAGCACATTTTGTACTCATCATTTTAATGAGCTAAATGTGCTCATCACCAATCTTGATTGTATGGATTGCTTTTGGATGGTACATATTTAATTTAATTTTTATATTTTAAATAACATCTTATTTTAATATATGTATATCTTGTCTATCAAATCCATTAATATCCTACCACGACAGTCCCAACTACTCCTTTAATTCTTTTTATATGGAACAACTATCAAAATTACGGTTTAAAATATTAGTTAAAAACAATAAATATATAACATATATACATTTTTTTTCTAATTATACCCTTATTTAAAAAGAGTGTACATGAGAGATAATGAATGAAAATTTATTGCATAGATAATAAGTGACATATTTAATGAGGGTAAAAGTAAAAAAGTCAGTTTAAAATTTCAGACAAAAAGGATTTGTTCCTTATAAAAATAATCATCCCTATGAGAGAGAATGTTTCTTATAAAAAATACCAGAGGAGGTATAAAGTTTGTAGAACAAAGGTTTGTTCCCAAATATAAGTCACTAGAACGATTATTAATGATCGATTTTCAATTTTACCTGTACTTAATTTATGTTGGAAAGAGAGAAAGATGATAGAAAGGTAAGAATGATTTGTAAATGTAAAGAGGAAAAATTGATGAGGGCAAAATTTGAAATATTTTTTCGATTTAAGGCATATTTAATGACTTAATTGTCATTCTTTAGTACCCCTCTAGTCCTGTTGATGGAGCAGAGAGAGAAGGCTTGTGTTAGTGATTAGACCGTGTCTTTACACCTTGGGGTCAAATGTAAAATATTTTAATCTAAGAATTGCAGTACAGTGCAACACTCGGGTCGTCTAACTTGAGGAGCCTTTATTGAGATACCTAAGTAATCTAATTATCATGCAAATGCAATAAAAGCAAGGGAAAATGGGTTTTGGTTTTTGAAATTAATAATTAAAAGAAAGATACAAATTAGTTAAATGCTAAACTATTGTTTTTGGTATTTTTCTTTTAAAAATGGGATGGATAAGATTGAATGGAATGGTATGGAGTGGAAAATATCAATAAAGAATACTCTTGGTAATGAAGAAATGACAATCCTTGCTCAAAAAGATTACGGGAGTTAAAACTTATTAAGTCTTGAGAAAAACCCCACGATAACACTTGAGTCCAATATTCCCAATTAATAGTAGCTCCTACAAACATAGATAACTACTACTTCTTGAGATATTGTTTAAAACCACTTAATGTGTAATTGAAATTGGAATAATGCAGCATGAGTCTTCTTGAATTTGAGTGCTAAACAGCCCCTCAAGGATACAAATCAACCACATTAACTAGACAATAACACGCTAATTAACATAATCTCATTGCAACCACAAAGAAATTAAAACATATATAATCTTCACATTGCAAAATTCAATCTCAACTATAATTATCAAACCAAAAGAGACAATTAACATTAATCCCAATTCCAGAATCACATATATGAAAATTTCTAAAACTAGGCAATCCAAATATATATAATTCTAGACTAATGGAATGATAGCAAAACTCCCCTTTATAGTCTATTAAGCTCAAGCACAAATGATCATCACCAAGAAGCAAAGAATCTCAGCCACGCATTACTTTAAAATAACCACAGAAAATTCAGAATCATGGCAGCCACGTGGTATTTCATTAGTGGTGAAATGCAGAGGAAAAACAGGAATGACGGTGGTTTAGCAGTGAATGAGAAATGGTGGGCAAAAGAGGAGGTTGACTGTGGTTTCTGGTGATAGCAGTGTAGGAAGAAATGAGAACGGCCGAACTCCAGCGAAGGTGAACAGAGGAGGTTAGAGCAAGATGATGGAGACAGAATAGAGAAGGTACGGTTATAGTGGTGTTGTTGGAAGCTTTTGGCTATGGCAGTGAAAATAAAGGTCAAATGAAGATGGAAATGGAGGCAAATAGGGAAGCCGAATCTGGATTGGTGAAAAGAAGGAAAGAAGAGCTCGCCAGAATCTGGAAAAGTTTCACCGGCAAATGCAAAGCCTCGCCGGCAAACTCATACACTTGCTGTAAAGCACAGAATCTGTCGGGTTTCACAGAGGAAGACCGAAAGTGGTGGTCTGATGGTGGTGACTCGATCTCTGAAGCTCTGAAGGCCAAAACCAAACAGTGACGGCGAGATGCAACAATGACGGCACTGACTCTGATTTTCAGCTTGCGTCTCAGCCTTCCAACTCCACTCACAGTGCTTCTCCAGTACTGAGGTTGCCGAAAACAGAAATATAGAGAAGAGGGAGGTCCTTGACGGTGGTGTTGACTCTCTCCATCTCTTTCCCTCTCAAGCTCTCTATCGGTCTCAATCAGAGCCGCCCCTACTGTATTTCCACTATGTTCTTTTATTTCTCCACAGCTCCCTCTCGGGTCTGCAATAACGGGTCCGTCTACTGAACCTAATTGCTCCCTGGTCAAAACCCTTGGTTGAGGGACTTACATGTAAATTTTTGAAATGTTGGCATCATTCAAATATAATTTATCAAACATCTGGGTTCTTTATTGTGATTTTTCCAGGCCCCTTTTCTACACATTTATGTAATTTTCATAAAATCTGGGGACATTTTTGTAATTTTTCCCAGCCTCAAAATATTAATTTTGACCCAATTGTATTTTTTTCACAATCTCAAAATTTATTCCAAAACGCCTACAATACAAAATTAAGCACGAGTAATGTTAAAAGTCTAAGAAACAATTGCACAAAATAATTAACAAATTATGACCATTTTCCCCCTAATTAAAATGAATTCAACACAATTTTTCCTAACTAAAATTAATGCTTAATCATGTAATAATATCTAGAAAATACATTTAAAATCCCAAATTAATCTTGAAAAATCATGTAAAAATATGGTTCACTCAGTTAGTCTTATTTATAAATCATATAATTAAATTTTTCATATGAATATTAGTTATATCCTCTATTTATTATTATGTTACTTTTTTTTCTTAGTGTATATTGTATATTAAATAGGAACAAAGTTAAAAAGTTGTTAAGTTTTAAGGTGTTTTAAGAATCTTTTAGTATGTGAAACATGTTATAATTAAGTGACTTAATTACAATGAGGGATTGTTACGAGTATAGATGATCTATTAAATAGTGTAAGTGTACACTGTCGTAATCAAGTAATACAAAAATGAGTAGAGTATCGTTCTCACGAGGATTGATCACTAAGTACCAACATGGGTGATTTTAATTCTATTTAGTCGATTGATTAGTTGGTGATGGAAAGTACGAAATGATTAAATATGAGTGGAAATAATATGAAAGCAAATATGAGAAAAGCCCTAGGGGTCAGATTTCACTTAACAAATTTTGGATTGAATCACTTATCTATTTTAGCCCAATTTATTCCACATGACTGATAGTCGAGTTCCTTAATTTAATTACTAGCCTCTTTCAAGGTCAAGCAATTCTATAATTAATTGCTAATCCAATATATTCCTATATATGAATTTAAGCAATTAATTATGCATTAAAATTTATAGAACTCAGTAAGACTATACAACTCATATGAATATATTCATATTTCATATACAAGTCATTGTTTCAATTATAGGATCTACATACATTCATCTCCTTCCGGTCTCAACATACATATTTAAATCATTCAAAAGATAGCCAATCAATTGAAAGCATTAAGAACAATAATCAAAACTCAATCATTAAGGAAAAATTAAAACTAGATTTAATAAGTTAAGATTCAATCTATCATTAGTAAGCTACGTCATCACCCTAGGAAAATAGAAATTTAGCTCATGATAAAATTAAAAATAAAACCAAAATAAATTGAAAACTTCATAAATATTGCATAAAACTTGAATGAAAACCTCATAAATACTGCATAAAACTTGAATATTAAATTCTAAAACATAAATATACAACTAAAAGATGCATGAAAAAATGAAGAAATCTAGTCGTCCATTTAGGAGTAAAACCTTCCATATAGGTGGCAACCTATACCATCCATAAAAGAGGATTACCTGAGCCTTCCATGTAGGAGGCATGTAAAATGCAATACAATCCTAAGTCTTCCAAGATGGAGGCATGCAAAAAGTAATACAATACATGAAATTAAATCTAAAAAATAACACAATTTATTCATAACTGTCAGAGAAAAGATCTCTCCCTGTCAGAGAATGACTTCTAATTGTCAGAGAAGGAAACCTCTACTTCTCTCCCTTCTTCCTTTGGTGCTTGGCCTTCATCTCTATTTATAGAGGAAAAAACGTGTTGCTACAGTAACAAAAACATTTGCTACAGTGAAAACCGTGTTTGCAACAGTGCTTCCATCCGCTATAGTGACTTCCGTCTTGAATAGTGATTTCTGTCGTGAATAGTACCGATGCTACAATATTGACTTTTTCAATCCCATCGGTCCAATTTTTTGTCTCCTTTCTCCTCTTATTGTGTGGCTATCAAAAGAGAAAACAAATATTATAATAGTAATAAAAATATTTATGCCAAAATCATCCTATATTTATCAATTACACCTAAATTTATTACATTAATCTCAAATATCGTCCACAAAATCATCATATAAGAGAAAATAAATATATAAATATTTTACTTATCAGAGATAAAGGGAAGTTGTTTGGGGTTACTACACTTGATGTTGTGGGGGCAAAAACTTTCTATCCAGGGATGGCAAAAGTTCCAGAAGTTGATGGAGCTCGTTGTAAATGAAATCTTAGTCTCGAGATAGATGTAAAGTTCTTGTTATTTAATATAGGCAAGTTGTACTATATTTTTTTTTAGTTGTTTAATTGAACTTGTTAACGACTAATTGATTAATGATAATATGTTAATAAGGTTGTTAAACTCACGAGTTTACTAAATAATAAATAAAATAGGAGTTAAACGTATATAATAAAATAATAAAAATGAAAATGAAAATAATTTAATTTAAATATATTTTAAATATGAATAATTGAAATTAAATCCTTCAACATTTATTATTTATAATAATCAAAAAATAAATTTTTATGAAATTCATATATAAATTATAAAGCTATTGAACATGATCAAACAAACTAACACAAGTTTAAAAGCGAGTTGATATAAGTTGACAAGTTAAAAATGTAAAAACAATAAACTCGAGAGTTTAACCGAGTTGACTAGTACGAGTTTAAATACAAACTGATATGATTTTGGACATTAGAAATGTAAACGATAAATTCGGAGAGTGAACCGAGTTTGACAACAATAATATGTTATATTCAACATACTTATACAATATATAATTTTGAACACGATATGAAATTAATGATTTTCCTCAAATAATATGAACTTCATGTTTTTGGTATTTTCAAATGTAGAACAAATTAAATGTTCTGAAGTTGGTATTTTCACATGAATGAGGGGCTTGATTCATTTATTTTAAAGTTTGAAATTTGAAAAAAGCAGTTGTCAATTGCTAAACTATTAATAGCCAATTAATAATGTGTAAGAAATTTCTAAACAAAAGTTGTAAATAACCTTCAGGAGGGGCCAGCTCATTCATTTATTTTAACAAGTTTGATTTTTTAAAAAAAAAATTGGTTGTTAATTGCTAATAAACCATTGTAGGAAATAGCTAACTATTGATGTGTAATTGCTAAATAAAAAGATGTAAATAACATGGAAGAGGGGCTCATTGATTTATTTTAACAATTAAGTTCAAAATTTGAAAAAAGTGGTTGTCAATAATATAGAAACGAATTATGAAAGGTTAAATATAAGGAAATTAAACATCTGGCCCTAAATGTAAGACTTCATTATGAGAGTGGATTTTGATCCTAATTAAATGTAAGAAACTTTTCATTTCATCTCTAATTTTTATCATTTTTTTTTAAGTACTAAGGCAAGCAAAGCTTGAAGTTTACAAAGGAGATGCTAGGAAATATGCATCGAACATTGACCCGGTAGTATACCACCACACTCTAACACAAAAAGCACATTGCAATCCGCAGGCGAAGTGTCAAACACCGAGAACACATGATTGCTCCTCTGAGCCCTTCGTGCTAGGTGATCAGCACATCTGACACTCTCCCGATAAGCATGCAGGATCTCTAGATCCCAATCCAAGAGGATAAGAGATCTAGTGTCTAATATGATGTCATACAGAGGATGAGCAATCCCACAATCAATCGATAATAAATGGATTGCCTGAAGAGAATCTATATACAGCCTGATTTTATTAAGTCCCATCTGCTTGCACAGTTGGAGACCACTGTGTATTGCATGGATTTCCGCAGTAGTCGAGGTATTATGCCCCAACTTCTGTTGAAATCCACACATCCAAGTGCCCTGATGGTCCCGAATGACACCTCCACAAGCTGCATGCCCCCTACTGTCTCTCGATCCGTCTACATCAACACGTACATAACCTGTGTCTGGAGGCCTCCACTGCTCTTCCCCCCTTACAGGCATCTGGAATATTTGGTGACGGAAGGCAGATATATAATCTAGTGTAAAAAATAAATATTTTATAAAAATCATCACTTATATTATAATTAAGTAATTTATTTACTAGTCAAATTAGATAAATAGGTGGTTAATAGTAATTACGACGCACAAACAAGTAGTTTCTAGTGGTAGTGTAAGCATGAAAGATTGAAACAGGAAGAGAAATCAAATGAAGAAAGCATGAGGAGCTTGGTTGGCATCTGCTTCCTCTTGTAGCTGCAACACATGTTCGAGTTGGAGTTCAACGTCTCCCATATCAGGCCTCTCATTTGGATCTTCACTCAAGCAACTCTCCGTAATGTCCATGTACAATTTATATTAATTCTTGCCACATTTACTTTCATCTAAAGTCATTTTTTAGCTAGTTAAGTAGGGGACGGATTCATCCATAGACTTTTGTAGCTATATATAAGGACAATTTAAAAGTTAATACACACACACACACACTCAATGGATTAAAGATAAAGTTTCTCTCAACTTTTCCATCATTTGTGGGAATCAACCAGCCTTGACTGATTCCTTCGTTATCGTCTCGATTCATTTATTTCATTATTTAATTTCCTTTTTCATGGGGTCATCTAGAATGTTTGAGTTTCTTAGGAGACAAGTTCTCAAACATGTTTCAATTGTTTTTTGGTTGAGATTTTACATTCGTTTTGAATAACTGGTTATTTCCCGTTTGGCCATTAAGATAATTAACACGGATCGATCCTTAATTGGGATTTCGATCAATAAGCCAAGGGTAGATTGAAATTGACATTGAATAAAAATAAAATAAAAAGAAATAAGTTTTTTATGAGTTGAGAAATATCTAAACATAATATATTTATAAACGAATATTTTTAGTGACTTTATACTTTATAGAATGGGTAAGTTTTTTTCCCTTTCAGAAAAATATACCGTATCAAAATTTTCAATTTCATATAGAATATTTGATCTAATAAATAATTTATAATAGTATGATTTTTTATCTAAAATTTATTTATCAAATACTATCTAGCTAATTGATCTTTTATATGTCTGCAATAAATTTTTATTTTTTCAGAAAATCAAATATGAGAAGTATGGAAAATGTTTCCGTAAGTATCAGGGATGACTCAAGTTAATTGTTCTTGTTACGTTCACACACACACACACATATATAATTTGATGATATATATATATTTTATTGAATGACAACTGGAATCCATTAATAAAATCTCAGAAGAACAGATACAAAAACACCTATTGTTATCTAACTATCCTTCATCAATAACCGCCTCCTGATAAGTAGGTGGTATTTGATCAAAGATAGAGAAGTTTTCCTCTATATTATGAGCTAGCTTTGCCAAATGGTTCGCTAAACTATTATCCTCCCTAGGGATATGCGTAATCAAAACTTGCCAGTTTTTGATAACCAAAATCTGGCCTGATCAGTAATATATTTAAAGGGACGATCATGATCACAACCCCTAGTTAGTAGTTACTACATTAAAAGCTTCAATGCAATCAGATAAGACAATCACCTTCCTGTAACTACGATGCCAACATAACTGTAACTCTTGGATGAATGCAATGACTTTCCACTATTGCTGCGGGACATATGTGATTTTCCTTGTAAAACCGCATATCCAGCTTCCTTCCTCTCCATGGATAACTCCTCCGCTGCTGCTTCTCCCAGACTTAAGGAATGAGGCGTCCACTTCAAGAGAAAAGAAACCATTTCGGCGTTCCTGATTGATCGATCTTGCATTATTGTGATTAGTATAGAATTGACACTTTGACACTAAATCATTGTCCCAGCTAGCACGAAACAGACTAACATACTCATTTGTGCTATCAATGTCAGCCTCTTCTGCAAACAATTTCTTGCATCTAGCCACCCATATATCCCAACAAACATATCTGAATAGGATGGCCTATTGGATTTTTTTTAGTGAAATCTCTGCTTGCTTTCTGCTTGAGGTTCCATTGTAGCTATTCCGTGTCTTGTAGTGTTGTGAATATTTTGAGTCGTATGGAACATGACCAAAAGGTCAAAGTCTTTCATCATACATCGAAGGGCACAGCATTCCTTTCATAAAGGATCTTGTTTGACAAGAAAATAATTTTGGATTCATAAAATTTAATGAATGAAAATTAAAATGAGAAATAAAAAAAAAAATTCATATACAATATTAAGGAAATGATAACTTTAAATTTTCGGTATTACTAAGAAATTAATTAGTTACATGCGATAAACATATATGCAACTAATTTTGCTGACTAAATATGGTTTTTTTGGAAACGCAAAGCTACCCAATACCCATGATCAAGGGTGTCCTCAATTAAAATATTAATATTATTAGTTAAGATATTTTAGCCACCATCTTTGGACCATAACGGAGTCCAATATTATTAACTAACTAGTTAGGATATTTTAGGAAATAAATGTCATATTAACTAACTTAACTAACTTTCTTAATCAAATCAAATTAAGTAAATATGTCTTATATTAAGGACCGAAATGAGTATTATCAAATTATCAGGGTGCATTATATGTAAAAATGTAATAAATAAGATGAAATATCTTAGCCATATATGTTTAAAAATGTGGGGTGATGAAAAATCTATTGACATCATAAGATCATCAGATGATCGATATTTCGATGAACAGGTACAATAAGAAGCTCCAAAATTGAACTGCTTTTCCCTAAAAAAAAAAAAAAAAAAGAACTTCATGAATGAAATCACGAAATAAATATTTTTGCATCACGTAAAGTTTCATTCAGTTTAGTTCCAAACTAAGTGCTCATATTTCATTCAGTTTGGTGCCGTGCCAGATCATGCATTTAATCCTGCATAATACCTATCACAGTAATAATAAAAAAAGTTTGGCAGAGTATATTATGTTGACGTAATCAACTCTATGCTTTACGGATTTAAATAATTATTATTACTTTCATTTTACCTCGCTGGCTGATTTATTGCAACTATAGTATACTTCCTCTGGTCCCTTTTATAAGAGCCCAAAATTTAAGTTATCTTATTTCTTTTTATAAGAGTCTGACAAGAATTATCTGAATATTTAATGAGTTTCTTTTTTTTCATTTTTACCCCCTCAGTAATTACATATATTGCATTAATTAAATGTTGGTGATACATATATTTATTTTATTTCTTTCTCTTACTTGCCCTCCAATAAATAAGAATATACTTGAAAAAAATATTTATTTCAGACATATTTATTATTTTTAATTAATTTTAACTACTTTTTAAAAATGTGTAATCGGTTATTAGACTCTTATAAATAGAAACGGAGAAGTATAACTCAAGTCAAGACTAAAGTTACTATTTATAACTCCCTAAAATAGCCTGCATGCATACAAATATACATATATATATATATATATATATATAATGCAAGTATTTTTTTTCCTTATCAAATAATAAAAAGTATATTTTTTTAACAATATATATGTATATCACTATTTATTCCAAATTTCAAATTCATCTATTACATAATGAAGTTTTTATTTCACACATGTAGCTTTCAATACGCAGGAACAAGCCTACCAAACAGCTACTTATTCAAAAGCTTATTACACTCAAATGATGACTGCTTTAGAGGGAACCCTTAATGGCATCGCTGTATTTATTCTGGAGATCGTTGAACCTGTCCCAGATCATGACTCCGCCGTACTTAGCAGACCCCTTGATCGCCGGAAGAACCTGAGAATTCATAACATCGGGCGGAATAAACCCGCCGCTTGGGGCCGCCGCCTGAGATGCCGGAACCCCCAAGAACACCTGGCCGGCCTGCACACCGTTCCATTGGTTCCATGAACTCAAAAGATTGTTAGTGTTGCCATCAGTATACATGCATGGAGGATTGTTATAGAATTGAACCCAAACGTAGTTGAACAAGCCAGTGTTTATGGCATTACTCAGGTGAGCGTCGGGGAACGGACATTGCGGCGCTGCGGATAGAATCAGGTTCTGGTTGAAGCCCTTCAGAGCTTTGGCCAGCTCATCCCAGTGTTGTCCGTCGCCGGCCTCGATGTCAAAGTCGACGCCGTCCAAAACGGCATCACCTAGGGGCCGTGAGCCGGAGCTTCCTCCGAGGAAGTTGTTCCAGATGTAGTTAGCAACCTGATTGGCGTCATCAGCGGAGGTAAGAGAGTAGCCACCGGAGCCACCGCCGAGGGAGAGAAGAACTTTTATGCCTTGGGATTGGCAAGCTTTGATTTGGTCACTAAAGACATTGCAGGTGCCCGCCGTGGGGTCGCAGTGGCCGGCGAGGTTGAGTTGTGGTGTCTGGCCGTTGCCAAAGACGGCCAAGAAAGCAATGTTGATAAATTGGTAGTTTCCGGTGTTGCATGCGTCAGCAAGGGTGCCTTCGCCCCCGTTTTGGCCCCAGTAGACTGCGATTCCAGCGGCAGACGATCTCTCAACGAAGGAGGAGGAAATGAGCAAGAGAGGAAGTAATAAGAGAGAAGAGTGTTTAACAGAAGCCATGGTTAATGTGTTTGATGAATCAATAATCTGTGTTGTATGCAGAGAATAGTTTGGTTGGGTGGTTTGATTGAAGAAGAGAAGGAGGGTATTTATAGTGTTTGTGGTGTGGAAAAGTAAGAGAAAGGAAACGTGGCTTTGGGGGAAGTGATTGTTTAAGGGATACGAATGAAATGTGAATTGTTGAATAATGAGGACATACTCAAGTCTTAAGTCTGCTGCTTGACTCAAAAAACAAAACAATTACTCAAGTCAACATCAATAGAGACGGCACCTAACAAATCATTAATTTCTTATTAACTATTAACTTTCGTTTTTAATATAAGACTCAGATATTGAATTATAAAAGTAAGTTTTATATTAAGGACAGAATCGAAGGTAGTACTGAATATATTCTTTTATATATATATATATATATATATATGTATGCTTCTTAATTATTATTAAGGTGACATGTTCTTTTTGTTTACGTTACTATGATTAAGTTATTTTTTTCTTAGTACTTTGGAGGAGATTAGACTATTATTCTCGCCAAATAATAATAAGAATAACAACAATAATAGCTTGGCAAAATAATGTTCCCTCCAATCCTATTTATAAGCAACTTTCCCTTTGATTGCATAAAATGAACTAGTGGTTAAAAGTAATAAGTGTGTCAAAAATACCATATTATTTTCATATATGGCCCTATTTATGAAAAGAGTATAGGAGAGAGAATAGATAAAAAATATGAGAGATAATAAGTATAAGATATGAGAGAGAATGAGTATTTAATAAGAGTAAAATAGAAAAAAAGATGCTTACACTTTCAGACAAAAAGTGAAAGTTTCTTATAAATTAAAAGGGACCAGTCCTATGAAAAAGAAAGTTGCTTATAAATAAGACTGAAGGAGTATAATACTACTTCTGTTTCTTAATATAAGACTTTATTTATATCGCATGATCTTATATTAGGCGACGGAGTTAATTTATGTGCCGAACTGTAGCCATTAATGTTGAAATAAGTTGTCATGAATTTAGGCGTGATGTGTGGGTACAGATACGTGTATCCATTTCTACCAACGAAACAGCAGTCAGGAGGCCAAGTCTTCTTCCCAAATTTTACGCAACGTATAAGATTCGGAACTAGTAAGTAGTAATTGTTGATTTTTTTCCCCACAAAAAATGCCTGTTCTCGGGTCCCATCTGCAGAGGCGGCTTTAAATTTAATGTAACGTGCGGGAAGGACTCATCACATCTCATTTTTAAGAAAATTTTCCAATAATATTGGGAACTTAGGTTTAGTATCTATATTTAGTATTCAATAATACCTCAAATATGATTATCTCCAACAGGAAGATACATGTACTTAGTAAAAAAAAAAGTAATGATAGTTGTGGAAGCATTTTTATTTATTAGCCCGTATATGTATATATATTCTTTCATTCTTTTAACACTTTATTATCGAATTGTCGTGTGGGAGCAGTTCTTTCTTTGATAGTTTTCAACTACAGTTCATATATTATTGCTTTTCGAATTCAGGCCCAAAAAATTGTTTTCTTTTATTTTTCTGAAATATTTGCAAACAAGGAAATATTAAAATGATCTAAACTTTGTAAAATAAATAGTTACATGCCAACCAAATGGCACGGTATTCCTTTCACAACTATCATTAAAGCTAATGGTCCTTATCGCAATGAGAAGTCTGTGGAGAAGTTCTTATTCGTTTCATCCATAAAATGACTCGAAAGTCAAAGTTTCTCATTATACCCCCAATGGCACGACATTCCTTTCACAAGGAAATTAAGGATTCGTAAAATTCGATGATGTAGAAAAATGAGAAATAAATAAATTATTATTAAAAATTTAAATAAAAGTTATTATACTAGAAACATTATGTATAGGTATATATCTCTTTTTTTTTATGTATATTGAAAATTATCCTCTAATTCTCCTTGTACTAGGAAAACTTAATCCGTAAGTCTTTATATTTTACATTATATACACACGCACATTAATTACTTTATTACTTTGTTGTGTTAGAAAGTGACTTTATATACCATACGAGGGTTGGGTGTAGTGGGAGCCAGAAGGGGCTAATCTCTCACCATATGGAAAACTAAGGTTTGAATCCCTGTTCGAAGAGGTATCTATATTTAGTGTCAGACAGTGCCTTAAATATGATTGCATCTAATAGAAAGATACCTATACTTAGGGGTAAAAAATATAGAAAGTGACCTTATGTTACAAGCATAAAAAAGGTATGGCAAACGAAGACGGGTTCTTGTTTTAATTAAGACACCTATATGTGATGCCGGGGAACATTAATCTTTGTTTGATTCAAGAGGGGAGAGGGAGGGGGGGAAAAGAGTTTAATGGAAGTTAAATATTAATTTTATAATTTCACAAAACATTATAATATCTGAAATAATAATCAATGTTCTAAATAATGTTTAAAAAATGACAGAATAAGTAATTACAAATACATAACATGACAAAAAATTGTAAACAAATAATTATAAATATATATGTATATATATCTTTTTATTTTGTAAATATAAATAACTACGTCCAAGAGACATCACAAGCACCAACCCAACTATATCCAAGACATATATGCCACAAGCAGGAAGAGGCTGGTAATAACACAAACTCCCAAAGTACCTAGTGGCAATACATGTTCAAGTTACGTTTTTAACCATTCAACTCTGTACGCGTTAAACTGATTAATCATTCATTATTTTTTAGCTATAAATTAAATGAAAATATGGGTTGAACTGACTCCAAGTACCTATATATTCTTAAAAGCGGTTTTTTTTTTTAAATTTTTTGGTACATATATTTTTGCATTGTTTTTCGTCCTTAGCTATACTCTATACGGTGTTGCTCTTTTGGTTTTATATATATGGACTTGGATGTAACCTTAATATTGTTAACTTTACACTCTGTTAAGTAGGTGAAAGTGGGCTATTGACTAGGAATAGGAAGCAAAACCAAAACTCTTTAATTGGGCATTAACACCGTTTTGAGTATATTGTCAAAAGAGTAAAGCATAACAGCCTGCGCTATTGAAACAACTAATGAGTTGTCTCCGGACTGGTAAAGAGCTTTTTGCTAACACTTCAACGCACCTTAAAATCATGGCAAGGAAGGGGAAATTAAAATCAGACAACATTATTATTCCAAATTAAGGCAACAAAGAACACAAATCAATTCAAGAATATAATTTTCATGATAAACCAAATACGTGAATGTTATTTCAAGAAATCATCTGCGGTTAGTTACGTGGAGAGCAGGGAATTTCGCTTCTATTCCTCTCAATCACCACCTTTGGTGGCCCATGCAGCAGGATCCAGCTTCTTTGATGAAAAATCATCATGTAGCTTATATATTACTGCATGTCCCTTATCGTTGGAAACTTGTATAGCTTGGAACATGCAACTTCTTTGATCAACATATCACACGGAGACAGCAAATGCTATTGCTTGAATCTCCATTTACATTTTCAACAATTTTGATAAGATAATTTGTTGTGATAATTCTTCTGGCTCAACTTGATGAAAATGGGGTTGCCTTTCGTTTAAATGATCAAAATGACTTCGTCAATGATCATTTTTGGAAATTCATGTGAAAAACTCGACTCCATGCTAAGCAAATTTTCTTTCTATGGAACCTGTTGAATAATGTTATATACCACCTTGTGACATTCTCGATTTTAATCATCCATATCTCCCAGATTGTGTGTCTGGATGCGAAGCTGAAGAAACTCTCTCTAAGTAGTGCATCAATTAGAATTATATTCCCACCCATGCTTTTTCAAAATTTAAGAACAGGTTAAAGTTGCAGTTGCATAAAGATAAACACTTTCAAAAATAAGAGGCATCGCAAACATTGTTGTCATGGGATTATTTTCTATAGAGGATCAATCTTAAGGGAATTCTGATAGGAGATTTGGAAAGACTTATCAGAGGAAAAGATGACTTTGCTTTCTTTTTGTTTTTTTTATTATATCTTTAAGTTCACTTTCTTTTAGTGCTTCTGTACGTTATGGGTGCATGTATTATTGCCAATAGCTTTGGGTTGTAAGTTGTGCTGAGATTCCCTCATGATAAGGAAATTTCTCGATAAATAGGGAGCCAAGCAATATATGTAGGCAGACTTTGATGAATGAATTTTTCGATCGTTTAGTTGCTTTCTCTACTTCCCTTTGGTTCTGTCTTACCTCCCCTCCATTTCTATTCTGCCTCCCCCTATCTCTCGTCTCTGTTTCTGCACGTAATCCCCATATTTCTATATTTTCTCCCTAAACCACCTCTGTTCAGAATTAGACCTTAGTGTGTGTGAAAGTGTTACATCAAATTCCTTTGGAGGAATCAATTAAATTGCCTTCTTATCTAAATGTTTTAGGGCTTCTTTCTTTTTACCTTAAATTCAGGATTGATAGCATCCGGAGCAAGGCCTCCTCTATCTGTTTGTTGCGTTAATAGATGCTTCTTACACGTCCCAGCTAGTTCCTCAGATTTGAACGTCACATGCCAGGAAATCCTTTCTCTGTCATAAATTTTCTTGGTGTCTGACAAATTCTTATTTTTATTATATATTTTTATATTTTTATTGGGTATTTTGTCATAATTATTCAGCCTAAAATACCTTTTTTAAGATAAATTGAGATTAAAAGTAAATGAATTAAATTATGAGTAAAAAAAAGGGTTAAATTGTCAATAAAATTATAATTACTCTTAACCATTGATTTTTCTGAGAATATTTGATGTTGATTAAATTTTTTTTAATTGAAAATATTTGAAAATTTGGATTTAATGTGAAAATGGCAATTTGGGGCTTAAATTTGAGAATGACAATTTGGTACCACGAATTTCACAAATGACAGAATGGTCCTCGTAAAACTGCAGCGTTTTGCATAAATGAATTAGGTCTGATTTTAGTGCAGGGGGAGCAGAGATACGAGACAGAACAGAGGCGCCGAAAAACAGAACCTGAGACCTTCCACCTTCATCTCCACCTTCGTCCTTCTTCGTTGCCGGCGACTAACACTCCATCCTCACCACCATAGAAACTGCCGCAAACCAGAATCAGCAAGCAGAGCTCAGATTCGAACACCCAGTGTTGACCATTGAAGAAAGCTTGAAGGCGCCGTGAGTTTGCAGAGGAGTGGCGAGCAAGCTTTGGAACAACATCATCTTCACCATCACCTCTCCACTACGGTGGCCTTCAGTTTTCAGTGTCCAATCTGTCTTAATCTTCTGTCGTCCCTCTATTTTCACCATCAGTTTTGTTTCCTCATGGCTGTGGTATCGTTGAAGACAATGGTTTGCTTCTTGGTGCTGATTCAATGATATTTTGTGGCTAATTCCTCTTCTCCTAGGGTAGAATTGATTCTTGATGTTTGGAGCTAAAAGGGTTTTAGATTTAGTTAATTAGTTTAACTATATATTTATGATTTTTTTGGTTTTAGAAATTATAATTTGTAGTTAAGACTAATATGTTTGGTTTAATCTTTGAACCGATTTGTTATTTGAATTAGTTTATATTGAACATTATGTTCATCAATATATGTAGTTACATATATGTTTCATTGTAATTCTCTTGATTGTTTATTATCTTATATGGTATTGTTTGGATATTGAGTTGATTTTGGTAGTGATTTCATAAATTGCATACAAAGTGGTTTATAATAGTGTTTTAAGAAGTGATTATTTTCTAAATTTAAGAATAATCACTGATTAATGCACTAGACTCAACGGTGTTTGAGGTTTGGTATTTTGAGGGACTTTGACTGCAATTGCTAGTGTTCTTATTGAGTTTCGGTTAGAGGGATTAAGTCTTAACCGGTGTGGGAGATTTAATTCACCTAACTCAAGCTAGCTCAAAGGGTCTTTTAAGCATTTTTTGTCAAACTAGCACACTCCCATTATCTTTTAAAGTAAATGATAGATGAAATTCATTGTTCTAGGAGGCTTTATCACACTCTTCTAATCCATTTCCATTCCTCTTTTTTGAAAATCCCAAAAATATCTATTTTAATTGCATTTAATTCATAGTTTTTAAAATCAATCAATCATGTTTTACCCCTATCAACTTTGCATTGTAATTACTTAGTTTATTAAGAATTAGTTTTGTAATCGACTCCTCAAAGTGAAATGACCCGAGTTGTGCACTATATTGCATTAATTCGGTTTTATTCTTGATAACTCTGAGGGGACTAAAGGACTTATTTCAATGTCCAAACTATTACTTATGAATGCTTTGGCCTTTCTTTTTCTTCTTCATTAGGGTCTCTTAGTGTATATAATATGTAGGAAGTTTCTTATTTAATGTCATTTTGTCTTGCTTTAAGGTAAAAAAGTTATGTATATCACACATGAGAAAAGCCGAAGACGGAACAGAAATTAAAATTCCTGTCACCAATTACGCCAGACACAGCCTCTTTCATGCATGCTAGTTTAAAATCCTCAGCAGATTGATCCAGTACGTATCTCGTGTCCCCACCATACTTGTCTGCTTATGCACCAATCCTTAATGCTGGGAAGCCGGTGATTATAAATCTGTCATTAACATAAGTCAGAAAGTATATTGACAACATAAACACGATGAGGTATCAGATCGGACGGTAACATTAACATATTAAGAAGTTGTACTTTGTGCATTGCAAAAGAGCAGGTTGGAATACACTTTCAGGTTGCATTACACAGTCTACACCAGAATAAAAGCAATTGAAGATTAAAAAGAAAAACTATACTGTAATCAGACTGAAGTAGCCTGAGCTTTAATTTACATTTTTCTAAAGAATAGTACATGATTAATAATTACCTATACTCCACATTAACACAAATGTATATATAAATGATAATATATAAACATCACCACTAGAATACTATATATAATACAAATAAATAAATATCAATATTTAAAAGGGAATCACTTCTCCACAACTCTGTGATCTGGGAACATGTAAAGTAAGTGGCTCCTTTTTCTGAACTAATCCTGACTCCTCAAGCACAGCCCACTTAATTCCTTTCAAACCTGAAACTGATCGCGACCATTATTAATATATTACAGGTCATGTCTATACATATCAGGCTCAATGCTATATAATACTCCCTTCAGTGCTTGATATAAGACTCAATTATGAAGTTGAATTTGGCTCTAATTATATCTAGGACCAATTTATCATATTTATCAATCCTTTTTTAATTTACCCTTTATTGATGCTCCCTCAACCTATCAACCATAATCAATAAATTAAAATAGAGATGGAAGGAATTAGGGAAGATAATTTAGATGTTTTAGTAAAAACATGTCATATTAACTACATTAACTTACTTTCTTAAGTGAATCAAATTAGGTAAATATGCCTTATAATAAGGATCAGAAGGAGCAGTAATTTTTAAGAAAATTGAAGACTACCTATAGAGGCCAGCAACATTAGTGTCCTATATATCCTTTTTGATCAAATTAAGTATAACAAGACCAAGCATTGAAAGCAATATTATGTAAAATTATTTTCATATAATATAATACTCTCTTTGATCCTATCCTTAATATAAGATATATTTACCTAATTTGATTAAAATAAGGAAGTAGTTAAGTTATTTATTATGTTATGTATTTTCTAAAACACCCTAATCTTAGTCATCTTCCTTAATTATCTCATTCATTCTCCTCCTTGATTATAGTTGAGAAAGCATCAATAAGGAATAAATTAGGAAAATAATATAAAAACTATGTTTTATATTTACAATCAAGATTAACTCCTCAAATATATCTTATATTAAGAACATGAGGGAGTAATAAAAAATTATAGAAATTTTCTGTGCAAATTATATCCATAATTGAATGTTTTTTTAAGCGTTTGTTCCTAATAATTGCATCTAAAAGGAAATGCATGCATCAATGAAGAAAGAAGAAGGCTCCAAGCCCAAAAGTAACAGTAGGCATGGACTTGAAGGAGGGAAGACCAAGATCAAGGTTCCATGCATTGGATTCATATAGGCTAGCTTACCTTGTGTTTCAGTGGCTCTGCTTCATGCTTTGATTTTATTACGCGCTTTCTAGACTCTAACATTACTTCCAGTTTTTGACGGGTCACGACTAGTGCCACCAATTTTAATCTTATGTCTCCTGTCTTTTAGTGATGATTAAGAAACTCATACTTCATCCGATTTTTAATAGAAAACTCAGTTGATTTTTTTTTTTTAAGATATTAAGGAAACTAAATTATTTATTCTATGAGTAAATTATTTATTTAAATTCCTCAATCTCTTAAAAAAATCAATCGGATATTATATTGAGGATAGTAGGAAGTATCTCACACACAAATAAATGTACAGCTTCGTCTTAGCTTAAGCCAGAAGGCAATCACTAGATATAAGCACCACGCCAATGGCTATGATGTATGAGATAAGCAGGTAAATGCTCTGTAATATTAGCAAAAATACTTAGGTTGTGTAGGAGTAAAATCTTGTATACTAATATACTAAATATGAACGAGAAGTTATTTGTTATTGTTGAAATATACTAGTCTATCCTTGGTGGATTAGGGTCCAAGTTCAATTCAAGAGCGGTTTCATGGAAAGACATGAATTATAAAGAGTCGTATCCTTTGTGTTTTAAAGGTTACATCTATTCCTATGAAACCGTACGTTTAAGGGTTTTATATATTCCTATGTAACCGTACGTACACTATATATATAAGGTGTGAGATTAAGGGAGAAGGCAAATGATGATATAATACACAATTCTCCCTCTAAAAGATTTTATGATTAGAATGTTGATCTCTTCTCTTCCTCTCTTTGGTGTATTGGTTGTGTGACATGATCAGGGTCCACATTGGTGCTCCGATTTTGTGTTGGTACTTCAGCGAGTTAATCAGATTCCAAATATGTTCAAAATTCTTACATGGTATCAGAACCAGATTAATTTAATAATATATACATATATCTTGAGGCATGTATAATATAATTTATTTAATGCTTCCGCTGGATATTTGTATTGCGGTGTTAATATGACGGCATATATTTGTCAAGTGGATGACTTTCTATTCATCAAAGCATATATATGTTGAATCATTCTTTTATGCGTTTGAATAAGTTTGGCTAACATGGCGTCAAATGATTCTAGATTACTTATGCAATATATATTTATTTAATACTACCTCCGGTCCTAAATATAGGACATAGTTTATAGTGTAAATTGTATTACAAACTATGTCTTATATTTAGGACCGGATGGAGTATATATTTATTTCAGTATGAGAGAATACAAATTAGAAAAAAAGTCTGGACATAATTTATTTTCCCTTGCGTGTATCTAGCATTTGAATTCGTTCATGATATATGCTCATATACTTTATATAAGATTTTTTTTTCTATGCGTTTTTTTTAACTATCCTGTATGATCTTTGTATGTGAATAAAGCTATAGGATATAAAAGATTAAAATTATAAAATGAAAGAGAACATCTTGTTAATGTTCATGATATTGGGTTCGAATAAACGGATGCTTTGAGCTTATATTCGTGTGTTCCCCTGTCTAGCATTCAAGCTTGAGTTTTCGGTTCTTAGTCGTTTGTCCAGATCTTCATTTGTTTCAGAATATACTCTCTGTGTTGACCATCATTCTCTGTTCATTTCATGTTTAAAATGTTTCTGGGAAGCGAAAACGTGATCCGAAACAAATAGACACCAAGAATGTGAAAAACCGATGCCGGAAACGTCAGTTATGGAGGAGAGAAGAGTCGGGTCAGATGGACACGACTCGTTGTCATTGGCCGGGTCACCTGGAGGTTAGGGATGACCAAAACGACAAGTCGTTTAGATCGAGCCCAAAAAACGACGTCGTTCATAAGAAACGACCAACCATCTCCTCCGTTAAGTGACATGGTGCGTTTAACATCCTTTTTTAAAAAAAAAAAATCTTAAGAGCTTGCAGTTGGGCTAGGCATGGATTGGGCTGAGGACAATTTTTTAGAAAATAACAAACTGAGCCAACAGTTTTTTTTGGGCTTTAAGAATTAAAAAAAACAGAAAATTTTAAAAAGAGCCTTTTTTTTTTCTTTCCAGAATTTCTTATTCCACTTGCTTCTAGAGGCATGAGGGAGCATTTGAGCTCTCATTGAGATACGGTTTACTTCTAAAAATCCCTAAATTCGGTATCTATATTTAGACATATAATTTGTTTATTTTAAAACAAGTTTGGATCTATTTTTTAAACATTTTTCAATGTTATAATAGTGATTTTTATGTCTTTAAAATCATGAAAATAGTTGCAATGATTTATCTTATTTTTATTCAAGATAGATATGATTTAATAAGTGTTTTAGAAGCACTGAATCAAAAGATTTTTTGGCCTATGAATAATGTTTTGTTGAAAACTTATGTGTAAGTTTGGACAATAGTGGCTTGAAAAAGAACAAGTTTTTTTTTTTGTTAAAATTTCTAAATGTTGATCCGAACATAAATATTACTTAGAGGTATTGAGTTTCTATGTAATAAATGAGTTAGGGATTTACTCATATGAGCATGAAACTCTAATTCATAGCCTAGAAGGAGAGTATCTTGATAGAAGATCAAGATGAAAAAAAAAATCCAAAGTAAGGTTGTAATTTATCCAGAAATGGAATGAGATCTAGAGGATCAATTGGAAGAGAACTGAGTATATAATTCCTAGAATGAAGTTGAATTTTTTATTTCTGAAAAATCTCAAAATAATAAGTCCAACCTTTGGATCATGGTGGAGTTCATGGAAATGTCACTCTTCGAGTAAGGAGTGGAGGCCCATCTTAAGGGAAGAACAAAGTCCAAAGCCCAATATAAATCCTTTTAGAAGAAATACAAAATGTTTCTATTAGGAAACAAATATAATTTGAATAAGAAATATGCGATATTTCTTTTAGAAAATTTGAAAGAATGTTGAAATAATAGGAGATGCAAAATTCTTGCAACTTTAGAAAATAAATAGTTGTGGAGAACTTGTCAAACTATGTTTGAGAAGTATGGAAACTTAACCCTTTAGAGGAAGTATTTTTAGCTAGAAATTAAAATGAGTATAAATGAAATGCATAAAAAACTTAGAAAATTATTAAGTTTTCCCAACTTCAAGATAAGAGGCTAATAAGATATTATGAATATAATGTGATGAAAACATGAAGAAGTAAAAGTAAAAATACTTTTTATGAGTGGGAGCTATAGGAAAATGAGTCTTTCAAGAGCGTCATATGCTCTATCTAAGTAGGAACTCTTAGAGAATGAGTCTTTTAAGAGTAATAATTGAACATGTTATTTAAGGTACTTTTATGAAATTCTTGATAGACAATAATGGCATAGTTGGAATCTGTGTGATGGGAGGTACAAACATATTCTCCTGATCATAGACCCAATGACGTTGTTATTGTTCTGGTCAAGAATAATACAAGTATATAACGTTAAATACTTCAATGTGTTATATTATTGATAAGTTCTTGGATTAAATAAATTATAAATAACCCTGTGTGTGGGATAATTTGAGTGGCTAAGCCAAGAGAGGCTACTAAGAACATAATATTATAAACTCAATGGGGACAATCAAAATATCTGGTATTTATAAGCCATTGACAAATGGTACGACAATATTGAAGTTAAGATGTCAACTTAGTATAGAAAAGATTATGAGACTTATATGGCTTGATAAGGGAAACAAAATAGTATGAATTGCCTTATAAAATTGTATAGTAATGATTCAATCTTTCTTTCAATAAATTTCTTTGGTTGGTAAATTCTTTGTGCATAATTGCCTTGCCTTTTATTCTGATTTAAGTATTGACTTAAATATGTCTTACTAGTCAAAGGCATAAAATTTGGTTCTAGAAATAGCATAATGAAAAGATTTCAGAAAGATACTAGAACTGAGTTTACATTGCAATTATTCTATTTCGTTGCATGTGATCCTATAAGTTTGAGGGTAAGACACAGAGTTGGGTAAATTATTACCTTTGTTGATGATTTCTCATGTTATTACTTAATTTCACATAAGTTTGAAGATTGTTGCTTTAAACAATATGTGAATGAAGTTCAAAAATTGATTGGATAGGAATTTTAAAAGTCCCACGAACTGATCAAAGAAGTGAGCATCTATTTGACTATTTTCAGTTAGCTCTGTGGAAATAAAGAGATAAATAAATAGATAACTATCCGAGAAACTCCATTGCCAAAAAGGAGTTTATAAAGGCTTGATAGAATGCTATTAGACATGGTTAAACATATTATGACTCATGCTAACCCACCAAATGTGAGTGGGAGAGTATTATCTAGTCCACTTTTGATGGATTAGTACACATGCACACATCCTTGGTTTCATCAAGTTATGTGGACTTGGGTTTAACCATGTACCCTCTAAAGAAGTCACTACCATACCCTATAAATGTTGGACTAAATAAAATTTAAATATGAGTTTTCATAGACCATAAGGGTCGATTGCAAATTCCCATAGTGGTTGTAAGTGGGAGCTCATAATAATTACGTTTTTAAGAGTGAAATGATGATAGAGTTTGACCAAAAAGAATTGAAAGGTATCACATTTGTTGTGAATTAGTTTTTAATTAAGGGTGAAACTAATCACATTGCATCTTTTTCAAGACACAAGGACAAGGCAGTACAGAACATGCCAATAATCCTCAATTGTTTTTATGAGTAGGAGCTTAGAATGGTCAATAAAGAGACCAAACAAAAATAAATATGAAATGCAAAAAGCTCATGAGAAAAGGGATAACTGAGAAAAATGTTCATGGTTATTCTAAAGGAGGATGATGAGTCACATTTTGTACAAGAGGTCATGACAAAGGAGAATGGAAGAAAGCAATGGAAAGGGAAGTGAATTCTTTGAGAAAGAATCAAGTTAAGAATCAATTGATCTACTACCAAGTCAAAAGGGCTATTGAGAACTAGTGAGTTCAATAGGTTTAGGAGAAAAGTGGGTAAATCAATTGACATACACAAGACTTATTACAGAGGGGTATGCATAATAGAAAGGCATTTTTCTCACTAATTGTGCATTTAAATTAGTTTTAATATGGCAATAGTTAACTATTTAAATTTAAGTTTACATCATGTGGATGTAAAACATACACTTTGAATGATGATCTGGATGAAGAAATCTATATGAAGTGACTATTAGATTTTACTAAAAGAAATATTTGAAGTTTCACATAGTGGTGACTTTATGTGTTTTTGCATAAGTCCTTTTATGGATTGATGCAATCGTCCAGATAGTGATGTTTAATGCTTTGAAATAGAGGTAACCCGATGATGTTTTTCAAATGGTTGAAGAGAACCATTGGTAAATGATTTGTGATATTATTCTTTTAAGTGAATGATATTCTATTGACCATATATATTTTGAATTTGGTAGTGCCTATTAAAGAATGGTGCTAGTAAATTTTGAAAAAGAAGTTCATGAATAAAGCAGTTGGATTTAAGGTCCAAGGAAATAGCTTAAGAAGACTCCTCTCTTTTATAAGAGAATTATATTAAGAAGATTCTTAAGCGGTTCAAACTAAGTGAATGCAATCCTATGGATACCCCAATGACTTTAGGAATAAGTTTGAGTCTTGATAAATTTCTTTGATTGAACCAACTAAAAAGATAATGGAAAAGAATGTCCATATAGATACTTTTAGCAGTATGATGTATGCAATTATATATACAAGACTAAATATATACTCATGGTAGGACTTGTAATTCGGTACTAGTCTAACAATTGTGAGAGACATTAGATGGTTTCATAAAAAGGTCCTGAAATACTTGTAGAATACCTTAATTATGCATGTTCAAAGTATGTGTTGTGGTAGTACAAGAGGCTATATGACTGGTAATGTTCATAGAACATGAGAGATTTTGAAAAAGACAATTCAAATCTAGTGTCAAAGTATTATAAATGCGCATAGCCATTGCCTAAATAAAAGACCCTAAGCATAATAGATAGACTAAATGCAAAGGTATAGCTATATGAAAGATGCCATAAAGCATAAAGCTATTGTTGAACAACGTCTTCATATGCAAAGCCCCCTAGCTAAGCCTAATGACCAAGGACATGTATGAGAAACATGTTAAATTACTTGGTATACATATAGTATGGAGTAATGATACTTCATTTTGACTTTTAATGTGTGAATAAGTATACAATGTCTAGTATGTCGTACAGGTTGGTAAGGCGTCTTTCTCACACAAGCAACTACCTTTGACATTCAAGAGGAGTGTGCAAAGATGAGACAATTGTGTTCACCAGTAAAGTAGCAAAAGTGCTAATATGGTAGAGAAGAAACACAAACTATGTCGGCTTGACTCAAAGTGCAGTAAGTCAAGATGAGATCCTTGATTGTAAAGATATGGATCGAATCATGAAAACTAACGTCCATAATACCTGTTGCCAGACAACAAATTCTTCAAAATTGACGTCATGTATTATGAGTGGAGTTGAGGAAATTGGGTTTAGATACTGGGAGTGTCCAGACTTAAGTCTGTACAGTGTTATGATAAAATCAAACGATATACGCTCTTAAAGTATAAGAGTAATATCGTAGTATGTGATTCATACCACATGTACTAAAGAACCGTAAATAGGAAGCAAGTGAATAGATCCCTGCTTCATTGCTGTGTGAGTCCTAGAAAGGTTAATCCTTCATTGATGTCCTTTGACTTTGACATTATCATGGAAATAGGTTTCAACGTCTGCTACTTTAGTATTTTGTCCTATGACCATGATTGATGCGATCTAAAGGTATTATGTTAGGAAAGCAGTTGACACATATCAAAGTGATATATGGGCGAAAGAAAAATTATTACATGAAATATACACACCTATGTTGGTGTATAAGACAAGTCCCTTGTGATATTATTTTGTAGTTTCACAAGTGTAGACACTATGCATATGAGAAAGACAATTTGAGTTTTATACTAACTCAAGAGGGATTAGATTGACCATGAGCAAAGTGCATATTGGTAAATCTAGGATATTCGAGCATTATATCAATATCGAGCTACACTACGGGGTTGTCTTGTACTGATCTCTATAAAAAAGGATTTCTAGTACAAAGCACCCAAATGGAGACATCATGCCCACGTGGTCACAGCAAAACACCTAGTATGAAAGAAGTAAGAGAAAGAGACTTGACCCATAACATCTAATCCACCAAGTGTGAGTAGGAGATGTTGGAATATACTAGTCCACTCTTAGTGGATTAGGGTCCAAGCCCAATTTAAGAGAGGCTTCATGAAGAGACATGGGTTATAAAGAGTCGCACTCTTTATGTTTTAAAGATTACAATCATAGGTACGATAGAGTGTTCCGTTTGGGGCGTAGTCATGAGCCACAATCATTTCATTTCTATCATCGAAAAATCCAACGAGAGACACCAGATTGGGGGGAAGTACCAGGCGCACCTATATATGACATTGTCATTATTTAGTGAGAGCCTCTCTCTGAGGAACTCTCTTCTCGTAGACGAAGTCGCATCTGCATCCATGCATTATTTTTGAGTTGGCCATTGATAGAGAAGCAAGTCCTGTACACCACACTAAAACCTCCTTCACCGATAATCCGGCTTTTGTCAAAGTTGTTGGTGGATTTTCGAAGCTGGGAAAGAGAAAAGCGATGGCATAGATCTTCTACTGTTGCCGAAGGTTGTTTCTTACCTCCAAAGCACTTTTGAAGGAATGCCATTTCCAGTAATCAAGACTTGGATTTGCAAGTTGCAAGAACTATATGTGGTTGCAGAGGAGAGAGGGTGCGCATTACATGTTCAGAGCATTTATGACTTTTAAGTTTTAAGAACTCATCCCGTAAAACTACGTCGCTTTGCTTCTTTTCTTCAAACAAAACGATATCATTTTAAGAAATGAGCTGAGCAGTAATTCAAACTCAGTGGGATAAGAGATAGTACATAAGAGAGACAAGTCATGGTGCTAGAGAAGGGATTTGGCCCCAGCGTCCGCTGCCATCCTTTTCCTCAAAACTACACCGTTTTGGTGTAGTTTTGGGATAAAATGTTGGGGCTGATCTTCTTTTTTTTTTAAAAAAATAGTATCTAGTATTTTTCTAGACGTATCTAATATCTTAAAATATTTTTTAAGTAACGTCTAGTATCCTAAAATAATTTTTAGTGCTTTTAATCCCTTAAAATATTTTTTTAGTTATACCCAGTCTGTTAGCAGACTGATTGTAATTTTATCTTTAATGTACTTTTTCGATTTCTAAAATTATTTTTCAATCCCAACAACTTTAAAATCCACTCTAAAATATTTTAAAATAATTTTTGGAATTGAAAAAGTACATTAAAGGTAAAATTACAATTAGTCTGTTACTGACTATGTATAACTAAAAAAATATTTTAAGGGATTAAAAGCACTAAAAATTATTTTAGGATACTGGACGTTACTTAAAAAATATTTTAAGATACTAGATACATCCAAAAAAATACTAGATACTATTTTAAAAAAAAAAATCAGCTCCAACATTTTATCTCAAAACTACACCAAAACAGGGTAGTTTTGAGGAGAAGGATGGCAGCGGACGCTGGGGGCAGCGGACGCTAGCCAAATCCCTAGAGAAGAGGGCCCACGCACGGGTTCGTGAATTACGCGTTTTGTAGACCCCAGCATTGTTTCCAAATTAATTTTAATTATTGTTATTGTGTAGAGATCCTGTAATTACTAATTAGTCAATAGAGAATTATTGACCTTAATATAAGATATATTTAGAAATTGATCATAATCCTAAATATAAAATGAAATATTTATATTTATCAATCTTTTTATAATTTATTTTTATTGATGTTTTCTCAACAATAATTAATGAGGAGAGGTAATAGGGGAATTAGAAAAGGTGATTAGAATGTTTTAAAAAATATTGGCATATTAACTAATTTAAACAATTTCCTTAATCTAATTAAATTAGATAAATATGTCTTATATTAAAGCCCTTCAAACGCCTTTAGTATATTTTATTAGTTAACCCTAATTGAACTCTTTATTTTTAACAATTTTAAAATGTGACATTAGCACCGTCAAGCAAGCGAAGCTAGATTATTGGCTACTTATATGACTTGAGTGTAAGAACTAAAACTCATTATATATACACCAACAGTGGGTTTAAAACAATAATAAAGGTAACTTAAAGGTGTGACAGAAAATATAAAAAAAAAAAAAACCGATCAATTTGACTGACAATGTAAAATATTAGTGAAAATTTTCCACAATAAAATATTTTTAACATTTTAATTCATATGGCAAAATACAAAAAAAAAAATAAAAAAGAAAAAAGAGGTATAGAAGCTTAATTTTATTGTGGTAAATCGATTTCTTCACTTAAAAATGATTTTATGTGCCTATATATGTTTTTTTTTTTTAACAATTTTTGGGTTTGATGTTTATACTTTTTAATGAGCTGTAGTTTTAACCCCTACATGAAATAATTAAGCTGAATTAGTCCTAGCCAATAATCCGCATCAGCTTTTTTAACGGTGTTGTTGCCACATTAAGTAAGTTAATACCATAAATAGATTCAAGTTTTTAAGAAACTTCAGGGACAAATATCCATAAATAGATTCAAGTTTTTAAGAAACTTCAGGGACAAATATTTTGGATGACATAAAAGTATAGAGACAAGAAAGAAAAAAGACAAAAACCAATATCCGCTAAAATTAATGAGTTACAAAGGGTAGAAGTACCTGATAACCTCGGGGGATTAAACTTTTTTTTTAAGTATATTTTTATTTATGAGTGGCCAAGGAAGAGAGAAAAATAGAGTAAACACAAGTATCACCAACATTAAATTAATGGATTTGTATAATTAATTAGGGGCACAAATGAAAAAAAAAACTCATTAAATATTCAAAAAATTTAAATTTTGGGCTTTCATGAAAAAGATAAGAGGGAGCATTATTCATTTAAAAAAAAAAAAAGCTTATTATTTTCGAGAATTCGAGCTATGTGTTTAATTAAAAAATTTGAATATTTCTTCTCATAAGGAGGAAAAAAAATCAGTTTCAATTTGAACATTTTAATAAATTTGGATGGGTTAGGAAAAACAAGTACACCAATAATAAAATTATTTTAGCCAACGTTATCAGTGAAGTGATTTAGTTTGCTTTTTAGTATCTAATTTTATTTATGATTACAAAGGATGGACTGAAAAGACAAATGTTTCAACTGAATACTTTATACAAAGAAGTTATTGTCTGTTTTGTATAAATCCTATCCTAACAAGACGATCACCCTCGTGTGATGCTTGGGAGCTATGCTTTGTACTGATATGAAGAACCTAAAAGAGGATATTATATTTTGAAATGTTTCAAATTTCAAATATCAAACTAAACACACATTTAATGTTTGGAATTTATTGCAAAGAAAGAAAAATTGAATTAAATCAACTAATGAGAATGATCTTATTGATTATATGGATGATTTGACCGTGTCTTTACGTCTTAGGGTCAAATACAAAATATTTTTAATCCAATAATTGCAGTATAATGTAACACTCGGGTCGTTTCACTTGAGGAGTCTTTTATTGAATCCTAAGTAATCTATATGCCATGCGAATGCAATAAAAATAAGGGGAAAACGGTTTTTGGATTTTTTGAATTCATAACTAAAAGAAAGATGCAATTTAATTAAATACTAAGTTACTATTTTTGGTCTTTTTATAAAAAATGGAGAATGAGTGAATGGAATGATATGAAGTGGAAAATATGAATAAGAATGCTCTTGATAATGAAGAAGTGACAATCCTTGCTTAAAAAGATTATAGGAGTTAAACATTCATTAAGTCTTAAGAACAACCTCAAAATAACACTTGAATCCAATAATCCCAATTAATAGTAGCTCCTATAAACATAGCTAACTAGTATCTCTTGAGATATTGTTAAAAACCACTTAATATACAATTAAAATGGATAACTATAACTTGTTTCTCTTAATATGAATACGATAACAGGACAATCAATTGATCTAATTCAATTATACAATCTAACAATAATACGTAGAAAGCATAATATCTTTGAATCAATAAGGAAATACATATATACAAATCCCACAAGCTATAAAAATCCAGTCCAATCACAAATATCAAATCAATAGAGACAATTAACATCAACCTCATTTCCAGAATCATATACAATAATTCTTAAAATTAAGCAATTTAAATATATAATTCTAAATAAATGAAAAGATAAAAAACTCCCGTATATAGTACAATAAGCTCAAACACAAATACCCACAGCCAAGAAACATAAAGGAATCAGCCTCTGATTCTGTTAAGCATAGACACAGCTTCTTCAAAATAACACAACCAATGGAAATTGAAGGAATGAAATTGAATCTGGAGGCAGAGGAAGGAATGGTGATAATGGTGGTGGAATGATGTTGGGGAAAGGGAGTGAAGGTCAAAACAGAGGAGGTAGTAGAATGTTGAAGAGGGACAGTGGTTGTGACAGAGACACGGTGGTAAACAAGAGGCTAGGTAAGAAGGAAAAGAAAGAGAAGCTGAAAGTGGTGGTGGTTGACGGTGGTGCAGTGAGTGATGAACGATGGGAATGCTGCAAATCTGAACTCCGTCTCTGCTTAAGTCCAGCTCTGACGGCACTGAGGATCGACGGTGGCCTTTCTAGTGGAGAAGGAAAAAAAACAGAGGAAGGACCGAGAGTGTTGCTGGAGCTTTCTCCGGGGCGCTCTATCTGTGATCTCCTGCAGCTGAAGGAGGATAAAGCCGGAGGTAGTGTGCCGGTGGGAAGTCTTCGACTGTGGTGGTGTTGTCCGTCTCTTTCCCTCTCCTCTCAATCAGCTTGAGGCGCTCCTCCACAAAACTCCCAGCTCCCTGTCTCTGATCTTTTTCGCGACAATGTGTATGCATGATAACAGAGGACAGTCACCGGCGGCGGTAGTGGTGAGGCTGGAAGCCGCCGGCGACTGTGAAGAATAAGGTGGATGATGAGATGCGATGATGATTTTGTTTGCTTGCACGACGCCTACCCCCAGCTCCGAATAAAACTCTCAGCTTGCTCTGTGTCTTGGGCCTGTATGAACTCTCGGGTCTTCATTGTTTCAGCTCCAGGCCTGTGCTTTCGTTTTTTTTTCTTTCAGAAAACAGCCCAAAACTGCAACATATGTCGCTGGTCAAAACGTAAGTTTTGACCATGTACCTAAATGGAACTTTTTAAGATGTTCTTTAGGAATGACTAAAATGAATATTTTGAAATATTTATAGAGCCAACTACAATTGTTAAAGAATTTGGGTATTTTCTTGTGATTTCTCTGGCCCAATTTCTTCAATAAATTATAATTTTCAGAAATCATTAAGCACGTTTCTGTAATTTTTTAATTTCTAGTCCCCAAAATATTCATTTTGACCATCCAAAATATCAAATTCTCATCCAAAACACCTGCAATGTAAAATTAAACACAATATAGTATTAAGAGTTCAAGAGATCATTTATATAAATAATTAAATAATTATGATCATTTTACCCCTATTTACAATTAATTTAATACAAACACCCCTAATTAAAATTAGTGTTTAATCATGCAATAATACTAAAAAAATGCATTAAAAATCCCAAATTAATTATAAAAAATCATATAAAATATGGTTCAATCAATGGACAATACACATGGATCAATCATAAAGTAGCTAGCAATATTAAAGATATATATTAATACACCAACAGTTGCCAACTTGCCATAGCTCCCCAACCCCCAATGGCATGAAAGGATAAACTATACAGAATTTAATTTTGAGTGTACTACTCTCATCTTTATTATAAGTCCATTTTAATTAATTCTCATATATCAAGGATTGTTAGTTAAGTCATTAAATATGCTTAAAATTTTTCAAATTTGCCCTTATTAAGAAAATTTTATCTTTCTACATTTACAAATTATTCTCACATCTCTCTCCTCTTTCTCCCTTTCTAACAAGAATTAAATAAAGGAAAAATTGGACAATATTTATTAATAACACGTAAGTGGACTTATATTTGAGACAAAAATTTTCTTCTATAAGTACACTTATAATAAGGATCAAACCGGTATTGTGGTAGTAAAACAGGCTTATTCCAAAAGAGATTTTCATATTCACTTTAACAATTCTTAATTAAAATCTCACTAACATGAAAGCATTCTCTTGTATCTATTCATCTGAGAAGTTGTATATACAATTCCATGCAAAGAGGCAACGCAGAAATAAAGCTGCAAAAATGGAAGACAATAACTAAATGTACATAAGGCCATGGCTATTAATTAATCACCATGCATGCCAATGGCTATTATATATGTTTGAGAAAAGCAGTTATATATGGTACGTACTATTAGCCAAAAATACTTGTGTGGTGTGGGAGTATAATCCTGTTAAATACTCTTTCTGATTTTTAATATAAAACATATTTATCTAATTAATTATATTAAAGAAGTTAATTAAGTTAGTTAAAATAGCATATATTTTCCAAAACGTCATAGGCATCTTTAATTCCCTCATTTCCTTTCCTCTTTAATTATTGTTGAGAGAGTATCAATAAGAATAAATTAGAAAAAAATGGTTAAATATGAAAACTATGTCTTATATTTAGGATTAAGATCAATTCTCCAAATATATCATATATTAAGAAAAGGAGGGAGCACTTTGCTATGAACAAGAGAAATTACAAACACAAACCCAACTATATATATCCACGAGGAGGAATAGACCAACAATAATATAGAAATGGATTATCAAAGGTTAAATCTAAAGAATGAAGTACTTAAGGGACACAAACAAGTATTTTCTAGTGTAGTTAGAGTAAGCGTGAAAGATTTAAAAGAGGAGAGAAATTAAATCAAGAAAGCAAGTGGTTGGTATCAGCTTCCTCTTGAAGTTGTAATATACCTTCAAGTTGGACTTCAACTTCTCCCATATGAGGCCTCTCATTGGGATCTTCACTCAAGCAACTCTCTGTAATCTCTAAATACAATTTCAAACACTGTGGTGCTATTTCTCCCACCAATCTCTCATTAATAATTCCCTCAGCTTTTCCTTTTTCTGCCAAATTATGTACTTCATGCTTACTAATAATTCGAAATGAAGTCTTTCCGCATATTATTTCTAACAAAACTACCCCAAAAGCATATACGTCACTTTTATGCATGACATTAGGAGATTCCCAAGTACCTTCAACAGATTCCAACTCTCTGCGCTTCACATCCTTTCCTGAAAGCTTTGGTTCTTTCATAGAGAACCCGAAAAATGAGAGTTTGGGAACCCAATTGTCGTCCAACAGAATATTTCCCGGTTCTATATGGCCATGAATGATGGTGCGTTTGGTTCCGGAGTGAAGGTAGTGTAAGCCACGCGCTATCCCTATACTGATCTGTAACCTTTTCTTCCACGAGAGTCTTGATGAATTGCTCTCTATGCCGTAAAGTTGATGAAAGAGTGATCCGTTTGAGACGTAATCATAGACCACAATCATTTCATTATGATCATCACAAAATCCAACAAGAGACACCAGATTCGGGTGGTGAAGCTGGCACAAAAATATGATATCCTGCTTATAAAGTGAGATCCCTCCCTCCGCTTCTCGCCGGAGCCGCTTCACTGCGACATGTTTGAGTTGGCCATTGACGGAGATGGAAGCCCTGTAGGCCACACCATAAGACCCTTCGCCGATAATCCGGCTTTCGTCGAAGTCGTCGGTCGATTTTCGAAGTTGAGCAAGAGAAAAACGATGGCATAGATGTTCTATTGATGTGGAAGGTTGTTTGGTAGAAGTAGAAGAAGCAGAGCCTCCAAAGCACTTGAGAATGAAAGCCATTATTTCTCCCACCAATCTGTCATCAATAATTTCCTCACCAGTTCCTCTTTCTGCCAAATTACGCACTTTTTCAACTATACTAATCGTAAATGAAAAAACATTTACTTTCGCATCAATATGACGCCCCTTATGCTGACCAAGTTGGGACAAAGACTTTACGCAAATTAGTTCTAACAAATTAAATCTTTTTTGGGAGAATAGACAAGGCGTTGACTTGAAGGGCACAAGGCCAGAGCTAGAGAGGAGGGTCTCCACGCGTTTTGCAGACCCCACCATCGTTTTCAATTTCATTTTAATTTTTATTATGTATGTTTAGAGAATTTCTTTTTCTTTTTTTGGATAGAAAAAGAGAAGGCATAGCCCTACAGACTCTATTCTACTAACTCAGTATAAATATATTGGTTCGTAACATCTTCCATGATCAGTCGTTTGACTTCATCAGGTTCTCTGTCAACCACAAGAAAATCCACCGTCATATTCTATGCTCTTTTTGCCAAGTAATCCGCCACCCTACAACAATGTAGTATCTCCACATCCCAGTCACATTCCAGCATCGATTGAATTTCCAAGATTAAAGTAGCATCATGATGTTCATCAGGTACCATTCCTTGAATAAGATCCAGTACTTCGCTGCAGTCACTCTCAACAATAATATGCCTAAATCCTCCTTCCCAAGCTAATTTCATACCCCACAAAATTCCTCAGGCCTCTGCTGTGATAACCGACCCGCTTCCAATCCTAAACATAACCCCTTGAATAAATCCGTTTTGTTCATCCCTTATCACCCCACCACAGGTACAGCATCCCGTCGCTTCATTCCTGGATCCATCTGTATTAATTTTAACCATCCCAGCAGGAGGAGGGCGCCAACCCATACTTGTTGCGGTATAAGACTTGGGTTGCATATGGGTAGACATACCCCAAAACAACATCGAACCAGTACGTGCCAGTAACTCCTGTTTACTCCATTGTTTATTGTTAAAGATACGGTCATTCCTTGCCAACCAAATGTGCCTACATAGAACCGTAAACCAATGTTGAAACTCGTAGCCATACACATGATCACAGCGGTGTAAACACCATGTTAACCAAGTGTTTTTATCAGTTGAGCCAAAGAAATGCTGATGCCATGGACTAGGTAATGTCTCACTCCATATCTCTTTAATCATCGCACAATCTCGAAGTACTAGCATAATTGATTCAGTCTTGTCTTGACAAAAAGGGCACATCTCATTTGTGTGGATTCCCCGTTGAACTCATGCCAAATTAGTCAGTAAACGACCATGAGCGCATAACCACAAAAACATTCTGTAACGTTGAGGGACCTTCAGCTTCCATATAAGCCTCCATCCAAACAAAGAATTGTTTTCACCTTGCCCAGCTAACCTCTTGTACGCCGCTTTTAGTGCAAATTTACCATCAGATGTCCATCTCCAAATAGGAAAATCACCACTAGTATTGCAGTTAATATTCACTCTTTGGATTGCAAACACGACATGTTTTGGTAATAAATGCCCAAACTTATCCAGATCCCATTGACCCGACGGAGTAATACAGTTGGCCTCCTTCCATTCCCTTATTTCATCTGTTAATAGTTGAAGTGTCAAACTCTCCAATCTGTCAAAATGGGGGACCCATAGATCATGCCAAAAAGACACCGAAGTTCCATCAGTAATCTTCCAGGCAATACTCTCAGTTACACTTTCCCAATTTTGTCTAATCCCCTTCCATGTGCTTGATTCTGACCGTCTTTTTTCCACTTTTGGCACCAAATCACTACCCGTCTTGTACTTCTCCCGAAGAAAACGAACCCACAGTGCATCTCGTTTGTGTATCAAGCTCTACCCCAATTTCGTCATGTAAGCCTGATTCTGAAGCCTTGCCTGTCTTAAGCCTAGTCTACCATCATTCTTCCGAGAACACACACGACCCCAAGCCACCATATGTGGCTTACGACTCATGGATGATGTACTCCCCCAAAGAAATTGCCTGCACTTTTTGTCTATCTCATCACAGGTACCTAGTGGGAGGGGTATAGTTTGCATTGCATAGGATGGCATAACCGATATGACTAATAATACTAGAGTATGTCTAGCTGCCATCGATAACATGTTTGGTTTCCAGTTTGCTAGGCGAACATTCATCTTATCAAGAATAAATCTGTATGAGGACTTAATACTTCGCTCATGCAAGATTGGCATTCCTAAATATTTTCCCAGGTTGGAAGACAGGGAAAAATTCAAGAACTCACTAATGTAATTTCTTCTCGTATTACCCACGTTCTTGGAGAAGTAAATGTGCGATTTTGCATTATTTACTTTCTGACAAGAAATATCACAGAAATCATCCAGTATGGCTTTCACCACCCCGGCTTCATCCATATTTGCTTCTGCAAACAGAATAAAGTCATCATCAGTGAAAAAGACATGAGAAATAGCCGTACCTTGCCTGGACAACTTAAAAGGTTTCCAATCTTCATCTTCTATTGCAGTCTGGATTAAATGCCCCAACCTCTCCATCATAATAACAAAGAGATACGGTGAGATAGGATCTCCTTGATGAACTCCTCTGGAAGGGTAAAAAAATTTTGCGGCACACCCATTCCAAAGTAACTGCATTTGTGGAGTAGATACACAAGCTTTTATGACATCACAGAGGTACTTAGGAATCCTCAGTTCATTCAAGCATTCGAAAAGAAAACTCCTTCTAACTCGGTCATATGCTTTCTCCAAGTCAATCTTTATTGCCATAAATTCCTGCTTCTTCTTCATGCTCCGCATAGAATGACTGATTTCCTGCACTAGAATAATATTGTCAGTACTTTGGCGCCCCTTCACAAAACTACATTGGTTCGGGGCCACAACCAATGGCATAATAGATTTAAATCTATTTGAAATAACTTTTGTAACAATGTTATATACTACATTATAGAGGCTTATTGGCTGAAAATTACGGAAAGATTATGGATGATCAATTTTAGGAATAAGTACAATTTTAGTATCATTAATATTATGAACCTAATCCGGATTAGAAAATACCCTTTTAACCAAAGATGTCACTGAAAGACCAACCGTATCCCATTGGCTCTGATAAAAAAGAGGATTTAACCCATCCGGACCCGGAGCTTTTAGAGAACCCATATCGAACAAAGCTCGTTTAATTTCCATTTCAACTACCTGTCTTCCCAAAGCACATCTATCAGTTGTGTCAATCTCAGGATAAGTGCACCCAAACACCAAGGACCCCTGGTACGTACTCATGTCTGTATATAGATCTTCAAAAAAATTACTGCCAAATTCTCGTATTTCTTGCTCATCATAAGACCATTCTCGAGAATCAAGTTTAAGAGCTAAGATCTAATTCCTTCTTCTTCGACCATTTGCCTTTGAATGAAAATATCTTTATTTCGGTCCCCCTGAATATACCAAGTAGCACAAGAGTATTGGATCCACATAATTTCCTCCTGGGCCAAGATTTTCTCAAGTTCCTTCCATAATTCACATTGCAAATTCTCTAATTTCACTGATGGCCCAACTCTAGCAATTGTGGTATTAATCCCATCAAGACGTCTATATAGCTTGTTCTTCATATAAATTAAATTCCCAAATACCTCTTTGTTCCAAATTTTCAGTTGCTCAGTAAAATTCTCTAAAGATCCACACCCAATCTTCCTTAACATTCCATTGTTCCTTAACAAAATCTGAGAATTCATCATGCATAACCCAAGGGGTGAAGAAATGGAAAGGCCTTTGTTTATTCTCACCATGCGCTACCTTGTCAGTATTAACCAAAATGGGGCAATGATCTGATTTGTACTTTAGTAGATGAAGCATCGAAGCATTAGGAAATTGCGCATGCCATCTGCCATCCACCAATGCTCTATCGATTCTGCTTTGACTAGACGACGTCCCCCATGTAAATTGAGGACCACTAAAGCCAATATCAATTAATCCAGTATCAGTAATCCACTCTCGGAAAAATCTATCAACTCCACTGGTTTCCCGAATTTTCATGCTCCATCTATCCTCAGGACATGATACAACATTGAAATCCCCAACTACCAACCAACCCCCACGAACAACTTTCTCTATAAGTAACATTCTTTCGTGTAAACAACAAATTGACTTTATTTAATAATTTAATATATATTTTCTATTTTTTCCACAATCGGTTAGATAGATATTTCTCTCATCTCTTTTTCTTACTCATTCTCTCCCACACTTACCATCTTGATAAACAAAGGTGTATTTGGCAAAAAGAATTACATTTCTTGCCTATTTCTTTTAATAATTTTTTCTTTTCCCATTTTAATCCACTAATTTTAGATGTTTCTCTCATATAGTCATATCCTTTTTTTTTCCTCTCATTCTCTCTTTTTCCCAATTTGTTTTAACTAATTACATTTCTCCATTTATTGCGTGTTTTTGTAGTTGTTTCTTGTAAAAAATTAAAGATGGATGGAGTACTGACTAAGAAGGTGACATCCTCAAGCCAAATCACATTCGTTCTTAGGAGAGGCCATTACCGTTGAACTTGTTATTAGCATCCACCTCCCAAAAATAAAACACTTCCACGTTTCAGAGATAAATATTATATCCCTCCTAAAATCAAAATCATCTAAATACTGATATCACTCATTCATTATTTATTAGTTACAAACGAATGTATCTACAAATATACACATACTGGCATCTCCTCACTCTTATTGTTCTCCAGTATAATTAACTTCACATCTTTTAAGGATTTATTTATATCTATTTTCTTTTGAAGCAAGCTTTGATTATCATCTAGTTGGTTATTAGCTGAAATTAACTTTTGGATTATTTTTTCCTTATAAAGTTTTATGAAAATATTACTCCCTCCGGTCCTTAATATAAGACATATTTGATGAGTTGATCTTAGTCATAAATATAAAATATAGTTTACCAATTTGTCAATGTTTTTCTAATTTACCCCAATTGATGCTCTCTCAATAATAATCAAGGAAGAGAGGAAATTAAGGAAGATGACTATGGTATTTTAGAAAATACATATCATATTAACTAATTCAAGTTTTTATTTTTATTTTAAAAAATTCGGTGAGAGAAATATGGCTTCTAAATTGGAGAGGGAGGGTCCCTGCTGGCCCTGATGTTGCGCCTCAATTTTCCTCCATTTTCCAAATGTTTTTTCTTGTTTCTTTGTATTATTATATTCTACATGAAATGAGTGACTTGTTGATATTTTATAGGCAAAAAATGATATTGTTTTCAATTTTCTACAATTTTTCAAAAATTATCTACAAAAATCAGCAAAGTTTCCTTTTCATTAAAAGTATTAAATATTTGAAAAATCATAAAAAAGTTGAAAACAACACTATTTTTTACCCATAAGATATCAAAATGCCACTCATTTTATGTAGAATATAATTATCCAAATAATCAAGAAAAAAACATTTGAGAAGTGGGGAAAAATTGAGGCGCAGCACCAGCAAGGACCCCTTCCCTCTAAATTGTGATTGTTTAAAATGAAGGATTTTTCTTTCCAAACGGGAGACTTCCATTTTGTAAGCGAGGGATATATTTAAATAGGCATAAAGGCATAAAGGCAATGGTGAAGCGGATCCCTTAAAACCTGTAAGAAGCATATTCCTTGAGGTATGAGAAGATTTTTTTTTTTAAAAAAACAACATATATATAACCAGATATACGAAGGCAATGTATTGAATAGTTGATTTCATTTCAACAAACAATTATACCAACCCGACAATGAAACACCACCAAGAAAAAAACAACGTCACCTATGAAAAATTGTGTACAGAGTTTATTGTCTCAGAGGAACCAACCACCATAACTAGCTAGCATCACAATCTTCTTCACCAGGCCAATATCTCTTTACCTGTTGTGGAAACCATACAGCCAACCAAATAAAAGTTGTGTCATGAGGAAGCCAAAAGTTATGTTAAACCGAATGCAAGTGTGACACTTGATCACCTGGGAAAGATGTCATCTTTGATCTCTTCAGCCATCAAGGAAGCCTGAGAAGCACAGTTGGTATCTGCTTCCTCCTGTAGTTGCAGTACATGTTCAAGTTGGACTTCAACTTCTCCCATATCAGGCCTCTCATTGGGATCTTCACTCAGACAAAACTCTGTAATCTCCATATATAATTCCCAACACTCTGCTGCTATTTCTACGGCCAATCTCTCATCAATCATTCCCTTATCACCATTTCCTGTTCCTGCTAAATTACGTAATTCCTTAATATTACAAACTTGATTCAGCCACAAAATATGGTATGGGTTATTTCCACAAATGAGTTCTAACAAAAGTGCTCCAAAAGAATAGACGTCACATTTATGCGTCACCTCGGCATTCATTTTGTACTCAGGAGCCATGTACCCCCAAGTACCTATGTACCCCATAGTACCTTCACCGGATTCCATCTCTATGGGCTTCACATCCTTTTCAGAAAACTTTGGTCCTTTTATTGAGAACCCCGAAATTTTGAGTTTGGCAACCCAATTCTCGTCCAAAAGAATCGAAGCTGGTTTTACATCGCGGTGAATGATGGTGCGTTTGGTTCCGGAGTGAAGGTAGTGTAATCCACGCGCCACCCCTATACTGATTTCTAGCCTTCTCTTCCACGACAGTGTTGGTGAATTTCTCTCTGTTCTGTAAAGTTGATGATGGAGTGATCCGTTTGGGGCGTAGTCATAGACCACAATCATTTCATTATGATCATCGCAAAATCCAACAAGAGACACCAGATTCTGGTGGTGGAGCTGGCACCTAAATATGATATTGTTCTTATAGGATATGAGGCCGTATGAGGAAATCGCTGCTTCTTGTCGGAGCCGCTTAACTGTAACATGTTTGAGTTCGCCGTTGACGGAGATGGAAGCCCTGTACGCCTTACTGAAGACGGTTTCAGCGATAAGCCGGCTTTTGTCGAAGCCGTCGGTGGATTTTCGAAGTTGCTTGAGAGAAAAACGATGGCAGAGATCTTCTACTGTTGCAGAAGGTTGTTTCCGAGAAGTGGAAGAAGAAGAACCTCCAAAGCACTTGATTATCATTCCCATTCCCTGTAAGTAAGGTCGACTCGCTGCAGCTGCGTTTGTGATGAAATTGCCTTAAGAAAATATTCTTTGTTTAACATGACATTACATTCTATGTAAAGTTGAACAACGTCAATCCTACGCGGTAGAATGCTCTCCCCGGCTTTGTTGTTAATGTTGGACATTGCTTGATCCATTCTAACAAAATTACGCGTTTTTCAGACCCGACCATCGTATATATTTAAATAATATATATAGAATATTATTTATTTTATATTGAATAAAATATATTCAAATAAATGGTATATAACTTGTCGGACATGACTAAATGAGCATAGCACGGCAATTACTTTTACCTGATGCTCGAATACCCAAAATTTTTTCAATCAACTTTTTTTGGCCCGGGTTAAACAATTTTTGAACGAGTTTGGATGGATATACGGGCAACTAAACACTATGCTCACCTCTTATCACCATTATGTATCAGACCTTGGGTGGTTAGACCATAGAAGGACTCCGATTTCACATTGCTAGTCAAAGTCACTTGACTGGAAAATATAGACATCTTCTGATTGGGTCTTTACGTTAAGTGTTAGTCATAGGCCATAAGTTATTCACGCTCTTAAGTCATACTTGAACCTTTATAAACTTGACATTGAGTTTTGGAGTTTTGACGTAATTAATATTTTGAAAACAGAGACTGCTGACAAGATAAACTTTTACAGATGATGATATGAGATAGCTAAAAGACTTTTAGACAGTTGTGAAATCCTAATCATGTAATCTGTAAGACTTCAATCTTAAAATTATTCATACATTTCTCAACCAAGACATGGCCATTTCCATATTACTAATCTTCATATATAGTAGAGACTTTATTGTTTATTCATTTTTCAAAACATATATTACTAGTTTCATGATACATGCTGCTGAAAAAATTACCCTTGAAAGCTGGGGAAGTAGCATGATTTTGAGCTTACTGTCAAAGTTGATTCATCGTGTTGTTATTTGCAATATACAGTTAGTGGTAATTTATACAATTGGTACTCCTATATACTGAGCTCCCTGGCATATATTTGGAACATGCACTATAAGGCCGTTTGATTTCTAATTGTAGTTAGCTAGACTTGGCAATAACAGTTCACAGTCACTTCAAGACCTATATATTTCTTGATGTTGAGATGTTATCCCAGGTTGCATCTTAGGTTGTCTCCATGTTCTTTTTTCATTGCACCACAACCTAAACATGGGAGTAGAAAATGACGATTCTACATGCAGTAAAGATCTATGATATGAAGAATAACAACTGAACGAGCTATTTACTTTTTGTTTGGATAGATTTACTGCCAGTGCTTCAATGAAGTAAGATTAAACACCATGCCAGTGTGCCACTGAGTAAATTGCTGTTTCAGCAGCCAGCTGAAATGTACGGTCATTATTTCATCTAAAACTGATACGGCTGCCGTTGTCCTAAACAGCGCCAGAATTTCTCATGTGAACAACTGCGAATGTTATTAACAATATTTGTATGAATCATGAATTGAAAGGTCATTGGTAGTCAGTGTGAACGATGTAATATAGGGAGGAATGGAGTATGGTAGATGAAGTGGTAGTTGGAAAGAAGTTGAGGTGGTAGATGGAAAGGAAGATGAAGTGGTAGATAGAATGTGGTAGATGAAGTAGTAGATGAAAAGAAAGATCAAGTGGTAGATAGAATGGTTGGTGGAATGGTAGATGATTCCTACTCTTAACTTCCAAGTAAAATTCGAAATCCTTGGAGATAGAACTGGGTTTTGGTCTCAACATAAAAGTTGTAAAGCTCTTTCTTAACTTTTTATCCATAAATAAAACGTCTTAATCCAATATCTAAAGCTCCAGATATTACCTGAAAACTGAAAGAGGGTCTAATTTAGTATTTTTCAAGAAATTATATTTTATACCAAAATCATTATTTATTTATTTATTTATTACACCTAAATTCATTAAATTGAGATCAAATATCATCCACAAAATCATCATATAAGAAAAAATTAATATACAAATATTTTACTTATCGTAGTGTAATCCACAAGCCACCCCCTATACTGATCTCTAGCCTCTTCTTCCATGGCTATATTGTGACTTGCTCTCTACTCAGTAAAGTTGGCGCTAGAGTACAGTGATCCGTTTGGTGTGTATTCAAAAACTACAATCATTTCATTTGTACTGTTTATTTTGATCCAACGTCTTAAAAAGTGCCATTTTAGATGCCTAAAAGTCATCAATTGAACAATGTATTCAAAAACCACACTTACTGTGGTTTGTGTTTGAATTAGTGGTAAAAGCTACTTTTCCAACATGATTTACGGTATACGAGGTAAGTATGTAAGAAGAGTTTTATCTCGACTTGCGTGAACGTGCTTCTAAAACATTAACCCAAACAAGCTCTAAGACAGTGGTGGTGTGATCATATATTATTTAACTATTAATATTAATTTCACAAATCGATTAATTAGTTGTTTGGATTAACTTATTTTAAGTGATATTTTGTATTGTGTGAGGTAAATATATGAGAAAAGTTTGCCAAGTACAAAAAATGACATAATTAAGATCAATTATTAACTCAAATTGATTCCAACTATCGATGAATTGGTTTGATCCTATGTTCTTGATAATCTCAATTATGGGCATGATATTGTAATTTCATATTTCTTCTCTAATGAAGGGTTTGAATAGTATTAGTTGGAGGTTAAAGCCTCTGTATAAAACCTTGTATATTATATTCAAGCTAGGAATACAAGCCATAATCTGTTGCTTAAAACAATAATTCCTTAAAACCTTAGCTTCATCTCTCAAATGACCTCATCAATTAAGAGACACATAGTAGTTTCTAGTGGTGGAGTAAGCATGGAAGATTGAAACAAAAGAGAAATTAAATCAAGCAAGCATGGTTGGTATCTGCTTCCTCTTGTAGTTCCAATTAATACATGTTCAAGTTGGACTTCAACTTCGCCCATGTCAGGCCTCTCATTGGGTTCTTCACTCAGGCAACTCCCAGCAATGTCCGTGTACAATTTCCAACACTCTGGTGCTATTTCTCCTACAAATCTCTCATCAATAATTTCCTCAGCTTTTCCTGTCAAATTACGTATTTCTCTCTTACCAATAATTTGGAATGAAGAGTTTTCCCAAATCAGTTCGAACAAAAGTTCTCCAAAAGAATAGACGTCACTTTTATGCGGGACATCAGGGACACGTAAGCACTTACGAGAACCCACACTTCCTTCAACGGATTCCAACTCTTTGCGCCTCACAGTCTTTGGTCGAGACTTTGGTGCTTTTATAGACACCCCGAAAAATGTGAGCTTGGGAACCCAATTCTCGTTCAACATAATGGTAACCGGTGCTATATCGCCGTGAATGATGGTGCGTTTCGTCCCGGAGTGAAGGTAGTGTAATCCACGCGCCACCCCTATACTGATCTCTAGCCTTCTCTTCCATGAGAGTCTTGGTGACTTGCTGTAAAGTTGATCAAAGAGTGATCCGTTTGGGGCGTAGTCATGGACCACAATCATTTCATTTTCATCATCACAAAATCCAACAAGTGACAAGAGATTGGGGTGGTGTAGCTGGCACGCAAATAGAATATCGTTCTTCTACAGTAAGAGGCCGTAGGAGGAACTCTCTGCTTCTCGTCGGAGACGCTTCACTGCAACATCTTTGAGTTGGCCATTAATGGAGATGGAAGCCCTGTACGCCACACCGTAGGGGCCTCCACCGATCTTCCGGCTTTCCGAAAAGTCGTCTGTCCATTTTCGAAGTTGAGCAAGAGAAAAGCGATGGCATAGTTGTTCTACTGTTGTGGAAGGTTGTTTGGTAGAATTTGAAGAAGAGCCTCCAAAGCACTTGCGAAGGAATGCCATTCCCAGAAAGGTCTGCTTGCAGATGCGCTTAAGGCAAAATCAATACTTGTAGATAATTTGCAAGAGCTAGAGAAGGGAATCCACGTGCACGAGGTGGGATAGTCAGCTTCCTTGAGCGACTCGCAGCTGGAGGAATTCTTAGGGTGCACCACCTCATTCATGCACTAACTAGTAAAATGATTGGTGTGGCATATTTTTACTGGATAGTGCATGAATGAGCAGGTGCACTGGCTGCATCTAATAATTCCTCACCTCAGCCGGCGTGATGATTCCTAAGAGGAACTTATTTTAGTGCTAAGTAGACACAGCCTCATTAGATTTGCATGATTTAGATTAATTTTTTTTTGAATTTTCGTTAAAAAAATATTTTTACATGTGCAAAATGTAAAATAAAAATAATCTACAAGCTGTTATTTGAAAAAAAAAACATTTTTTATTTAAAAATCATTGACCAAAATTTATTCATCTAAATAATTGAAAGTATATTTAAACGGTGCATGTTTCACCGCATTGATGATCACCATCATGTTCATCATTTCGAAGTGAGCTCATAACTACGCGTTTTTGTGCCTTAAAAAACTATTCTTTGATTACATTACGTTGTATGCAAAGTTGAAGAGAACATGATTCCCATGTCCTAATTGGTCAATTTTGGCGGTGGTGGCTTGATGATTATTTGACTGGGTAAACGATTCAGTTTGAATATGTAGGTTAGGAGGACTTTCTCTTACTAAAGCAGTAGCAACTGGCTACCTTCACCGTATTTCATTAATGAGATCTAATATTGGGTGGTTGGACTGTATATAGGAGGACTCTAATTTCGCATAGCTAGAGTCACTTGAGTAGAAAACCTTGATATCTTCTGATTTGGTCTTTTTGGTTAATTGATTCCCACAGGCCATAACTTTATTCATGCTATGTTAATTAAATCTTAGTATCTCCCTCCTGTCTTTAATATAACACATAATTAGAGAGTTGACCTTAATCCTAAATATAAAAATTATTTCTCATATTTATCAATCTTTTCATAATTTAGTCTTATTGATATTCCCTCAACAATAATCAAGTAAAAGAAAGATAGATGGAATTAAGTAAGATGATTAGGGTGTTTTAGAAAAACATATCATATTAACTAACTTTAGTAATTTCCTTAATATAATCAAGGGAGAATCCTGTATAAATCCAATTAAAATACCAAAATTTAAATTCAGGCCTACACTATTACCAAATTATTGATGAGGCCAAGAGGTTTTAATTAGGGATTTTTGAATGTTATTAAAATACTAAAAAGCCCTCCTATAATTAAAAAGGAAAATTGAAGATAGATGTAGCCCATTATTTTTTATTATCTCAACAGGATTTATTTAAGATTTTCTCTTTATTTTTAGTTAGTTAATTTGTTTTTTTATAAAACAAAAAAAATACTTATCTATATATACAATATAATTTTTTTTAAAAAAAACTGTACTATTTGTCGAAATAAAATTATTCAAATTTGTATATATCCTATATGATTGCAACAAATATTTTTTTCTGGGAAAGATATTATATGAATATAAGAATATATCTATATGTACACTATAACCTTTTTACAAAAAAAAAAACGGTACTATTTATTGATATAAAATTATTCAAATTTGTATATATCCTGTATAATTGCAACAAATATTTTTGTCCATCCAAGATATTATATAAATATAAGAATTTAATGGGTGAGTTCATTCTTCTATTTTATCAAAACTTTCGCATGTGGTGGTTGGGGAATTTCACTTGCTCTATTTGTGTAACGTTGATCCTATATACAAGACAAATAAATCTGTTGTTCTTTCTTCTAAAGGGAAATTAATGAACAATGATGTGCTTATTCCATTTTTGAATTACATATTAAACCATGGAGTAAGTATCATTGATTTTTAATTAATACATTAATAATCATATCTAAAAATGAGAGAGCAAAGAGAGAATTGAATTAGCCGACAGAGATGACTTAGGGAAGAAGATGTAACTTTGAAGGGGCAATGTGTCATTTAACAATATTCAAAAATTCCTAATTACGTCTCTCAGCCTTATCAAGAATTTATTAAAAGTGGAGGTCTAAATTTGGATTTTGATATTTCAACTGGATTTATACAAGATTTTCTCTATAATCAAATCAGATAAATATGTTTTATTATATTAAGTACCGGATGGAGTGATACACTTGACTTTGACCTTGGAAGTGATATTTTCACTTGTAAAGCCTATAATTCTGTACATTTAGATCTAAATTAGTTTATCATGATTTGTGCGGCTATCCATTATTTTGTTTGCTGAGAAATCAAGATCATGTTTGACAATTATAGTAAAGGTGACTAGAGTAAGTTTTAGTTTCAGCAGCCAGCTAAAAGGTACCGTTATGATTTCATCTAAAAGTTTAAAACTGATACTGCCGCTGCTGGCTTAAACAATGCAGCATTTCATGTGAAGAACTGCGGATGTTGCTAACAATTTAAATTTGTTAACTCTTTTACAACTAAATAATTTATGTAACTTTTTCTATTTATACAAATTAATTAGTTAACTCTTCTACATTTAGCATATTTTAGAGATGAAATGAAAATGCTATATCTGTTGAGGAGAAGAAAGTAACAGTAGGCATGGACTTGAAGGAGGCAAGACCAAAAGCGAAGGGTCCACGCGGTGGATTCATATGGCTAGCTTAGCTTCTTGTGTTTCAATGGTACTGCTTCATGCTTTGATTTAATTACGCGCTTTGTAGACTCTAATGTTAGTATTATGTCTAATGTCTTTTAATTTACTGCTTAAGAAACTCATATCACACGTATATGTACACATTCGTAAAGGAAGTCACAAGATATAAGCACTGGCAAAGGATATTTTAGGTTATCAGATATTATTTCAGTAGTTGCGCGGTTAGGATTATGTTAGCTATGCGTTAGGATATTTTCATATATTATTTTGTATTTGAATTAGTCTCACACAGCTGGGATACCAATCTAACTATGCAAGTATTTTCAATATAAAGCGCCTCCTATCATCAACAATAATAATAAGAAATTCGTTCAATTGATTTTACTATGACGACTACCTAAAGTAACAAGTACGATGCCAATGGCTAGTATGTGAGATAAGCTCTGTAATAATAGCAAAATACTTGGGTGGTGCGGGGGTAAAATCTTGTATATCAGTATACTATGAGCACGAAATTATTTCTTATTTACAAGCACCAACACAAGACATGACGAGAAGAAAGAGATTGACAAAATAGAAATAGATGATGAGAGGTTAAATCTAACGAATATACTAATTAATTGAGTCACAAACGAGTATTTGCCTGTGGAACTCTCCCAGTTTGAATAGTCAAACTTTTAATACGAGTATTTTCGATCATTCCTTAAAACCTTAGCTTCATCTCACAAAGATGGCCTTATCAATTATCTCCGGCCCATGCATGATCTAGTAGTGATCCTTTTTCCACATATTCCTTCCCTAGGGTTGAAGTACAATTTCCGCCTGATATTTTCTCGGAGTTGCAAATTGCAATCGTAATCCTTAAGTTTGTATTTTTATTTTTAAAAATTCGGTGAGAGAAATATGGCTTCTACAATGTGATTGTTTAAAATAAAGGATTTTTCTTTCAAACGGGAGCCTTCCATCTTGTAAGCCAAAGGTATATTTAAACAAGCATAAAGATAATGGTGAAGCGGATCCTTTAAAATCTGTAATAAGCATATTCCTTTAGGCATGAGAATAAAATTTTTTTTCTTTAAACATATGTATAACCAGGTACATGAAGGCAATGTATGTAGTAGTTGATTTCATTTCAACAAACAATTATACGAACCCGACAATGAAACACCACCAAGAAAAAAACAACACCTATGAAAAATTGTGCACAGAGTTTACTATCACAGATGAACCAACCACCATACCGTATAACTAGCTAGCATCACAATCTTCCTTACGAGGCCAATTTCTCTTTACCTGTTGTGAAAACCAGACAACCAACCAAATAAAAGTTGTGTCATGAGGAAGCCAAAAATTATGTTAAACCGAATGCAAGTGCAACACTTGATCAGCTAGGAAAGATGTCATCTTGGATCTCTTCAGCCATTAAGGAAGCCTGAAAAGCACAGTTTGTATCTGCTTCCTCCTGTAGTTGCAGTACATGTTCAAGTTGGACTTCAACTTCTCCCATATCAGGCCTCTCATTGGGATCTTCACTCAGACAAAACTGTGTAAACTCCATATATAATTCCCAACTTTGTGGCGCTATTTCTCCCACCAAACTCTCATCAATAATTCCCTCACCATTTCCTGTTCCAGCCAAATTACAAAAGTCCTTAATATTACAAATCTGATGCAGCCTCAAAATATGGCATGGGCGCTTTCCACAAATGACTTTTAACAAAAGTGCTCCAAAAGAATAGACGTCACATTTATGCGTCACCTCGGCCTTCATTGCGCACTCAGGAGCTATGTACCCAAGAGTGCCTTTAACGAATTTCAACTCTATGGGCCTCGTTTCCTTTTCAGAAAACTTGGGTCCTTTTACAGAGATCCCAGAAAATCTGAGTTTGGGAACCCAATTCTTGTCCAAAAGAATCGAAGCCGGTATTATATCGCGGTGAATGATGGTGCGTTTGGTTCCGGAGTGAAGGTAGTGTAATCCACGCGCCACCCCTATACTGATCTCTAGCCTTCTCTTCCACGACAGTGTTGGTGAATTGCTCTCTGTTCCGTAAAGTTGATGACGGAGTGATCTGTTTGGGGCGTAGTCATAGACCACAATCATTTCATTATGATCATCACAAAATCCAACAAGAGATACCAGATTCTAGTGGTGGAGCTGGCACCTAAATATGATATTGTTCTTATAGGATATGCGGCGGTATGAGGAAATCGCTGCTTCTTGTCGGAGCCGCTTCACTGTAACATGTTTGAGTTCGCCGTTGACGGAGATCGAAGCCCTGTACTCCTGACTGAAGTTGGTTTCCGCGATAAGCCGGCTTTTGTCGAAGCCGTCGGTGGATTTTCGAAGTTGCTCGAGAGAAAAACGATGGCAGAGATCTTCTACTGTTGCAGAAGGTTGTTTACGAGAAGTGGAAGAAGAAGAGCCTCCAAAGCACTTGATTAGGATTCCCATTCCCTGTAAGTAAGGTCGGCTCGCTGCAGCTGCGTTTGTGGTGAAAGTGCCTTAAGAAAATATTCTTTGATTAACATTACATTACATTCTATGTAAAGTTGAACCACGTCAGTCCAACGCCGTAGAATTCCCTCCCCTGCGTTGTTGTTAATGTTGGGCATTGCTTGATCCATTCTTCCACAATTGCGCGTTTTTTAGACCCAACCATCGTTTTTCAAAGTCATGCCGCTATTGGGCCACAAATATTAAATGGTTCGCCAATTGTTACCATTATGTATCAGACCTTGGGTGGGTGGACCATAGAAGCACTCCGATTTCACATAGCTAGCCAGAGTCACTTAACTGAAAAATATAGACATCTTCTGATTGGGTCTTTACGTTACATCTTAGTCATAGCCCATAAGTTATTCATGCTCTCAAGTCATAATTGAATCTTTATAAACTTGACATTGAGTTTTGATGTAATTAATGCTTTGAAAACAGAGACTGCTGACAAGATAAACTTCTACAGATGATGATATGAGATAGCTAAAAGATTTTTAGCGAGTTCTAAAATCCTAACTACGGTATACGAGGTAACTACGTGCTCGTTTGGAATAACTTATTTTTGGGCAATAAGTGTTTATAAATCGTGATTCACGGTATACGAGGTAAATATGTGAGAAAAGTTTTATCTCGGCTTGCGTAATAAGGACTTATTGTCCAAATATAAGCCCAACCAAACACACAATATTCTATAAGACTTCAATCTTAAAATTATTCATACATTTCTCAACCAAGACATGACAATTCCATATTACCAGCGTTCGCAAACTGGCTGGAAAACCGGTCCAGTTTGGGTCACTAGTTTCTAAAAAAAATTATTTTTTTTAGAATTTAATATTAATAAACCTATAATCTTCAATTTCTCATCGGTTTAGCCCTGATCTAACCCACTGACCTTTAACCTAGTACCCCGACCGGTTCAGTACACGATCTAGGTTCATGAACCTTGCATATTACTAATCATCATATATACTAGAGACTTTATTGTGTATTCATTTTTCAAAACATATATTACCAGTTTCATGACAGAGGCTGCTGAAGAAAGTACCCTTGAAAGTTGGGAAGTAGCATGATTTTGAGCTTATTGTCAAAGTTGATACATCGTGTTGTTATTTGCAATATATAGTTAGTGGTAATTTATACAATTGGTACTCCTATACGCTAAGCTACCTGGCATATATTTGGAACATGCACTTTAATGCCGTTTGATTTCTAATTGTAGTTAGATTTAGCAATAACAATTCACAGTCACTTCAAAACCTATATATTTCTTCATGTTGAGATGTTATCCCAGACTGCATCTTAGGTTGTCTTCTCTTATTGATAATCCATGTTCTTTTTTCATTGTACCACAACCTAAACAAGGCAGTAGAAAATGTCGAGTCTACATGCAGTAAAGAGCTATGATATGAAGTAATAACAACTGAACAAACTATTTACTTTTTGTTTGGACAGATTTACCACCAGTGCTTCCATGAAGTAAGATTAAACACCATGTCAGTGTGTCACCAAGTAAATTGTTGTTTCAGCAGCCACCTGAATTTGATACTGCTGCCGCTGTCCTCAACAAAGACAGAATTTCTCATGTGAAAAACTGCGGGTGTTACTAACAATTTTTGTATGAATCATGAATTGAAAGGTCATTGGTAGCTAGTGTGAACGATGTCATATATTGTAGATCGAATATGTGGATACCTCTGTAACTTGGTGACAGATTGGCTTGTGCTATGTAACAAAAGTGTATGAATTTATATTTTTTTATTATTCACAGGAAGATACAATATATATATACAAAGAGTGAGGAGCCTGGGTATTAATTGCTCCTAAATGAGGGGATTATAACGGTCAATCAATCCCACTAATTATGCTAATTGATCTAACAATAATGATAGAATATTTCCTTAATATAGAATATTTCCTTAACACTCCCCCTCAAGTTGGAGCATATATGTTAATCATGCCCAACTTGTTACAAAGATACTCAACCCGTATCCCAGTCAACGCTTTTGTCAAAAGGTCTGCTAGTTGGTCGTCCGATCGCACATATCCTGTAGATACAACATTTTCTTTGATCTTGTCCCGAATGAAGTGACAGTCGATCTCAATGTGCTTCGTCCGCTCATGGAACACAGAATTTGATGCTATATGAAGCGCTGCTTTATTGTCACACCAAAGCTTTGCAGGTAATGTCGTGACAATGCCAATTTCCTTCATGAGCTGAAGTACCCATACAATTTCTTGTACGGATTGTGACATAGCTCTGTATTCTGCCTCTGCGCTTGATTTTGATGCCACCCCTTGTTTCTTACTCCTCTAAGATATCAGGTTACCACCAACAAACACACAGTAACCCGTAGTGGATCGTCTCGTGGCCTTGGATCCTGCATGATCCACATCACAGAAACACTCAACTTTAGTGTGCCCAAAATCCGAATAGAGAATGCCCCGACCTGGGGATCCTTTCAGATAGTGCAAGATATGTTCTAAGGCTTCCCACTGTGCCACTGTTGGAGATGCCATGAATTGACTAAGTACACTAACCAAGAAGGTTATATCTGGACGAGTCACTGTCAGATAATTCAGCTTTCCAACCAATCTTCTATATCTCTCAGGATATGCAAATGGCTTCAGTTTCTCTGGATCAATTTTCTTCTTCAAGTCATCAGGAAGTTCATCGAACATACTATCATTCAAGTCCAGGTATGGATTTGGAATCATGGGAAGGCTACTTGGTGCAGCTCCAAGCTTCCCAGTTTCCTTCAGAAGGTCGAGAACATACTTCCTCTGAGTCAACAGAATGCCTTTCTTGTTTCTCATAACTTCAATACCCAGAAAGTACTTCAATGGTCCTAAGTCTTTAGTCTGGAAGTGGAGGTTGAGAAAGACTTTAAGCTCGGAGATGCCAGAAGTGTTACTCCCTGTGATTACAATGTCGTCAACATATACAACCAGAAGAATCATACCTGCATCGGTCTTCTGATGGAACACAGAATGATCACTCTTGCTTTGACTCAATCCGAACTTCTGAACCACGTTACAAAATCTATCAAACCAGGCACGTGGACTCTGTTTCAGACCGTATAATGACTTTCTGAGATAGCACACTTTCCCACACTCCCCCTGAGCAACAAAACCAGGAGGTTGCTCCATATAAACTTCCTCAAGAAGGTCACCATTCAAAAATGCATTCTTAACATCCAACTGATGCAAATCCCAATGATAAGTGGCAGCTAGAGAGACGAGGAGACGGACTGAAGTGAGCTTAGCGACCGGGGAGAAAGTCTCAGAGTAATCAATGCCATAAGTCTGAGCATATCCTTTAGCAACAAGCCGAGCTTTTAGTCGTTCCAAGGAACCATCAGCTTTAGTCTTAACCACAAATACCCATTTACACCCAATGGCCTTCTTCCCAGAAGGCAGATCAACAAGAGTCCAGGTACCAGCCTTTTCAAGGGCCATCATTTCTTCTTCCATCGCAGCACGCCAACCAGGATGAGCTAAGGCTTGGTGAAGGGAGGTAGGGGTGGTGATGGACTCAAGGGTGGCCACAAGGGAAGAGGAAACAGGGGACAATTGCTGGTAAGACACAAAGTTGGATATAGGATACATGCAGTCAGCATAGCGTTTAGGAGGACAATGGGGGCGGATACCTTTTCTGAGGGCAATTGGGAGGTCATTAGACGGGTCAATGGCAGAATCAGGCATAACGGTATCAGGAGTGGGAGGGTCTGGAGTCGCAAGAATAGAATCCAACGATGAAGCATCTACTGACAGAGGCGCAGAATTGGTAGGATCAGTCGTAGTGATGATATCAGGAACCGGAGTAGCAGCCTGAACTGGTGGGACACGATAAACCAAGAAATCATCCGTCAGATCAATGACCGAGGAAGACACAGAGATGATTGAAGACTTGAAGAAAGAAGAAGTCTCATGGAAGGTGACATCAGTGGACACAAGATAGCCACGAAGATCAGGAGAGTAACAACGATAACCTCTCTGGACTCGAGAATAACCAAGGAAGACACACTTTAAAGACTTGGGATCAAGTTTACTGACACTCGGACGAACATCCCGAACAAAACAAATGCAACCAAAGATTTTCGGATCAACAGGGAAGAGTTTAATAGTGGGGAACAAAACAGAATAGGGAATGTCACCATTAAGAACAGCCGAAGGCATGCGATTGATAAGAAAACATGCAGTAGACACGGCATCAGCCCAAAATGGTGTCGGAACACTAGAATGAAACAAGAGAGCTCGAGCAGTTTCTAAAAGGTGTCGATTCTTTCTTTCGGCAACACCATTTTGAGCAGGGGTATCGACACATGAGGATTGGTGAAGAATACCATGGCTATGCATGTAATCAGAAAAAGGGGCGGAAAAATATTCTTTCGCATTATCACTTCGAAGGATTTTAACAGGAGTATTGAACTGAGTTTGAATTTCAGCACAGAAGTTTTGAAAATGAGTAAACAATTCAGAGCGCTGTTTCATTAAATAGAGCCAAGTTGTTCGGGAAAAATCATCAACAAAAGTGACAAAATAACGATAACCAGTCTGAGATAAAACTGAACAAGGACCCCAAACATCAGAATGTACTAACTCAAAGGGGGACGCAGCCCGTTTATTGACTCGAGGTGCCAAATGAACACGATAGTGTTTGGCAAACTGACACGACTCACAATCCAAAGCAGATACAGAAGAAAACTGAGGATATAACCTCTTTAGAGACGAAAGTGACACATGACCAAGACGACAATGAACTTCAAAGGGAGATGACCCACCAGAACAGGCAACGGAACGCGGCACCCGATCATCCAGAATGTAGTGTCCACCAGATTCATAACCTCTACCAATAATACGCTTCGTCGACAGATCCTGGATCAAACAATGGTCAGGAAATAGTGAGATAAAGCAGTTCAAATGACGAGTCAGTTTACTGGGAGATAGAAGATTAAAGGTGAGATCAGGAATGTCAAGAACAGAAGATAGGGAAATAGAGGGGGTAGGGTTAATAGTGCCTGATCCAACTACACGGACGGGGGAACCATTGGCAACGTAGATGGAAGATGGGTTAGCATAGGCGGCATACGACGAAAATAAACGATGGTTACCTGTCATGTGGTCAGTAGCACCAGAATCAATGACCCACTTCGAGGAAGTGGTAGCAAGACCAGAGGGCAGAGTACTTGTAGATAAGGCCGCGGCAGAGGGTGAACCAGGTTCAGGCTGATTAGAGGTCTGGACAACATGAGCAAAGCCACGTTGCTGATCACGCTGCTGTTTATTTTGCAATTTTCGACAATGTTTCTTGATATGGCCAGGTTCCTTGCAATAATGACAGATAATACCGCCAGAAGTCATACTCGGGGCACTGGAACCCTGTTTGGAGCCAGAATTCCTGTTGTCAAAGGGGCCCCGACCGGCCAAAGCATCGCATTGGGATCCACAGAAGGGCGGGTCACACCATCAGCGCGAAGGACGCGAGCGAACACATCTTCGAGGGATGGGAGCTCCTGACTAGACAGGATTTGAGAGCGGATGGTCTCATAAGATGGATCAAGGGCTTCGAGAAAACCAATGATGGCCTGTAGTTCCAGATTTTTAATGCGAGTCTCAAGATCTGCTTGTGGCGACATGAGAACTTTCATTTCCTCATACAATCGTTTGTAATCCAAAAAGAAGTCCTTCAATGGACGACCCTGCTGCTGAGAGCGATAAAAACCTTTACAAACTTCGTGAATCCGAGTAAGGCTCCCTTTACCAGAGAACATAAATTCTAGATAACCCATTATTTCCTTAACAGTAGTACAATGGCTCACTGAAGACAAGATCCGGGGTTCAATAGAATTTCTAATCTGAAACAAGATTCTAGCATCAGCTCTTTTCCAAGCAACCAGTTTTTCTTTGGCACTAGGGGGTTCATCAGTTAAATGTTCTTCCTTCTCAATACCCATAATATAGATTTTAACAGTAGTGCTCCAATCACTATAATTAGTCCAGTTCAATTGTGAGAAAGTAATCTTCGCCGACATGGGTAACATTTCAGGAGCCTTAGGGTCAGCATGGAATCCAGAACCGAATAAAAAAGGTCCAACAAATGAGAAAATCTCCAAATTCGGACACAAACAGTACCAAACAGTACCCAAAAATTAAATCAAAAAACATGAAGAGCATGGTTGGCATCTGCTTCCTCCGACCAAACTCTCATCAGTAATTTGCCTCAGCTTTTCCTATTTCTTTCAAATTAAGCACTTCCTTGATATCACTAACCTTATGCCGACTCATAATTTGGTGAGGAGACTTTCCACAAATCAATTCAAACAAAAGCGCTCCAAAAGAATAAATATCACATTTATGTGTGGCATTAGGGGCACACGAGAAGCACTCAGGAGCTATGTATCCCAAAGTACCTACAGCATATTCCAATTCTATAGGCTTCGCAACCTTTTCTGAAAACTTTGGTCCTTTCAAAGATAGCCCGAAAAACGTGAGTTTGGGAACCCAGTTCTCGTCCAAAAGAATGTTCATCGGTGCTGTATTGAGATGAATGATGGTGCGTTTGGTTCCAGAGTGAAGGTAGTGTAATCCACGCGCCACCCCTATACTGATTTCTAGCCTCTTCTTCCACGACAGAGTTGGTGGTGAATTGCTGTAAAGTTTATGAAAGGGTGATCCGTTTGGGATATAGTCATAGACCATAATCATTTCATTTTGATCATCGCAAAATCCAAGAAAGGATACCAAATTCGGGTGGCGAGGCTGGCACATTAATATGATTTCGTTCCTGTATATTGAGATGCCGTGTGAGGAATTCGCTGGTCGGAGCCGCTTCAGCGCGATATCTTTGAGTTGGCCGTTGACAGAGATGGAAGCCCTGTACGTCACACCGTAGGGCCCTTCACCGATAATCCGGCTTTTGTGAAAGTCATCGGTCGATTTCCGAAGTTGGGAAAGAGAAAAGCGATGGGAAAGAAGTTCTATTGTTGTGGGAGATTGTTGAATGGGAGTTGATCGATCCCAACTTTTTGATTATCACAATTTTGAGCATGATATTGAAATTCCATGTTGTTCTATTGAAGGCCTTGAATTGAATTAGTTGGAACTTGGAGCTTCTATAATCTTGTATTTCAAGCTGGGAATACATCAATAATTCCTTAAAACCTTCAATTTCATCTCACAAAGATAACCTTATTCGTAAGGGTTAATGTACAATTTCCCTCTGATATTTTCTTGAGTTGCAAATTACAATCAGAAAAGTGCGTATTTTCATTTTTAAAAATTCGGTGAGAGAAATATGGCTACTACATTGTGGTTATTTAAAATAAAGGATTTTTCTTTTCAAACAGGAGACTTCCATTTTATAAGCTAAGGACGTATTTAAACAAACATAAAGACAATGATGAAACGTATCTTTTAAAACCTGTAAGCATATTTCTTTAAGCATGACAAGAATTGTTCTTTTTTTTCTTTAAACATATAAATAATCAGGTACACGAAGTCAATGTATTTAGTAGTTGATTTCATTTCAACAAACAATTATACCAGCCCAACAATGAAACACCGCCAAGAAAAAACATCACCTACGAAAAATTGTGTCCAGAGTTTACTGTCTCACAGGAACCAACCACCATACCATATAACTAGCACCACAATATTCTTCACCAGGCCAATTTCTTTTTACCTGTTGTGAAAACCACACAGGCAAATAGAAGTTGTGTCATGATGAAGTCTTTCTTTGGCAGCTAAAATTCATGTTAAGCTGATTACAAGTGCAACACTTGATCACCTAGGAAAGATGTCACTTTTTATCTCTTCACCAGGGAGTGCTAAAATATCACACAACCACGCTTGTTCTGCTTCGGTTTACTCCTTGCTTTCTTCTCTGTTTTAGACGAGAAAGATCAAGAATTCAATCATCGAGTAAAAAACTAAAGCTAAACAAACTCAGAACATGTGAAAAGAACAGAAACAATCCTGTGTCTTTTATGTAGGTATAGGTGAGGACTTGTTAGAAATGTAAAGGAGAGTAAATTTGTGCAGCTCAGTGTCCTCTCGAAAGTGATGCGCAGGATTAGAAATGTTAATGGATAATTGGGGGAAGGGTTCTCCAATGGGATCAAGTCATGGGAGACTTGAACAACCAATTCAATCTTTTTGCTCTCTGCCATTTCTCTATTTGTATTTTAAAGAAGGTGCTTGCTGTCGGTCACCTTTTGACAAAGAAAAGTCTGACAATTGGATTGCACAGCCAATTGTTTTAGGAGATCACAAATATGCAGACTTCTTTTGGCAAGTGAAGTATAACAGTCTATGGAAAAATCAAGTTATAGATTTTTCTAAAGTCAACTTAATTACTACTGGTAGGGTTTAGCCTAGTCTTTCCATTAGTGAAGAGACCATCCATGAGCACAAAACACGTTAAGTTCTTTAAAACAGCCAAAGACACAACTCAAATCATAAAACCAATAATGATCGTTAAACTAAAACATATACTACTAGTTTCGTGACAGAAACTGCTGATGAAATTACCCTTGAAAGCTGGAAAGTAGAATGATTCTGAACTTATTGTGAAAGTTGATGCATCACATTATTATTTGTAATACATAGCTAGTAGTAGTTTATACTTTTTTCTTTGTACAAAAAAGTTTAGATCGAGAAGTTAAATAAATCTAACGAACCTACTAATTAATTGAGTCACACACAAGTATTCATTTTCCTAAGTGGAAGGGCGAAAGTAAGCAAGAATGATTGAAACAAGAAGAGAAATTAAATCAAGCATGCATGGTTGGTATCTGCTTCCTCTTGTAGCTGCACTACATGTTCAAGTTGGACTTCAACTTCTCCCATATCAGGCCTCTCCTGGGGATCTCCACTCATGCAACTCTCTACAATCTCCAGATAAAGCTTGAAACACCCTGCTGCTATTTCTCCCACCAATATTTCATCAACAAATTCCTTAGCATTTCCTGTTTCTGCCAAATTACCTAATTTCTTAAAATCCCAACGCTGAATCAAAAATTGGGTTTCAATCTTTCCGCGAATGAGTTCTAACAAAACTGCTCCAATAGAATACACGTCACATTTATGCGTCACCTCGGCCATCGTTAAGTACTCAGGAGCCATGTACCGAGCGGTACCGCGAGGGAATCCCAAATCTATAGGCTCCGGTTCCTTTTCTGTAAACTTGGGTCCTTTCACAAAATCCGACAAGGGACACCACATTCGGATGCCGTACCAGGCACCTATATATGATGTTGTTCTTATACGATGAGATCCAAAAGGCCACTTTAAACCGCATCAATGCAAGATCTTTGAGTTGACCATTGATGGAGATGGAAGCCTTGTACACCACAGTAACGACTCCTTTACCGATAATCCGACTTCTGTGAAAGCCGTCGGTGGATTTTCGAAGTTGAGAGAGAAAAGCGATGGCATAGATCTTCTATTGTTGCGGTTGTGGAAGGTTGTTTCTCACAGGTTGAACCACAGCCTCCAAAGCACTTTTGAAGGAACGCCATTTCCGGTATCAAGACTGGGGATTTGCGAGCGATGTGTGTGTATGTGGTGAGAAGAAGAGAATAGATAAGACAAGACAGCACATTGATTCAAGGTGCTAATGGAGACGGGGTCCACGTGCTCGTACCCGAATTACGCGTGTTGGACGCCCAGGACTCAGCATGGTTTTCAAATATTTTTTTTTTTGAAAAATTAATTATCTCATCAATATCATCAATCAATATACTTCGGTCCCTTGCACCAAAAAATCAATATACATACACATATAATAAGTTAATAACCCACGGCTTATGCATGGCTACACTCACAAAACACTGTAGCTAAACTGAATATAATATATAATCAATCATTGTTAATATACATATGGGGTATGTTTGGTATAGTATTTAAATTACTTATATATTTTTTACGTAAATGGATATAAAACTCTCCTCACTTACTTACCTCGTATATCGTAAATTATGATTGAAAAATTGTTTTTGAACATTCTAATCATTATTTCAAACAAACAATATATATAATAATAATATCCCATGTCATCATACGTAATAAGTGTTTATTGACCATAATAAACAATACCAAACACACACTAATACATTAATAATTAAGGCATGCCCTACGAACTCATTGCCTGGCGGTTTGTGATGCAATCATTTGGCTTCATGTCACTATAAGTCACGGGATCTCGCTTCGGCATCATGCTCATCGCAATTATTCTGATCTCTAATAATTAAATGTGTGTGTGGATTAATTTTTGAGAATAGTTTTTATGATTTATGAGATAAATATATGAGAAGGAGGAAGAATAATTGTCAAACACTCACTGAAAGGAGGAAGAAAGTAGAGGTTGAGGAAGATTTTTATGAGAAAAATAAGTCAAAAGAGGAGAAAAACGACAAGGAAAAAGGTAAGAGAAGTTTGCTTAGGGTGTGTTTGGGTTGAGGGGAGGGGAGGGTGGAGAAATTACCATTTTAGATAAAAGAAACCTAAAATTTATCCTCTCATTTTTTTAAATTTTGATTTTTCGCTCAAAATTTACTTTCTCATTCTTTTTAAATTTTAGGTTTCCGCCCAAAATTTAAATCCTTTCAACCCAAAAAGGTAATTTACCCACCCTCTCATTCCCTCCCCTCCCCTCCTCTCAAACCAAACACACCCTTAAAGTAACCAAAGACATCTGAGAGAGGTGCCAGCAAGTAGACACAATAATAATGGCAGGAAACCACTAAACACTACTAATAGGATAATGGTGAACCTGGCACATCTAGCATGCTGACGTTGACTTGAGAAAAACCTCCAAAATATTTCATAAATGTTTGTAATAGTTTTTTTTTAAGGAAATAAGTGTCTATCATCTAAATTAAGATAAATTTATTTTTATATATTTATCTTATATATCATAAATCATGAATTATAAATATTTATAAATAAAAAATAAATTATCCAAAACAAACATGTAGTGTTCATATTCGTACACAATTTTTATTTTCAAATCTATTTGCTGAAAAATTCTCACCAGCCTGGACACGTGAAGCATTGGGCTAGGGGGACAAAAATTCTCACATACTTATCTCATATATTATCAAAAATTGATCCACACACACTCCATCAAAACACTTGAATTCTTTTATTTTTGTCATTTCCCTAATTCTCTAACGCCCACATTCACAAAAACCCTTTCCTCTACTCCCAAGTTGAGCAGATGTCCCGCAAGGGGGACAAATGCGTACCATTTCCGTGACTATGTTTAAAGGGCAAAAGGGTGGAGCATCCGAGAGTAACAAGAAAGAAAGAAGTAAGGTAGCAAAGTTAATGGCAAATGAGGGAGACTTGTCTCTCTCTGATTTCTTTTTGCTTCCTTGATCATCTTCCTTTCTCTCAGTCCAACTCTGAAAAAACTCATAAAAGTGGCAAAGTTCATGGCAGAGCTAAGGTGGCAGAGTTGATGTATCTATCTCTGTTGACCAAAAAAACAAAAGTTCTATCTCTGATATGGCTGGATAAAGGAAAAATGTAGGCACCCTGATATAACTGTAAATTGTTAATTCTACAATTATTTTGCATCTCACTCTCCTTGCCTGGCAATTATTTTTTTTTTTAAAAAAAAAAACTTCTTAGCCATGTTTTCCGGTGCTTAAGGAAGCCTGAGAAGCACGGTTGGTATCTGCTTCCTCCTGTAGTTGCAATACATGTTCAAGTTGGACTTCAACTTCTCCCATATCAGGCCTCTCATTGAGATCTTTACTCCGGCAACTCTCTGCAATCTCCATATAAAGCTTGAAACACTCTGCTGCTATTTCTCCCAACAATCTCTCATCAACAAATTCCTTAGCATTTCCTGTTTCAGCCAGATTACCTAATTCCTCAATATCCCCATGCTGCCTTAGAACATCGAATAGGCACTGTCCACAAATGAGTTCTATCAAAACAGCTCCAAAAGAATACACGTCACATTTATGCGTCACCTCGGGCTTTATTAAGTGCTCAGGAGCGATGTACCCCGAAGTACCTGCAACTTCCACCTCTATGGGCCTCGCTTTCCTATCAGAAAACTTGGGGCCTTTTACAGAGATCCAAGAAAATTTGAGTTTGGGAACCCAATTCTCGTACAACAGAATGGTAGACGATCTAATATCGCGATGAATGATGGTGCGTTTGGTACCAGAGTGAAGATAGTGTAATCCACGCGCCACCCCTATACTGATCTCTAGCCTTCTCTTCCACGACAGTGTTGGTGAATTTCTCTCTGTTCCCCAAAGTTGATAACCGAGTGATCCGTTTGGGGCGTAGTCATAGGCCACAATCATTTCATTTCCATCATCACAAAATCCGACAAGGGACACCAGATTCGGATGCCGTACAAGGCACCTATATATGATGTTTTTCTTACACCATGAGATCCGTGGAACCCCTACCGGTTGTTTGAACCGCTCCACTGCAAGATCTTTGAGTTGGCCATTGATGGAGATGGAAGCCCTGTACACCACACTCCAGGCATCTCTACGGATAATCCGGCTGTTGTCAAAGTTATTGGTGGATTTTCGAAGCTGGGAAAGAGAAAAGCGATGGCATAGATCTTCTATTGTTGCCGAAGGTTGTTTCTTAGAGGTCGAGCCACAGCCTCCAAAGCACTTGTTAAGGAATCCCATTCCCAGTAATCAAGACATGGGATTTGCAGGTACTGTGTAAGTTGTTGAAGCAATGGCCTGCCGGTAATCAAGACTTGATTTGCAAAAAGTGATGTGAGCATGTGAGGAGGAGGAGAGAATAGATAAGACATGAGGCAGACAAGACATTGACTTAAAGGGTCTGTTTGGTGTGAGGGATTTGGAGGAGAAGGGAGGGGGGAAAATTTTTATGAGTTGAATTTTAAAAGATTAAAGAAGTGGGGTAATAAAATTTTAATAAAGAGAATGTATAAGATAAAAGAGTAAAAAAAATTAATTAAAAAATGTTAACCCCACTTCTCCAATTTTTTTAAATTCAACTCAAAAAAATTTTCCTTCCGCCCACTTTCCCTCCCCAGACCAAACAAATCCAAAGAGTTAAAGTGCTAATAAACATGGTGCAAAAAAAAAGGTACCAACAAAGAAGTGGCCCCCGGCACGTACCCCAATTATGCTTTTTGGATAGAATTTACTTTTCTTAAAACAAAAATAATTATTTAATACTTATAACCGATTTTACAATTCAATCCTTATAATCTAACGAAACAAGAACCTTCACCTCAAACCCCAACAACGGTTCAATGTCAGTAATAAGTGAGGCGCAGAGGCCGTGAGTGCCAGTTACTGTGTTATTGGGCTCCCTCAGTACCCAGCATGCATCAATGTTCCTTCACATCGATGAAACGAAAGTATATAGCCCACAATGGCAAAAAAAAAAGAAGAAGAAGTATATAGCTCCAGTCACCGCTACCTAGGGGAAGAGGCAAACCCAGTGGTTTATACTCCAGCCATCTGTTATTAATTATTATACTACTCTCAGTTTGTATTTGTAAGTCATTTTTTTTAAAAAAAAATTGATGTTTATTATAAATCTATTTTTAGAATAATAAATACGATATTTGAAATTTTTTCAATAATAATTGCATAGATAAAAAAAATATTTATGTTAACTTTTAAAATCATTCATAAATAAAGGTAAAATTGAAAATTCATCACATAATTAATGAGTTAACTAACCATCCTTAATAAAGAAAGTTAGTTATTTGAGACTTATAAATAGGACCAGAGTGATAAGTTTCAAAATTATGAACGGGTGTGTCTCAAGATATAAACTCTATTTTAGATTTGTCTAGACATTTATTATGTTTTTTTTTTCAACTTTACCCATTGTTGCTTTGACTGTATTCATTACATTTATTCTCTCTTACTTATCATCTTTATCGTGTAAGGGTATAGTTGAAAAAATAATACATATTTATTACTTTTAACTAATTTTAATGGGTTAAGAGGTAAAAATACCCATAAAATTTTTCTCAAATGTGCATCTACCGCCATAAACTTTTTTTGTGCTAAAGTAACCATGAACTTTCGAAAGGAGTCAAAAGCAACACTTCCGTTAAAACTAACTAACGGCCGTTAACTCCAGTACAAAAGTACTAAAATACCTCTATCTAAAACACAGTTATGGGGCAAAAATACCCATAAATATTTTCAAAAGTGCGTCCATAAGTTCTTCCATTACCATAACTTTTTTTTAGATAGGGGTATTTTAGTACTTTTGCACTTAAGTTAATGGCCGTTAGTTAGTTTTAACGAAAGTATCACTTTTGTCCCCTTTTGAAATTTCATGATTACTTTTGCATAAAAAAAAAATTTATGGTGATAGATGCACTTTTGAGAAAAAAAATTATGGGTATTTTTGTCTCTTAACCCAATTTTAAGTATTTTTTTATTAATACAAATTAGTTATTTAAAGGTTATAACTTATGATAAGGGAAAAGGGAGTAAAATATTTAGGCAGTTAGCGACCTTTATAAATGACAGGGAGTGCTGCCAAATGCAAAGGGTAGACTAGGATTGTAGGAGTGATTAGACTCACCGCAGCGAGTTAATTTTCATTAGCACTAAAAGGTGCTGTGAAATTAATCTGTGAAGTAAAAAACAAAAATAATCCTTTTAAAATTAAAGAAGAAATAACTTGATTTGTAAGTGGCGAACATATCATGAATAAGTGGAATTAATTTATGAACAAGAACATATAAGAGCATGATCAAGTCAAATTTCATTTGGAGGTAGCAAACGAATCCATTATGAACAAGTGAAATATTCCTATGAACAAGTGAAATATTCCTATGAGTCCTTTGGCATGCATAGGAAGTAAAGTATAGATACTTCATTATGGTTTTACATGTGCATGCGAAAGTATACAATGTCTAATATGTAGTACAGGTTGATGAGGTCGGCTTTCTCACATAAATGACCACCTTTGACACTCAGAAGGAGTATGCAAAGATGAGACATATGTATTCACCAGTAAAGCAGTGAGAGAGATGATATGGTAGAGAAGAAACACAAAACTAAATGTCACCTCGACTTAGTAGTGCATTCAGTCGGTATAAGATCCGTAATTATAAATATAGATCAATTCATGGATGCCCACATCCATGATACCTATAGTCAGACAATAAATTCTTCAAAATTGACGTCATGTAAGTAAAGCTGAAGATTTTGGGTTTAAATACGGGAGTGTTTGGATTCAATTTTTTTAATTGATTCTCTTCCTAAACCATGGTTTCCCTTAAAAACATCCAAACACCCTTTTTTTTTTAATAATCCCGTTTCAGCCCAAACCAAGGTTTTGAATTGCAAAACCTTGGTTTGGGCACAATCCGATTTTTTCTCAATTCCGCACTGATTATTTGACTGTTGAGAGCAATTATTATCTCTCTCTCTCTTCTCTTTCCCTTTTCTCTTCTCGCCGTCACTCATTCCTTCCATTTCTCTTCTCTGTGCTTCGATTTCTTGTCTCCTCCCGTCGCTCCTTCCCTCATTCGGGTCGCGAGTTCCCTGATTCTGTGGCTCCTTCCCTTGTTCTTTCTCCGTCTTCCTTCTCTTCCCAGATCCCGTCGAGTTTCGTCCGTCTCCCTCTCTTCCAGATCCCGTCGAAGATCACCATATTCGGCGTTCTCGATCACTGATTTGGCCTATTTCAAGTCCGTCGGTGGCTAGTGGTAGACGGTGGCAGTGTTTCGAGTGGGTACGGTCCCCCTTTTGTCCCCATGTTTCTGCTAAATCTCTTGTCCTATCTGAGGCGCTGGTGGCTGTCAGAGCTTTGTCGGCGGTCGAACGGTTTGCGGTCGGTGCCCGTGACGCTCATAAGTGTTCAAAAACTCTGAACTTGCTCTGTCCGGTGAGTGTTTCGATTCATCTTGTTCTGTTTTTTTTTTCCGAATTGCTTGTTCTGTCGAGGGAGAAAATCTGGTGACATTGATAGATTTCAGTTTGGTTAGACATTGATATTGGTTTGAAAATCTGGTGTAAAGAACCTCTGTCCTGAAAAGAACCTCTGTTGATATTCATATTGATTAATGACGTTGATATTGGTTAATGACGTTGCAAAGAACCTCTGATGCAAAAAAAAATTTCGCTAATAACATTGATATTGGTTAATGACATTGATATTGGTTAATGATGTTGATATTGGTTAATGACGTTGCAAAGAACCTCTGTCCTGTTAGTGTTTTGAAAATGGTAGTTGGTATATAAAACTTACTGAGTTGTTAAGATTTGTGATTGTGGAGACATTAATTTCATTTTTGTTATTCTGTATTGGAAAAATACTTGAATAATGGTTTAAAAATATGTCATTAGGCTTTGATGAGTCAATAACAGTAATAGATTTCAGTTTGGTTAGAATCCAATGCCTGTTTTTGTTTGCTTTAGAATTCTGTTTGGTTAGAATGCAATGACTGGACTGAGAATCATCGTCAAGCATAGATTTGTGTTTGGTTAGAATGCAATGACTGGAAATCCTTGTAATATATTTCTGTTTGGTTATAATGCAATGTCTATCATCATTTACTTTAGAATTCTGTTTGGTTAGAACGCAATGATTGGACTGTGAATGATCGTCAAATCTAGATTTCTGTTTGTTTAAAGTGAAACCATAATAAGTAAGGGTAAGGAAAAAGCATCTTGGGATGTGAAGAGCACAAAAGTCTTTATTGACCTATGCATAGACCAAGTTGCGAAGGGAACACGCAAAAACACTAGCTTTAACAAAAATGGGTGGAAAGAGATCTCGGAATCCTTCACTGCAAAGACGGGCAGAATATATGATAAGGGTCAATTTAAAAACAAATATGATGCTCTTAGAAAGGATTGGCAGCTATGGGATAGGTTGTTACATGAGACGGGTGTTGGATGGGATAATGAGAGTGTTGGATGGGATAATGAGAAGAACACTGTTGTTGCCGACGACGATTGGTGGGAGAAGAAAATTTCGGTTAGCAATTAATTTCAGCGAGCGAACATATTTATTTCCTTGACATCGTGCTTGTACGAACTTGTGTAACAAACTTTGATGATAAATGTGCAGTAAGTTTCAGAATATGATAAATTCAGGACAAAAGGACTTCAATTTCAAGAAGAATTGACCCAATTGTTTGCAAGTGTCACGCCACGGGATCACAAACTTGGGCTCCTACATCCATGTCTCTTCCTGTCCCTCCCTCTACTGAGGCAATCCCAGAATATGATATGCAAGAGGGATCAGGAGACAGCGATGAGGTGTTAGGGACACCTACTGGGTTGAGCGGGGAGATGCATTCATTCAATGTCAATACTAACAGTGGAGGTAGTGGTGCCAACAATGACAAAGGGAAGGGAATCAGTGGTGGGGAGAGAACAAGCAGTGGTGGCAGAGGAGGTAGCTCGTTGGGGGTCAGGAAGAGGGGTGCGGGGATGAAAAAGAAAGGGCCGGCCTCAGCTAAAATAGCCGATGCCCTATACAGGATTGCTGATTCAAATGACGTTGATGCTGAAGCTGCACGAGCAAAAAGGATTACAGCAGAGGCCCAGGCTGAGAGGATGGCTGCAGAGGCACGTGCAGAAAGGATGGCAGCAGAGGCACGTGCTTACGAGATCTCAATTTCGGGCATAATGAACCACCTTAGACAGGTTCCTGAAGTTGTCAACAATGATGACTTTTATGCACACTGTGTACACCTCCTTATGAGGGATCCACCTGCAAGGGAAATGTATGCAGCAATGAAGGATATGCCACACCAACTTCTCGTTTTTCTTAAGCATGAATGTTATGGAAGTGTGTGAAATGTATTGTTATATTTACCTTTTCAGTAGGAATTATGTTTAATTACGACATTGCTCAATTGTCTCTTAACTTTGTTAATTTACAATTGGATGTTATCTCACTTGTCTGTTAACATTGTTGTTTTATAGTTGAATGTTATCTGTGTGCATATTATCACTATATAATTGTTGTCATTACCGTTTATGATATTTAATATATATGTCAACAGTGGGGTTAGATATCGACAACACATTGAAAATTATGGCAAACCATAGAGAACGACGCAAACAAAGAGTCCGAAAAGTGGCCGAATATGTTGGTGCATATGCTCAGCTATATTTATGTAAAGAACCGCGGCACACAAGTGACTTCACAGGTGCTAAATGGGTGCGTGAAGTCTTAAGCGGTAATTCGAACCGTTGTTATGATATGTTTAGAATGCAACTTCATGTCTTTCACGAGCTTTGCTTTGAACTACAACGACATGGTTTGACGGAGACTCGAAATGTGGGTGTACATGAAATGGTTGCAATATTTTTGAACACAGTTGGGTTTGCGGCATCGAGTAGGCTGCAACAGGAAAGGTTTCAATGCTCAAGAGAGACAATTCATAGGGCTCTGCATGTTGTCTTAGATGCATGTTGTCGTCTTGCAATGACTAACATAAAACCACAGGATCCTAAGTTTGAGAACATTCACTCAAAGATACGACTCAGCAATAGATACTGGCCTTTCTTTAAAAATGCTATTGGAGCAATTGATGGCACCCACATTCCATGCAAGGTCAAAGCAAAGGAAAGAACAAAATATATTGGTAGAAAAGGATTTACATCGCAAAATGTAATGGTGGTTTGTGATTGGGACATGTGTTTTAGCTTCGTATTGGCTGGATGGGAAGGAACAGCCCATGATGTGTGCATATTTGATTATGCTCTGACAACGCCATCGATGAATTTTCCACATCCCCCAAAAGGTATGCTTATAACTCCGACACTTTAATTATTATTAATTATATATATGTATATATATTTATTGACTTTAACCTAATTATTTTGTAAAGATAAATATTATTTGGTAGATGCTGGCTATCCCACCCCGACTGGATACCTTGGTCCATACAGATCCGAGCGTTACCATCTCCTGGACTTTCAGAGGTCATCTACATTTCAAAACCACAATGAGACCTTCAATTACTTACATTCCAATCTTAGGTGCACAATAGAAAGAATATTTGGCGTTTGGAAGAACAAGTTTGAAATATTACAGAACATGCGTAGCTATAGCTTCCCCACACAGGTTAAAATAGTGTGTGCTACAATGGCTATACACAACTTCATTAAAAGAACATCTATTTCTGATCCTGACTTCCGGCGCCATGATCAAGAGGGTATTTTGTGTGATGCCGATGCAGATGACGATATAAAACCTTCAACAATACATTCATCAATTGCATCTTCATCTTACATGGCTTCTCTTCGTGATTCTATAAGAGATCAAATTGTTTATTATATGCACAAAGCTTAGTCATGTATAGTTTCCTTCTTTTTACGTACGCTTTTATTGACAATCTGTTAAATGTTATTGTATTTACATTTTGACGTATTCTATTTTTGCCAATCAGTGAAATGTATGCGTATCTCTACTCTAAACTTGTACTTTGGTATTTTGTAGTAGATTATTTTATATCCTAACTACTTATAATTAATTTTTTGTTACACAAGTTATTACTATACATGTACACACACATATGTATATATATTTGACTAATTTTAAACCACATATGTTCACACACACATATGTTATTACTATATTAAACCACATAATAGACTAATAATATAATTTATAAAATAATTTTATATATTTTTTGATATTGTATATTTGACTAATTTTATAATTATAATTTTTTTGAAAATTTATTTTGAATTTTTTTGTATTTATTAAACATTTAATGTTTAATAATGCATATAATATAAATTTATCCCTTACATGTAATTATCACAAAAACTAATGTCCTTTTTAGTAATTTGACCATGAAAAAAGTTATTCTCACCATAATATATAAACACTCTTACTTTATCAAAATCACTTTTTTCTCATAATCTATTCTGCTCATAATCTATTCTCTAAAAGCTATTCTTCACTTTTTCTCCATAAGCTATTAAAAAAAGCTTTGCCAAACACACACTACTATGCGTGTCTATACTTAAATTTGTATGGTGTTAATGGTAAGATTAAAACAACATACACTCTTATAGTATAAGAGTAATACCATAGCATGTGATTCATACCGCATGTGCTAGAGAACTGCAAACATGAAGAAAGTGAATAGATCCCTACTTCATTACTATGTGAGTCCTAGAAAGGTTAATCCTTTCAAGATGTCCTCTAACTTTGACAATATTACGGAGATATGTTTCGACATCTGCTACTTTTGCATTTTTCCTATGATCATGATCGATACGATCTAAAGGCATAATGTTAGGAAAGCGGTTGATTCATATTGAAATGATACATGGGTGAGAGGAAGATTACCTAGAATATACATATTTATGCTTGTGTCTGAGACTAATCCCTTATAATGTTACTTGGGTAATTTCATAAGTGTAGACACTATACATATGAGAAAGGCAATATGAGTTTTAACTTGACTCAAGAGGAATTAGATTATGGGCATGAAGAAAGTGTATATAAGTTAAAATCTAGGGCATCAGAGCCATTATGTTAATATGATCGTGCTACACTACAAGGTTGTTTTGTGCAGGTATTTGTAAAAGGGATTTTTAGCACAAGATACCCAAATGGAGACGTCACGTCCACACGGTTATGACAGAACACCTAGTATGAAAGAGAGATGGAAGAAAAAGAGACTTGACCCATAACGTCTGATCCACCAAGTGTGAGTAAGAGATGTTGGAAAATGCCTGGTCCACCCTTGGTGGATTAGAGCCCAAGCTCGGTTCACTTGAAGCTATTATGTAATTATGGAAAATATGGGTCAAAATAAAGAGTTTTATCCTTAAGATTTGAAATTCAAATCAAAATAACTCTCGTACGTAATATATGAGGTAACAAATCAGATTGTGGTAGGTTTGGGAAAATTGATAGAAAACTTCCACAAAAACTTCTCTCTCTATTCCTCTTCTCTTCCAATGGTGAATCTGCTGTATGAACGTGATCAGAGTCCATATCGGTGCTTCGATCTTGTGTGGGTACTCAGTGAGTCAACAGATTCCAGGTACGCCCGAAATCCAACAAAGATTTACCTATATAAAAGCTCATATGTACTCTCGCTATTTAGTGATTCATAATAATATTTCAGAGGTTCTTATTCCCTTTACATCTATATAATCTTTCAAATGTCAACCGTTATATGATAGCTTGTACTCTTCCCACTGGGAAAGGAGTCTCTTCACGAATTTCTTCCTCCACTTAATGCAAAATAACAATATTTTAATTGTAGATTTTTATTATATTTAATATTATAATATTATTTAATAACATATCAGTAAATTTCACAGATTAAAACATGATCCAATGGTTGATACATTAAGTAGAAGTAGAGAGAATGATTAGTAAAGACACCCCTCTCCCCTTCCCACGAACATTCTCTTCCGGCTTAGTTTATCAGATCTCCTCAGCATCACTTAGGGTAAGGGTTCGTGAGATACAGCCTCTTTAGTGTTCATATTAACAAATTAAACGTCTTGATTCATTGGCACTTGAAGTGTTAGTTGTGTGCTAAATTGTTTATTGTTGTTTCACTGAACAAATTGTTCCTTTACATAAATTAGAAGTTGCAAGAAATATCCATCCACTTGGTAACAATCCTTGTCTGGCTTAAAAGGTGTTGTACGTGACTATCATTCTTATGTCACCTATCTTTTAACTAAATAAAAAACTCATATCACATATGTATATATATGTTCGTCTTAGCTTCAGCGAAAAGGCAATCAGCATAGATATATGGACCATCATCGGTCACACACACACACACATAGATATATAGTGGTTGTGGTTTTCCGTATATAAGCCAAATACTTGCGTGGTGTGAGAGTAAAATCTTGTATATGTACTAATATACTATGGCTGTGTTTGGAAACACGTTTTGGGAGTAAACAAGTCCTTATTACGCAAGCCGAGATAAAACTCCTCTCACATACTTACCTCGTATACCGTGAATCACGATTTATAAGTACTTATTGCCCAAAGATAAGCTATTCCAAACGAGCACTATATATGAACAAGAAATTATTTGTTATTTACAAGCACCAATCCAAGACATGACGAGAAGAAAAAATTGACAATAATATAGAAATAGATGATGAGATGTTAAATCTAATGAATCTACTTATTAATTGAGACACTAACAAGTATTTTCTTAGTGGAAGGACGAGTAGTACAATCATGATCAAAGATTGAAACAAACAAGAGAAATCAAAGCAACAAAGCATGAGAAGCATGTTTAGCATCTGCTTCCTGTTGAAGTTGCAAGAGACATTCAAGTTGGACTTCAAGTTCCCCCATGTCAGGCCTATCATTGGGATCTCCACTCAGGCAACTCTGTCTAATGTCCATATACAAGTCCTAGCACTGTGGTGCTATTTCCCCCACCAATCTCTCATCAATAATTCCCTCTCCATTTCCTGTTCCCGCCAAATTACGTAATTCCTTAATACAATTAACCTCATGCAGCCTGATAATATGGTAAGGATGCTTTCTGCAAATGAGTTCTAACAAATCCGCTCCAAAAGAATAAACATTACATTTATACGTCACCTCGGCGTTCCACAAGTACTCAGGAGCCATGTACCCAATAGTACCTTCAACTGATTCCATCTCTACGGGCTTCGGGTCCTTCTCTGAAAACTTCGGTCTTTTTACAGAGAACCCCAGAAATTTTGAGTTTGGGAACCCAATTCTCGTCCAAAAGAATGGAAGCAGGTTTTATATCGCGATGAAAGATGGTGCGTTTGGTTCAGGAGTGAAGGCAGTGTAATCCACTCACCACCCCTAGCCTTCTCTTCCACGAGAGTGTTGAAGAATTGCTCTCTGTTCCGTAAAGTTGATGATGGAGTGATCCGTTTGGGGAGTAGTCATAGACCATAATTATTTCATTTTGATTATCGTAAAATCCAACAAGAGACACCAGATTCTGGTGGTGTGGCTGGCACCTATATATGATGTTGTTCTTAGATTCTGGCGGTGAAGAAATGCCATTGGGTCGCTGCAATCAAGATTTAGATCTGCAAGTGCAGAGGCAAGAGGTAGAGGAGGGGTCCACGGCTCCACGCAAACGCGGTAGAAGTCTCAGCTTCGTTGTTGGGGCATGGCACTTGCATGATCCATCCTTCGAATTATGCGTTTAATTCTGTAGACCCACCATTTATTTTAGAGCAAATTAATCTTTTAAGCCCCTAAAGTTTTGACCCGATTGTAATTCAATCTCTATATAGTTTGATTTGGTACATCCCAATCTCTATAGTTTTGACTTAGTTGTAACTCAATTCTTTAAATTTAAAACAACTCAATCCTTATATATAGTTTTGACTCATAGCAACCCTGTCTCTATAGTTTTAACTATTTTATAGCTTAGTATCTGACTTTTATTATATATATGATTTTATTATTTATAACATAGAGTTTCAGTTATAAAATGGTTAAAATTATAGTGACAAAATTATAACTAAGTCAAAACTATAGAGATTAAGTTACACTGAGTCAAAATACAGGAATTAAGTTATAAATGAACTAAAAGATTAAAGGCTTGTTTGATTTTGTTATCTTTTTTTTATTCTCAAAAACAATTTTATAAAGTAGTTTTTGAAAATAAGTTTTAAAAAATAAAAAAATAAAACAAAAAAATATATGTTTGGTTAGTGAAGCCCAACTCTGAATGGCGTACAAATAAGTAGCAGGTCCATAAGTTTGGCACTTTTATTCATTATTTAATGAAATATCATTTTCTTCCTGGGTTAATCAACATTATTCATGCTGACAATGAGATTTTTATAAACTTGACATTGAGTTCAGATGTAATTGATATTTTCACTTATAAAGACTATAATTCTGCACATTTAATTTGGATATAAATTAGTTTATCATGATTTGTACGGCTATCATTCGTGTGTGTTCAAGTGCTGATTGATAGAAGCTTATGAACCATATGCAAAGGCTATTTTGTTTGTTATGAGATCCTGATTCACAATTTTGTATATGATACTGTGAAAACAAAGACTGATTACAGAATAAACTTCTGCGGATGATAATATGAGATAGCCAAAAGACTTCTAGACAATTGCAAAGTTTTAACCATGTGTTCTGTAAGACTTAAATCTTTAAATAATTCACACATTTCTCAACCAAGACATCGAATTCTATATTACTCCCTCCGGTTCCAATTATATGACATATTTACCTAATTTTAAAGAAATTAAGGATAGTGGTTAAATTAGTTAATCGTATTTATTTTCCTAAAATACCCTTATTTAAAATGACATCCAATTACGTTGATTTTCTGTTTTTTCTTCTACCTCCCCTGCCTCACACACGACTTCTCCAAGCTCTCACACAATCCGGGGTCATCAATCTCCCTCAACAACTTCCGATCTATTCTTATTTAATTATTAATGTGTTTAATTATCATTGAGAAAGTATCAATAGAGGGTATTTAGGGAAGAAATTGACAAAAATTAGAACTTTGTCCTATAATTAGGATTAAGATCAACTATCAAATATTATCTTATAATTAGGACAGGGTAGTATTAATCTTCATATTAGAGACTTTATTATTTATTCATTTATCAAAAACATATACTATTAGTGTGTGTTTGGAATGGCTTATTTTTGTCCAAAACGTGCTTATAATTCGTGATTCACAGTATACGAGGTAAGTATGTGAGAGGAGTTTTTTCTCGGCTTGCGTGATTCGGGCTTATTTTTTAAATAAGCCCTTATTTAAGCTTTCCCAAACACCCACTTAGTTTCACAACAGAAGCTGCTGAAGAAATTATCCTTGAAAGCTGGAAAGTAACATGATTTTGAACTCACTGTGAAAGTGTATGCATCACATTAAATTAAATCAAGCATGCACGGTTGGCATCTGCTACCTCTTGTTGCTGCAATACTTGTTCAAGTTGGAGTTCAACATCTCCCATGTCAGGCCTCTCCTTGGGATCTTCACTCAGACAACTCTTTGCAATCTCCATATAAAGCTTCAAACACCCTGCTGTTATTTCTCCCACCAATCTCTCATCAACAAATTCCTTAGCATTTCCTGTTTCTGCCAGATTACCGTTTTCTTTTGCCAAGGTTTCTGCCAGATTACCTAATTTCTTAATACCCCCAAGCTGCATTGCAATATCGTATAGGCGCTTTCCACAAATGAGTTCTATCACCCCTATACTGATCTCCAGCCTTCTCTTCCACGACAGTGTTGGTGAATTTCTCTCTATTCCGTTAAGTTGATCACGGAGAAATCCGTTTGGGGCGTAGTCATAGGCCACAATCAATTGATTTCCATCATCACAAAATCCGACAAGGGACACCACATTCGGATGCCGTACAAGGCACCTATATATGATGTTCTTCTTACACCATGAGAACCGTGAAGCCACTACCTGTTGTTTGAATCGCTCCAATGCAAGATCTTTGAGTTGGCCATTAATGGAGATGGAAGCCCTGTACACCACACTGTTGCCTCCTTTACTAACAATCCGGCTTTCATCAAAGCCATCGGTAGATTTTCGAAGCTGGGAAAGAGAAAAGCGATGGCATAGATCTTCTATTGTTGCCGAAGGTTGTTTCTTAGAGGTCGAACCACAGCCTCCAAAGCACTTGTTAAGGAATCCCATTCCCAGTAATCAAGACTTGGCATTTGCAGGTACTGTGTAAGTTGTTGAAGCAGAGCCTCTAAAACACGTTTGAAGGAATGCCATGGCCTGCCGGTAATCAAGAATAGGGATTTGCAAGTGGCGTGTTATGTGAGGTGGAGGAGAGAATAGATAAGACCTGAGCCTGACAAGACATTGGGAGTTAAAGTGCTAATAAACATGGTGGCAGGAAAAAGGTACCAACAAAGAAGTGGCCCCCAGCACGTACCCCAATTATCCATTTTGGATAGAATTTATTTTTCTTAAAAAAATTAATTATTTAATACTTATAACCGATTTTACAATTCAATCCTTATAATCTAACGAAACAAGAACCTTCACCTCAAACCCCAACAACGGCTCAATGTCGTCATTAATAAGTGAGGTCATTGTTAAATTCGTAAATTGACTCTTCAAGTTTACAGTTTTTACGTTTTTAGCTTTCAAAATCGAGTTGAGTTACTGGTAAACTCATAACTATTATAAACTCGATGAAACTCACGAATTTATATACCGAATTTATCGTTTTTACATTTCTAACCTATAAAACCTATCAACTCACCTTTAAACTCGTGTTAACTTCTTCATTTTGATCATGTTTAGCGATTTTATATATAAATTTTATAGAAATTTTTTTGTTAAATATAATAAATTATGAATGTTGATAGATTTAATTTCAATATTTAGATTTAAAATATATTTAAATCTTGATGTCATTCTTTATATTTTAATTATTTAATTATACACCATTAATACTTATGTAGTGGTAAAAAAAATCTTATGAGTTTGCGATTCAAGTTCATGATACGAGTTTAAATCACTGTTACGAATTTACTTAAACTCATGAGTTTGACAAACTTAAATGAGGCACAGAGGCCGTGAGTGCCAGTTACCGTGTTATTGGGCTCCGTCAGTACTTGGCATGCATCAATGTTCCTTCACATTAATGAAATCAAAGTATATAGCCCACAGGAGGTGGCTTCAGTCGCCCCCTAACTAAGGGAAGAGGCAAAACCAGTAGTTTATACTCCATCGATCTCTTATTAATTATTATCCTGCTCTCTATTTGTATTTATAAGTCATTTTTTTAAAAAAAAAATTGATATTTATTATAAATATATTTTTAAAATAATAAATGCGATATTTACAATTTTGTCAATAATAATTGCATAGATAAAAAAAATTATTCATATTAACTTTTGAAATCATTCATAAATAAAGGTAAAATTGAAAATTCATCATATAATTAATGAGTTAACTAACTCATCTTAATAAAGAAAGTTAGTTATTTGAGACTTATAAATAGGATCAGAGTGATAAGCTTCAAAATTATGAATGGGTGTGTCTCAAAATATAAACTTTATTTTAGATTTGTCTAGAAATTTATTATGTGTTTTTTTTTTCAACTTTACCCATTGTTACTTTGACTGTATTTATTATATTTATTCTCTCTCACTTATCATCTTTATCGCGTAAGGGTATACTTGAAAAAATAATACATATTTATTATTTTTAATTAATTTTAATGGGTTAAAGGGCAAAAATACATATAAACTTTTTCTTAAAAGTGCATCTACCACCATAATTTTTTTTTTGTGTGCAAAAATAACCATGAACTTTCAAAAGGGGTCAAAAGCGACACTTCCATTAAAACTAACTAACGGCCGTCAACTCCAATGCAAAAGTACCAAAATACCACTATTTAAAAAATGGCTAGGGGATAAAAATACGTATAAAATTTTTTCAAAAATGCGTCTATCACCATAACTTTTTTTAGATAAAGGTATTTTAGTACTTTTGTACTGGAGTTTACAGCCGTTAGTTAGTTTTAACGGAAGTATCACTTTTATCTCCTTTTAAAAGTTCATGATTACTTTTACATCAAAAAAGAGTTTATGGTGATATATGCAATTTTGAAAAAAAAAAGTTTATGAGTATTTTTGTCCCTTAATCCAATTTTAATTATTTTTTTATTAATACAAATTAGTTATTTAAAGGTTGTAATAAGAGAAAATGGAGTAAAATATTTAGGCTGTTAGCGACCTTTATAAACAACAGGGAGTGCTACCAAATGCAAAGGGTGGGTTAGGAGTGATTAGACTCACCGTAGCCAGTTAATTTCCATTAGCACTGAAAGGTGCTGTGAAATTAATTTGTGAAGTAAAAAATAAAAACAATCCTTTTAAAATTAAAGAAGGAATAATTTGATTTGTAACTGACTAATATATCATGAATAAATGAAATTAATTTATGAACAAGAATATATTGGAATATGATCAAGTCAAATTTCATTTACAGGTAACAAACAAATCAATTATGAACAAGTGAAATATTCTTATGAATAAGTGGAATACCACATTTTCACTAAATAGTATCATAAGATTGTTCATATGACTATTCCACTTATTTATAAAATTATTCCACTTATTCATAAGTTATTCATAATATATACCCAAATCACTAAATCTAACATAGCACCAAAGCCTCCTTGTATATATACCTAAATCACTAAACCTAATGTGATATCAAAGTTGTTTCATCAATGGGACGAAAAAGGGAGGAAGTGTAGACCTAAGGCCTTTGAGACTAACAAAAGTTTAAAGAGTGACAAAATATTATTTCCTGAAAGTCAGAAAAACGGGTAAACAAATTGCTCATAACTATGCAACTCTGATCATTCCATATTATATCCTTACACTATTGGGTTCACTTTCTAAATTCGACGAGGTCGACACGTATGCAACGAATTCTAATTTAAAAAGAAACTTAATATATTCCTAAATCACTAAATCTAACATGAAATCAGAGCCGTTCGATCAATAAGACAAAGAAAAGGAAGAGGGATAAAGAGAAAAATTGTTGACACGAGGCCTCTGAGACAAAAAAATTAAACACTGCAAAAAAAAAAATCTTCTTCCTTGAAAAGTTGAGTAAACAAATTGCTCAAAACTACCTAGCTTTGATCATTCTATATTATGTCTATATACTATTGAGTCTGGTTTCTAAATTCGATGAGGTTGTCACATATGCGATGAATTCTAATTTAGAAAGAGCAACTATATATACCTAAATTACTAAATCTAATTTGGTATCAGATTCATTTCATGAATGGGACAAAAAAAGAAAGGAGAAGGAATATAAAGAAAAATTGTTGACCTCGGAATAGTTTTAAGTTGGAGGATGGAGCTTCTATAATCTTGTATTCAACCAGGGAATACATCAATAATTCATTAAAATCTTGGCTTCATCTCATAAAGATGGCCTTATCAATTATTATCTCTCATGTATATACCGTCTAGTAGTCCTCCTTTTCCACATATTTTCGTAGGGGTTAAAGTATAATTTCCCTATGAAGTTTTCTGGAAGTTTTATTTTTTTAAAAAAAAAAAACCGGTGAGAGAATTATGGCTTCTAAATTGTGATAGTTTAAAATGAAAGGATTTTACTTTTAAAACGGGAGACTTCCATTTTATAAACGAGGGATATATTTAAATAAGCATAAAAATAATAATGAAGCGTATCCTTTAAAACCTGCAATACTTTGGTCCTTTCAACAAACAATTATACCAACCCAACAATGAAACACCACCAAGAAAAAACATCACCTATGAAAAATTGTGTAGGGTTTACTGTCTCAAAGGAACCAACCACCGTACCATATAAATAGCTAGCATCACAATCTTCGTCACCAGGCCAATTTCTCTTTACCTGTTGTGAAAACCATACAACCAACCAAATAAAAGTTGTGTCATGAGGACGCCAAAAATTATGTTAAACCGAAGGCAAGTGTAACACTTGATCTCCTAGGAAAGAGGTAATCTTTGATATATATCTTTATCAGCCATTAAGGAAGCCTGACAAGCACGGTTGGTATCTGCTTCCTCCTGTAGTTGCAGTACATGTTCAAGTTGGACTTCAACTTCTCCCATATCAGGCCTCTCATTAGGATCTTCACTCAGACAAAACTCTGTAATCTCCATATATAATTCCCAACATTGTGGTGCTATTTCTCCCACCAAACTCTCATCAATAATTCCCTCACCATTTCCTGTTCCTGCCAAATTACGTAATTCCTTAATATTACAAACATGATGCAACCACAAACTAGGGTATGGGTGCTTTCCACTAATGAGTTCTAACAAAACTGCTCCAAAAGAATAGACGTCACATTTATGTGTCACCTCGCCCTTCATTTCGTACTCAGGAGCCAGGTACCCCATGGTACCTTCACCGGATTCCATCTGTATGGGCTTCGCATCCTTTTCTGAATACTTTGGTCCTTTTATTGAGAACCCCGAAATTTTGAGTCTGGGAACCCAATTCTTGTACAAAAGAATCGAAACCGGTGCTATATCGCGGTGAATGATGGTGCGTTTGGTTCCGGAATGAAGGTAGTGTAATCCACGCGCCACCCCTATACTGATCTCTAGCCTTCTCTTCCACGACAGTGTTGGTGAATTGCTCTCTGTTCCGTAAAGTTGATGATGGAGTGATCTGTTTGCGGCGTAGTCATAGACCACAATCATTTCATTATGATCGTCGCAAAAGCCAACAAGAGACACCAGATTCGGGTGGTGGAGCTGGCACCTAAATATCATATTGTTCTTACAGGATATGCGGCGGTATGAGGAAATCGCTGCTTCTTGTCGGAGCCGCTTCACTGTAACATGTTTGAGTTCGCCGTTGACGGAGATGGAAGCCCTGTACTCCTGACTGAAGTTGGTTTCCGCGATAAGCCGGCTTTTGTCGAAGCCGTCGGTGGATTTTCGAAGTTGCTTGAGAGAAAAACGATGGCAGAGATCTTCTACTGTTGCAGAAGGTTGTTTACGAGAAGTGGAGGAAGAAGAGCCTCCAAAGCACTTGATTAGGATTCCCATTCCCTGTAAGTAAGGTCGGCTCGCTGCAGCTGCGTTTGTGGTGAAAGTGCCTTAAGAAAATATTCTTTGATTAACATTACATTACATTCTATGTAAAGTTGAACCACGTCAGTCCAATCCGTAGAATTCCCTCCCCGGCTTTGTTATTAATGTTGGACATTGCCTGATCCATCCTTCCAAACTTACGCGTTTTCTGGACCCCACCATCGTTTTTCAAAGTCATGCTCAATGTCCAATGCTGAATGATAATGATAATGATAATATAAGACGTTCATGCAATGAAATTATATATATATATATCAAGGTATTAAAATCCGTACTTGGATGCTGTACCAGGCACCTATATATGATTTGTTCTTATATGATGAGATCCAAAAGGCCACTTTAAGCCGCATCAAGACAAGATCTTTGAGTTGACCATTGATGGAGATGGAAGCCCTGTACACCACATTAACGACTCCTTTACTGATAATCCGGCTTCTGTGAAAGCCGTTGGTGGATTTTCGAAGTTGAGAGAGAGAAAAGCGATGGCATAGATCTTCTATTGTTGTGGTTGTGGAAGGTTGTTTCTCACAGGTTGAACCACAGCCTCCAAAGCACTTTTCAAGGAACGCCATTTCCGGTATCAAGACTGGGGATTTGTGAGCGATATGTGTATCTGTGGTGCGGAGAAGGGAATAGATAATACAGCACATTGATTTAAGGTGCTAATAGAGACGGGGTCCACGCGCACATGGTTTTCAAATTTAATTTTTTTTTGAAAAATTAATTATCTCATCATTATAATTTTACCAATTTTACAATTCAGTTCAGGGTCTGTTTGAGAACACGTTGGGAAAAAGAAAAAGCTCATTTGCTTCACAAAATCTGCCAAAAGCTCGGTTGAGATAATGAAGCACCATTTGGAATGGCGTTTTTTTTTTCACTAAGCTTCTTCCAAAAAAGGAGCTTTTGAGAAAAGCTCATCTCAGGCGCTTTTCACTGCCGAAGAAGTAGCTTTCGGGTGTGTGACCGTTGGGCATAATTAATGGCATTTCAAAAATGAGAGACGATCTGTTGTGCAGCAATTACTCCTCCACCATTACTCCCATCTACTCCTCCGCAAACCATTTCTAGTCAACTTGCTTCTTCTTTCTCATGCTTGGATCTTGAACACAGTGACGGCGCTGTTGAGTGAAAGGAGTCATCGGACGTGCAAAGTCGAGATCGGCATCGGTGTGCTCTGTTCTTTGGCTTGCTTCCAAAGTGACTGGCTTTCACCTTGTATTCCCCTGAAAAGTTGGCTTTGTTTTTTCTCCTCAATCGTGCTTCAAATCTACAGCCGAGCTTAAATCAGTTTAGGTAAGAAAATTACTTAACTTGGTTGTTTTTGCTTTCTCCAATTCTTACATTCGTTCAGCCTCTGTTTTTTGAAATTTTTTTTTTTTGGTCTCAATCTGCCATTGTATCAATGTATGGTGGAAAATTTTGCATGATTATGCTGTTGTGCTGGTTTTGTATTTGTGATGTGTAAATGATTGATTTTTGAAGGAATAAAGTAGATTTGCAACCTCCTCACTACTTATATTTCTATTCGCATGATGTGGAAAATAATTTAAGCGCCCTGTGACTCGTCACTTAAGAGAATGATTAAGCTCAACTACCTTGGATTCCATATATGTTAATTTTGTGTATGAAAGAAACTCTCAGTTCGGCTTGATGTGTTTATGAAATTGATTTTACCAACTAGAGGCGTAAATATTAAAATTGGGACTTGTTAAAATATTAAGCACACACATATGTGATATGGGAGTGCATATGTGTTTCTATATATTAAATAAATAATAAATAATAAATATATATATATATATATATTTAAATAAATGGCATATAACTTGTCGGATAGGACTAAATGAGCAGAGCAGGCCAATCACCTTACCTGATGCCCAGCCTTGTTTAATAATTAGCCCAAACTAAAGATTTCCAAAAATTTTTCAGGCTACTTCTTCTAAGCTAGGTTAGGCAATTTTTTATTGGGCTTGGGAAGGCATATCGACCCACTAGAGCACCATGCTCACCCCTAATAATTATTTCTTCCGATCTTAAATATCAGATATAGTTGATTTTTTTTGGAGAAATTAATGAAATGAATTAAATTACTTTAAATATTTATATTTATCATTTTTTCTCCAAACTATTTTACCGAACTTATAAACTGATATATAATCTAAGGGTATACAATATATGATATAATTAAATAATTTATTTAACTTCCTTAATCTTTATAAAAAAATCAACTTTATCTTATATTTAGGACCGGAGGGAGTGGACCACAAATATTAAATGGTTTGCCAATTGTCACCATTATGTATCAGACCATGGGTGGTTGGACCATAGAAGGACTCCGATTTCACATAGCTAGCCAGAGTCAATTGACTGGAAAATATAGACATATTCTGATTGGGTCTTTACGTTAAGTGTTAGTCACAGGCCACAAGTTATTCATGCTCATAAGTCATAATTGAATCTTTATAAACTTGACATTGAGTTTTGATGTAATTAATACTTTGAAAGCAAAGACTGCTGACAAGATAAACTTCTGCAGATGATGATATGAGATAGCTAAAAGATTTAGACAGTTGTAAAATCCTAGCCATGGATTCTGTAAGACTTCAATCTTAAAATTATTCATACATTTCTCAACCAAGAGATGGCCAATTCCATATTACTAATCTTCATATATAGTAGAGACTTTATTGTTTATTCATTTTTCAAAACATTTATTATTAGTTTCATGACAGAGGCTGCTGAACAAATTACCCTTAAAAGCTCGGAAGTAGCATGATTTTGAGCTTATTGTCAAAGTTGATACATCGTGTTGTTATTTACAATATATAGTTGGTGGTAATTTATACAATTGGTACTCCTATATGCTGAGCTATTTGGCATATATTTGGAACATGCACTTTAAGGCCGTTTGATTTCTAATTGTAGTTAGACTTAGCAATAACAGTTCACAGTCACTTCGAAACCTATATATTTTTTGATGTTGAGATGTTATACTAGACTGCATCTTTGGTTGTCTTCTCTTATTGATAATCCATGTTCTTCTTTCATTGTACCACAACCTAAACATGGGAGTAGAAAATGTTGATTCTACATGCAGTAAAGAGCTATGATATGAAGTAATAACAACTGAACAAGCTATTTACTTTTTTGTTTGGACAGGTTTACTACCAGCGCTTCCATGAAGTAAGATTAAACACCATGCCAGTGTGCCACCGAGTAAATTGCTGTTTCAGCAGCCAGCTGAAATGTACGGTTATGATTTCATCAAAAACTGATACTGTTGCCGCTGTCCTAAACAAAGCCAAAATTTCTCATGTGAAGAACTGCCAAAAAAAAAAAGAAAAAATCAATTCCATGTCCTAATTGGTCAATTTAGGCGGTGATGGCGGCTGATTGATTCAGTTTGAATAGTCAAACTTCTAATATTTTCACAATGTAATTAGATCAATTTACTCGAATTGATTCCTACTGTTGATTGTTGAATGGGAGTTGATTGATCCAACTTTTGATGATCGCAATTTTGAGCATGATATTGAAATTCCATGTTGTTCTAAAGAAGAGCTTGAATTGTTTTAGTTGGAGGATGGAGCTTACAGGGAAAAGATAGAAAAAGAATTTTCAATTCACAAAATTTTAAATAATGTATTTCTTAAAAAAATAAGTTGTGAATTATTTATCAGATTTCGTCATTTTCTTGTAAACTCTTAATAGCAAATTTGATTTAAGATTTTATAATTTTAAAAAAAAACTTCTATCTTTTTCTCATCTTGTATTCGAACTGGGAATACATCAATAATTCCTTAAAATCTAAGCTTCATCTCACAAAGATGGCCTTATTGGCAAGGGTTAAAGCACAATTTCCCCTTGATATTTTCTCGGAGTTGCAAATTGCAATCATAATCCTTGAGTTTGTATTTTTATTTTTTAAAATTCAGTGAGAGAAATATGGCTTCTGCATTGTGCTTGTTTAAAATAAAGGATTTTTCTTTTCAAATGGGAGACTTCCATTTTGTAAGCAAGGGATATATTTAAACAAGCATAAAGGTAATGGTGAAACGTATCCTTTAAAACCTGAAAGCATATTTCTTTAGGCAATGCAAGAATTGTTTTTTCCTTTAAACATATATATAAACAGGTACATGAAGTCAATGTATGTAGTAGTTGATTTCATTTCAACAAACAATTATACCAACCCAACACTGAAACCCCACCAAGAAAAAACATCGCCTATGAAAAATTGTGTACAGAGTTTACTGTCTCAGGGGAACCACCACCATACCATATAATTACCACCACAATCTTCTTCACCAGGCCAATTTCTTTTTACCTGTTGTGAAAACCACACAGGCAAATAGAAGTTGTGTCAAGATGAAGTTTTTCTTCGGCAGCTAAAATTCAAGTTAAGCTGAATGCAAGGGTAACACTTGATCACCTAGGCAAGAAGTCACTTTTTATCTCATCACCAGGGAGTGCTATAATATCACACAACCACACTTCTTCTGCTTCGGTTCACTCCTTGCTTTCTTCTCTGTTTTAGACGAGAAAGATCAAGAATATCAATCATCGAGTAAAAAACTAGGGCAAAACAAACTCAGAACATGGGAAAAGAACAGAAACAATATTGTGTCTTTTATGTGAGTAGGTGAGGACTTGTTAGAAGTGTAAAGGAGAGTAAATTTGTGCAACTCAGTGTCCTCTCGAAAGTGATGTGCAGGATTGGAAATGTTAATGGATAATTGAGGGAAGGGTTCTCCAATGGGATCAAGTCATGGGAGACTTGAACAACAAGTTCAATCTTTTTTGCTTTCTGCCATGTCTCTATTTGCATTTTAAAGAAGGTGCTTGCTGTCGGTACCTTTTGACAAAGAAAAGTTTGACAACTGCACAGCCAATTGTTTTAGGAGATCACATATGCAGACTTCTTTTGGCAAGTGAAGTATAACAGTCTATGGAAAAATCAAGTTATAGAATTCTCTAAAGTCAACTTAATTACTGCTTGTAGGGTGTAGCCTAGTCTTTCCATTAGTGAAGAGACCATCCATAAGCACAAAACACGTTAAGTTCTTTAAAACAGCCAAAGACACAACTCAAATCATAAACCAATAGTGATAGTTAAACTAAAACATATTTCTGTCAAGAGTTAAATAGAACAATACTAAGCATCCTTAAGCTATCCAAACAATATACAGTTCAGTAACTCAGACAACTATTAATAGTAACTTTTAAGGTGACTGCAAAGAGAAACCAAACCTTTATCCCTAGCAGGGGGTTGCACAACCACATGCATTGTTGTAACTCCACCAGGGATATCACATAATGAACTCTGGCACTCCCCCACCGCTCTGCTGTTTTCCAATACTCTTCCAACACTAATTAACTTCACATCTTTTACAGTCTTTGGACCATTCTCCTTGTCTTCAAAACAAAAACAGATTTATGGTTCTAATATATCACTAAAAACCACGATAAAATGTTAATTCAGATACCTTTTGATACAGTAAATCAAAAGAAAAGCATCTCAAAAAACAATTATAACTTGCTAAAACTTAAATATCATCTAGACGTGTTGTCATTAACTATTGCAAATGTGACTTTCCAAAACATGTGGTTTCTGGCATATAATATACCAACAAGTGGCAATGAATATGATGACCGTTAAGCCTGGTTCTTGGTAAAAGGTTTTTTTTCCATGTGTTTAACCTTTGCATATGGGTGAAGCAACGCATATTCTTAGATTTGAGATCCAGTGAGAGAGCTGAAGGAGAATCTTCTCTTTAACAAAAAAATTATATTAGGAGATTCTTAAGCGATTCTATTTGAGTGAATGCAAACCCATGGATACTGCAATAGCTTCAGCAATGATTTTGAATCTTGATATCTGTCCCTGAACTAAATCAACACAGAAAATGGAAAAAGGTTTCCATGCAAACACTGTTGGTAATCTTATGTACATAGTGATGTTTACAAGACCGAATATCTATGTTGTAATAAGACTTGTATGTTGGTACTAGTCTAACCATTGTGAGAGACATGGAATGTCTTCACAAAAGGTCTTGAGATACTTTTCAGGGCATATAATGATCATGCGCATATTAATGTCCTATGTCAGTACAGGTGGCTATATGGCTGATGATGTTTGGAAAAACATCTATGATTTGAAAGTGATGAGAATTTAAATCTAGTGATAATATATTGTGAAAACACTATAGCCATTGCTTAAGAAAGCAACTAAGTATCATATCAAAACTAAACACGAAGAAGTGATTCTTGTTAGAAATATTATAGCACATAAAGTTGTTGTTGAACATTACATTCCTATGCAAAGTCCCCCTAACTAAGCATGTGGCCAAGGAAAGTATAATGAGTCCTTTAGCATGCATAGGAAGTGAATTATAGATACTTCCTTATGGTTTCACATGTGCATGCGAAAGTATACAATGCCTAATATGTCGTACAAGTTGATGAGGTCGGCTTTCTTAGAGAAGCGACCACCTTTGACAATCAGAAGGAGTGTGCAATTGTGCAAAGATAAGAAGACATATGTATTCACCAGTAAAGTAGTGAGAGAGCTGATATGATAGAGAAGAAATACAAAACTAAATGTCACCTCGACTTTGTAGTGCATTTAGTCGGTATGAGATCCGTAATTATAAATATGGATCAATTCATGGATACCCACATACATGTTACCTATAGCCAGACAACAAATTCTTCAAAATTGACGTCATGTGAGTAAAGCTGAAGATTTTGGGTTTAAATACTATACGTGTCTATACTTAAATCTGTATGGTGTTAATGATAAGATTAAAATGACATACGCTTTTATAGTATAAGAGTAACATCATAGCATGCGATTCATACCGCATGTGCTAGAGAATCACAAACGGGAAGCAAGTGAATAGATCCCTACTTCATTGCTGTGTGAGTCCCAACAAGGTTAACTCTTTCAAGATGTCCTCTGACTTTGACAATATTACGGAGATATGTTTCGACGTCTGCTACTTTTGCATTTTTCCTATGATCATGATCGATACGATCTAAAGGAATTATGTTAGGAAAGCGGTTGATTCATATTGAAATGATATATGGCGAGAGGAAGATTACCTAGAATATACACATTTATATTCGTGTCTGAGACTAATCCCTTATGATGTTACTTAGATAATTTCATAAGTGTAGACACTATGCATATGAGAAAGGCAATCTGACTTTTATCTTGACTCAAGAGGGATAATATTGGCCATGAAGAAAGTGTATATATGTTAAAATCTAGGGCATCGGAGGCATTATGTTAATATGATCGAGCTACACTACAGGGTTGTTTTGTGCTAGTCTTTGCAAAGGGATTTTTAGCACAAGATACCTAAATGGAGACGTCACGTCCACGCAGTTATGACAGAGCACCTAGTATAAAAGAAAGATGGAAGAAAATGATATTTGACCCATAACGTCTGATCCACTAAGTGTAAGTGAGAGATGTTGGAAAATGCCTGGTCCACCCTTAGTGGATTAGGGCCCCAGCTCGGTTCACTTTGAGCTATTATGTAATTATGGAAAACATGAGCCCAAATAAGGAGTTTTATCCTTATGATTTGCAATTCAAATCAAAATAACTCCTGTACGTGATATATGAGGTAACAAATCAGATTGTGGTAAGTTTGGGAAAACTGATAGAAAACTTCTACAAAAACTTCTCTCTCTATTCCTCTTCTCTTCCAATGGTGAATCTGCCGTATGAACATTATCAGAGTCCATATCAGTGCTTCGATCTCGTGTGGGTACTCCTGTACTCTCGCTATTCAATGATTCATAATATTTTAGAGGTTCTTATTCCCTCTGCATCTATATAATCTTTCAAATGTCAACCGTTATATGATAGCTTGTACTCTTCCCACTGGGAAAGGAGTCTCTTCACGAATTTCTTCCTCCACTTAATGCAAAATAACAATATTATAATTGTAGGTTTTTATTATATTTAATATTATAATATTACTTAATAACATATCAGTAAATTTCACAAATTAAAATACAATTCAATGGTTGATACATTAAGTAGAGAGAATGATTAGTAAAGACACCCCTCTCCCCTTCCCACAAACATTCTCTTCCGGCTTAGTTTATCAGGTCTCCTCAGCATCACTTTGGGTAAGGGTTCGTGAGATACAGCCTCTTTAATTATTAGTGTTCATATTAACAAATTAAATGTCCTGATTCATTGGCACTTGAAGTGTTAGTTGTGTGTTGAATTGTTTATTGTTGTTTCACTGAACAAATTGTTCCTTTACATAAATTAGAAGTTGCAAGAAATATCCATCCACTTGGTAACAATCCTTGTCTGGCTTAAAAGGTGTTGTACGTGACTATCATTCTTATGTCACCTATCTTTTAACTAAATAAAAAACTCATATCACATATGTATATGTTCGTCTTAGCTTCAGCGAAAAGGTAATCAGCATAGATATATGGACCATCATCGGTCACACACACACACACATAGATATATAGTGGTTGTGGTTTTCCGTATATAATGTACTTAACCGTAGCAAATGATGAGATAAGCAGGTATGCTGTGTAATATCAGCCAAATACTTGCGTGGAGTAAGAGTAAAATCTTGTATATGTACTAATATACTACTATATATGAACAAGAAATTATTTGTTATTTACAAGCACCAATCCAAGACATGACGAGAAGAAAAGATTGACAATAATATAGAAATAGATGATGAGATGTTAAATCTAATGAATCTACTTATTAATTGAGACACTAACAAGTATTTTCATAGTGGTAGGACGAGTAGTACAATCATGAAAGATTGAAACAAACAAGAGAAATCAAAGCAACAAAGCATGAGAAGCATGTTTAGCATCTGCTTCCACGTTCAAGTTGGACTTCAACTTCCCCCATGTCAGGCCTATCATTGGGATTTCCACTCAGGCAACTCTGTCTAATGTCCATATCCAATTCCCAGCCCTGTGGTGCTGTTTCTCCCACCAATCTCTCATCAATAATTCCCTCTCCATTTCCTGTTCCCGCCAAATTACGTAATTCCTTAATACAATTAACCTCATGCAGCCTCATAATATGGTAAGGATGCTTTCTGCAAATGAGTTCTAACAAATCCGCTCCAAAAGAATAAACATCACATCTATACGTCACCTCGGCGTTCCACAATGATAAATATATATTTTATAATTAATTAGGTACATATTATAGAATACAATTGATTAAATTTATTGATATTCTGTACATATTTTAGAAAATATGATAAATACATATTTTCTATCATATGATCTAGTAGAAGAGAAAACATCAAATAAAAAGAAACAATTTATCAAATTATATATATATATATATATATATATATATATATATATATATAATTGATGACAACTCTACTTAATATACTTGCCTCAAGTTATCTTCTTTTGATTCGCATGGGACCACAGTCCTTTTCAATTCAATATTTATATATTAAAGCAAAAAAAAAAGGTAGATCAAAAATAAAGAGATAGATATCAGATTGTGGGCCCGCGATTAAAGAATTAAAAAGGATTCAATAACTGGTGGAAGATATACATGGCGAGAGGAAACAAAATACCGAAGGTTATAAATAAGAGGAGCAGCGACGTTTTTGGGGAGCCGAACAGCAATAACAACGGAGGTCGAGCGGAGATCAAGAGTAAAAGAATGGAGAATTAGAAGCAGCATCTGGCAATTTTTTCGCCTCCTTCCACCTGTGACAGTAGTAAAGAATACAGGGAGTCTTCGATAAATTTGCTCTTTCTTCTTTTTTCTCTTTATTTTTTAAATCTGAATTTCTTTGTTTTATTATAGATTTTATTTTAGCCATGAGTAGTTAATTTTCTTTTAGACGTAGAGAAATTATGAACTCACTAGTGAATTAGATTTTATTTTCATGATTTATTAGGTATGATTTATGTTAATTTTGGTTACTTAATCTTGCTTTACTATTTCCGTTTGATGATTGACCACCATTATATATGAATTTGAGCATTAAGATTTACCTTACAAAGGGAATTTTAATTAGGCTATGAGATTAAGTAATATGGGATTAAATTACGATTTAATTTGCGATTAGGATAGACATATACCTAATAGCTCCATATAATTGTTGAAGGGTGTGTTTGAGTTATCTTGTGGGTTGTGAGTAAAACCGACAGACACTTATAACTATTAATACTTGATATTAACAAAATTAATATTTTAGATTGTGGTGACGTGGCGGTGTTCGTCACTGGTAATAACCTTAAAAAATAAAAAGTAGGACAACAAAAAATAGAAAGCAACTAAAACCTGTTTTTATTTTTTAACTTTTAAAAAAAGATTATTTTTTTAAAAAAATTGAAAATAGTTTTCTGAATAAGTGTTTTTGTTTTTAAAAACAAAATAAAACAAGCCCTAATTTTCCCTAATTTTTGTATACATGTAATGAATTACTAAGGGAAAACCATTTTTTTTACTTGTAATTCTTTCAATTTTAATTTGGTGTCTCTATGTTTTTTTCTTAAATATTCTAAAATTTTACTTTTTTAGCATTGTTAACATGTAACTTTGCTCGGTTAATATTTTTAACTCTTATATAAAATTAAAGCTAACTGTGCTGACCGGATGAAATTAAAAGATTTAATGAATGAAATATAATCGTATTTCCTTACCTTTTGTACCGTCACCATGACTATAACTTCAATTAAAACTATACTACTCCCTCCGTTCCTAATTATAGGATAATATTTGAGAGTTAAACTTGGTTCTAATTATAAGATAAAATTCTAATTTTTGTCAATTTCTTTCCAAAATACCCTCTATTGATACTTTCTCAATAATAATTAAACACAACAATAATTTAATAAGAGTAGATCGAAAGTTGTTGAGGGAGATTGACGACGCTGGATTGTGTGAGAACTTGGAGAAGTCGTATGTGAGGCAGGAGAGGTACAAGAAAAAATAGAGAATTAACGTAATTGGATGTCATTTTAAATTTTAAATAAAGATATTTTAGGAAAATAAATATGATTAACTAATTTAACCACTATCCTTAATTTCTCCAAAGTTAGATAAATATGTCCTATAATTAGGATCGGAGGGAATACTATATATGACTCGTCCGTCCTAATTATAGGACTATAGGACGACCAATTTGATTTCATATGGCCGGAGTCAGTTGACTAGAAAATATAGACATCTGATTGAGGCTTTACGTTTAATTGATAGACATATGCGGTATGCCATAAGTTTTTTTTAGGTCCAGAGTATCAATTGCTAGTAGTAGTAACTAATCCTTTCATACCATAGTCTTCTGAAAGAAGTTTCAGTATTGGCCATGAGACCATAAACCATAAGCTATTTGTAGAAAATAATTTTTGGATTTGGTATATTGTAATACAGTGGGCCGGCCCATGGGAGGCCCAACTCTGTATGGTGTATAAATAAGTAGCAGATCCATATGTTTTGTACTCTTATTCATTGTTCAATGAAATATTATTTTGGGAAAATTCCAGAAAAATATACTGGAATATACAAAATGATATATCAAAACTTTGAATTAGAAAAATCTCAAATCAGTATAGTGTCAGTACGGTGGAGGAATATGAGATTATGAAGTATCGGCGAAAAGACACCCCTACCCTTCAGCTCTCCCTCTCTCTCAACTCGGAATAACAACACCGGTCTCTTTATTAATAACACTATATTCTACATTAACAATTCCACTTTCTTCTCTCACAATAACAACATTTGTCTCTTTATTAACAATACCGTATTTTACAACATGTCTCTTTATTAACAACACCGTATTTTATATTAACAACTCGACTTTCTTGTTTCATAATAACAACATCGGTCTCTATATTAATAATACCCTATTTTATATTAACAACTCGACTTTCTTGTTTCATAACTTCGTATTTCAAAAATCAACACATATTAGGGATAAGTTTGAAATTCAAAAGTTTCAATAGTTAATAACAACACCTGTTTCTATATTAATAACACCATATTTTACATTAACAACTTCACTTCCTTGTTTTACAACTTCGTATCTCAAAAACCTACACATGTCAGGGATAAGTTTGAAATTAACAAGTTTCAAAGCTAATAACAATAGCCATATCTTTATTAACAACACCATATTTTACATTAACAACATCATATTTGAGATACGAAGCAGTGAAAGAAGGAAGCAGAGTTGTTAATGTAAAATACAATATTGTTAATAAAGAGACCGATGTTTTTATTCCGAGCTGAGAGAAAGAGAGCTGAAAGGCAGGTACGTCTTTTCGCCGAGATTTCTCCATTATATTGATACAATACTGACTTGGGATTTTAAAATTTTGAAGATATAATTTATCTTTTCCTTTATTCCAAAGTATCTATTCAGAATTTTCCCAATTATTTTCTTCATGGGTTAATCAACATTTTTCATGCTGACAATTGAGATCTTTATAAACTTGACATTGAGTTTAGATGTAATTAATATTTTCACTTATAAAGACTATAATTCTGCACATTTAATTTGGATATAAATTAGTTGATCATGATTTGTACGCCTATTATTCATGTGTGTTCAAGTGCTGATTGATAGAAGCTTATGAACCATATGTCCATATGCACAAGCTATTTTGTTTGCTATGAGATCCTGATTCACAATTTTGTATATGATACTGTGAAAACAGATACTGGTTACAAAATAAACTTTTGCGAATAATGATATGAGATAGCGAAAAGATTTCTAGACAATTGTAAAGTCCTAACCATGTGTTCTGTAAGACTTAAATCTTTAAATAATTCACACATTTCTTAAGTAAGACATCGAATTCTATATTATTAATCTTCATATTAGAGACTTCATTATTTATTCATTTATCAAAAACATATATTATAAGCTTCACAATAGAGGCCGCTGAAGAAATTATCCTTAAAAGCTGGAAAGTAACATGATTTTGAACTCACTGTGAAAGTTGATGCATCAGAGTAAATTAAATCAAGCATGCATGGTTGGCATCTGCTTCCTCTTGTAGTTGCAATACATGTTCAAGTTGGACTTCAACTTCTCCCATATCAGGCCTCTCTTTGGGATCTTCACTCAGGCAACTCTCTGCAATCTCCATATAAAGCTTGAAACACTCTGCTGCTATTTCTCCCAACAATCTCTCATCAACAAATTCCTTAGCATTTCCTGTTTCAGCCAGATCACCTAATCCCTCAATATACCCATGCTGCCTTAGATCACCTAATAGGCTCTTTCTACAAATGAGTTCTATCAAAACTGCTCCAAAAGAATACACGTCACATTTATGCGTCACCTCAGCCTTTATTAAGTGCTCAGGAGCGATGTACCCCAAAGTACCTCCAACGGATTCCACCTCTATGGGCCTCGCTTTCCTATCAGAAAACTTGGGACCTTTTACAGAGATCCAAGAAAATTTGAGTTTGGGAACCCAATTCTCGTACAACAGAATAGCAGACAATGTAATATTGCGATGAATGATGGTGCGTTTGGTACCAGAGTGAAGATAGTGTAATCCACGCGCCACCCCTATAGTGATTTCTAGCCTCTTTTTCCACGAGAGAGTTGGTGAGTCGCGTTTTATTCCATGAAGTTGATGATCGAGTGATCCGTTTGGGGCGTAGTCATAGGCCACAATCAATTCATTTGCATCATCACAAAATCCGACAAGGGACACCACATTCGGATGCCGTACCAGGCACCTATATATGATGTTGTTCTTTAACAATGAGATCCATGGAGCCACCCTTTTTGTATACCGCTTCAATGCAAGATCTTTGAGTTGGCCATTGATGGAGATGGAAGCCCTGTACGCCACACTCCAGGCATCTCGAAGGATAATCCGGCTGTTGTCAAAGTTATTGGTGGATTTTCGAAGCTGGGAAAGAGAAAAGCGATGGCATAGATCTTCTATTGTTGCCGACAAAGAAGTGGCCCCCGGCACATACCCCAATTATGTTTTTGGGATAGAACTTACTTTTCTTTTAAAAAAAATTAATTATTTAATAATTATAACCGATTTTACAATTCAATCCTTATAATCTAACGAAACAAGAACCTTCAGCTCAAACCCCAACAACGGTTCAATGTCATTAATAAGTGAGGCGCAGAGGCCGTGAGTGCCAGTTACTGTGTTATTGGGCTCCTTCAGTACCCGGCATGCATCAATGTTCCTTCACATTGTTGAAACGAAAGTATATAGCCCACAATGGCAAAAAAACAAAAAAAAAAAAGTATATAGCTTCAGTCACCCCTACCTAGGGGAAGAGGCAAACCCAGTCGTTTATACTCCAGCCATCTGTTATTAATTATTATACTACTCTCAGTTTGTATTTATAAGTCTTTTTTTTTTAAAAAAACATTGATGTTTATTATAAATCTATTTTTAGAATAATTAATACGATATTTACAATTTTATCAATAATAATTGCATAGATAAAAAAAATATTTATGTTAACTTTTGAAATCATTCATAAATAAAGGTAAAATTGAAAATTCATCACATAATTAATGAGTTAACTAACTCTCCTTAATAAAGAAAGTTAGTTATTTGAGACTTATAAATAGGACCAGAGTGATGAGTTTCAAAATTATGAATGGGTGTGTCTCAAGATATAAACTTTATTTTAGATTTGTCTAGACATTTATTATGTGTTTTTTTTTTTTTTCAATTTTACCCATTGTTGCTTTGACTGTATTCGTTACATTTATTCTCTCTTACTTATCATCTTTATCGCGTAAGGGTATAGTTGAAAAAATAATACATATTTATTGCTTTTAACTAATTTTAATGGGTTAAGGGGTAAAAATATACATAAACTTTTTCTCAAATGTGCATCTACCACCGTACATTTTTTTTTTGTGCTAAAAGTAACCATGAACTTTCGAAAGGAGTCAAAAGCAACACTTCCGTTAAAACTAACTAACGGCCGTTAACTCCAGTACAAAAGTACTAAAATACCCCTATCAAAAAATAGTTACGGGGCAAAAATGCCCATAAATTTTTTCAAAAGTGCGTCCATAAGTTCTTCCATCACCATAACTTTTTTTAGATAGGGGTATTTTAGTACTTTTGCACTTGAGTTAATGGCCATTAGTTAGTTTTAACGAAAGTATTACTTTTGCTCCATTTTGAAATTTCATGATTACTTTTGCACCAAAAAAAGAGTTTATGGTGGTAGATGCACTTTTGAGAAAAAAAATTATGGGTATTTTTGCCTCTTAACCCAATTTTAATTTTTTTTTATTAATACAAATTAGTTATTTAAAGGTTATAACTTATGATAAGAGAAAAGGGAGTAAAATATTTAGGCAGTTAGCGAACTTTATAAACGACAGGGAGTGCTGCCAAATGCAAAGGGTAGACTAGGATTGTAGGAGTGATTAGCCTCACCGCAGCAAGTTAATTTTCATTAGCACTAAAAGGTGCTGTGAAATTATTCTGTGAAGTAAAAAACAAAAATAATCCTTTTAAAATTAAAGAAGAAATAACTTGATTTGTAAGTGGCGAACATATCATAAATAAGTGGAATTAATTTATGAACAAAAACATATAAGAGCATGATCAAATCAAATTTCATTTGGAGGTAGCAAGCGAATCCATTATGAACAAGTGAAATATTCTTATGAATAAGTGGAATTCCACCTTTTCACTAAATACTATCATGAGATTGTTTACATGACTATTCCACTTGTTTACAAGATTATTCCACTTGTTCATAAGTTATTCATAATATATACCCAAATCACTAAATCTAACATGATACCAAATATATGCCTAAATCACTAAACCTAATGTGATATCAAAGTTGTCGATCAATGGGACCAAAAAGGGAAGGGCGGGAAAGGAAAAATTGTTGACCTAATTGTGTGTTTGGATTAGGTTTTGGAGAATAGCTTTTATAATTTACGAGATAAGTATGTGAGAGGAGTTTTATCTCTGTTTGCGGAAAAGGGCTTTTAAAACTGCGGTTTGGGAATTACCCAAACACACAAGGCCTTTGAGACTAACAAAAGTTTAAAGAGCAACAAAATATCATTTCCTGAAGGTCAAAAGAATGGGTAAACAAATTGCTCATAATTGTGCAACTCTGATCATTCTATATTATATCCTTACACTACTGGGTTCATTTTCTAAATTTGATGAAGTCAACACGTATGCAATGAATTCTTTTTTTTTTTTCTAAAAAAAAGGTTAAAGGTCACTTTTACCTAAGAAGTATTCGCTTAGGACCAATTTTGCCCCGGATGTTTTAAATTTTGAACAATTTTGCCTTTACGTTAGTTGACCGTTAGCTGAGATAAATTTGCTCCAAATTTGAAACTTTCTGGAGCAAAATTGCACCTTAACCCAATGATCATTAGTCGGGCGCATCGAACACCACGTGATATGCTGTGCTGTTCCAATTGCTGGACCTTACCTCTGACTGACCCAAGGTGGGCAGGTTGTTAAATAGAAAAGAGAACTCTTCCCAAGGCCTCTACAGACGTCTTCGGACTCACCAACGTTACTATCAGCTGCCACGTCCCAGTTTAGAAATTTTGACCCGATTCCCTTTCGAAGTACGCGTGCTGCACGCTATCAGACGGGCTTCCCCCACCTCTAAGGATCGACTAACTCATGTGCAAGTACCATTTAGATGGAACATTTTCCCTCTTTAGCCTTCAAAGTTCTCACTTGAATATTTACTACTACCACCAAGATCTACGCGAGCCCGAGTGGAGCAACCGTCAATGCAGATCTTGGTGGTAGTAGCAAATATTCAAGTGATGACTTTGAAGGCTAAAGAGGGGAAATGTTCCATATGAACGGTACTTGCACATGAGTTAGTCGATCCTTAGAGACGGGGGAAGCCGGTCTGATAGCGTGCAGCATGCGTACTTCAAAAGGGAATCGGGTCAAAATTTCTGAACTAGGACGTGGCAGCTGACAATAACGTTAGTAAGTCCGGTGACTTCGACAGGGGCCTTAGGAAAAATTCTTTTTTTTGTTTAACAACCTGCCCACCCTCGCTCAGCAGAAGGTAGGGTCCAGCAACTGGAAAGCAGCACGTCGTATGGTGTTCGATGCGCCCAACTAACGATCATTGGGTTAAGGTGCAATTTTGCTCCGGAATTTTCAAATTTGGAGCAAATTTGTACCTGCTAATAGTCAACTAACACAGAGGCAAAATTGTTCCAAATTTGAAACTTCTGGGGAAAAATTCGCTTGAAGCGAATACTTCCCAGGCAAAAGTGACCTTTAACCCTTAAAAAAAACTTAATATATTCCTAAATCACTAAATCTAACATGGAATTAGAGCAGTTCGATCAATAGGACAAAGAAAAAGGAAAAAGGATAAAAAAAATTGTTGATTTGAGGCCTCAGAGACAACAAATTGAACACCATCAAAAAATCTTCTTCCTTAGAACTAGAGTAAACAAATTGCTCAGAACTACCCAGCTTTGATCATTCTATATTATGTCTATACACTATTGAGTTTGGTTTCCAAATTTGATTAGGTTGTCACATATGCGATAAATTCTAATTTAGAAAGATCAACTATATATACCTAAATCACTAAATCTAATTTGATATCAGATTCATCCCATGAATGGGACAAAAAAAGGAAGAAGAAGGAATAAAGAGAAATTGTTGACGTAATGCCTTTGAGACTAAAAAAAATTGAAACAATTCCGTGTTGTTCTAATGAAAAGCTTGAATAGTTTTAAGTTGGAGGTTGGAGCTTCTATAATCTTGTCTTCAAGCTGGGAATACATCAATAATTCATTAAAACCTTAGCTTCATCTCACAAAGATGGCCTTATCAGTTATTATCTCTCATGTACATATGATCTAGTAGTCCTCCTTTTCCATATATTCGTAGGGATTAAAGTATAATTTCCCCTTGAAGTTTTATGGGAGTTTTATTTTTTTAAAAAAAAAATCAGTGAGAGAATTATGGCTTCTAAATTGTGATTGTTTAAAATGAAAGGATTTTACTTTTAAAACGGGAGACTTCCATTTCGTAAGCGAGGGATATATTTAAACGAGCATAAAGGCAATGGTGAAGCGTATCCTTTAAAACCTGCAATAAGCATATTCTTTTAATTAAGGTGTGTTTGGTTTGAGGGGAGGGTAGATTAGAGAAATTACAATTTTAGACAAAAAAAAATCCAAAATTTACCTTGTCGTTTTTTGAAATTTTGGATTTCCGCTCAAAATTTATTTTCTTATTTTTTTTAAATTTTGGATTCCTGCCCAAAATTTAAATTCCTTCAACCCAAAAAGTTAATTTACCCACCCTCCCATTCACTCCCACCCCTCCCCTCCCCTCCAACCAAACACATCCTTAGGGTCTATTTGGTGTGAGGGATTTGGACGGAAAGAGAGGAGAGAGAAAATTTTTATGAGTTGAATTTTAAAAGATTGAAGCAGTGAGGTAATAAAATTTTAATAAAGAGAATATATAAGATAAAAGAGTAAGAAAAATTAATTAAAAATGTTTAACCCCACTTCTCTAATTTTTTTAAATTCAACTCAAAAAAATTTTTCCTTCGCCCATTTTCCCGATCCTCCCCTCAGACCAAACAAGCCCTTAGGCATGAGAGGAATTTTTTCTTCCTTTATATATATATATATAACCAGGTACATGAAGGCAATGTATGCAGTAGTTGATTTCATTTCAACAAACAATTATAACAACCCAACAATGAAACACCACCAAGAAAAAACATCACCTATGAAAGTTTACTGTCTCAAAGGAACCAACCACCGTACCATAGAAATAGCTAGCATCACAATCTTCGTCACCAGGCCAATTTCTCTTTACCTGTTGTGAAAACTGAAAACCATACTACCAACCAAATAAAAGTTGTCACGAGGACGCCAAAAATTATGTTAAACCGAATGCAAGTGTAACACTTGATCACCTAGGAAAGATGTCATCTTTGATATCTTCAGCCATTAAGGAAGCCTGAGAAGCACGGTTGGTATCTGCTTCCTCCTGTAGTTGCAGTACATGTTCAAGTTGGACTTCAACTTCTCCCATATCAGGCCTCTCATTGGGATCTTCACTCAGACAAAACTCTGTAATCTCCATATACAATTTCAAACACTCTGGCGCTATTTCTCCCACCAAACTCTCATCAATAATTGCCTCAGCTTTTCCTATTTCTTTCAAATTAAGTACTTCCTTGATATCACTAACCTTATGCAGACTCATAATTTGGTGAGGAGAGTTTCCACAAATCAATTCAAACAAAAGCGCTCCAAAAGAATAAACATCACATTTATGTGTGGCATTAGGGGCACACGAGAAGCACTCAGGAGCTATGTACCCCAAAGTACCCACAGCACATTCCAATTCTATGGGCTTCACAACCTTCTCTGAAAACTTTGGTCCTTTCAAAGATAGCCCGAAAAATGCGAGTTTGGGAACCCAATTCTCGTCCAAAAGAATGTTCATCGCCGCTGTATTGAGATGAATGATGGTGCGTTTGGTTCCCGAGTGAAGGTAGTGTAACGCACGCGCCACCCCTATACTGATTTCTAGCCTCTTCTTCCACGACAGAGTTGGTGGTGACCTGCTGTAAAGTTGATGAAAGAGTGATCCGTTTGGCACATAGTCATAGACCATAATCATTTCCTTTTGATCATCGCAAAATCCAAGAAAGGATACCAAATTCCGGTGGCGAAGCTGGCACATTAATACGATTTCATTCTTGCATATTGAGATGCCGTGCGAGGAATTCGCTGGTAGGAGCCGCTTCAGCGCGATATCTTTGAGTTGGCCGTTGACGGAGATGGAAGCCCTGTACGCCACACCGTAGGGTCCTTCACCGATAATCCGGCTTTTGTGAAAGTCATCGGTGGATTTCCGAAGTTGGGAAAGAGAAAAGCGATGGGAAAGAAGTTCTATTGTGGTGGGAGATTGTTTCCGAGAAGCGGGACCACAGCCTCCAAAGCAATCGTGAAGGATTCCCATTTTGCAGCTGTGATAGAGGCAGTATGTAATAGGGAGTGCAAAGAGGCGAATATGCTTTCAAAAACTATTACTCTACATTGAAAAGTTGAAAAACATCAATTCCTCCTGCAAAACAATGAAAAACATCAATTCCATGTCCTAATTGGTCAATTTAGGCGGTGATGGCGGCTGATTAATTCAGTTTGAATAGTCAAACTTTTAATATTTTCACACTGTAATTAGATCACTCGAATTGATTCCCACTGTTGAATGGGAGTTGATTGATCCCAACTTTTGATGATCACAAATTTGAGCATGATATTGAAATTCCATGTTATTCTAATGAAGGCCTTGAATTGTTTTAGTTGGAGGTTGGAGCTTCAATAATCTTGTATTCTAAGTTGGGAATCCATCAATAATTCCTCAAAACTTTCAACTTTATCTCACAAATAAGGCCTTATTCGTAAGGGTAAAAGTACAATTTCTCCCTCCCTTTTCTCGGAGTTGCAAATTGCAATCGTAATCCTTAAGTTTGTATTTTTTATTTTTGAAAATTCGATGAGAGAAATATGGCTTCTGCATTGTGGTTGTTTAAAACAAAGGATTTTTCTTTTCAAACAGGAAACTTCCATTTTATGAGCGAAGGACATATCTAAATAAGCATAAAGGCAATGGTGAAGCGTATCCTTTACAACCTGTAAGCGTATTTCTTTAGGCATGAGAAGAATCGTTTTTTTCTTTAAACATATATATAACCAGGTACATGAAGACAATGTATGTAGTAGTTGATTTCATTTCAACAAACAATTATACCAACCCAACAATGAAACACCACCAAAAAAAAAACATCACCTATGAAAAATTGTGTACAGGGTTTACTGTCTCAGAGGAACCACCACCATACCATATAACTAGCATCACAATCTTCTTCACCAGGCCAATTTATTTTTACCTGTTGTGAAAACCACACAGGCAAATAAAAGTTGTGTCATGATGAAGTCTTTCTTTGGCAGCTAAAATTCATGGGAAGCTGAATGCAAGTGTAACACTTGATCACCTAGGAAAGATGTCACCTTTGATCTCATCACCAGGGAGTGCTATAATATCACACAACCACACTTGTTCTGCTTCGGTTCACTCCTTGCTTTCTTCTCTGTTGTAGACAAGAAAGATCAAGAATATCAATCATCGAGTAAAAAAATAAGGCAAAACAAACACTTTTTTTTTTTTTTTTTGCCAGTAAGGCAAAACAAACTCAGAACATGGGAAAAGAACAGAAACAATATTGTGTCTTTTATGTAAGTGGGTGTCTGGGTGAGGACTTGTTAGAAATGTAAAGGAGAGTAAATTTGTGCAGCTCAGTGTCCTCTCGAAAGTGATGTGCAGGATTAGAAATGTAAGTCAACTTAATTACTACTTTTGTAGGGTGTAGCCTAGTCTTTCCATTAGTGAAGAGACCATCCATAAGCACCAAAACACGTTAAGTTCTTTAAAACAGCCAAAGACACAACTCAAATCATAAAACCAATAGTGATAGTTAAACTAAAACATATTTCTGTCAGAGTTAAGTAGAACAATACTAAGCATCCTCAAGCTATCCAAACGATGTACAGTTCAGTAACTCAGACAACTATTAATAGTAACTTTTAAGGTGACTGCAAAGAGAAACCAGACCTTTATCCCCGGCAGGGGGTTGCACAACCACATGCATTGTTGTAACTCCACCAGGGATATCACATAATGGACTCTGGCACTCCCCCACCGTTCTGCTGTTTTCCAGTACTCTTCCAGCACTAATTAACTTCACATCTTTTACAGTCTTTGGACCATTCTCCTTGTCTTCAAAACAAAAACAGATTTATGGTTCTAATATATCACTAAAAACCATGATAAAATGTCAATACGGATACCTCTTGATAAAGTAAATCAAAAAGAAAAGCATCTCAAAGAACAACTATAACTTGTTAAAACTTAAATATCATCTAGACGTGTTGTCATTAACTATTGCAAATGTGACTTTCCAAAACATGTGGTTTCCGGCATATAATATACCAACAAGTTGCAATGAATATGATGACCGTTAAGCCTGGTTCTTGGTAAAAAGGTTTTTTGGGGTTTTCCATGTGTTTAACCATAGCAAATGAGTTCCAATATAATTTAAGTACCATATCATGGATACTCCTTCTGAGATAAGCAGCTATGCTGCCATCTTGACTAGTGACTTAGATACTTAACTTCAGACATGTGAATATGAAATTAATAAAAAACTAGGAAAATGGAATATCAAAGTTTCTTCTTTAGAAAGCACCAGTCCAAGACAACTTGAGAAGGAAATGATACACAATACCAGAATGAATGAGAGAGGTTAAGGCTAAAGAAATTACTAATTAGGCAAAAGAAACAAGTATTTTCCATCTTTCTCACTTAATGCCAAGAAATCCCATCATCATGGGTTATTGAAAAAATTTATGTACTCCTAGATGCTGCTGTTACAGAAATAGGCATTCTTCTGGCCCATGTAAAGGCTCCAAAATCTCAAAAATCTACGCATCTATAAGCAAAACCTTGGTTGTCTTTAGAAATCGAGCACAAAGTTCATTCTCCTTTCTTTTTCTTTTTTTTTACCTGAGTTCATTCTCCTTTCTTAACATAAACAAGCTTTAGCATGATTGGCCACCTCAACATAATCACTCAAGAATTAACTATTTTAATATCATCACTTTAACGACGGCCGCATCTTCGGCAATCTCTTGAAAACACGAGTGAGATTTGTAAACTCCGATCAAGAAAACCAAGATTTCTCCCTCTCCTTGAATATTTCTCTTCTATAAATCAACCCATTCAAGTACTGACATCCACTTATTTTAAATTTACAACGTGAATTACCCCAAGATAGCAACTGGCAACAGGAATTACAGAACACCTTCAAATCCAGCGATTCAAAGGAAGACCAAAAGGAATGCAAGGATGTAGAAAAAAAGAAGAGAGCGAGCTAGCTTACCATTTGGCCACTGAGCAAGAATACTCTCCTTCAAGGTAGCAATACTTGTAGCAGCAGGAAAACTTTTAGGGCCAATATCAGAACCATCGGTCAGTCGAAACTTGATCTCTAATTGATCTTGCTTACTCGCCATGCTCACAGAATTGAAAACCAATCTAGAAATTAAACAGTCCAGCAAATCACTTCAACTGAGATTCACGAACAGAAAGGATTCATCAAAATCTCCCTCCAATCTTCTGCAAATTCATATCAAGAAGACAAAAAAACTGAGTCAGCCACATCCAATCCCCAGAGAACTTGCATCATACAATACGGAGACCAGGAAATTGGGGAAAGTTTGAATAGTCTTTGAACTGTTATGGTCAGAAGTTCTAGAAATAAGTACTTGAAATCCAGCATGTAATACTTTTAACCAACAAAATTTTACGACGAAAATTCAACTCACTGACACGAAACCGACACCGACACCGACACCGACACAGACACAGAGCAATCGCTAACAGCTGTAAAATTAGGCAACCAAATCGTGAACCAATCTCGGCGTGGTCATCATTAAATCAGGAAATCTTCACAAAATTGGACAGAGGGAATTTAAAGAAAAACAAAGGAAGAAACAAGAAAACACCAAAACAACGAAATAGAAAGAAATCTGGACGGATTTTTCAAACGCTTTTGGCTATATCATCACTGATCTGGGGGGTTGTGGTGTGCAACTGACACAGTCTTAGCTCTGTAGAAATCCACGTGGAAGACGAAGTGGATGCGTTTTCGCTAAAAAGAGGAATCTAAAAATCGAAGGAAACGATCAAATGGTGGTACCAAGAGAAGAGGCTGTTTCGGAGTTTTCAAAGTCCTTTCCCTAAAATCTGTGGTCAATCAAAACTGGTATTCTTCTTTATTTGCCTTTGCCTTTGCCTTGCCTTCTTCAACGATCGAACTTTTTCGCCAATCACGACGATCTCACTGTTGGCACAGAAAACAAACTTCAATCAGACTGCATTTCTATACGTTGCTGACACATTCTTTACTTGCACATTTAGCATCATTCGTACCCTCTCTATCATTGTCATGCTCTCCAAATATGACTAGTTGGTACCGGCCTACCCAAATTACAAATATGTATTTTTGTGAAAATGATAGTGAAGTTCTAAATAAAAGAAAAAATAAAAAAATAACTTCTTCAAATTTCAAAATAAAAAAAATGGTTTTATTAATAACTCTAATAGTGAGTCATTGACGACTCTAGAAATATTATTGATAAGTTTTTGGAATCATTTTTAATTTTTTTTTTGTCTGGATCTGACTATAATTTTTTCTATATTTTATTTTTTTACTTTTCATTTTTTTTAATTATTATAATAATTTAGTGAAATAATTACTTCTCATGTCTTATCTTTAATGTAGCGTTGAGAGTTTGTTCTAGTCTTAAATGTAAGATTTATTTCTTATATTTATATATATTTTTTTAATTTACTTATATTAATATTTTTTTGTCAATTACCCTATTAATGTTTCCTCAACATAATCAAGTAAGAGAGAGATATAATGAAATCAAAAAAGATAATTAGGGTGTTTAAAAAAAATGACATATTAACTAACTTAATCAACTTCCCTAATTTAATCTAGAAGGAATACTATGCTTCATACATAAACAATTTAATCACTAAAAAAACCCTTTAAATCGACAATATGACATAACTTGATGTCATTTCTTGCCTGAGATCTTGCCAATGTATGCTTCTTACTTATTGGGAGATATTTTAGTGATTGCTTATATAGGGCTACACAACAATTCTCCCTAATTTATTTCACTTCAATTCTTTCTTAATCTAAATTCTTCCTTTCTATTCATTTTTATAAAAATTCACATCGTTACTAAATTATGAACACTCTAAATATATTTGGGGAGACAATGAGAATTTCTTTTGGATGCAAAAGGTATATGAATTGACACTTTTCCAACCAAGTTTCCTACATTTATGACAAGCACAGAATCTGAATATTGTAAATCTGATTAACATATAAATATAAATGTAAAGTATTAATACTACCTTGTGGCTAAACGTAAGCTTCAAATAATTGATTTGTTGTTATCAACAAATCAGTTAAAATAAGTTAAGAGTATTAAAATATATTTTTTACAGTTATAATCTTATTTATAAAGAGAATAAGTGATAGAGACAATAAATACAATAAATAAAATTAAGGGGTAAAACTGAAAAAAAAACACAATAAATACTTTGATAAACCTAAAATTAAGCTTATATTTTGAGACGGATGTAGTTTCAAGATTGAAGCTTATATTTAAGGACCGGCAAATATATAGAAATGGATAGATTGTTAAAGAAAAAAAACGAATCTCTGGAAATTCTGACAGGGAGCAATAGAAAGAAAGAAGTAAATGGAAAATAGGGTTAATATAACTTTTGATCCCTGAAGTTTGATTCAATTTTGCTTTTGGTCCCTGAAGTTTCACCCGATTTTGGTTTTGGTCCCTCAAGTTTAAAAAGGACTTGGTTTTTTTTCAGGGTCAGATCGGGTTTTTTAATTGGGTCGCCAAGTCCTTTTCAAATTTGAGGGACCAAAACCAAAATCGGGTGAAACTTCAGAGACCAAAACCAAAATCGGGTGAAACTTCAGGGACCAAAACCACATATTTCAAACTTCAGGGACCAAAACCAAAATTGGATCAAACTTCAGGGACCAAAAGTTATATTAACCCTGGAAAATAAGACATTTACCCCCAAAAAAATTGTTAAATAAGAGACAAATGAATTGTTCCTTTTTTTTTTTCCTGGTTTGTGTTCATCCTTATCTAATTTTATTTTGTATTTTTTTTTTTTACTTTGGATGAGACTCGGCAATTTTTTTTCTTTTTCTTTTTGGGAAATTAAAGGCTTTTAAGATGGTTGTTTAGCTGGTAAAACACAGGCCGTCGGATATTGCATCATCAAAGCCGTCAACTGAATTTAACGCTTGAAATTAATAGCAGCAAAATACTGGATTGGCTTCAGGGATGACATGTTTTCCGTTTTGAGGCTCCCACTAACCTCATGAAGAATTCTATTTTTTTCTTAAATACAATTTTGTTGAAGAAATTTTATAACTCAACTTATAAGAGTTTTATGTATTATAAAATACGTATATAATACACTTTTCATAATTTAAAGTAGATTAATTTTAACAAAAAAATATAAAAAATTGAATTTTTATTCATCTCGAAGAAGAGTAATTTTTTACTTTTTTTCATGACCTAACCTATCTAGATTATATTTTTTAAAAACATTATATTTTATTTTACTGCTTAAATCAAATCATTGGAAAATTGTTGAAAAATTCCCATTATATATTTATTACCCAAATTACCCAAGGGTTCAGAATTTTGAGTGAGAAAACAATTCTTCTTCATTTATATGCAACATATCTTTAGCTATGTATAAATGTATTTTGTTTCGCTAATAGTTGAAGATAGATTGCATATTTGTCTTACATAAATTTCAGTTATCAGGATTTTATAATGAGGAATTTTCAGCAATTTTATCAAATCAAATTAAATAAAAATATTAAAAGGAAAAAAACAAAGAAAGAAAAGAAACAGTTATATCAATGGTACTCAAATAACAATTGATTGAAGGGTTAAAATACCTGGAAGATTTTAAGAATGGACATTGGGTGTCAGGAAGTTTTTTAGGGGATAAATATTCCCCGAAAGTGAAAACAAACTAGGCAATTTTGCCCTCCTGTCAAAGAGCCAGGTGACATAAGATGAGGTGGCTCTGCCACATAAGATGTTAAGCCACATCATCAAAAAATAAAATAACATTGGAAATACCAAACATGCCCCTATAAATTCTGACCCTTTTTTGTCTCTCTCTAACATGAAATCCGATCTTCCTCTTCTGATATGGGCCGCGCTTCATGGCTCTCATCATCAGCACCATCATGATCAACACTATTTTTTTTTCCCAACTAGATCAACACTATCAAACATAATATTAAAATCACTATCACCCGCTGATAATTCTCCATTTTTAATATATTTTAGACACATTTTGATATTATTGGGAGTTATCAATGTTAATTTAAGATTATTTTTTTCAAGATTTTATAAGATATCAAGTTGGTGCATTATTTTGGGAATTTGATTGTAAATATTTTTCTTTAAATTAAAATCTAAGTAAAAGAATAAAGGGAAAATTCCATTTAAATACCATCTGAAATATCAAAACCCACAAAAGTCCATTAAGACTTGCAAAAGACAGATAAGGGTTGAGGGGGGAATCTGGGATATTGATGTTAAATACAAAAGACCAAAATGCCCTTTTTAATTGGTTTGACATACCTTCCACATTCTCTGATTGAGTGAAATTGCGCTCTTTGTTCCAACAAAAAAAAATTTCTTGTTGCAGCAACTAATGGTGGACGATACCTTTCATATAAGTAAGTTTTTGAAAAACATAATCTTTTTTAAATGAATCGGACAATAATCATCTTATTCTCATTGTTCATGCTGATGGGTGTTGGGTGTGGTTTGGTGGTGCATGAACAGTACAAAACTGGGGATTTACGTAAGGTGTGGGAGGTAATTTATTTGGGGTTGTCAATAAAGGCTAAGAACAATGATGATGGTGCTGCGATTGTAGGTTATTTATAGTAATTTTGGTTGTGGGTAAGTGGGTTTGTAGGTTAAGGCGGATTAAAGGTTCGGACTTTACGTAATTACAACGGCATCGACGGTGTGGTGTGGGTTATTTATGCATTTGCTCTTGTTAGCTTTGAGATGGAGTATAATAAAGAGTTTATTGATTTCTAATAGGTAGCATTAAGTAGTATTGAGTTAATGTGGATGACTGACTATTTGGAGTGAAAAAGTGAGACTAGAATGACTAGTATATGGTAGTGAAACATATCTGTACGTTCATGGTAGTTGCTGTCATTACCACATATTGTTTGTTGTCAACGCCATTGCAGGATTTGTCATTACCATAACTCTTTTTGTCAGGACTTAACGATTGTGTGAGAAACATTACGGTATTTGTCAACAACATTACTGATTTCATCACAAGAAAATCTTGACGTGTCTCACGCTCGAAGTGCTACCTTGAAATCATCAATTATCATTGATGAGGTTAGAAATCACTAAGACAAGCGTGCAAATGAAATAAGGAAGAGTTTGGTTAGAGATTATGGTTTGCAATTGACATATGAGCAAGCATATAGGGCAAAGGAAAAGGCAATTGAGGAAATTCATGGCAGACCTGAACAGACATATATGTTAATATCATGAATATCTGATCGGTTAAAGGAAAGTGATGACAAGACTTGTTATGGTAGTTGCTGTCATGAAGAATCTGGTGTTTTGTTAATTCCATTACTGTATTTGTCATTTTCATTACAACTCTTATTAATTATGTCAGTTTGTTGTAATTAAAGTAAACATGAAGGAACATGTTTTTTTGGGTTCATGACTTATGTACATTAAGTGTAGATGGAATGAGTAATGTTAAATTGTCATTTGACAATGTATACGGTAGTTGCTGTCATGAAGAATCTGTTGTTTTGTTAATTTCATTACTGTATTTGTCATTTCCATTACAACTCTTGTTAATCATGTCAGTTTGTTGTAATTAAAGTAAACATGAAGGAACACGTTCTTTTGGGTTCATGACTTATGTACATTAAGTGTAGATGGAATGAGTAATGTTAAATTTTCATTTGACAATGTATACAGTAGTTGCTATCATGAAGAATCTGGTGTTTTGTTAATTTCATTACTGTATTTATCATTTCCATTACAACTCTTGTTAATCATGTCAGTTTGTCAGTCATTTCCTCTTGATCAGGGTCATTCATGAAGTCACCAGTCTCAATGCTTCCTCTCTCTTGCTATTCATTTCATGGTTAACCATGGGAAACAAAGTGTAACCATTCCTCACATCTTTTTTTTTTTTTGCATATCCACTTTATCCCCCACTCTTTCATGGGACTCCACATCAATGTTCTCCGCATAGACTGCTTTTCTCTTCACACCAACCTCTTCATGCTGACCCTCCATGTCTACATCATGGCCTGCAATCTCTTTACTTGTTATTGGATAAGAGTAGCTAACTTTCACCTACAGAACAATGTCACAGTTTAATTTAATCTATCTTTGATTGAAACAACGTAACAGTTGGATGAAAACGGTAATTAATTTAAATATACTAATTAAGCTATCTTTGAAATATACTACGACCTTAAAACCTTTTGAGTTTTGAATAATTCGGTTCAAAATATTTATATTTATCCAGTGCATATAAGTAACTTTGCAATCACTAATAAATTATGCCATCTACATAACAATCTCTGTGACAATTAAGTGATAAACAAATAATATAAATCAGGGAGAAGTAAAAACAACAAAACCAACTTCAATTAAAAAATACAGCCTCATTTCATTGCATTTCAGTTATAACCAGTTTTTGTAATAACCAATCAAATCAAACCAAGTAAATAGCTAAATCAGTTTATGCATAAGATTTTCAATCAAATACAAGCATTTAATTCCTAAAATATATCGTTGAACAAGCACATGAAACTGAAATAAAAAGTATGCTATCAAAAGCACATCCGCATGTTTATTATTTCTTTCTTTATTTCAATTTCTTTTTCAATAACAACAGGTGATCCCATGAAATTCACCCCAACTTAAGGTTTCCCAACAAACAGGTAAAACTCAATAAGAATACCCCAACATGAAAAACTTCAAAGATCCCATGAATCATGTATAACACACTAAAAAATAAGCATCTTGTTGACTGCAGACCTATCACGATATAGAAGTACCTGCATGCACTTTTCCAGCAATTTGACACCTTCTTCAAAGGTCAAATTTTCATTCCATTCATCACGAAGAATTGGCCTTGCAAGATGGTTGCCAAGCCTAGTTGCCACATGGTTGTCATCAAAATTAATGCCAATCATGTTAATTAGGAAACAATTCACAAAAAACTGAGTAAAAACTAAATCTTGGAGGCAACTCACTCTCACATTGAAATCAAAGACAATAAACCAATGCATACCATGCCAAGGTATTTCTATCCGTTCTTCACACCACCAATTACAAGTGAGTTCCACAAAGGATTGAATTTATTACGTCTATTATACATCACACGAGTCAAGTAGTTGTGCACCTCCTTTGGACCAAGTGTTTGCCCAAAGGGGGGATGCTAACAAACTTTATGTGGCCAAGTGTTTGCCCAGAGGGGAATGCTGACAAATTCACTAATGGAATTAACAAAGTCTTTAATGGTTTTGACGAGAATGGTAATGGGAATGACAAGTTTCATAATGGTAAAGACAAGTTCTGATGACATTGACAAAAACCACCAATGTTTATCACAGCAACTACCAAGTAAAGGGTTCAAATGACAATTTAACATTACTCATTCCATCTACACCCAATGCATACAAGCCATGAACCCAGAAGAAGGTGTTCCTTCAACTATAATTAAATGGTTGGAAGCTGTCATCATTAACAACTGTTTTAATGGAAATGACAAGTACAATAATGGAATTTACAAAATACCAGATTCTTATTGACAGCACCTACCAAAAACATTGTCAACAAAAAATTTAACATTACTCATTCCACCTACACCCAATACATATAAGTCATTAGCTCAAAAGAAGGTGTTCATTCATGTGCAGTTTAATTACATCACATGTAATCATTAACAACTGTTTCAATGGAAATGACAAGTACAGTAATGGAATTTACAAAACACCAGATTCTTACTGACAGCAACTACCAAATACATTGTCCAATGACAAGTGAACATCACAATTCCACCAGCACCTAATGTTTTCTTGTCATTCCCAGGGTATAGACTATTGTTTTAACAAAAAACAGTACTTACATAAAGTACATCATATATGCCATAACCCTTCTAACCAAAATATCTGAAGGGATCCAAATCATTGTACATAAACCAAAAGATGACTTGCAAAATAGCTACTACCAGATCTGCACACCCAGGCTTAAGTTCAGTTTTCTGGAGCCCCTCTCAGACAGAACCGAAAGGAACAACAAAAAACCCTTCTGCGACAGAACCGAAAGGAACGACAGATGAGTAATTCAGTTTTTTGGAACCCTTCTACGACAGAATCGAAAGGAACGACATATGAGTGATTCAGTTTTCTGGAACCCTTCTGCGACAGAATCGAAAGGAACGACAAAATCGAAAGGAACGACAGTTTTCTGGAGGTGAGTGTGAGTAAATGAGTTGAGGGGCATTTTGGTCTTTAGCCTTAAACTTCAGTAACCCAGATTGGTCCTTAATCACCTATCTGTCTTTTCCAAGTTATAACAGACTTTTGTGGGTTTTGACAATTGAAATGGTATTTATATGGGATTTTCCCAAGAATAAATAAGTAATGAAAGTTAAAAAAAACAGTTTGAGTCTAGTAATAATATTGCGTTACTATTATAATATTCTGTTTCCTCCTTTTAGCTTGTGGGGTACATGGTTTTGATTCAGCGAAATTCAAAAGACGACCAAAATAAAAGCGATTAAAGGCCAAGAGAAAGCTTTGGGGACCGCGTGTAAAAGGAAAAGGGTAGGACCTAAACAAAGAGTGACGGCACCGTTTTTGTGGGGGGAGGAATCAAGGGTGTGTTTGGTTCAACGGAGGTTAAGTTAGGTAAGGTCAAGGTATTAAAATCTGGACCAGATATTGAACCGGTCGGGGTACTAGGTTAAGGGTCAGTGGGTTAGACCGAGGCCAAAATGGAGCCAAAACGGAGTCAAATCGGGACGAAACTGGTGAGAAATTAAAGATTTTAGGCTTATAGTATGAAATTCTAAAGGAAAAATTTAAATTTTTTTTTTTTAAATTGTAACCCGGACCTAACCGGTCTACCGGCCGGTCCGATCTAGGTTACACAATCCTGGGTGAGGTTTATTTAAGTTAGGTTAGAGAAAGTTATAATTTTGTTTGGTTCAAGAAAAGGGGAGGGGAGTTTTGGTATCTTGTTTGGTTTAGAAGAGGAGGTGGGAGGAGTTAATTATAAGTGGACAAAAATATCTTTCTACATATTTTCTTTCTTCTTTTACAATGTAACTATTAATAATTATTATTTATAAAATTATTATTTATAAAATAATTATTCTAACAATTGTATACACTTATTTCACACACTTGTCATCATGTGTTTCTCGAAAGAGAAAGTAACAACCTTTACAAGCAAAAAATACAAAAATAACAAAAAAAAATGACAAACTTAATGAAAAATCATGTGAAAGCACTTAGCTTTACTCTTTCTCATACATGCCTCAAAGTAAATTGCTCCAAATTCAGTTCAGTTTTACAAAACCTACCCGAACACTCATCATTCTCTTCATCTCTTTCCCTCTATTTTGACAGATACAAAGTGGGAAAAAAAACATTTTTTTCAGTACCCATGAAACATACATAAACCAACACTTTTACATAAACCTATAATATGTAAATATTCAACATAAATTCCATAGAAGATATTCAACATAAATTCCATAGAAGATTTGAACTAGGCAATGTTACTAGTTAGTTCAGTGACGTTCAAAAGATAGATAAAATAATTGCTATTAACACAACACAAAATTAGGATCAGATGGCAAAAATATGAAAGCAAGAAAGTAAAAAACACAATTAAAGACACAGATAAGCACATTGTTAAACAAAAATTTGAGTAGCATAATGCTACCTCAACCACAGGCACTCCCATGAGTCTTAAAAGCCTTTTGAAGTCTTCATTATGTTGCCTTGTCACCTGCAAGAGAATGGAAGCCAGGGGCTCAACAGCATGAAGAGAATGGGATGTGACAAAGAAAATAGTGTCATATCATGAGGTGATTAAAAACTTTCTATAAGTGGAAATGGATTAATGAAGACCCACCTTTACAGTCCTTTTACTGAATTTCTCAATGTCTTTTAGTGCCAGTCTGGGCAACAAAAGAAAGTAGCAGCCATGTAAATATATGATACATGTTTTGCAACAAAAAGGATGTCAGGAGAGTCAAAAACAGATTAAGAACATACCTCCTTGGCTTCAGACAAATCATCACCAGCATCAGCCCTCTTCGAGAAACTATTAATGATTAATAATTAGGTAAAAAGGCGTATTTAGCAAAGCAAAGTTTCAACTTTGATTAACATAAAACGAAAGTTTGAAGTTAGATCTCGAAAAATATAGTGAATTCTAATAAGTTAAAGAAATTTCACAAATTGCACCGTTTAGCCAGCTCTCGTTTCTTCAATTCTGGGGGCGTCCCGTCAAAAACATATCTGGACATATGCATTATAAGTTCACCAAGAGCGTGCAAGTTAAAGAACAAAATGAGGGTTCCAACGAAAGGAAGATGAGACAATTTACACTGGCTTTATTCCGGCTACTAGTAGTCTGATAGTCCGTGAAAACATGCCTTGCAGGGGAAGAACAGCTTGAGAACATGAATATGAAGAAAAAGTTAACACCTTACTACCCATTTTCTTAGTATGGAAGAACAATAGAGGAATCCAGAAGGGAGTTTAGAAGAAGAGAAAGGGCATGCCTTGTCTTCAGGCTTAAGCCACAACACGAAGGAATCGACACAATCTATAGGACAAACAGACTGGCAGCGACCTTCGATGAGCAACCGATGGTGGCTGTAGAGGCAAGCGGCATCGATGGCGACTGGAGGAGCGGCCGAAGACGACGCTCAACTGCCGAGTGGGTGAAGCAGACAAGGGAAAAAGGGATTTTGAGCGGGAGAAGGCAATGGAAAATTGGAATGGCAAAGGGAAAATCGTTTTTTACAAGTGAGGGCAATGGTGGAATATTGAAAAATTGTAATGGACAATTTAGTTTCAATTTGACACAAATATTCTCTTCCCTTAAAAAAATCATAAATTTGGAAGTTTTATAAAAGAGTTGAGGTGATACTAGAAGACGAAAAAACCTCTCACCCCTCACCTCTCCTCCTGACAACTTGCTTGTGTTGACTGATGTTGGAAAGTGCTGCTCTAACTTATTCTAAGAAGTGTGGAAAGTGCTGCTCTGACTTATGCTAATTATTGCTAGCCTAGAATAGATCTTGGTTTAATATGGTGGTTTTGATTCCAATGTCAAACTGTTTGAGAATGATTGATTGATATATTAAATTTAGCTTAGAAATGGGGTACTGGAATTTCTACGCTGATGAGTCAGATATGCAATTTTAAGTTCCTGTCAATAATCCTTTCCATATTACCAGAAGTATACTTCTTGCTTAAAAACAAAGTTTTGACCACAAAGAAATTTTAAAACCCCTTTTAGAGTTACTTGATTTGGCACGATTGCGTAATTTTGTGAACTAGTGCTTAATAAATCAATTCTACTCTTCGTGTGTGCTTTAGAACATTTCATTGTGGGAAACCAACTTGCTTTTCATTGAGTACAATTTTAGGTTATTTGTCTGGAATTAAGTTAGATTAAATTTGTTCAATCCAATTTCTGCTCTAGTTCAATTGCATTTGATATGAGAAAATCTTTTAAGTCACTTCGATCAATTTCCTTTTATTAATTAGAACTAGTTTGATTTGGATTTTTAATACTTGTTTGTCAAAAGTAAATTTGTGACCTTTTTCTTCTCTCATGATTTTGACTTCATCCATTCTTGAAACAAAATGGTTTCTTTGGCTTACCACAATGAAAGGGTTCAATTAGCTACGTTTTAGCTGTTGCATAGCACCATTTGATATTATATATATTTAGAGGCAGTGGGGATAGGATTAGGTTTGGAATCACAGTCATTAGTCTTGGTTTAGCTAGAATTCAAGTTTGGGGGGTATCTTTTTTTCTTTTTGGATGGTGTCAGTCAGGATTGTTTCTTTTTGCTTAATTTCATTGTTGATGAGTATTGTTTGTGCATGTGTTTTCTTACTTTTTCTTGGTAGATCACGGCACCCAGCAAGAAGTGCAAGATCAGAACCCTTAATCCCATGAAAGATACAATCCAAGATGTTGAGCAGAAGATTAATGCAAGAGAATTCCTTCGTAAGAGGGAATTTTCCAGAACTTCAAACTACAAGTTTTACAACTAAGCCAAGGTATATAGGTTGAGCAAACGGAAGGAAGGAAATGCCTTCTTTGTTCACCAATACTACCTCCATGCTGCCTACTACAACGGTTATATAAGGCTAAAAGACAAGCAGCTATTTATTGGCCCAGATGATATCAGGGAATTTTATAACTTGTCGGTCGTTGCTGCTGAGAATTGCATGTACGAAAAGTTGAAAGATGCCAAAGCTGACTTCCCCTACATTCATATAGTTGCGGAGTTGGTTATTGGCAGTGAAGACACCTGGTTTGCTCCTAACAACAATGAGCGATATCTAGCTAGGGTTGATTTGACTCCGGAGGCCAAATGTTAGTTGCATTTAGTTGCCAACAACATTTATCCCACTAGCCATATGACCAGACTCACCAGACACATGTGCCTTCTCATCTTTTTCTCCTAAAAACTAATCAGTCTGTCCAATTGGAAGAAGTCATGTATTAGGCTATGAATATTTGTAGTTGAACCCAGTCTCACAAATTGATCTTTCGTCACCTGATCTCAAACCTGTTCCTTAGAAAAAAACATCACAGCACCCAACAACGTAGCTTCAATCACCATTATCATCAGGGTTATACTTAGATCCTTATTCAACTTCTATCGGGGCTTTGCCCCCTCCATCCCTTGCATCCTCACCTTTACTATGGCTCTCTTCATTCTCTGAATCCTGACTAGCGGCATTAGTGTAGTTTGTCCTATAATCAGCCTCGCTGTTTACTTCCTCATGTTCTCCACCATCCTCAATCTCAAGGAGATTAGCCGCATCCGTGTTAGTTTGTAAAGATTCAGAGGTATCGATATTAAAACCTTGAAAGACAGCTAGCCGACTGAGAAGATCATAGAACTTATCCAATTTACCCTCCACTTTATCGACTTTCTTATGAAATACATTTAATTGTTGAATTGTCGGGGAAGGAGGTTTTACTTTCCGAGCTCTCATTTGACACCTTACTGTAGGATTTTTATGGGAGAGGATATGGGCATAGTTAAAAGGAGGGTAAGGTTGAAATTTTTGATCTGAGTCCATTTGGGGCACCTTCGCTCTAAGGAACAGGTCTGAGATCAGGTGAGGAAAGATCAATTTGTGAGAGTGGGTTCGACTACAAGTATTCATAGCCTAATACATTACTTCCTCTAATTGGACAGGCTAATTAGTTTTTATGAGAAAGATGACAAGGCATGTGTCTGGTGAGTCTGGTCGTATGGCTAGTGGGATAAATATTGTTGGCAACTAAATGCAACCAACATTTAGCATCCAGAGTCAAATCAACCCTAGCCAAATATTGCTCATTGTTGTTAGGAGCAAACCAGGTGTCTTCACCACCAATAACCAACTCTGCAGCTATATGAGTGTAGGGGAAGTCAGCTTTGGCATCTTTCAACTTTTTGTACATGGAATTCTCAGCAGCAATGACCGACAAGTCATAAAATTCCCTGATATCATCTGGGCCAATAAATAGCTACTTGTCTCTTGGCCTGACACACCCGTTGTAGTAAGCAGCATGGAGGTAATATTGGTGAAAAAAGAAGGCATTTCCTTCCTTCTGTTTACCCAACAATTTACTCGACCTATATGCCTTGACTTGATTGTAAAACTTGTAGTTCGAAGTTCTGGCAAATTCCCTCTCACGAAGGAATTCTCTTACGTTAATCTTCTGCTCAACATCTTGGACTGTATCTTTCATGGGATTACAAGTTCTGATCTTGCGCTTCTTGTTAGGTGCCATGATCTACAAAGAAAAAGCAAGAAAACAGATGCACAAACAATACTCATCAATAATGAAATAAAGCAAAAATAAACAATCCTGACTGACACTATCCTAAAACAAAAGAAAGATACCCCCAAACTTGAATTCTAGCTAAACCAAGACTTACTATTGTGATTCCAAACCTAATCTTATCCTCACTACCTCTAAATATATATAATCCCAAGTGTTGCTATTCTGCAGCTAAAACGTAGTTAATTGAACCATTTCATTGTGATAAGTCAAAAAAACCATTTTGTTTCAAGAATAGATCAAATCAAAATCATGAGAGAAGCAAAAGGTCACAAATTTACTTTTGACAAACAAGTATTAAAAATCCAAATCAAACTAGTTTTAATTAATAAAAAGAAATTGATCGAAGTGACCCAAAAGCTTTTATCATATCAAATGCAATTGAACCAAAGAAGAAATTGGATTGAACAAATTTAATCTGACTTAATTTCAGACAAATAACCTCTAAATTGTACTCAATGAAAAGCAAGTTGGTTTCCCATAATGAAACGTTCTTAAGCACACACAAAGAGTACAATTGATTTATTAAGTACTAGTTCACAAAATTACACAATTGTGCCAAATCAAGCAACTCTACAAGGGGTTCTGAAATCTCTTTAAAGATGATCAAAACTATTTTTAAGCAAGAAGTATACTTATTATAAACCATTAAAATGATATAGAAATCAATCTCAAATATTTATTTTAATATGACATGTGACTATAATGACATTGAAACACCTATTTATACGACCAAAACACTTATTAAAATAAGAAAAAACAATACAGAAGTAAAAGATGGTATGTCATCGTCGACTCTTTTGCCTTCCACCTACTCTCCCTCAGCCACCAACCCCTTCAGCCATCTATTTCACATTAAAGCAAACTCAAGAGTTTTAACAAAAGCAAAATTGTGAGCCCACAAATTTAGACTATCAGTCCACAAAATTACTCCCTCGGTCCTAATTATAAGATAAAATTAATTTTTTTAGATAAATTAAGGAAGCCAATTAAATTACTTTAGAGTGTTTATATTTATAGTATCCTTAGATTATATATTAATTAATTAGTTAAATTAATTAATTTGGAGATAAAAATAAAAATATAAACACTCTAAAGTAATTTAATTCGCTTCCTTAATTTCTCTAAAAAATTCAACTTTATCTTATAATTAGGACCGAGGGAGGAACAAGTTTTGAAGCAAACCCAAAAGATCGAACTGCAGAAAAACAAATCCAAAATTCCCCAAAAGCACCAAAGATTTCTCGCATCAAAACGATTCACGCCATGAGCAACTCCATAACCAACTTCAAGCTCGATTCTCTTTTCCCACCATAAACGGTTCTTCTGCCCCGTTTGGTATGCTGAAATTGGAGGGATGGAAATGAAAATGGAATTAAAATCCATGTTCAATGTCTGTTTGGTTTGCATGAATTGGCCTCCATGTGGAAATGAATTCCATCAAAATAGGTTGAATTGAATTCCATACCCATGCCCATGGAAATGAGATAGGTTCCATGGAGGCCATATTTTCAGACAAAAATGTCCTCAGTTTTGGAACTTATTGACACTTCAACCTCTTCCTCAATTGGTTGGCGGTGAGGCAGCGGTGAGGCAACGGTGAAGACGGCGACGGCGACGGCGACTGCGACGGTGAGGATGCGACGCCGACGCCGACTTATCCTCTTCACAAATCTCCGACTTCCTCTCACTGTCACCTTCGACTCCGATTCATCCTCTTTAATGCGAAGCTTTTTCTGCAGCTACTGAAAATGGTGACAACGAAACTTTATCGGATCTACAGAAATTGCAAGCTTGATTAGATCTGTGTAGAAATCACAAGGTTCATCATATCTAGATTTTCGATTACTGCAATGGCATTCGAGCAAAAAAAAAATATTACTGATACAGCAATAGTATTCGAACAAAAAAAAAAGATACAGCAATGGTATAAAATTTGTAGAAGCCTTACACCACTGAAATCACACCATTTCCAATTCCAATCTCCAAACTCACAAACACGAAAAAATGGCTTCTGTGATTTTTTCATTTGCTCCTCCAACTGTAAGAGTCTTCGCCGCAATGGCAATGAAGGGTGTCGGAGGAAGCAAGGAGGAGAAAGGCCTTCTCGATTGGGTTCTGGGAGGGTTGCAGAAGGAAGATCAGTTCTCGATATAGAAGCCTTGTGATGCTGATGCTGCTGATCTAATATCTTTCTCATGAACCACTGGAGCAACATAATCGAAAGGGGGTGGGAGAGAGGGAGTAGCAGTGGGGGTTTGTGGGTTTTTTGTCTTTTTTTAATAATAAGGGTATTTTGGACTTTTGATAATAAAAATATATGAATTTAATTAAAATTATATATCAATTTCATAAGCATACCAAACATACTTTTAAATCTCATTTCCATCTCCATATCCATATCCATATCCATTTCCATTTTCATTTCCACCAAAATCAATTCCAGCATTCCAAACAAGCCTTCATGTCCTTTCGAAGCTTCAAACTATTCTACCAGCAAAATAAGTCACAGATACAGACTCAGTATTGTTCGGTGGTGAGACGCCATTTTTGTCGTCACAGTCTACCACCGTTGCCGGCGGCAGCGCCATTTTCGTCGTCTCTTTTCAACATTTTTCCGGGTCAAAGATTCACAATATCACAACAAAATCTTGATTTGAAATCCAAAACTAATCGAATATTGCAGAAAATTTTGGGTCTTTGCAATTATAGCTTAGATCTGAAATCACATACCTATCGTCTTTCACTCGTTTTGCATCTGGAAGCAAGTTGAGATCAAATGAAGGGAAGGAAGAAATGAGAGTGTTGCCATGGTAGTGATGGTGGAAGAATTCGTTGTGGGTTTCTGCATCAATGATTTTTTGGGTATCCGCCATTTTAGTAGCTGAGAAGAAGTAGGGAAAGGGAAAAACAGGAGAGCACGGTTTTTTTTTTAAAAAAAAAAAATTTAGTGAGAAACATACTGAGCTCCTAAAAATAAAAAAAATAAAAAAATTGGCTCTTAAAAATATAAACTGAAAAAATAGTTTCATAAAATTGTCAAAACAAATTCTTAAAATTGTTAATTAAAGGGAGAATTACATTGAGGTCCCAAGAAAGAGGAGAAATGAAGAAATGGTCCCTATAGATTGTAAAATAAAAAAATGGTCTCATTGAGTTATCAATATAGGCTCCTGAAGTTGTTAACGAGTTGTTAATACAGGCTTATGGAGTTGTTAATGTGACCATTTTTCATTTTGTAATCTATAGGAACCATTTCTTCATTTTTTTTCTTCCATGAGACCTAAGTGTAATTCTCCCTTAATTAAACTATTTTTTTATTTTATAATTTTAAAAAATCATCTCTTCATTTTTCTTATTTTAAGAATTTGACTGTAAGTCTCCCAAATTTTTTTACTTATAAATCCTAGATAGCTGGATTTAAAAAGGTTTCCAACATATTTTACCCCTTTAACCCTTGATTGAAAGGAAGGAGTGGACAAGGAGGAGAGGTCAGGATTTGGATGGTAGGCCTAATTCGGTACAATGAGCAACTCATGGGACCCCATACCTTCCAAGGGACCCCACCTACATGGATTCCTCATTTGTCACTTTTATACAGGGACACCATTACTTTTCTCTTTCAATAATTTTTCTTTCTATTTTTTTGTTACACTTCTATTTTTATTCATAAATATAAATTAAAATTTACTTCATCCAAAACGTGGTTTCTGGAGAGGGATAATGTTAACGATGAAGTTGTTAGCTAAGACAATAAATGATATCATTCTTATAAAAAAAGAATATAATATCAAATTTTAAAAAATACACTTTTTAAAAAAAATGAAAACCTTTCATGATCTAACTTTAAAAGGAAAACTCTTTATCAAATAGAAAAAAAAAGAGAGAGAGATAATATTAATATGTTATCCAACCATAAAATTCATAAGTCAAGAAAAGAAAATGCAAAAAAGGCAAACTAATGACGGTTCCCAAACAAAAGTAGTGGATGGGTTCCTTGTCTTATTGTATTACAAGCACCTTAAAATTATGTACTTGCATTCCCAAGAGAACATTTTTTTGTTGGGAGCTATACCGAATAAACTAAAACAAATACAAATGGACTAGTTGTACTTGTATAATAAATCTTATCATATATTTGTGAAGGAAAAATAAGGAGGAACGAATAAAAATAATGAAAACTGTATAAAATGGTAAAATCATTTACTATTTTTAGGAATTTTCCCTCATAATATTCCTTTTGCCCTAATTATTTTTCCATCCAAACATATGATTAGTGTTTGTGTGGATCAACTTCAATGTTATATTAATAATTATGGGAACCTTGGGACTTTGTTGTGTAACATGAAATATCATTTTCAGCAATAAAGAATGACACTTTTAAATTACACCTCCAATTCACAACATTAGTATTTTTCAATTGTTTTGGTTGAGTCCAAAAGAGGGAAAACAGGTCCATTTTAATAATATATGAAATATTTAGTAGTTTTTTTTTTGTTTTTTTTTCTCTTTAAAATTATACTATCAGCATTCTTAATTCTAGTCTCCCATATCACATAGTGTTGTTGAAGGTTGGAATGCCAATAATGTAAGTTAGGAATATAGATCAAGCTGTATGTCTCTATAATGTATGAACATGAATCCTTCTTATTTGAAATTGCTTTTCACAATGAATAGAAGGCAATTCTTTGCTACAGGGAAAATTAATCTCTAGGTTCTTATAATTTAATTTAATTTTGAATCAAGTTCCTAAATTTTTTATATTGGGTCTTTTAAGTTTACTCCGTTAAATTTTGTTATTACTTTAAGTAGGAAGCTATTAAATAGAAACTAATGATATTCCAAAAAACCTATTAAGCATTGATGATGTGGCAAACAAACGGGTATATGTTGAATCAATTCCTTGTTATAATTACTAACAACAAAAGTCAGGGGCAATCAAACATCAAATTTCAGAGTGTTCCTACAAAATATTGTCTTCTCCTATAGCTAATTGTATGTTGTTATTTTTAAAGTTAATTCTGTTAACATTCTAAAAGTTTTAATACTTTTTTTTAATCAAAAAAGTTCTAATACTTGATTTCATCTATTTCTATTATTGACTCAGTGTGTGTTTGGGGGGAGCGTTTGCACCCCCAAACGCTCAATTAACCCTTTAAGCTCAATAGCTTAATTGGAAAAAAAAATGCAGTGTTTGGTTTCAGTGGTGAGCAATCGAGTTTAATTTTATCTTAATAACTTTTGCCATAAGCTCCATTTCTTAGCTTTTACTGATTTAGCTTTTGGGGAGAGTGAGAATGGTTAAAATATTTTTTCAGTTGTGTCCAGTGTATTATCAGACTTATTGCAATTTTACCCTTAATGTACTTTTTTTGCTACAAAAATTAATTTCAACTATTATTTGGTGCTTTTAACCCTTAAAATATTTTTTCAACTGTACCCAATGTGTTATCAGACTGATTGCAATTTTATCTTTAATATACTTTTTCAGTTCCAAAAATTATTTTAAACTATTTTTTGGTGTTTTTAACCCTTTAAAATATTTTTCCGCCCACTTTCTCTTACTATTATCACAAAAGTCACTTGTGCTTAAGTCAATCCAAACAAGTTTTATTTTTACAAAAGTCATTTATACAATTGCTGTTCCAAACATAAATCACATTACACAATCGAGCTTTTACCAAAACTAAAATTACTAAACGCTAAATTGAGAAACTCTATTTTTCCCATCGCTGTTCCAAACACACCCTCATTTGTTCATTGTTAATTGCTCATGACTACTGTGTCCCTAAATTTCAGTGGATGTGTTTAGTGGCGAATATTCAATATTACCAAAGTGCACTTAACTTTTTATATCTATTTCTATTATGAACAAGTTTTATGTCGTTTTTCATTTCATCTATGTGTTTGGTAACATCCCAAACCATGGTTTGTGCAACGCGAAACAAAACTCCTCTCACACACTTACCTCGTAAGTCATAAAAACTATTAAAAAAAACTAATTCAAACACACATTTTGTCTATTATAATACATAATGATATAAAATTATTTCATATCATCTTATCCTACTGAGCCTTAACATTGACCTCTCCGTGCAACGCAGTAATGTTTATTCTTGTTAAACTCTACAGTTAATTAATTTATTTTAATTAACATAATATTAATTTTGACAATGATGTATTTTGAAAGTCTTGCAATTTTTTTTTTACGTATATAATGACATAACTTCATATTAACTACTGTTTTTCAGTCCACACTGGTAGTTGAATGGATTTATATTATGAACAAGAGAAATATTGCATTTATAACAACTTATGAATCTTGTTTCTTGTAAATTCAAATGGCAATGAGTCTTGCGTCAAGTATTTTGAAGTATTTTTTTAGGTACACCAATACCTTAAATTTATTTATAGTGCAATTTTAACTATGAAATTATTAAATTGATACAATCTCATCTAAAACTAACTTTTCAGTTTGTTTGATCATTAAGTTGGTCAGTCAGCAAGAATTTTGACTAAAAAATATTTGGCTGGCTTATGATAAGGAAATGTAATTTAAATTTTAATTAAAATATATATTAAGAATGTGTAAAAACTAAAATACCCTTAATTTTTTTTTTATAAAAAAAAAAGGCGCCTCCCCCATTATCAGGGTAATCAACAAACCAAAAACAGGTTGAAAAATCGATTACCTCCATAAATTGGAAAGCCAGCTGCAGAAGTAAAAGATTAAAAATCATGGCGCTTTTCATATGCGAAAATCAATGGATCTTTAGCCAAATGCAGAAGCAAAAATCATAGTTCCTCCATATGCAAAAAATCAATCGAGCCTCAGATCAAATGAATTCTTTAAAACTAAAGACCCATGTTCTCTAAGCTTGATTTTTGAACGGTTTTGCCCAATTATGCAGGTTTTAAACCACAAACTTAAAAGCTTAGTTTGATGATTGGGAGAAGGACCACCGGTGGTAGGGATGAGAAGCTTGCTGGGAGTGGGGGAAGAAGGTTGCCGGTGGTGGCGATAAGTTCACTGTCCCACCCAATTATCTACATTTAGGCTTGATTTATTAGGTTTAGATCCTCAGCTTCTGCCATGGATTTTTTTTTTTCATTTATAAAGAATTGCCATGTCACATGCCAACTAAGATTCTTTAGTCAAATTCTTGCTGACTCAGCAACTTAACACTCCAATTAATGGAAAAGTTGGTTTTGAATTAGGATACACCAATTTAATAACTTTAAGGTTGAAATTGTACCGCAATAAGTTTAAGATATTAGAGGTACGTGAAAAAATACTATAGGGCATTAAGCGTATCTTAACCCATGAATTAATCTTATTTAACAAATAGATGCGGCTTGGACACAACAATAAACAAGTTTTTGGAAGGATTGATTTAAAATTTTTAAAACAATGTAAATGCAAAGGTAACATATAACCCCCTTTCAACCAAGGTCGAGATTTAGTTCGTAAATACGTTATTATGTGAAATTAGATACCGTAGATGATTTTGGACTTATTAAAATTTTCTTTTATTCAAAATAGGATTTTCAAAAACTTTTACAAAATATGTTTAACAATGGTCTCATATTCACATTTCAATATATAAATGGCTTATACAGTACGATTTCATTTATAAATATCAGAGTATAATGTAAATTCCCGACACACTCGGGTTTCATTAATCAAATAAGGGTTTTACAATTCATAAATGCCCATAATCCATTTCCTTTAATTAGAGGATTATACAAAACTATACCACAATTCCAATATTTACAATTGTTTCCCAACAAATATCCAAAATCTATAATATGATAACCAAAAACCAATTTAAACTCCTTGCTCGAAGCTTCAGCCACCTTTCGTCACTTGCTTTTCTTTTGAACCACCAGCCCTGTCTGAAAATGTGTTTTTGGGAAAGTGAGATTTTAAGGAATCCCCGTAGTAACAAATTACTCATAGTATGCACAACCACAAAACATGAAAGCAAATCATCACATAACACATAGCAACTACAATGGCAGTTGCAACGACAAAGGCAGGTATGACTTGCGTCACCCTTACATTTGCTCACGCTGAAATGCTCATGTTGTATTGCACAACCATATGTTCATATCACATATATCACTACAGTTGGAATCTATATAAAATATTTCATATACATACAGCCACACTGGCCGGATACTCAAACAGGAATTCACAATTCCACAACGCAGCCTTGGCAATTACAACGGCAGATACAACGTCATGGGTAGATGTGATAACCATCACCCCCTACGATTGCTCACGTTGAACTACTCACGCTGTAATGCCCTACGACCAATAACACATACAACACAATGATAAGTCATGCATACCAGACATCATACACAACATGAGAGAAAAGTCACTATCTTGGTCTTTCCCCACTTGCTTAGGCATCGGCCTCTTGTGGATAGGGCAAATATCAAATCCTAGTATCATGATTAAGGACGGAGAGTTATTCTTTAGTCCAAAACTCAATGTCAAAACACTCAAAGTTGGTTATCATTTATGTCCTAAAGGGTTGGGAAAGACTATATCAAAAACCACCTTTCAGAAGTGCAAAATGCTAATTTTTGGAAGTTGGCCACGGCCCAAAAGTCCACTGGCCATGGCTAAAAACAGGTTTGAAACATTTGAGCCACGGCCAAGAATCTGCTGGCCGTGGTCAAGAAAAATCCTGTTTCTTAAATGAACCTCCAAAAATCAAAACTAATTCAGAAAAATCGAAATGAGGTGATTCCAAAGCCTAATGAAAGATATTTAAGTCATCTTTACTAGAAAAATATGGATCAAGGCTGTCCATAACGACAAAAATCCAAAATTTCACAAATGTTCATATTGTTCTAGAATTAAGTCCAGTTTTAACACCAAACTTCGGAAAATCATACTCTCAGCATAGAACTAAGAATTGACCAACTTTATATCAAAGGAAAGCTTGAAATGTGAATTACAAAAATAGAAAGTTTCACCTCATTCTAAAATCATTTGTTATTTCAAATTATCATGCAAAGTTGGCCACTTGTATAGCAATTTCCACTTAACAAATTTCCATAATTTTCCAATTTTGCAACTATGTCTCCAATGGTTCCAAAATTCAATCCAAAACTCATTCTCATACAAAATTTTACAAGAAAACCAATGGAGACATCAAAATGACCAATTTCACATTGCTTTCACAAGATATAGCATAATCAACAACACAATGCCAATTTCCCAAAATCCACAAACTTCACATTTCAACCTAAATCCAACTCTAACTATCTAAGACACATCACAAGGCATCATATCCAAGACCACAACATACCAAAACACATAATGACTCTAATTTTCGAAAATAAGGCCAAAATTTTCAAAAAAATCCAAACTCCACCAATGGCTATAAAACATATATAGAAAGGTTTATCTTACTTATCTCTACAACTTTCTCAAAGGTGTTTTTTGGTTCTTCAACTTCTAAATTTCCTTGTGTGCTCAAACACCACCAAATGAAAAATCTAAAATCATGAAATTGAAGCTATCAACACAAAGAACAACTTTATAGAAGGGAGTTTTGGCATTAGAGGTCATCTTTTTACCTTAAATCTTAAGCTTCTCTCCTTCTTGCTTGAGATCGTAGCACGAAAAAGAGAGAGGAAATGAGAGAGAAGAGTTTTGGAGAAAATGAAATGATGGGGCTTCTCATCCCCCTATGCTTACAGCCGAAAATGAGGAGGGAAGGGACAGAGAGAAATGATTCTTTAATCCCAATTTGATTTCTTCAAACACTCCACCATCATGTAGGCTTGTCACTTGTTAAACTCTCATTGGTTCTCATAAAGTAAGTAACTAATTAGTTACTCAAACCACTCAATTAGCCATTTAGTTACATTTTTTATTTCCCTTAATTAGTAATTAATTTCTTCATTAATCACTAATTAATTGTCATTCTTCCAATTTCTCACTAATTATGACATATTAATTAAAATAGCCACATAACACATAATAACTCATATTTAATTCACAAATTATTCTCAATAATTATCACTAGCCCTTAATCAAAATTTGGGGCATTACATAACATATAGATGAAGAAACATAATTAATAAAGGAAAGAATATTCTGCACATTTCCAATGTGGTGTGATTGTACAAAATGAATACCAATATATTCTCCTACAAACACAGCAATCTCATGAGCTACTCCTATAATTCACCATCATGGAATCAAATCAAAATATGATCAAGGTAAAAATTGGGGGCTAACAAAAAAAAAAATCAAATAGCTAAATAATGAAGGGACTAAAGGAGAAAAAAAAAAGGCTGTGCTAGAGGGGGAATCTCAACAAAATAAATGTCCAAGCATGCTGTCTTTAGAACCAACCAAGACACAGGTTTCAGCTTTCTTCATCTTTACATTCACACTTTCTGCAATATTCTCTATTGTCCCTTCACAGAAAGATCAATTGTAGTATTCTTTCTTTCTCCAAACACTAGAACCAGAACTAGAGGTGGTACTGTTGCTGTGTCACCATCTGAACTAATTGCTCAAAAGCATGTCAGGATGGTACCATATCTGCAGAAACCGTTGGGATGGCAGCAAAATCCACCCACAAATGCTTTGAATGTATTGAATGCCTTACAACCAACTTTCTTCTATCTTCCTTCTCAAATTCATGTCCAATGAAAACTCAAGCTGCAAATACCTGTATTACTTTGTATCTCTTCGGTTCAGTAACATATATCATACCATAGCTTCTTGCTCCCCAACTATGACTCTAAGATGTGACAGGACCTTACAAAATCATTAGAATAATTAACATACTTGGTCCAAAATGGCCGAAGATGATCAAAGCCAATTTGTAACCAGGGCTTTGACTGGCCATTATAGTGGATAACTGCAGCCTTTTTCACATCCTCGATATTCGTTTTACTTTGATAACCCAGGCCAAGCATGTGCCAAGAGGGGTCAATGGGATGAACATGACCTCTAAATGCAATTAAAGCAGGTGGTAGGGTTCCAAGCTTCCACATTGTCAGATTTGACTTCAGGTTCTGCCATACAGAAAGCCGTTAACAATGCCCAGAACATTTTTATCAAGAAAACAAAAGGCCCTCCCACCCCAATATATATATATATATATATAATAGAAAAGAGAAAGAAAACTGTAGCGTGTGCACTCCAAAAATAATGTTACACTATCTCGCCTCAAACGGCAGATGTGGCTTATTCCAAAGTGGCCCCACTAAGTTCATTATTCCACTTTTTATAACACCAAACGCAGATGCAGCTACATTACTTTTTGGGTCAAGTGTGAAAAGAAATACGTTATTCAAGGGGTATTTACTCAATGCTATCAAGTTTGTGCCTCAATATTAGCAGAAAATCAGCCCCCAATTAGTTGCTTCTTGACAGTATTAATCAAACAGCGGAAATTTGTGCTATTCTGAACTTTAAACGAATGAAATAAAAGACCACAGTAAATAAAATGTTAAATTCCCATAAGTCTGACTGAATGAACTTTTACCTCTTTGAGCCAGGAATGATACGTTTCTCTTATATTTGTGTTCCTCCATGCACGCAGATCAAAGACATTCATCCCATAAGCCCATGCACACTCATCAGGGTCCAAATGATTTGAAATGAGGGGGTGGGAAAAATTGAAGTAATTTCGGAATCGCTTAGACATCACCCACTCATCATCACCTCTGCAAGTTTCCACAGCTCCATTAACTTTCCCTTCAAGGTCAATTTCCAAAAGTGGAGACAAGTCACGCTGGACAACAATATCATCGTCTAAAAAAACCACCTTGTCAAGGTTTGGGAAAAGCTGTTTGCACACATAAGGCACATAATCAGCGACAACATGTTAAATAGAAACCAATATTTTTGATAAAAAAGAGGTAAGCATGAAAAAAAGTATAAAAATCTTCTTGAAAATATATAACTAACATGAAGCAGTGATAGTGATCCAGTGCATACATGCTTATAACATGTATCAAACAAAAAATCTATCAAAGAATTTAAAAAGTATATTTATACAATTAAATTTTACTAAACAAGGAGGTTCATATATAAGATTGTAGATTTACACTATCTCAGCATGTCTTATATTCAACCTAATCTTTTTAACCTTCCAATTCAATGAGCTGCATCGAAATTGAATAAGATCAATATCAACATACATTTAAAGCACCTTCCGTTGTTACTTTCCAAAAATGCTACTAAAGAAAATGAACATTAGGTTATATAATTGCAAGTTCAAACTACTCCCACGTACAACTCAAATATTATAAGAGGTAAAAAGGCTAAAATGTTAAAAAATAACTTCAACGAATTCATCAAGATGGATCATCTAATCTTCCATTTCATCTCTTTTATCTGTCTTATTGTCCCCTTTTCTTTTTGCCAGCTAAATCCAAGCAGGGAAAGAAAATCATATTGGCATGCATAGATGCATACCAGACAAGTGTTTTCAGGGTATCATGGCAATGGCCATGTTTGACGTGTCTTTTATGAGGACATCCGTGTTTCACAAGTTACAAATGTCTACTAGCAGAAGAAAAAAGCATGGCCATCACATGTCAAGAACTTTTTCCTCATTATGTTCTGTCAATTAGGCCACCTATTTCAAATGTTTCTTTGTGAAAAATAATTATACATCACATATATCTTGTAACACATGGTTGTAAAATCCTCTTAAATTATTATAAATTGAGAGAAATTCAGATATATTAAATACCCATATGCCTATCTGTCAGTACAAGTAAAAAAATTAGTTTCTTTCGATATTTCTTAATATCAAAATGGGCAATTTCCAGGATCAGAATTAGCCAGAAATGCCCAGTATATCAGTCATGTTTCACGAGAAGCATTTATCCCTTTTAACTTCAATTGTCGAGAGGTCATACAAGAATGGACAAGAACTAATTTTATGCAAGAAAAGTTGGCATGTCACTTATTGAGGAGAAAATGGTAGAAAAGCAATTAAGGTGGTTCAGACATATATGCTAAGATGACCACTAGAAGTGCAATAAGAATAGTTGAACAGATGGATTTAAGCCTTATGAATAGAGGAAGAGGGAGACTGAAAAAGACACTTCACGAAGTTATAGAATGGGATCTCATAGTAAGCAATATATCTGAATTGATAGTCAATGACAGACTACAATGGTGTCGCGTAATTCATGTACCTAACCTAATGTAGTAGAATAAGACTATTGCTATTGTCAAGTAAAATTTTTGTGTGCACCATTCATGTTTCATTGTGCACATTACGGCTGAAAAATCAGTATGTGGTCATTGAGACTGGACTGCAGGGGGATGTTGAAAGAAGCTTTAAACACCTTTTTAATTAAATTAGTAAAGGGATGTAATTCAGGTGGCATAAAGAGAATTATTTTCTTTCTGTTCCATTCCCACAAAATAGAATCTCACAATAACACAAAGATAGGAAGAGATGTCATAGTTACATTTAACTTACTTCTGGTATGTATATACGGAGATGGTTGAGTAAAGAGATGTACTTTGGACTCCTGGACATCAATTTTGAAGCAAATGTACGTGGTGTTGTTTCACTGAGATTGGCTCCTGCTACATGATTTCCATGGTAGTAATTCCGAATCCCATTTTGATTTTCTACTGCTTCAAGAACTGGAACATTTTCTCTAGTCAACCAGTCAAACTGGTGAATGCTTCTGACTTCAACTATAGCAGGGGAGACAGAATTTAGTGCAAACCATGAATGCATGCCCGCATAAGTTTTCTTGTCAGTGATGACATGGAACACTATCTTCTCAGGTTTACGAGAAGACTGAACAGTAGAAGTAACTACTACTGATGCAGCCAAGATGTTATCAGTTGACAGAATAAAATGGTGGTACGAGTTATCAGTCAGTAAAGGAAGTAACTCTGGAGAAGGCAATTGTTTACGAGCATGGGCATTTGATGAGTACTCATCAGTCAATCGCAAGGAAAGACAATAAATTCCTTTAGGGATTGAGCTTGCTGCAAAATGTTTATTCATAAGCTCTGCAAACTTGGACTCTCTGATCTCTTTTCCAAATTTCTCGATCTGTTCAAAGGCAAACCAAATATATAAATATTGAATACAGAAGCATTTTATTCAACCCAATATAATTTGCATCCTTGGAACATATATCAAGAATAAAGCAAACACTAATGCAATGTTTGGTATGCAGAAAAGTGTTTTCTAGAAAGAAAATGGGAAATGCACCTAGCTCATTCCCCTTCTAGATGTATTTCTCATTTCCTTTCTGGAAAACACTTTTCCCCGTACCAAACATTGCATAAAAGGAAAACTATATAGATGAAAAGGCAAAGGCACTTGAAATCATTGTGTCACTCAGAAATTAAAGAAATTGGTATAGCTGCAACACAGCACTCGTAAAACAAATTATAGGAATATAGATATAGATGTCACAATATCCATTAACTTCATATTGTAAGGAATAAATAGCTTTTTAAAAGCAAAGATCCATAAACCACTAACACAATCAGTGATTTGCCACTAGGTTTTGTCGGGGTAGTGAAAGGTGAGAGGGGCCCTTACGGTTCTAGACTACCAAGCACTTTGAGGCAAGAGCTACCAAAAAAGTGCTAGCCAAGGAGAAGCAAGGCACTAAATCAGAAAACTACCCAAAAAAAAAATTACATCAATGAAGACTAGTAAAAATTCAAAAGCCACCTCGTAAGCAGCAGGCCCATGGCATCAAATAGTAAGAATTCAATAATGAAGCTTGCATAAATAAGAGAATTAAAATTTAAATAATTAAAATCTACTATCTGAGAGCAAATGTACGTTCTTACTAAGCCATTAGACATAAGGTGCATCAACGTTGGCAGACTTCAGTTCTAAAATAAACCATTCCCTAGAACATAAATTAACTTAGAATAGCATAACACAATATATCCGCATAACAAGCAGCTTACCATTCCCCTTAACATGAATGCAAACATTTTTGCATCATAGTGATTGTTATTCATATCAGAAACCAGGTGTTCAAATGAATCTGGCAGTGTAAGACCAGCTGGGATTTCCTCAGACTTCACTTCGTTTAGGATTTTGTAAAAGTCACCAACCAATCGCTGCTCAATCATCACCACAATCACAGAAAGGGTCAGATAGCCTTTTCTACCCAGCGTTTTATAGATATAGTGACCTAATATGTAATTAATTTGAAATGACATAGAAAAATGGATTACCCCTGAATTATCAACTCTACCAAGAAACCTTGGTCCTAACCGCCTGCCTAAACAACCTGGAGAACAAAACGGGACACATGTAAGTATCTAAATTCTACAATTGGGCAAATGCAAGACATATTAAGGACATAACAATGATGTTTCAGACCTTGAGTAAACAAGTGTAAGCAGCAACTGGTTGACTTTCAAAAAAGATACAGAATAGATAAAGAAAATTTTTCATTAATGGGTAACTGAAAACAGGATGACGACCTATGAATTAGCAAACATTAGACCAAAACTACAAAATTTGTAATTCCTCAACACAGTTTAAGTTCAAAATATCTCAATTCATATTAATTTTTTAAAATGAAAGAATCAAAAGCTTACAAATATAAGTAATACATGTTTCCAAGTCATTGCAGCATATTGACCACTGATTAAGAGTTCAAGTGCAGTCAAGGCTATTCAAGCGGAACGCTTAAAATATGAAGCCACGCTTCAGATCCAATACTGAGCCATGAATGCTAAAATTTTACAACACCATCGTAAGCATCCAAACGATATCAATCGACATTCTTAATTTTAAGAATAAATAAATCAGAAAAAGAAGATGACACATTTTAGCCCATGTTCAAACCAAGATCTATCCCAAACGAAACAATAATCAAAAAATAGCATGAAAAGGATCAGAGTATAAAAAAACGCAAAGGTCAGAAAACAAATGTAAAGTTTATAATAGAGTACCAAATGAGGAGCACTTGTTGACACCTTCAAGGGTTACAACAGCAGTGAGAATGAAGACAAAGGGCAATAAGAACGCTAAGATGAGGATGGTGTGAAAGAGGGTTCTATAAGAAATGTGGCGAGCTGCAACCTTGATCTTCATCAAGTCAATAAAGCCATTGCTGCTCGATATCGTGATACTTCTCATGCTAGGCGAGAAGTGAAGCTGCATCGTCGTGTATGCATCCCCAGGTCGTTGCCGCGCACAACAACCCTAGGAGAGTCGCCGCAAATGAATACGCCGACAATCAGCCATGGCCTTAAAATACAAACCATCAGATCCAAGCCCACACGCACAAATCAACCACTGGCAATGCCTCTGTGATTGAAACCGAGATTGCAAGTATAATTTAGATCTATAAATATGTGTTCTGCTCAAATCTGTATTTTCCTGGGGTCTTTTGGAAGACCGCATTGGAGTGATCACAATTGGGTTTTGGGGGAATCAATCACAAAATGCAAAATAGCAATCCAAGTTCTACGTTGTGACGATCCCGTCCCATGGATCAAGAGGGAAGAAGGGTAAAAAAAAATTACGTCCTGCCTCGGATGGTTGTTTTGGTGTAATACTCGTTCCGTTTGCGGGGAGGACTGTGATAGGTTGGATCTACAATTTTGTTTTCCGGAAAAATTATGAAAAGGGAAAGATGACCAGCCTTGAGAGTCAAACTCAAAACCGTGTTGGATTTAGATGAGAGAGAATGCAGAGAGGAGAGAGAAATGAAGCGTTTGTTTGCGTTTGAGCATGAGATTAGGGAATAGGCCAATAGGGACATTACTTGGGAGCTAAGTTTAGTACGTCTCCTGTGTTTATGGCCAATTCTTATTCTTAAGTGAATAGTATTCTAAGGAAATTGATTGCTATTTTTGGTTAATCTGTCTTATCCTTTTTAGCACGAGATAGACTAACCAACTAGAAATGGAAAGGGGGGAAGTATCTAAATTTATAGTGTGTCAATTATTTTATTTTTGAAATTACTCACGGGATGTTTTGTCATGGTTAAATTTAAATTTAAATATATTGTATATATTAATTGAAATTCTATTCACTTTTTCAGTATAACGTTAACATGAGATAATTAACTTCTCATTTAATTAATACTCCCTCGGCTTTTGAACGTTACATGGATAATTCGTGGATATTAAGATAAAAAAATCCTACTTTCTATTTATAAATTACTTTCAATAAAATTCACTGAATAAAAATATTAAGGGAGAATTGCACTTAGGTCTCAAGGAAAAAGAAAGATGAAGAAATGGTTCCTATAGATTACAAAATGAAAAAACGGTCACAAAGAGTTGTCAATACAGGCTCCTAAAGTTGTTAAAGTGTTGTCAATACAGATTCCTAGAGTTGATAATTGAACCATTTTTTCATTTTGCAATCTATAGAGACCATTTTTTCTTTTTTTTTCTTCATTGGGACCTAAATATAATTCTCTCAAACATTAAGTTTCATTAATTCTGTTTTAAAATTTAGTATATTTAATATATATTCTATATTTTAAAAATAAAATAAACACAATAATAAATAAAAGATAAAATTATATATTTATGAGAAAAAAATATAATGATATGACTTATAAATAAAAGAAAACCTCTTCACACCTTGTAAAGAAGAGGTGTAGTAGAAAAGAATGGCATGAGTGCTTGACAAAACAACATTGAGGCAACATCTATCCCCGAAAACAGCATCTTTTTATTTAATTTTCAATAGGGATAGCGACTTCATTCTCATTATAGTCCAGCTGTAAACAAGACCAACGAATATATTATATTACTCTATCTCGGTCTCGGAGGGTGATGTAGACTGTTAAAAATACTTGACGACAAAAATATTTCTATTATTATATACTCGACTTAATCTTTCGTCCCCTGAAAAATAGTACAAGACATCTTGTTAATAATAGGGATATCCCTCCCACTTGAAGGTGGATGTTCAAATGCCCATAAGGTTCTTCTTTTCTGTTAACAAGGAGCCAAGACAGCCAGAAGGTTTTGTTGATTTTATTTTTTGGAGATAAAAGTTTCATATTTGATTATTTGTATTGAGTGCATGATTTGATTTGGATTTGGAGCACACAGGCAAGATGAAGTACGAAGGTACTCTAAAGTACTAATAATACAAGGAAGTCACGTCTAAAGCTAAATGAGTAGTGCGTGCGTGTAGTCGTGGAAACATGCGCTAGTACACTAATTCTCCAAATCCAAATCAAGCATGTAGTTAAAAGAAGTTAAAAAGAACCTTACTAAACTAAAATGTGAACTTACTGCCATGTGCTGCCAACAAAACATGCAGAAAATCTCTTTCTGACTTTTAATGTCACACAAATCCAGTACTTAGGGTCTGTTTGGGTTCATGTTTAAAAAGCTTGTTCACGCAAGTCAAGACAAAACTCATACCACATACTTACATCGTACACCGTAAATCATGTTGGAAAAGCAGCTTCTACCGCTAATCCAAACAGGCACTTAGTCTGATCCCATAAGTTCTTGCTTCCATACCGAATGACTAAGAGAGAAGTGTGTGCTCATTTAAATGATTCAGTTCATTCTATATATAGATGTACTTTGAAATTACAGAGGGCTAGTTAAACATGCGACCAGACTCTCCAATTGTATATGAAGACAAAGCATTGCAAGTCCATTTCTTAGAAGATGCAATGGGATAAACAATTAATGCACCTTAATTAATCTCAAATCCAAGTCAAATCTAATATGTATAGTCCAATTAAGTAATAGCTGCTACAAAATTGCAAACTATGGTGAAGCAACAACCAACAAGATGAGGTTGATCGCTATTGCAGACCAACAGTTCGGATTCTCTCCCCAGCTGCATCCTGTGTAGTAGGACAACATAAGCAAGCAGCATGTCTCATTCGTATGGGGCAACCACAGACGCACAAGTGTATATCCACACATACACACCCCTTCAGGCATGTCCAGTTTGAAGATCCACTGCAAAGCATAGGGATCATCAGTTACTACTAAACTCCAAGCAAAGAGTCATAGATCCATCTAGCTCCTATCTTCATGATTTTGTGCAGAAGATTGTTGTGATTTCTATTTAATTTATGCTGAGATGACCAAAATATTCTCAGTAGTTTTGGTTTTTTTTTTATCTTTTCTACCATTCCAATTTGAATAAATTTATCTATGGTGTGAATAAAACTTGGAAGTTAATTTCAATCACTGCATATATGCGTAAATCAGCTGCAACTTGATTCTTGTGAAGTGTAACTTGTAGGACCTCTTGGACAGACCATTGCATTATAGTGAACCACCCACCACCAAAATGTGAAGAATGAACCATTACACTATAGACAATTTTACTACAGTGAACTAATCACCTATGGTATAACCCAAAAAATAATGGCAACTATATTGGTTGCTCATGTACAAGTGTGACCAAACACTATTCCAAGTGGGGAGAAAATATGAAAAGTAAAATAAAAATTAATTTTTATTTGTTTCATGTTAACAGATAACACTTAGGAAGGCTTACAGAAGCTTAGTTAATATAGGTATACGAGCTGATGTCATTCCATGACAAGCAGCACTTGATCTTCTTATGCTGAGGAATGTGAAACTTGGGTTCTCTCGGTATAGTTGGATGCTTCATTGACCTTGTACACAAAAACCAAGATATGAATGAGACAAATGGTTACAAGGTAAACAAAAGAAGAAGACAAATGGTTATACAGAAAGCCAAGACATGTGTGAGACAGATGGTAACAAGGTTAGCAAAAGAAGACGACAAACATAAGGATTAATTATTTATATCACTTTACTTCCAAATGGTTATAAGGATAAACTCTTTTGTACAAAAAATCAAGACATGTATGAGACAGATGGTTACAAGGTAAGCAAAAGAAGACAACAAGCATAAGGATCAAGTATTAGGTATCTCTCCACAGTTTTGATTATTTTGTAAGTAAAGGGATAAAAATACAAGGCCAATATAGTAAATATGCAAGGATTAAGCCCCAACAAAGTACGAGGAAAAACATACTAGCGACAAAAAATAAAATATCATTGTTACCTCCTTGGTATGAATGGTCTGTCAAAATAGGGCATAGGTTGTGCTTTTGGAATCAATTCCTTTCTGAGCCTTCTGATTTCTTCCTCTTCTTCTAACTATATCATTGGAGAAAAACAACAATATACAAAACTATGAGCATACTTGAAACTTCAAAGTGAAGAAATCTGTAATTGAAGAATATACAACCTTTTGTTGTCTCTCCCTCTCCATCTTGTACTGCTCTATTATACTCATCTTTTCTGCCACCTACATAATTGTACAATCATCGTGATTTTCAGGCTAAAATGATGTTTGAAATGTGAAAAGAAAAGGGGAAGTCTTAAAAAAAAATGATGTTCGTGGTTTAAACAGGCGAAAGCGAAGGCACCTGGTGGTCAAAGAAAGCTCTGTCAAAGGCCCGCAAATCACTATGAAGCTTCAGATCAGTAGGCCTGGTACATTCCTTTACCGGAGGCTTTACCAAGCACTAAAACAAATTGAAAGAAACTTCATCACCGAACTTGAATCAAATCAGCTTTATACTAAAACTTACTCAGTAACAAATGTTGGACCTATACCTCTGGTTCATCTGTTGTCCAAGGAAGGCCTTGTGCAATAGGTATCCTTTGCTTTTCTTCTTCGGTCATCATCTCTTGCAACTTCCTCATAAAATCTTCCTCCTTCAACTTTCCCCTTTGCTGCAGTAAAAGCATTCCGTTATTAACAGTCCAAAGGCAAGAAAAAAATTGTTTGAACAATGCAATCCTATTTTTTCTGGGAAAAAAAAAAAAGCAAACACAACAATTTTTAAAAGTCCCATGATGGATCACCAAAAAGAAGAGCTTAGACATGTACTTAATAAAGATAAGGAAAAAGGATAGTATCTTAAGTACAACTATAAAAAAAGAGTAGGGAGCTAAAGATTCCGTCTTAACAAAAATATTATTTTGTTGTGCATAAATAATTTGAACAACATAATATCATTATTTATTATCATACCATTTAAAATATAACAGTGACGATAATTAGAATATACTCGTAAAAAGACAAAAATGATTATTACAATTTAGTAATGTTCGTCTTGTATTCTATACATATGTTTGTGATCTGCATTTTCATAGGTTTAGAAATTTGAAGGTGCCATGTTGTCCCCTCAATGATTTTATTGATTCAATGCCACAAATTACCTCTGTTCTTAGCTTGAATGGCTTTTGGCTTGTGACTTTTAGCTGCTTCTTTTTCCACCTCCTTCCTCCTAAAGTGGTGGATGATGAATCCAAGCTCTGGAATTCATTCATCAAAGTTTTAAAACAAATTAGTTGGATAGAATTGTTAACCAATATGTCTCTATCGCTTACATGAAGTAACTAAAATCTTACATTTCTGCGGCTCCTTCGACCTCCAGAAGTTCTGCTCGATATACTGCAGATTGAGAATTGATGATATCAAGCATTAACACAAAAATGTTGAGCATTATATTTGATACTTCAAAAATTAGACGATATCATCGTTAGATACTACATGTGAGGTTGTATTGTTAGACACTACACGTGCTTCGTATAGGTTAATAGAATGCACAAAACTTTTTCACAAACCTTCCACGGCTGCTATCCCAGGAAGAAGATACCGAAATTTGGGGATCCAAGCCTAGATTCTCGGACGTCAAGATCAACTGAGATGGGCAGAATGAAGAAGAAGGATCATCGGTTCCAATTTGTTTAGGAGGTTGCAATCCAGGCAGTGCCCATTTCATCGCCTTCTTAGTTTCCTCTGTTTGCTTCTCCTCCTCTGCCTCCTCCTGCTGCTGATCCGAGCCTTTTGACATAGGTATAGACCGAAGCTTCTCGAACGCCTTCACCAAATGCATTACTCGTCCAGATCCACTCTCAGGAACACTGTTCCTTGCATCTTCAAGCAATCGGTCCCTCCTCCGTTTCACTGTAGAACTCCCTATTTGATTAGGCGACTCCGTCTCGTCAGCGTCACCCTTTTCCGATTCACCACACTCATCGTCTCCAATTCGAAGGTCCTGGATCATCAAACTCATTTCTATTACCTTATCAAGTTCACTCTCTGCCCTATCATTGGTCTTCGACTGATCCTGGTCTCCAGGATTCTTAAAGAATTCTTCCTGTGACGCCCTGAGATTCTCGTATGCCACACAGAGACACTTCTTAGGATTTCCTTCGTATTTGTCTTTGCACTTGCACGTAACAATCGAGCCTTCATCCTCTTTCTTCGGTTTCTTCTTCGCTACCACGAACTTCCTCTGCCGGATCTTATGATGCGGCGAATAGATTACTGGATTAGGGTTCTTCGACGCTGATTTCTGAGACTTGGCCGATTTCACAACTGGAGAGTTTGAGTTGACATTCGGATTGGTATTCTCAGAAGATTCTTTATTCCTTGACCTAGAGCCTTTCACCGGAGTGATTGCTCCGACGCTCCTGCTTGACAATTCCATTAAAATTCACCAGATAACGAAAAGGCTTTTTGTGAGAGCGATAATAGAGAGCGAGAGACTCTATTTGGTTCTATTGAAAACCGAACCAGGGCTTGTGTAAAAGAGGATGGAAAATGGGAACGTTAAGCAGCGAGACGCTCTCTGTAACGGCTAGTTTTCGTGGGTCAGAACGGAAAGCGTAGGATTATTCATTTAAGCAATTATATGGATTGTGGGCCGTTGGATTAGCTGTCTGGATCAGGACGCTGATTGTTTTTTAGGATATCCGAATTTTATTTATTTATTTATTTTTCTCAATCTATCAAACTTAAGCAAATATAAAAATCAAATAAATTAATTAAAAAATAACTTAGAACAAAACATTGTAAAATTCAATTTGCTTCCATATTTCCATCTTTTGTGTCCATTAATTCTCATTTGAACTTTACTACCTTTTTTTTCATCTTTAAACTACTATATTGGGTTATTTAAAAAATGGCGCGTTCATTATATTTATCTATATCAAAAACCACAGTGAAATTAACATATAGTGACAAAGTAACTAAATATAATACTCTCTTCATCATAAATATAAAATAAAGTTGATTTTTTGGGAGATATTAAGAGAGCTAATTAAATTACTTTAAAATATTTATATTTATCATTTTTTTCTCCAAATTATTTTGTCTAACATATAAACTTATATATAATCTAATGATACACAATATATAATATGATTAAATGACTTATTTAGTTTTCTTAATCTCTCTGAAAAAAGTCAACTCTACCTTATATTTAGAACTGGATGGAGTATAAAGTAATTTTTTAATTCCTTAAAGGCCATTCTGAAATTTGATTATATACATATCACTTTGATCTTATTTATAAGTCCCTTTTAACTAATTCTCACATACCAAGGAGAGTTAGTTAACTTATTGACTATGGGCTAAATTTTCAATTTCGCCCATATCTATAATTGGTTATAAAAGTCAACATGAATAAATTCCTTTTGTTTATATTGCAATTAATAAGGGTTAAAAAGAATAAAATGCATTTACTACCCTGAAAATGAACTTATAAATAGAACCAAAGTTTTTGGTCAAAAAGGACTTATAAATAGGACCATATCTTCTAAAGTTTCAATTTTATTTGATTTTACATAAGCTCTAAAAGTCTTACACATTAATTAGAATTTGTTAAAAGTCCAAAAGCTTACACCAAAAAACAAACAAAATTTCTTATTTACATGAATTCGTCTTATTTTAGGATTGAGATAAACTTGCTTTAATATTTTTTTTGATTAAGTTAACTCACTAGCAATTCATTTAACCACCACTCACACATGCATGTATGAAAGAAGTAATTAATTAATATAATGAACCAAAAAACTGAGAATATAGGGAGTTTTAGTTATAGAAAAATGTAAACTATATTGAAGCATAACCAAATGTAATCACATAGAAAAGGCTTTGAAGTGTTAAAGGTAAACACTAGTTATTATAATGCAAGAAGCACTACTTTACCAACAAGTGTCAGGTGCAGTGGTAAGGCATCTGACACTCCCCCAGGTGAACGAGAGTTCGAACCTGGGAGAAGCACTTGTTGGGAGGGGGAACCCATTTGTTGGGAGAGGGAACCCACCCTTGGGCCGGATACCGGGGGTTCGGGGTTAGAGGGCCAAAAGCCTTGTCTACCTGATGTTTACCAAAAAAAAAAAGAAGAAGCACTACTTTAAGTAAAAGTTACCTTAGCCTACAAATTTACCCTTTAACTCAATTCAGTCACTTTTTTAGCTTCTCAAGCTGGCGGCAATCAATGACCCAACCAAAACATAAGCAAGGCAGAGATTGATTAATAAGCTGGTTGATGTTTTTGCTTCAAAAGATACCATAAAGCTTATCCATATAGTCCTTCACACCAGAAAAGAAAGATACTCTTCGAATTATATAAGTTGCCTGCAAAAATCAACATCCTAAACACCTAAGAACGTCCATTAAAGAAAAAACACTAAGAACGACCAAACCAAGAGGTTGGTCTCCATATTATCGAAAAAAAGGGGGAAAAAGAAAAAGAATAACCAAACAAAGACACACACATAAAAAGAGGGGTTTGGCTTCTCTCCTTTACCCCTTCCCATCCTTTTCCCTCCTTTTCCCTTTTTTCACTTTTAGATTAAAATTTCAATGGTCTAGATTTATCATATTATAAAAATACTATTATAATTGTACCTTAAAGATATAAAAATAATTTTTTTTATACCAGATGCAAAATATATTTGAATTGTTAAAATTATTTTTGTATCTTTAAGGTAAAATTATAATAGTATTTTTATAATATAATAAATTTGAACCATTGAGATCTTAATCTAACGGTGGAAAAGAGCAAAGGAGGGAAAAAGATGGGAAGGGGTAGAGGAGAGAAGCCAAATTCCTCAAACATGAGGTTAGTCAGGCCCAAAAAGCAATAAACAGAAGAAAAGGGACCAAGTTTGCAAAATCAGGCCAAAAAAATGTTCAAACAAAGGGCCCAACCGGGTTCGAACCGGTGACCTCTTGATCTGCAGTCAAATGCTCTACCACTGAGCTATGGACCCTTTTTGGCAACGGGAGACATCCTAATATAATTACTAAAGAAAAGAAAACTGAAGTCCCAACAAATTGCACTCAATTACTTTTATCCTTCCAAATCCAAACAATTTTACAAGTTGATACTGTGCTATTTGTAATGATTTTTCATTCTTTAAGCTTATGAGTTCAGTCGTTATTGCCACACGCGGGTCCTTGCTACATATTCAGAAAAAAAGAAGCTTGCTTTGTTAATTTCAATTTTCATGTATAATGGTTGTTTGATGAAATGTTTGAAAGTGAAATTAGAATTTAAGCAATTAAAGTACAATAGACCAAATTATGGAGCTAAAGAAACTTTGAGAAATCATTTTGTTACTTGAAAAAGCTATGATTGTTATTTTATGAATTTGGTGTTTATGATTTATAATTTGATTATCCATAATACACTCTAAGGAAGTAAGGGTTATTTGCTCCTCTATATTGAAACTTGGAAATTCTCGGGTAATGGAATTTAAAGAAGTGAGACATTCTTTGACAATTATTTATTACTTCTACTCTTAAATATAAAAGCTAGTTTAGACTTGAATTTTGGTCATAAATATAACATATTATTTTATTTCATTTATTATATTTATTTATTTTTGGGACAATTACATTGAAGTCCCATAAAAGGAAAAATATGAAGAAATGGTCCCGAGAAATATCTAAATTACTGTCAAGTCCTATATGCCCATTTTGTAATAAATTCTAGTTGGGAAAAGTCAGAAATACCCCTATCATATAAAATAGAGAGAGAGAGAGAGATGAAAAATGCTATCAAATTAGAAGGGAATGGCTCTGGATATGGCAAGAAAAACAGAATGAAGATCATCAGTCATGGTTGAAGAGTAAGGTAAGGAATTGATGCAATCAACTCTCTTGTCTTCATTATTCCATTTAATTCATGTTTTTTGTTGAGTAGCTAAACAGATGTTTAGGTTTTCTTAATTCATCCTCATTTTGGTTCTGAAAAATGGGAAAAGTTGTCTGGTTTTTGTAGGTATTGTCCTCCATATGCTCGCAAACTATAAAGGCAAACTTTGGATGTGGTTTTAATGTATTTAGGTATGATTTAGTATGCTTTGTTTTTACTGTCATTATGCTCTATATTTTAGTTCATTATGATGTGTTTCTGCAATAGAAGGGTTAAGGAATGAATATATGGGTGAAAGGTTTGTGGCTACATAACCTGACGTGCAAATGAAAAAAGATGAGGTTAATAGGAGCAATAATAGTTGTCAATGGAGGTTGCTGAACTTATTAATGACAACTATATGTCATATTTAAATATTTTACTTCTGGTGCAATGATGTTTGGCAATAGTTTGAAAAATGTGCTATATTTTTTGGTATTTTGTCCTGTTTTTACTCATTAAAAGTGAGATTTAATGAACATAGTGTGAAAGTTGTGTGACAGAAAGTTATGTGGTACGGAGTCAAAATGTGTTGTTAATAGTGGCAGAAATAATTGTTAATATAGCCGGTAAACTTGTTAATGACAACTATATTGTGTAAGTGGACAGCGGTGATAGTTGTTAATTGAGTTTTTATCCATTGAAATACATTGCCATAGCCCTGATATGGTTTGTTCTTTTTTCACATTTATATGTGTAGAAACTCTTGTGGTGTGCATGTACTCTCCTGGTTACATATGTGAGACGGAACTGAGCAAGGTCAAGATGGTTACACCATGCCTTACTATTCCACAGAAGAACTCCATGAAATGAAGGTTGGGTTCTTGTGGTAGCTAATTATTCATCCTTACAATAAGCATGCAGAAAAAGGTATGTCTTTGGTTCAAGACATATAAAAGAGGAAGAGAACCAATTAACAATGAAAGTTGCGAACTTCAATGAATGTTTCCTAATCCAAGCTGATCAATTATGGTGCCTTAGGATCTTTTTATTTTGGAAAGTGCATGTCATACTATTTTTGTAAATCTGATTATATAGAAATCCAGACCACTTGTTTTTTGCCCACGGTATGTGAATTTGTTATTAGTTTCTTGTACATGCATTTTTAGATGTAAATGAAGGTTGGATATAATATAGTTTTATATCCCATTTTCATTGATGGAAATTTATAATATGATGTAAATTCAGTTGTCAATGTATGGACATGAAGTAGTCAGTGGACGCTCATTAACTTGCCAATGGATGCCCATGCAGTTGTTAATATATATATATATATATATATATATATATATGCAGTTATGTTCACATATTTGTATCCCACTTTCTTTTATGAAAAGTTTTAATCTGATGTAAATGCTGTTGTCAATATATGGACCTGAAGTTATCAATGGACGCCCATTAAAAAGGTATGTCTTTGGTTCAAGACATATAAAAGAGGAAAAGAACCAATTAACAACGAATGTTGCGAACTTCAATGAATGTTTCCTGATCCAAGTTGATCAATTATGGTGCCTTAGATTCTTTTTATTTTGGAAAGTGCATGTCATACTATTTTTGTAAATTTGATTATATAGAAATCTAGACCACTTGTTTTTTGCCCACGGCATGTGAATTTGTTATTAGTTTCTTGTACATGCATTTTTAGATGTAAATGAAGGTTGGATATAATATAGTTTTATATCCTATTTTCATTGATGAAAATTTATAATATGATGTAAATTCAGTTGTCAATGTATGGACATGAAGTAGTCAGTAGACGCTCATTGAAATGTCAATGGATGCCCATGCAGTTGTTAATATGTATATATATATATGCAGTTATGTTCACATATTTGTATCCCACTTTCTTTTATGAAAAGTTTTAATCTGATGTAAATGCTGTTGTCAGTGGACGCCCATTGACTTCTCAATGGACACCTATGAGTTGTTAATATATATATATATATGCAGTTATATTTGTATATTTGTATCCTACTTTCTTTTATAGAAAGTTGTAATCTGATGTAAATTCTGTTGCCATTGTATGGACCTGGAGTTGTCAGCGGATATCCATTGACTTGTCAATGTAGGCACATGCAGTTGTCAGTGGAGCTATAGGTTATTATCACATTGAAAAATGATATTTTATATGCATATAGTTATATATTACCTCTGTTATTAGTATTCAATATTAATTAGGTGGTCAAATTGCATGCCTTGTCACTGGTGGCTCTTTGATTTGTCAATCGAAGGGCATTGGGTTGTCAATGTAGGCCCACTGACTTGTTAGTGGAGGTAACTGGACTTGTCAAGGGAGGCCCAATGACTTATCAATAGAAGCTTCTCGACTTGTCAATGGATGCCCATTGAGTTGTCAATATAAGCCTAATGAATTATCAATGGAGGTTCCTGAACTTGTCAATGGAGGCCCCTGGAGTTGTCTGTTGAGGCTTATTGACTTATCAATGGAGGCTCCTCCACTTGTTAATGGATTGACAACTACATTCAGACCTAATGACTTGTCACCAGAGGCTCCTGGAGTTGTCTGTTGAGGCTTTATTGACTTGCCAATGGAGGCTCCTCCACTGTTAATGGATTGACAACTACATTCAGACCTAATGACTTGTCACCAGAGGCTCCTAGAGTTGTCTGTTGAGGCTTATTGACTTATCAATGGAGGCTCATCCACTTGTTAATGGATTGACAATTACATTCAGACCTAATGACTTATCATTAGAGGCTCCTGGAGTTGTCAACGGAGTTTCCTCTACTTGTCAATAGATTGACAACTACATTCAGACCCAATGACTTGTCACCGGAGGCTCCTGAAGTTGTCAATAGAGTTTCCTCTACTTGTAAATAGAGTTTCTTGCAGTTATCAAGGGAGTCAAATAATGTACAAGAAAAAACATTATATGTGAATTACATAACTTCAGCACTATGTAAGATTTTAGGACTCTTTTAAGTGTTAAAACATTTATTCACTAAACATTCAAGTTCAGTAAAGTTAATTACTATATTTTTTTTTCTTAATATAAGAGCCAGTTAATTTTTTTGAAAGTTTAAGGAAGCTAATTAAATTAAGTTAAAGTATTTATATTTATTGGTTTTCTTCAAATTAATTTGCTTGACTTATAAATTGATATACTCCATTCAGTCTATAATATTTGTCACTTTAACTAATTCATTAGAACCCATAAATAGTAACTTAACATATTAAATTTGTCCTAAATTGATTTTTTTTCAACTTTACCCATATTAAATAAGGTTTAAGATGAGAGAGAAATACAATGAGTTATATTTAAACATTAATTATAGGGATAAAATTGACAAAAAATATTAATTACTTTATAAATTACTTATATTATAAACCAAATCATTTTTCTAGAAATAATTTATATTATGAGTTGAAAGAAATATAATCAATGATACATAACGTATATTATGATTAAATAATTTATTTAGTTTCTATAATCTCTCAAAAAAAAAAAAAAGTCGACTAAGTACACGAGGGTTTACCAACAGAGTAACTAAATTAGATGAATTTTAAAAGATGATACCTCAATTATTCAGTGTAAGAACAAAAATGTGTTATGGACAACCTCGATAATTCAGGATTAGCTTAGGACAAAAGTGAGATTTAGTGCTCGTTTGGAATAGCTTATTTTAGGATAATAAATGTTTATAAATTATGATTTACGGTATACGAGGTAAGTATGTGAGAGGAGTTTTATCTCGACTTACGTAATAAGGATTTATTTTCTAAAAATAAGCCCAACCAAACACACACATACTGATTTAGTTAAATAATGAGAGAACGCATGGAAAGATGGTGGGAATCTGCTACATCCGGGAGTATTTTAAAGGGACAAAGGCAAAACTCTCCGAAAACCCATTTGGATCGTCTCCCTCTCTCTCTGATCTCTTCCCATGCCGCCGACGACTTGTTGTTCCTAACCTTTGCCGAACCCTTCTCAACGCTCTCTCTTCTCTCTTCAATTCCGATCTCTTCAAGCCATCCTGTCCTGTTTCTACAATAATCTCTTTACAAAAGAGGGATTGAGAGTTTTGTGTGAATAGTTGGAGTCTGTATTCAGTGATTCCCGATGGTAGCACCACCAGCAAGGGCTCATGCCGATTATGATTATCTCATTAAGCTTCTCCTCATCGGTCATAGCGGTTAGTTATTGCTTCCCTTTCCCCGGAACCTTATTCTTGTATGGCTTCTATTTGTTTGACCGGAAAATAAAATGGTTTTTCAAGTTTCCAGATCTTAATGCTTCTTTTACCTTGTTCGGAGTTTGGTTCGTTACAATTGGCTTTTTTTAAGAGAAAAGGGGTCGGCGATATAATTGTCGGCGATAGGGAGCCCCTTGTGGTTCTTCTGGAGCTTGACTGTTTGAAGGATTTGGAACGGGGTAGCTGAATTATTATTATAATTATTACTGCTATCATAGATTATAATTTTAAATTTCGTGATATGTTGACAGTAAAAGGAAATGTGTTTTATATGACAGTTGTTCTTAAAAAAAGTACTTTATTGTTTAAAATTCATACTTTTAATGCTAGTATTTGTAAATGCATGTTTGGATTAGCTTATTTTTTAAGAATAAGCACTTATTACGTAAGCAAAAATAAAACTCCTTTCACATACTTTCCTTGTATACCGTAAATCATGATTTATAAGCACTTATTACCCAAAAATAAGTTATTCCAAACGAGCAATAATTTGAAAATGGAAATGTGTATATAGAATTTTTGGACATACAATTGGTAATGGGCGACCTGTTATGTTGAGATTTATGCATGCTATCTTTAGGTAGTTCACATAAATCTATTGATATCTCTGGGACTTCTGATAAATTCAGATGGTTTTATTTGGCATCTCCATTATAGTGTCTTTCCCTCCTCTTTTGAATCTTTGTTGTATGCTTGATAATTCCACTTGGGAGAAGATTGGGATTCGTTTTCTATAACAACTTGATTGTATAGCTTTTAAATAATTATTAGGTTTTCAACTAGATGGAAAGTGGCTTTTTTCCGCCTTATTTTAAAGTCCAGGAAAATAATTTAGAGAAACGGTGAAAGTACAGGACACTTTCTGAAAGTTACTTGTAGATAGTTTTACTCTTCATTTTTCTTTTTTCCTTCCCACATTAGGTTATGTAGCCACAAGTCTTTCACCTTCATCTTCATTCCTTAACCCTTCTTAAAGATGGGAAATCGGGCCAAGCCCGTTTAAATCCGAGCCTGTTATGGACTGGGCTTCTAATTTAGAATCTCCGGAAGAAATCGGGCCAGCCCTTTAGGCCCGTTTAATTTTTTATTTTTAAAATATGGCTCAAGTTATAACTTACAGAAGCAATTAAGTTTAGTGTGTGTTCGGCAAGCTCTGAAATCATGGTTTCAGAAGCACTTTTCCGTAAATTGAGATAAAACTTCTCTCATATATTTACCTTGTAAATCGTAAAAGCTATTCTCCAAAAACTAATCCGAACACACACTGAGGCGAGCTTGTTTATGAAAGCGTTTTGATTTTGAGGTTGCAATATTTTTTGGATGAACGGATAATAGCAAGTGCAAAATAATAGTTTAATTTCCTGTCATATGCCTTTATATACTTAGTAATGACAACTAAGTATATTATTACAGAGATCACTAACATTTCTCATATGCCTTTAATTTTGAAGTTTTCTTTGATACATGCTGGATTGCTTTTGATATAGTCTATAAATAAATGTCGAAGATTTCTCATTATCCATAAACGGGCTGGCCTGTTTAGGCCCGCGGGCTTGAACTAAACAGATTGGGCCGCTAAAATCTATGCCTTTTTTGGAACCCGTTTAGGCCCTAGCCCATGACGGGCCCGGCTCGTATTCCCGGCTCTAGCCTTTCTATTGCAAAAACACATCACAATGAACTAGAAAACAGAGCATAATGACAACAAAAACAGAGCATACTAAACTATACCCAAATACATTGAAACCACAGCGAAAGCATATCCATTGCATTTACCTAGGTCTGCCTTTATAGTTTACAAGCAAATGGATGACAATATCCACAGAAACCAGACAACTTTTTCTATTTTTCAGGACCAAAATGAAGATGAATCAAGAAAACCTAAACATCTGTTTAGCTACTCAATAGAAAACATGAATCAAATGGAATAATGAAGACAAGAGAGTTGATGACATCAATTCCCTACCTTACTTTTCAACCATGACTGATGATCTTCATTATGTTTTTCTCGCCATATCCAGAGTTGTTCCCTTCTAATTTGATAGCATTTTTCATCTCTCTCTCTATTTATCTGACTGGGGTATTTCTGACTTTTCCCAACTGGAATTTATTACAAACTGGTCCCATAGGACTTGACAGTAATTTGGACACTTCCCGGGACCACTTCTTCATATTTTTCCTTCCATGAGACTTCAGTGTAATTTTCCCTTTTTTTTAACTAATTTACCTTATAAATAATTATTTTTTACTTCCACTCCTAAAAATATAGCTTTTTTTTGGGCAAACGTAAAAGTAGTAATTAATAAACTTTTAGACGGCAGCAAAATCTCTTTATGAGCAACACATTTTATGGATTAGAATAAAACTTAGTTACTATCGTTCATGATTTCCCAGGAGATCTGTCTCACTTATCAACACACTCAGGCATGCACAAAATAATCAGACCAACACTGCAAATCATACAGTTTTCTTCATTGTATATCCAAATTTGTTTTCATGAGAAAGTTAGACAATAATATATCATTATCGAGTAGTAGTTGAAGAAGGCATACGAATCATATGAAAAATATGATTTTGAGAATGTTAAAAAGGAGACATCCACTTCACTGGACTTATTGTACAGTCACAAGGACGGTTTCAGAAATTTCACCTTCATCCACCACCAAGAGTCTGCAAAAGGGTAACCAATACGTTCAGCTTATTCGTTCATGTAAAGATTTGAAGTCTCTGTTTCAAATCCATGGTTGTCTGATCGTGTCAGGCCTCCACCACGATCATTCCATTATTGCCCATCTAATCAATGCCTATGCTTTATTTCGTCAATGTGGTTTGGCTCGAACAATATTTGATTCTGTGGCAAGCCCAACTGTGATTCTGTGGAATTCAATCATTAGATCTGATTCTAAGTCCAACCAATTCCAGGAAGCAATAATGATGTATCATTGCATGTTAGAAAAGGGTCTCGAACCAGATAAATATACATTTACCTTTGTCTTGAAAGCTTGTACTAGCGCTCTAGATTTTCACGAAGGTGTTGCAATTCATAAAGAAATAGCTTCCAAGCAGTTAGATTGTGATGTCTTCATTGGGACTGGTCTTATAGATATGTACTGTAAATTCGGTCACTTAGATAGTGCAAGAAAGGTATTTGATAAAATGCCAAAGAAGGATATTACATCTTGGAATGCAATGATAGCAGGCTTATCACAGAGCTCAGACCTTTGTCAAGCTCTAGAAATATTCCGGAGTATGCAAATGGAGGGGTTCAAGCCCGACTCAGTGAGCCTCTTGAATCTGGCCCCTGCTGTTTCTAAATTAGTGGATGTCGATGCTTGCAAGTCTATTCATGCTTATGTGGTTAGGAGATCTATGTTTGGTTCAGTCTCAAACTCATTGATTGATATGTACTCTAAATGTGGTGAAGTGAATGTTGGTCGTCAGATTTTTGATCAGATGCAGGTTCAGGATGATGTTTCATGGGCAACAATGATGGCTGGATATGTGCACAACTGTTATTTTCTTGAGGTTCTTCAATTGCTAGATAAAATGAAGCAACAAGATACTAAGATGAATAAAGTGGCCATTGTTAGTGCTCTTTTGGCAGCTGCAGAGATGAGAGACATAGAGAAAGGAAAAGAGGTCCATGACTATGCTTCACACCAAGGGGTGATTTCGGATATCACTGTTGCCACTCCTATTGTGAGCATGTATGCAAAATGTGGAGACTTGAAGAAAGCTAAAACACTGTTTCTGAGTCTACGTGGAAGAGATTTAGTTGCTTGGTCTTCTTTTTTGTCAGCTGTTGTCCAAGCTGGGTACCCCACTGAAGCATTAAGTATATTTCAAGACATGCAGCATGAAGGATTCAAACCAGATCATGTGACTCTGACAAGTGTTATTTCCGCATGTGCAGAAATATCTTATCTCAGATTCGGTAAGAGCATACATTCTTTTGCTGTTAAAGCTGATATGGATTCTGATATCTCAATAGTGACAACCCTTATCTCAATGTACACTAGATGTGAAGCATTTACCCGTGCTATGACTTTGTTCAACAGAATGGATTACAAAGACATTGTGACATGGAATACTTTGATAAATGGATTTACCAGGTACGGTGACCCACGTGGTGCATTACAAATGTTCTGTAAATTACAGTTAAGTGGGATTCAACCAAATGGTGGAACAATAGTAGGTTTGGTTTCAGCTTGCACTCTTTTGGTTGACCAAGATCTAGGTATGTGTTTCCATGGAATAACTAAAAAGAGTGGATTTGAATCTGACTCTCATGTTAGAGTTGCTCTAATGGACATGTATGCCAAATGTGGCAGCCTTTGCTCTGCTGAGGCCTTGTTTTACTCAGCCAAGCCTCTGAAGGATGAGGTATTTTGGAATGTAATGATTTTAGGCTACTTGCATAACAGATGTGCCAATAAATCAATTTCCACTTTCAGTCAGATGAAATTAGAAAATGTCAAACCCAATTTGGTTACTTTTGTTACCATCCTTCCAGCTGTGTCATCTTTGTCAATGTTAAAAGAAGGCATGGCTGTTCATGCCTGCATAATCCAAATGGGATTTATGTCCAGTACTCTTGCTGCTAATGGTATAATTGATATGTATGCTAAATGTGGGCAACTTATGTATTCTGAGAAATGTTTTTATGAGATGGAAAACAAAGACATTGTTTCGTGGAATTCAATGCTTTCAGGTTATGCAATACACGGGCAAGCCGACCATGCTATTTCTCTTTTTTCACTCATGAAAGAGACCTGTGTCCAGCTTGATTCTGTTTCATACATTAGTGTATTATCCGCTTGCAGACATGCTGGATTTGTTGAAGAAGGAATGAACATTTTCCAAACCATGTGTGAGGAGCACCATGTTGAACCAAATATGGAACACTATGCTTGCATGGTTGACCTTTTGGGAAGAGCTGGTTTATTTGATAAAGTACTGAGTTTGATTGGAAAAATGCCAAAAGAACCAAATGCTGAAGTTTGGGGTGCTCTTTTGGGAGCATGTAAAATGCATTCCAATGTGAAGTTAGGAGAGGTTGTTCTCAGGAAACTCCTTAGTCTTGAACCCAGAAACCCAGTTCATTTTGTAGTTTTGTCAGATATATATGCTCAATGTGGTAGGTGGACTGATGCAAGAACGACAAGATCAAATATTAGTGACCATGGACTAACAAAAAGTCCAGGATGTAGTTGGTTTGAACTGCATAAACCTGGTCCCTTCCTTTCTGATATGTAATGAGACCCACTCATAGTTGGTTAGGATAGTTTAATTTGGGTTTTTTTGTTTTGTTTTGTTTTGTGGAGTAGATAATACTTAATACAACCCTCTTCTTTTATTTGAGTTTTGGACCGGCTATGAAATATAGGCGGAGTTTAATATGAAATCAAATGCATACAAAAATATTTTTTCCCCCTGTTTTCCTGCTAAACTTAGAGGCTTCCTGCTTATTTGGCAACGATTATCTTTTATCATGTGGCTCTCTTTAATCAGTTTGCAACAGCAACAACTGAAAGAATACTAAAGAAACTGAGGGGAAAACAGTGGAAATAATGCAAGGGAATACCATTAACGTTTTTCTTAACCCAAAAAACTATGTTCATTAGTAGAAATAGTGCATATAATAGTAGAAATAGTGCATATAATAATAATACTAATTAAACTAAATGTGGGTCCCATGGATTACACAAAAATTTAAAAATAAAATGGCTCGCCAGCAAATTTTATACTAACTCTACTTCTTAATATAATATCTCATTTGGAATAAGATGCATTGCGAACATGATCTTATATTAAAGATACTGGATAGCAATACTAATATGCATTGATTTATTGATTTGGAACTCAGACAAAAAAAAATACTGCACAAAATGAATCCTAATCATTCATGCTAAGCGTAATAATTAAAAAATCATTCACCAAATTTAATTGAGTTAGCGGACAATGACATTGATAGAAAGAGTCTGCATTATGTGCTTAGCGCATCCATTGCTTTTGTGTGATGAGCTCCTGAGCTCATGAATGAACGGAGCAGGTAATGCGAACAGACAAAAAACCTCGTCTGAGGTGAAAACCCATACTTCTTCCTTTTTTTATTCAAGTTGATATTTCAAATTCAAAAAAAATAAAATACTGCATTTGTATCCTATAAAAATAAGTTATTAATTTTTGTTGATTTAATTAAAAGAGTAAGAATGTAAGATTAAAAATATTTCGCAATTATATAAATTATAATCAATATCAATATCTACAGGTAAGTGAAGACCAACAACTTGACGCAGACAGAGAAAGGCTTCTATCAAAGCAGCGAAGAATAGAAGTGATGAGCAGTTGAGCACCCTCTCTACAAAGAATCCATTTTGATCGACTCGGCGTGTCTGATCTGATGTCATTCCAGGTAGCTTACGACGACTTGTTCCTCATATTTCAGTTACAGTTCTTGGAAAATGTTTTCAAATGTTTTGTTTTAAATATATATCAGGAACGGCAACGGAACATACTTGATGGCCGAAGAACTCATATAAGTGTAGGCTACAATTAATTGTGCTGATTGATTTGAGCATTTGGAGTTTTTACTTGAGACAAGAAACTCTACTGATATGAGGTTAAAGTTCGTCAACAAATAATAAAAGACGATGGACGTAGCTGTATGGGTTTTAAACTCATTTTCTCGTCTTCCTTCACCTCCAAAATCCAAAAGTTTACAACTTTTCCAATTACCGCGTCCTTGTTCTTTAATTTATTTAAGCATTATAGTTTTTCATCGCCTCTTGGCCTTGATCATTGCATTGAGGTCGATGACCTCCCCCAGATGTACTATTCAAACTCGTTCCTCACGTCTATTATTGATAATTGTACCCACAAGAGACACCTTAATCAAGTCCATGGCCAATTGGTTGTCTCTGGATTGCAACAGAATGGGTTTCTCATGACCAAAATGGTTATTGGGAGCTCAAATATTGGGCAACTGGGTTATGCACATAAGCTATTTGATAAATTTTGTGACCCAGATGTGTTTATGTGGAATGCTATTATTAGGGCTTATTCAAGGCATAACATGTTTCAGGATGCCATAGAAATGTATAGATGGATGAGATGGACAAGAGTGGATCCGGATTGCTATACTTTTCCTTATGTACTAAAGGCTTGTACTGAATTGTCAGATTTTTGTTTGAGTCGGTTAATTCATGGTCAGATTTTCAGGCATGGACTTGGATTGGACGGGTTTGTGCAGAATGGCCTTGTAGCATTGTATGCCAAATGTGGTCACATTGATCGTGCAAGAGTGGTATTTGATGGATTGCATGATAGAACAATTGTTTCATGGACTTCCATTATTTCTGGGTACGCTCAAAATGGGAAAGCTATAGAGGCATTGAGAATGTTTGATAAGATGAGAAAAACCGATGTGAAACCAGATTGGATTGCTCTGGTAAGCATTTTAAGGGCTTACTCTGACGTAGAAGACTTGGAGCAAGGAAAATCTATTCATGGTTGTATCATCAAAATGGGTCTTGAAGGTGAGCCTGATTTGCTAATCTCACTGACTTCTCTACATGCAAAATGTGGGCAAGTGACAGTTGCAAGACAATTTTTTGATCAAATGGAGATACCAAATGTGATCATTTGGAATGCAATGATTTCTGGCTATGCGAAGAATGGTCATGCTGAGGAAGCATTACATCTATTTCGCAATCTTATTGCAAGAAATATGAAACCTAATAGTGTCACTGTGATGTCTACAGTGTTGGCTTGTGCTCAAGTTGGTTCCCTTGAACTGGCACGATGGATAGATGACTACATCAGCAAGAGTGAACATAAAAGCGATGTTTTTGTTAACACAGCCCTCATTGATATGTATGCAAAATGTGGAAGTGTAGAATCTGCTCGCGAGGTATTTGATCACATTTCTAATAAGGATGTTGTGGTGTGGAGTGCCATGGTTGTGGGATATGGATTACACGGTCGTGGTCGGGAAGCCATTGAACTTTACCATGCGATGAGGCAAGCGGGTGTGTGCCCGAATGATGTTACCTTCATTGGTCTTCTTACTGCATGCAATCATTCTGGCCTAGTAAAAGAGGGATGGGAGCTGTTCCTTTGCATGAGAGACTATGGAATTGAGCCCCGTCACGAGCATTACGCTTGTGTGGTTGATCTTCTAGGACGTGCAGGTTATCTAGATCAAGCTTGTAATTTTATCTTGAAAATGCCCATTGATCCTGGTGTGAGTGTGTGGGGTGCACTTCTTAGTGCTTGCAAGATCCATCGCCATGTAACCTTAGGAGAATATGCTGCAGAGAAACTATTCTCACTGGATCCATACAACATAGGGCATTATGTGCAACTCTCAAATCTCTATGCTTCTGCTCGAATGTGGGATCGTGTCGCAAAAGTTCGTGTGCTAATGAGGGAAAAAGGTTTGAGTAAGGACCTAGGCTACAGTTTCATCGAAATCAATGGAAAACTAGAGGTGTTTAGTGTAGGAGACAAGTCACATCCAAGAGCTGAGGAAATTTTTAATGAGCTTCAGAAGTTGGAGAGAAGACTGAAGGAAGGAGGATTTGTCCCACATACAGAATCAGTTTTGCATGATTTGAATTATGAAGAGAAGGAAGAGAATCTTTGTTATCATAGTGAGAGAATAGCAATGGCGTACGGTCTCATTAGTACCGCTCCGGGAACTACACTTAGAATAACAAAGAACCTTCGAGCATGTATAAACTGTCATTCAGCAACAAAGCTTATATCAAAACTTGTTGACAGGGAGATAATTGTTAGGGATTCCAAGCGGTTTCATCATTTTAAGAATGGAACCTGTTCATGTGGAGACTATTGGTGAAACTGTTGCTCACACCATGCATTTTGGTTGCACTGAGAACATGAGAATCCTTGAATTCATATTCTTGCAATGTCACCATCCTTTGTATTACTCTGAAATATGATGTATCTTGGTTCTGTTTATGATATGTGTCAAACTGATTGGAAAAATGGACCTAAGGTTCCAGTTAATGTCATTTTTTGTCTTCATTTCCCTTGAAATTAAGCTTGAATTAACTCTAACTTGGCTTGTTAGATCAAACCCGAACCTGTAAAGAGTAAGATATGGTTAAGAAAAAGAAGTTTTCCTATCATTTTGGTTTAAGTAGTTGCTGCGATTATGAATGTTTCTGAAGGACCACTTTTTTTTATTTTTTGATAAAGGTGCTAAAATAACCATAAATTTTTGAGAAAAGAGCAACTGTAATCATGAACTAATTTTTAGAGCAAAAGTAACCATAAGCTTTATAAAAGAGAGCAAAAGTAATCACGACGTTAACGGACGTTAACGTCCGTTAATGTGAACTTTTTAAGGTGTTAAAATAGCCATTAACTAATGTCAAAAGTGCAAAAGTAATCATAAACTCTTTCTTGGATGCAAAAGTAACTTCTTGAACATTAATTTATAATTTTTTTTTGCTTTTGTGTTATGAGTGTTTTATCAATTTGAGAATTAAAATGACAAAACTTATTAATTAATATTTAAAAAGTCAACTTTTTTATATTTTGGCGAGAATGACGAAACGAAAGAAAATCATCACCTAACTCCAAAAGATAAAATCCGAGGTAATTAAACCTGGACCTGTCAGTGAACCGGCCGGGGTTCTGGGTCAAGGGTCAGTGAGTCAGACTGGAGCTAAACCGATGAGAAATGGAAAATTTTAGGTTTATAGTATGAAATTTTAAAGGAGAAAAAAATGTTTTTTTAAACAAACAAAAATTAAAAGCTTAACCCAAATCTACTAACCGGTTAGCTGGTTTCCGATGTGGTTCGAATCAGATAACCATGATAAAATCCTTAACATTAATTATAAAATAGGTGACTTTTTGAACATTAATTTATAAGTTTTTTTTTTTACATTTGCTTTTGTGTTATGAATGTTTTATCAATTTGGGGATTAAAATGACAAAAGTAAAAAAAAAAAAAAACTTATAAATTAATGTTCAAAAAGTCACCTATTTTATAATTAATGTTAAGGATTTTATTATGGTTATCTGATTCAAACCAAATTGAAAACCGGCTAACCGGTCAGTAGATTTGGGTTAAGTTTTTAATTTTTGTTTAAAAAACTATTTTTTATATTTTTCCTTTAGAATTTCATACTATAAGCCTAAAATTTTTCATTTCTCACCAGTTTAGCTCCAGTTTGACCCACTAACCCTTGACCCAGCACTCCGACCGGTTCACTGACAGGTCCATATTTAATTACCTTGGATTTTATCTTTTGGAGTTAGGTGATAATTTTCTTTTGTTTCGTTATTCTCGCCAAAATAAAAAAAAAGTTGACTTTTTGAATATTAATTTATAAGTTTTGTCATTTTAATCCTCAAATTGATAAAACACTCACAACACAAAAGCAAAAAAAAAAAATTATAAATTAATGTTCAAGAAGTTACTTTTGCATCCAAGAAAAAGTTCATGGTTACTTTTACACTTTTGCCATTAGTTAATGGCTATTTTAGCACTTTAAAAAGTTCATATTAACGCACGTTAACGTCCGTTAACGTCATGGTTACTTTTACTCTCTTTTATAAAGTTTATGATTATTTTTACTCCAAAAATTAGTTTATAGTTATAGTTGCTCTTTTCATAAAAGTTTATGGTTATTTTAGCACCTTTACCCCTTTTTTTTTTTATACTTTCAACTGGAATCCAGCACCTTTTCTGGATTCTAATTAGGTATCCAAGCAAAGATTATTCTAGTTTCGGGATTTATGGCTTCCCTTCTCAACACAAATGTCTCGTTTGAGACTCAAACTCGAGACTAAGAGGAATCTAACAGGACCTTATACTGCTAGGCTAACTCTATATTGGTAGAACCACTTGTTTTTTTCCGTATATGTTCAAGAGATGGCTTGCCTAATTTAATCTCTTTTACGAATTGCTTACCACACTATTAGATCTGGCCTGCTTGTCATTAATTATTGTTCATTTTATTTGGTTCGTTTTCCAACTTGTTTTTGAGTGAATTCTTTTGACGACTTTAGCTCATTTTTGCAGAGTTGTTGAAGTTGGATCGGATCGGTCGGTCTAACCCGGAAACTAGAGAACTAGCCGGTAGACCAGTCTGGTTCCCGGTCCGGGTTGCTATTTAAATTTTTTTTTATTTTTTATATAGAATTTCATACTAATAAGCCTAAAATCTTCGATTTCTCATCGGTTTGGTCCCGGTTGACCCACTGACCCTTAACCTAGTACCCCGACCGGTTCAATACCCGGTCCGGGTTTTAATACCTTGCATTTTTGTACTACATATCCTAAGGCTCTGTGCTGGCATTACCATGAAGTCATCATTGATTTTAAACATGAGAATCTTCTACAAGCACTTGTTAAAATTAGGTTTAACATAGTCTTTATTCTCTCAAGTCTACCCTTATTTTAGTTTTGATTTCTCAAGTTTTATTTCTTTTAAAACATTAGTCCTTATAACTCAATAAAAACTTGGATCATTTTACTCCTAAAGGGATTAGAACCTATTGTTTGAAATTTGAGGGGCTAAAATCAAAATGAGGACAAATTTAAAGGACTAAAAATGATATTAACCTTTAAAATTAACATATGTGGCTTTGCCTATCAACATAATAAAGTATTACTCCTTCCGGTCCTTAATATAAAACATATTTACCTAATTTAATTAAATTAAGGAAGTTAATTAGGTTAGTTAATATAACATGTATTTCTTAAAACACCATAGTCATATTTCTTAATTTTATCATTCACTTTCCTCCTTGATTATAATTGAGGGAGTATCAATGGAGGTACATTAGAAAAAAAATAATACTCCCTCCGGTCCTAATTATAAGACAAGGTTGACTTTTTTGGAGAAATTAAGGAAGCCAATTAAATTACTTTAGAGTATTTATATTTATATTTTTTCTCAAAACTAATTAATTTGACTAATAAACTAATATATAATATAAAGATACTAAAAATATTAACATTCTAAAGTAATTTAATTGACTTCCTTAATTTCTCCAAAAAAGTCAATTTTGTCTTATAATTAGGACCGGAGGGAGTAACAAATATAAAAAAATATATTTTATATTTAGGATTAAGATTAATTCCCCTATATCCTGTAATAAGGACCGGAGGGAGTTCTATCAAATAGTTCAATTCATAAAATTCGCTGTGGGGATCTTGCTGGCAATATGAATTACAAAGATGCTCTAGAAGACTACAATGCTGGTATGGAGCTATATCTTAATTGCTTTTTCAGGTTCTGATTTCATTTATGGGAATTTTGATCACACGTACAAAAAGAGATATTTTAACATGTTAACTTGCTTTCAATTTCTCTCAAGATTTGTTTTATGAGTACAATTTTTGAACTTTAAATTGATGAGATGGTGTACTTTCAAGTTTCAAGATCAGCGAAATTTATTGGAATATCCTTAACTTCGACAAAATTTAAGGATATCCCAACTAAAATTGTAATTAAGATGTTGTGATGTTATTAAAATCCCGATCGTGTAAAACAGTATTTAGATTATTTATTTAGTAGACATGAAGTGAGTGTTTGGTATCACTTATTTTGGGATAATAAGTCCTTATTACGTAAGTCGAGATAAAATCCCTCTCATATACTTATCTCATATACCGTGAATCACGATTTATAAATATTTATTATCCAAAAATAAACTATCTCAAATGAGCACGAAGTGAATAAAATATAAGGAGAAAAAGTGAAAAACTGTAAGATTTTTTCTTGCCCGGATTTTTTTCTGTTGCCCGGAGGAAAACTGTAAGAATTAAAAATATTGCACTGACTCTCATAAGAACCGAGTTATTTATAGTTTATGGATAATGTGGTAATTTCCATATGTTATGATGGTGGGTTGTGATTATCATTTTCTTTGACTAATTCTATTTTGTAACCCCAAAATTGTATTACAATTAAATTGAAAAAATAATTATATTCTCTTATCTTAAATATAAGACTTAGTAGCAATATTTGTTTTGGTCATAAATGTAAAACTTTTAAATTTATATATATATTTTTAAACTTTCTCTATTTATTGCATATGTAAAGGATATTAAAAGAATAGAGTTTCCATTGTAAATGATTCAAATTGTCATTTTAAAGAAATAAATATAATTTTTTTATATAAATAATTAACTTAACTTTTTTTAATCTACATTTTTTTTAATACAGAGGGCAAGCTTAAAGTTCGAAATGGGATACAAAACACTGTAACAAGTCAAAGTGCCTGTTTGGGATGGCCTTTTTTAGAAAAAATCATAATGGCTTTTAACTTTTTGAAAATTAGAGTGTTTGAGTTGGCGATTTAGTAATTGAGTTTTTTTTTTTTCAAAAGTTGCTTTTAAAAATAAGCTCAAAAGTCTGGCTTTTACAAAAAATATCATTTCTACCACTGTCAATCCAAACACAATACATAAATCACATTTATAATGTGACTTTTATAAAAGTTAGATTAAAAAAAAATCACTTCTACCACCACTAACCCAAACAAACTAAAGGAGACAGATAAGCTTCCTTCTTAACACGACTTGCACACTTGAATATTTGTCCCCTACAGAGATGTAATGATATTTTGCTATTTAAAATGTTAGGACTTTTTAAGTGTTTAAACATTTATTCACTAAACTTCGTCAAAAAGAACATTTATTCACCAAACATTAGAGTTCAGTAAAGTCAATTACTATCTCTGTTTTTTCTTAATATAAGAGTCAGTTAGTTTTTTTTGAAAGTTTAAGAAAGTTAATTAAGGTACATTAAAATATTTATATTTATTATTTTTCTTTAAACTAATTTGTTTGACTTATAAACTGATATATTCCATTCAGTCCACAATATAAGTTACTTTAAATAATTCATTAGAACCTAGTTCCAACTTAACCCAAATTAAATAAAGTTTTAGATGAGAGTGAAATACAATGAGTTATATTTAAACATTAATTATTGGGACAAAATTGACAAAAATATTAATTTTGTTCTAAATGACTTATATTATGAACCAAATCATTCTTCAAGAAGCGACTTATATTATAGGTTGAAAGGAGTATAATCAATAATCCATAATATATATTATGATTAAATAATTTATTTAACTTATATAATCTCTCAACCAACAAAAATCAACTAAGTACACGAGGAGGGTTTACCAACAGAGTAACTAAGCTAGATGAATTTTAAAAGATGATGCCTCAATCATTCAGTGCAACAACAAAAACGTGTTAAGGACAACATCGATAATTCAGGATTAGCTTAGGACAAAAGTGCAGATTTACTGATTTATGCCTGTTTGGTATGATGGAATTGAAGGTATGGAATTGTAATTGGAATTTAATTCCATGAGTTATGAATGTCTGGTACAAAGAAATGCTCATGGAATTTAATTCCATATGAAAGCTAAATGGGGCCAATTCCATCAAACTCAATTCCACCCAAATAGTTAAGATTTGCAATTCCATGTCTTCAATTCCAATATTATCCTTTCTATGATGAGACCCAAGTTCAGGAACCCGGATTGGACCGGCCAGTTCGGCCCGGAAACCGGTGCGGTCCGGGTTCCAATTTTTTTAATTTTTTTTTATATTTTTCTTTTAGAATTTCATACTATAAGCCTAAAATTTTCAATTTCTTATAAAGGAGAGGGATTTTTTATTTTTTAATTATAAAAGTATTTTGGTCTTTTCACATATAAATTATGGCTCATTTCCATGACATACCAAACATACTTTTAAACCTCATTTACATTTTTATTTTCATATCCATTTCTATTTCTATATCCATATTCATATCCATTTCTATCAAAATCAATTCTATTGTATCAACGAGCCCTTAGTCAAACGGGCCGTAAGTCAAATAATGAGAGAACACATGGAAAGATGGTGGGAATCTTCTACATCCGGGAGTATTTTAGGCGATACGTAATATCCACTCTGTTCCATTCATAAACGGTAATTATATAGCGGCCCCAACGGAGGATACCCGGAGGGACAAAGGCAAAACTCTCCGAAAACCCATTTGGATCGTCTCTCTCTCTCTCTGATCTCTTCCCATGCCGCCGACGACTTGCTATTCCTAACCTTTGCCGAACGCTTCTCAACGCTCTCTCTTCTCTCTTCAATTCCGATCTCTAAAACCCATCCTGTTTCTACAAGAATCTCTTTACAAGAGAGGGATTGAGAGTTTTGTGTGAATAGTTGGAGTCTGTATTCAGTGATTCCCGATGGCAGCACCACCAGCAAGGGCTCGTGCCGATTACGATTATCTCATTAAGCTTCTCCTCATCGGCGATAGCGGTCAGTTATTGCTTCCTTTCCCCCCGGAACCTTATTCTTATATCGCTTCTGTTTGTTTGACCAGAAAATGAGAAATGGTTTTTAAAGTTCCCAGATCTTAATGCCTCTTTTACCTTGTTCTGAGTTTGGTTCATTACAATTGGTTTTTGTTAGAGAAAAGGGGTCGGCAATATAATTGTCGGCGATAGGGAGCCCCTTGTGGTTCTTCTGGACTGACTGTTTGAAGGATTTGGACCATTATTTTTATATGGGATAGCTAAATTATTATTATAATTATTACTGTTATCATAAGTAATAATTATAAATCTCGTAATATGTTAACAGTAAAATGCAATGTGTTTTATACCACAGTTGTTCTTGAAAAAAAAGGTATTTTATTGTTTAAAATGTATACTTTTAATGCGTTGTAGCATCTGTAAGTTGAAACTGGAAACTTGTATATAGAATTTTTTGGACAGACAATTGTTGAAGGCTTACTCGTTAAATTTCACTGTATGATTCCTTTTCACATTTTTGTCAGCTTGGCTATTCGACCTTGATCAACTCTTGTTCTTATTTGTATACTTTGAGCTTATGTTCTGACTTACAAAACGAGGTATCAAAATGGGTTCCCAAATTGCCTTCCTCGTGATGGTTTTGCTGCCCTAATCTGAGAAAGGCTTCTTCATACTTATGCCTAAAGTTGGTAATGGGCGACCTGTTATGTTGAGATTTATGCATGCTATCTTTAGGTAGTTCACATAAATCTATTGATGTCTCTGGGACTTCTGATAAATTCAGAGGGTTATATTTGGCATCTCCATTATAGTGTCTTTCCCTCCTTTTTTGAATCTTTGTTGTATGCTTGATAATTCCACTTGGGAGAAGATTGGGATTCGTTTCCTATAACAACTTAGTTGTATATCTTTTAAATAATTATTTGGTTTTCAACTAGATGGAAAGTGGCTTTTTTCGGCCTTATTTTAAAGTCCTGGAAAATAATTTAGAGAAACGGTGAAAGTACAGGACACTTAGTGAAGGTTACTTGATAGTTTTACTCTTCATTTTTCTTTTTGGGTTATATATATTAATTCAAAAACTTCCATGAAACGTGGAAGTATAAAGTTTGATATGCTTCATCTGCACCTTTTAATTATCAGTAAGCTGTTATAGATTCTCTTTGGTCTAGATTTCTTGTGTGAAAGCCTATTGATCTAATCTAGTGGTCAGCGTTTAGTAGCTTGCTAGGCTCAGTCCTCCTGCAGTGTGCCAAAAAAACCAATTATTGGGCAAATGGGTGACTTCAAATTATATAGAGCTGCTAATTATAATAATTGACATGCTTTGTTTCAGTTGCTTTGGGTTTTGTCTTATTTTTTAGCCTTATGGCTTAAATTACTACAGGTGTCGGGAAGAGTTGTCTGCTTTTGCGATTTTCTGATGGTTCCTTTACCACCAGTTTTATCACCACTATTGGGTTAGTAGCCACAGAAACTTCTCTCCCTTCTTTTTGTAGGTTTTGTAGCAGATTTTGTTGTTTAAGTGTCTCAAGGGTACTTGAAAGAAAGAGTTTTGTCATTGTCTTACTCATTCTATTTGAACTATGATTTATTTAAATTGTCCTTGGCTTTCACCTTCAAATGAATGTGCACATTGACCCTTCAAATTTTACCAAGACATTTATTTGGATTGCTGAAGATTTATCTTTTTTTCACTATAATATGGTTTTGAAATCATCATAGGAAGTGATTATCGTCTAGAGTTCATAGGGTATAATTAGAGTATCCACATAGTCATTGTCTCAATGTTGGAAAAGGGATTGTTTGCATGTTCAGCCACTGTTTAGGAAGATACATCAACTAAAATGTTATCATGATTTACTTTCTGGCAGCATTGATTTTAAGATTAGAACCATTGAACTTGATGGAAAGCGCATTAAGTTGCAAATATGGGATACAGCTGGTCAGGAGAGATTTCGAACCATCACAACAGGTTTTTTTGTTTTGTCTTGTACAATAATTCAATTTCTTTCTCCAATACATGTGTTGGGTTCATACATAACAATGTTACACATTCTTGCAGCTTACTACCGTGGAGCCATGGGCATCTTGCTGGTTTATGATGTTACTGATGAAGCATCTTTCAACAGTACTCTCTTTTCATTGGTCTCCTTCTTGGTTGTCCAAAGCTGTTTTCATAATCTTTTAATCTAGAGAACTATTTGTTTCAAGGAACACTTTGTGTCTATTGGCAATTTTAATTTATGTTCTCAACTTTAGTGCATCATTTGTAGCCTTATATTGGCTATGGCTGATCCACCAATTTTACTATCTCTTTTTCCTTTTATTTATTCTCCCCCTCTAATTAACAGTGAATTAGGTGGGGGCAAAAGATCTTGTTTATGTTTATTTTCTGTTTTTTTTAATTAACATGTAATTTACATTTTTTGTTCCAGATATTTGGAATTGGATTCGCAAAATTGAACAATGTATTTTTGCCATTGTTATAAGATGTTTTGATGTTATTTCCTTGGTCTTTTTTTTTTCTTGAACAAACATTTCTTGGTGTTGTTGGAAGTTCAGATATATTTGGATAACATGTTTTATATATAAGTTTCTTTTTTTAAAAAAAAAAAATTGTGCACTCCTATTTTGAATATCATTTTTATCCTTTTATTATCAACAACATTTTGCTATCATTTTCCCATTTCTTCTCACTCGCCTCTTGTTAGCTTTGAATTGGGTTGAAAAATAGGATCCATCTTGTTTTTATTGTTTTTCTTTTCTTCAAAATCACACCTGGATTACTCTTTGCCATTCAGATATTAGGAATTGGATTCGTAACATTGAACAACATGCATCTGACAATGTAAACAAGATACTTGTTGGCAACAAGGCTGATATGGATGAAAGCAAAAGGGTATGTACATTTGGGGTTTCTTTTCCTCACGGTTATTACATCTTGGATTGGCTATGCATAAACTATTCTGATCAAACCCCATTTGGTTTTTGCATGAGAATGTGATCAAGGGTCTGTGTGTCTTACTGACAAAATTCTGGGTGGTAAATTCTTTTTGTTCATCTAGAAGGCTAATGCTGCAATTTATGGTATCCTAGGACTTCTAATAAAGTATGAATTTATTTTCTTCTTGTCTAATAAACAAGAAAATATTTTACTGCAACTGATGAAATTAAAAAGTTTTCATGAAGGAATATTCATATAATCCAGAATTTTTTTACGAAGCCAAATTAAATGGCTTAGTTTGTGAATAATATTTGTTGGGCTGCGTGATAGTTTGTTTTTTAATTGTTTGAATTAAATATTTTGAATTATTGATTGATTTGAATTATTTGGAGTTAAATTTAGATTGGATGGTAAAGTTAAATTTAGATTGGATGGTAAAGTTAAATTCTATGGATACACTATTATATCATAGTTCCTTTACACTGTAATGCAATCCATGCAATGACTGGTCTATATTTCTAATAATGAATAAAAAGTGAAAGGTACTAATGATGTGATAATTTTGACCCTTCGTGGACTTGACTTTGTTTATGATCATATTCATATGCTCGCCTGGGAAATTGAACATTTCTAATATCACTCAAAACGAGAAGCAGGATTTTTTACGCTGAGCTCTTGGCAAACTATAATAGAAGTCATCCAATATTGAGTATTGGTTGTATGTGCATGTGTACGTTTGTGCTCTAGTTGGTTTTCTTTTAATATTAACACATTGTTCCTTTATATTATTGTAGGCTGTGCCTACCTCCAAGGGTCAAGCTCTTGCTGATGAGTATGGTATCAAATTCTTTGAAACTGTGAGTAGCAACATGACATTTAATGCATTTTCAATGAAAAAAATACAATTCTGTTATATTTATTTTGTAAGAACGCTTACAGAGTGCAAAGACAAACATGAATGTGGAGGAGGTTTTCTTTTCAATAGCAAGGGATATCAAGCAAAGACTCGCAGAAACAGATTCTAAAGCTGAGGTAGGTCTCTAGCCTCGTCCTTGCCATTGTAGCATGAATGAGTGCCTCTTTTTGCTACCTTCTTTCTTCAAGGACAAGAAAGTAGAAACATGGCATCACACATAGAGTGCATGTCTCTTCTCTTATAAGGAAAAGTATATTGAAGTTTATGGGGTCTTTTTAATGTTTTCTCAAATGTTAAGGAATTTATGCTTCTTGCTTACTGTTAAATGCTGATCTACTCTGTTTTCCTCTGTGGTGGTTCAGCCTCAGACTATCAAGATTAACCAACCCGACGCAGCCGCCAGTGGAAGTCAAGCTGCGCAAAAGTCGGCTTGCTGTAGTTGAAGAGAATCACCACCCATAGTTGCAGTCACTTGTCTGGGTGCTGAAGTTAATTTGATGACACTAAGATGTTAGCCCTTGTATTTGTCCCTCTGTATTTTTCGACTGCAAAGGTGGTGTTTTACAGCTAGTATTTTAAATTTCTTGCTCCTAGTTTGTGGAATCTATTCTGACTTCTGGCTACTTCATTCGCTCCACCTTTCTCTTCCATTTGTAGTTTGACTATAAAAAAAAAATATTTTACATAGACTGTGATAGATTATTACCAGAATCTCTTAAGTCTATTTGCAAGTTCACTCCAAATATTCTTACTTCTGTTGAGTTTGGAATCTACATGACCACAGGCTCCAATTTTTCTCCCCCCAAAAAAAGAAAAAATCATGGCTGGTTCTAGTTTTGTTCTTCGCACAAGCTGACAGAAATCCTGCGTAGTGAAATTCACGAGCGGCAAGGTTATTGTGAAGTTTTTTGAATAGCCGAAAAGTGAATACCACATGAAGAAATTCACTAAGTTGTAGTTTTATATTTGGTAGAAGACTAGTTATCTGTCCTGTAGATTACTTGGAAGCTCTGTTAAATGGACAAAGGAAAGGTGGAGATGAATGCTAGTTGCAGCAAAAGTTGGAGCATGACATTATTATATCCCTGAAGGGAAGTGTGGTAGACAAATAGAAGGGTCTGAAGGAGACGAATCGACCATAGATGTGATGTTTGTTTGGGATCATGTTTATGATCCTAAAAGTATTTATTCACGTAAATCGGTATAAAATTTTTCTGATATATTTATCTCGTATAGCGTAAATTACGATTGAAAATATGTTTTTGAAGGCTCTATTCCAAACAAGCATAGAGAAAAAAAAGTAGATTGAATCTTTGAAGGTGGATGTAATTTAACCTTTCTTTTTCACTAGTTCTCCTTTTTGCAGGGGATTTCATTCCTTTCAAGACAAATCAATCATCATTTTAATTTTTAATTACAACCTGAAGTTATGTATGATATGCCATTAGGTGGCGTAAAAAAAAAAGCCAATACTTTGGATTCTTGAGATGCATACAAAATATGAAAAATAGGCATTATAGGACACTTGTAAGACATAACTGCGACATGATGAACATAATTAAAACTTGGTTTGACATTTCGACTAAGTAGAGGCTCCAACCCCTTCTAGCTTGACCACCAAAGGTTTAGATCAACTGATAGAAGTTGTTCCAGTTTAGTCAAATGTCACATATTTGATCCTTTGGGAATGTAGCTCTTTACGTGGTAGAGTTGCCACTCATATGGGTTCTACCATTACTTAATTCAGATTAGTCTGGTTTATAATTCCCTGAGGCTAGGATATTGGATGCTCATGTGGAAAAAACAATTACAATAAGAGTGATGTTATATCATCACTGCATGTATAATTTCCATAGGTCAAAATTTATGTCCTCCCAGGTGTGCAAGGGGCACAACAATCCATTCATGATGATCGACATTTAGAGCACATTACTTTTTATATTTCCTCTCCCAATATTATGTGTGTGTAAATATATTTATTGTATTTGTGATCGTCTCTTGTTGAACTCCAATCCACCCATCCATCGTCCATATTGATAGCAAAACTGTAATTCTGATCCTGAAATCTTTTTTTTTTTTTTTGGGTCCTCTTATTTCGTAAGCTAAAATTGAAAATTACTTTTCTATACGTATTCCCACATGTAAAATAAAGAGAAAATTACACTGTAGTCCCATGGAAGTAAAAATGCGAAGAAATAGTCTCAAGAAATGGCCAAATTACGGTGAAGTCTCATGGGACCATTTTGTAATAAATTGGAGTTGAGAAATGTTTGAAACACCCCTAACAGATAAATAGAGAGAGGGTTGGAAAATGCTGTCAAATTACAAGGGAATAGCATTGAAGAAGATGAGAAAATAGTGTACGAAGATCAACAAACATGATTGAAGAGTAAGGTAGGGAATTGATGCCATCCACTCTCTTGTTTTTATTATTCCATTTGATTCATGTTTTTTGTTGAGTAGCTAAACAGATGTTTAGGTGTTATTGATTTATGTTTGTTTTAGTCTTGAAAAATGGAAAAAGCTGTCTGCTTTTTGTGAGTATTGTCCTCCATATGCTTGTAAACTAAAAAAAACAGACCTAGTAAATGCAAATAGGGTTTAGCTATGGTTTCAATGTATTTGGGTATGATTTAGCATACTCTGTTTTTGCTGTTATTATACTCTGTTTTCTAGTTCATTGTGATATGTTTCTGCAATAGAAGATCTAAGGAATGAAGATAAGGGTGAAATGTTTGGGGCTACATATCCTGATGTGTGTAAGAAAAAATGTGTTGTTAATGGGAGCAACGATAGTTGTCAATGGAGGCTGCTGAACTTGTTAATAACAACTATAGGTCATATTTGAATTTTTTTTATGACAACTAAAGGTTTTATTGATTGATCTTCGTTTTGGTTATGATAAATGGAAAAAATTGTCTGATTTTTGTGGGCATTGTCCTCCATATGCTTGTAAACTATAAAGGCATACTTAGTAAATGTAATGGATATGCTTTGGCTAAGGTTTCAATGTGTTTGAGTATGATTTAGTATGCTCTGTTTTTGCTATCATTTTGCTCTATTTTTTGGTGCATTGTGTTGTGTTCTGCAATAGAAGAGCTAATGAATTAAGATGAGGGTGAAATGTTTGGAGCTACATAACCTGATGTGTATAGGAAAAAATGTGTTGTTAATGGAAGCAGCGATAGTTGTCAATGGAGGATATTGAACTTGTTAATGACAACTATAGGTCCTATTCATTATTGAAGCTTTGTTAGTTTTAGAAATATGTGATCATGACTTGTTCTTTATAATAACTCAAGAAGATATTCTTTCATTTGTCATACCATCATGTGTATAAAGAAAAGCTCACATATTTTGTGCCCATTTAAAATAAATAAAGTTCAAGGAATAGTTGTCATGTGCGAGACAATGCAATAATAAATGTTCAGACAAATGTTGCACGTTCTTAATGATGGCTAACTAATATATGATAATTTTTTTTCTTTCTCCCATCTTGCCAGGTAAATGTTCGCAAATGCAGTGAATATGGGCAGGAGCTCCTTGAAAGCTACTCACCTACTGCTGAAGATAGGGAAAGTTATAAGTTAATTGTTGATCAATCTTATGCTATTAATTGACAGTTTAGACTAACAATCATTTATCAATAAATTTATAATAACTCTTGTGAAATGTCAAATATCTAGAAACAAAATGGAATTTTTGTGTGTATATTGTGAATCGATAGTTCATACTTTTTGGAGACATATCATAATTAAGTATATTTTGGACCTTCAATCCTTATAATTTGAGAGGTTAATTTCTTCCATGAACCCTGTATTTTTGTTAAAAGTTAAATTGGTCTTGAAAGGTGAATGAACTTGTTAGATGTTATCTAATTTTCATAGCAATTTTGGAGTAGGACTTGGTTTTTTATGTCTGAAATGTATATGTAGAACTATACTATTTAATGCTCTGATTAGGTTCCTGAATCTGTGATTAGCCTGTTGGATTTGGAATTACCGTTGTGGTTTATTAGAATATTATTGCAGAGACTAGTGTTAATGTTTGTCTTCAATTTGAGATCCCCTTTACCTCTGTACATTTGCTGATATAGATAATTATCTCTTTGGCATGCAAACCATATTCTACACCATGCAGATTACAAGGTTATTGTTACTTTTGAGAAAACTTGGGTTATAGCTTGAGATAGTGGTTCTGATTAGTTAAGGTCATTTTCTGCTACACCTTAAAAATGTCTGTCTGTGTTGGATTGGGTTGATTTAATGTGTGTCCATTTCAGCATGCTATTGTGATTATTGGTTTGAGGTTTGGTTTATTGAAGTATACATTGAATATATATTACATAGCTGAAAAGTTTCAGCAGTTGAAGCTTTATGACAAGCTGAAACTAGTGAAAGTTTGTTTGCGGATATGACACAAAAGGGATGTAATGCTAAAGTGGTGAAAATTTTTTTTCCTAGGGAAGCAAGATGGACAAAGGAAAATCTATCAAAGACAATGAAGAAAGAAAAAGCACAATGCGACTAAGGGCACCAAGTTTTTCTGGGTATACTTTATTCACTGAAGAAATTTTCAGCTATAAGGAGGAGAAGCAGAAGAAAAAGAAGCAAAAACGGAAGGGGAAGAGGAATCACTTGCAAATAGAATGCTGACTTGGATTGGACATTCCCTTGGTGGCTCACTTTGACATAGTACACCATGACTTGGGATTAGAATTTTGATTGTATTAACAACATATTAGGGGATTGTAATGATCATGTGCACACTAATTATAAATATGGTATCTTTTTTGTAATGATCAAGTGCAATCGTATTGTATAGATGTGATATTTTTGGTTATGATCAACTTCAAACTTGTACTTAAGATATTTTGAATATTTATGAATTACAGAGTCATTTTCATTAGTTAAGTTATGTAATGTACATATGATGCTCTTCCTTGCACATAGTTTCACTCCATTGACATCTGCATGTGAGACTGATGATTACTTAATGGTCGTACAATGATAATAGGATGAGCTTCCCTTAACAAGTGAAGGAGCATCCACTGACAATTCCAGGAGGCTCAACTGACAACTACAGCGGGCTCCATTGACAACTTAATGACCTCTTATTGACAAGTTATTGGGCGCATCCATTGACAAGTCATTGTGCCTCAATTGACAACTCAATGGCCTTCTATTGATAAGTCAAGAGAATTCCAATAACAACGCAATGGCCTTCCATTGACACGTCAATGAGCTTTCACTGATAACTCAATGTCCTTCTATTGATAAGTCAATGAGCCTCCACTGACAACTCCGTGTGCATACTTTGACAAGTCAAGGAGGCTCCATGACAAGTCATAAGGCATCTAATGATAAGTCATTGCGCTACCATTGACAAGTGAAGGAGCCTCTACTGCCAACTTTAAGGGCCTCCATTGACAACTCAATGGACTTTTATTAACAAGGGGCCTCTACTGAAAATTCTAGGTGCCTCCACTGACAAGTCATTGGGCCTCCATTGACAACTCTTCAACCCTTTCATTGACAAGTCAAGGAGGCACCAGTGACAAGTTATAATATGACGACCTAATTAATATTGAATATCAACAACATAGATATTCTATGAAGATATGCATATAAACTCATTTTCCAATGTGATCATCACTGCATATATATATATATATATATTAACAACTTCATCTGCGTATATTGACAACTCCATGAGCCTCCACTAACAACTCCAGATCTATACATTGACAACAAAATTTACATTAGATTACAATTTTCTATAAGTAGCAGTGAGATACACATATGTCAACATAATTACATGTATATATTAACAATTGCATGGGCGTCCATTAACAACTCAATGGGCGTCCAATGACAACTCCAGGTCTATACATTGATAATATAATTTGCATCAGAGTACAACTTTCTATAAATAAAAGTGGGATACAAAACTATATTATATTCAACTTTCATTTACATATGAAAATAAATGTACAAGAAACTAACAAAAAAGTCACAGACCGTTGTTATTTTTCAAGTGGTCTGGATTTCTATCTAATTAGATTTACAAAAGTAGTATGACATGCACTTTACAAAATCAAAAGAACCCAAGTCACCATTGAGGATATCATTGTTTTAAACTCTTCTAAACTTGTCCCTTTCTTAATGGTTTTAGATCTGACCATTTCACCAACATATGTTATATTACCGTCTCCACTGACTGCAAACCTTCCCTCTATATGAAGGAAACATAGTAGATTCTTGCCAGATGTGGTAGTCATCACCACTGTCCACTTATACAAAACAATTGTCATTAACAATTTAACAAGCCTTATTAACAACTATCTCCGCCTCTATTAACACATTGTTACTACATAATCAGGATTTCCAGCCACATGACTTTCACACCTTATTCATTAAATCCTACTTCTAATGATTAAAAACAACACAAAATACCACAAAATATAGCAACCTTTTCAAACCCATGTCAAACATCTTTACACCATAAACAAAACATTTAAATATGACATATAGTGTGTGTTTGGAATAGCGGTAAGAAAAATGACTTATTATGATTCTGATTTATCAAAAATAACTTAATAGAAAAGTCAGTTTTTGTAATGTGATTTATGTTTGGATGAGCGATTTATTTTTGGACAATAAGTGCTTATAAATTATGATTTACAGTATACGAGGTAAGTATATGAGAGGAGTTTTATCTCGACTTACATAATAAGTGACTTAATAGAAAAGCTGTAGTGAGGAGTTTATTTAATAAGTAATTTATTTTACCCGTGATGCAATTAAAATAAGCTGAACCAAACACTGCAAAAACGCAACACATTTTTATTTGGGCTTATTGCCCAAAAACGGGCTTATTTTTGCCCAATAAGTTGAACCAAACACACCCATAGTTGTTATTAACAAGTTTAGCAGCCTCCATTGACAACTATAGCTGCTTCTATTAACAACATATTTTTTTCCTACACATATCAGGTTATGTAGCCCCAAACCTTTCACCCTTATCTTCATTCCTTATCTCTTCTATTGTAGAAACACAACACAATGAACCAGAAAACAGAGCATAATGACAGCAAAAACAAAGCATACTAAATCATACCCAAACACATTAAAACCTTAGCCAAAACATATCCATTGCATTCACTAGGTTTGCTTTTATAGTTTACAAGTATATGGAGGACAATACCCACAAAAATCAGATAGTTTTTTCCATTTATCAGAACCAAAATGAACATAAATCAACAAAACCTAAACATCTGTTTAGCTACTCAACAAAAAACATGAATCAAATGGAATAATGAAGACAAAAGAGTGGATGGCATCAATTCCCTATCTTACTCTTCAACCATGGTTCCTGATCTTCGTACATTGTTTTATCGTCTTCTACAGCTCTATTCCCTTGTAATTTGACAGTATTTTCCATTCCTTTCTCTATTTATCTGTCAGGGGTTCAGACATTTCTCAACTCCAATTTATTACAAAGTGGTCTCATGAGACTTCACTATAATTTGGCCATTTGCCGGGACAATTTCTTCGTATTTTTGCTTCCATGAGACTACAGTATAATTCTCCCTAAAATAAATAAATACGATCAAATAAAGAAATACACAGAAATCTCTCTTTTGCTCACCCACATGGCACATGACTTGACCTCACCTCATTATTTAGTTTCAAACCTAGTCATTTAGTTTAAATAAAATATGCACCGCAAGACTTGTTGGGGGCACTATACGAATAAGTTCTCATAGCAGAAGTTCTAATTTGGATATGTAATAAATAATGGTTTCCAAACTAAAATAATAAGTTATTATTATGTAATAAATTGAAATTGAAATTACTATTAAACTACTTTTCTTCTTGTTATACATGCCCTCTTTTTATAGAAGTTTTATATATCTTGCACAATAAAATAATAGCAAGTTATAATTTAAAAATTAATAAAATCAGTATAATGAGAAGTTAGCTCATATGTGGTAAAGCATAGGATGCTTTTTGGTAGAGATTTGGGGAATGGGGTTCAAATTAAATTTTATATTTTATACTCCTTTTATTTCTTTTTAATTGTTACTGGTACTTTTTTGTTTTTTTAAAAAAAATTGTTTCATAGTCAAAGATGAAAGAGATTTGAGAATTTTATATTGATATTTCTCAAATCAAAAAGCATTTCACTAGTATATTTTTTTTTGGCAATCGAAAAAGCATTTGACTATTTTACCTTTACAAAATACTCGTAAATTGGGCCGCATTTGAAACACTAGCCAATCCAATTTGACCAAGAAAAAGTTTTTTATTTTATTTTTATAAATATAAAAATTATACGTTTCAGTCAGAATTTGGAACCTCCCGAAGTGGAAAAGCCAACAGAGCACAAGTGCTTGTTCCAGAAGACGGGGGAAAGAATAAACAGGATTGGCATATAGCGGGCTTTGAGTCCAACCATAGTTACATTCACTTCAAATCGGTTAGGGTTTTCTTCCAATTTCTCCTGCATTTCAGGTCGCGACATCAACTTGGCTTACTTCTCGCTTTCTTTCGTTATCGCAGTTCTTCTGTTGCTTCTTAGTTTTTTATTTGTTCACTTGATTTGAAGCTGATTAGCGGATTGAAATGAAAGCTTTGCCGGTTCTTTATTTTCTTTTTGGAAGTAACTTGCGAGCTCGGGTTGATTTGTAAGAGTGATGATTGCTTACTGCTCTGATAGATTCTGGGGTCTATTGGTTTTTAGTAGTTTTCCTTTCGACGGAGTTGACAATAGGATTTCTTGTATATTTCGTTGGAGTAAATTTATTGGGTTTGATTCATTGTTTGGCCCTTAGTTGGTGCTGATTACTATTTGGTCTTTGTTGGCATTGTATGACTCTGGACTTAAATGTCCTCTATTGAATGATTTAAATGGATCAGTAGAGGTGATGTGATTTGATATCCAGTCTTAAGGGTTGAATTGCCTTTTGCTGTGGCGCCTCCTGCTTTTCCTGTTTCCTTTTCTTTTTCATATCTATCGTTTTTATCTGAACAATCTTTATTATTCCTCTTCATCATCATCATTAGTTATTTTACTTCATTTTAGCTCCCTCAAGAAATTCTCAGCACTTTTAATATTAAACTTGTTTGTCCATTGACTTGTTCATAATAGGGGAGATAGATGTCTAGCATATAGAGGTACACTTGACAAGATTCAGCCGTTAAAACATTGGTGATATTTCTGATCGTGTGGACTGAACCATGGCATGGTTTAGAGCTGGTTCCAGCATAGCAAAGCATGCAATTAGGAGAACTCTTTCTCAGGGTGGTTCATCATATCACTCAACAAGGACCAGAGTCCTTCCATCACAAAGTAGATACTTCCACACTACAGTTTTCAAATCAAAAGCACAAAGTGCACCAGTGCCTCGCGCTGTACCCCTCTCTAGGTTGACTGATAGCTTCTTAGATGGGACAAGCAGTGTCTACCTAGAGGAGCTTCAAAGAGCTTGGGAGGCTGACCCAAACAGTGTTGATGAGTCTTGGGACAATTTCTTCAGGAACTTTGTGGGTCAGGCTGCCACCTCTCCTGGAATTTCTGGCCAAACAATACAGGAGAGTATGCGTTTGCTGTTACTGGTAAGAGCATACCAGGTTAATGGCCACAGGAAAGCCAAAATAGACCCTTTGGGCTTGGAACAACCAGAAATCCCTGATGAATTGGACCTTGCCCTTTATGGCTTCACTGAAGCTGATCTTGATAGGGAATTCTTTTTGGGGGTCTGGAGGATGTCTGGATTCTTGTCTGAGAATCGTCCAGTGCAAACCCTTAGATCCATTTTGACACGCCTTGAGCAAGCTTACTGTGGAAGCATAGGGTATGAGTACATGCACATTGCAGATCGTGAGAAATGTAACTGGCTTAGAGACAAGATTGAAACCCCTGCACCTACACAGCTGAATCGGGAACGGCGTGAAGTTATTCTTGACAGACTTGCTTGGAGTACACTCTTTGAGAACTTCTTGGCCACCAAGTGGACATCAGCAAAAAGATTTGGCCTTGAAGGGGGAGAAACTCTTATTCCTGGCATGAAAGAAATGATTGATCGGGCTGCGGATCTCGGGGTGGAGAGCATAGTTATGGGAATGGCACATAGGGCAAGATTGAATGTTTTGGGTAATGTGGTTCGTAAGCCACTACGTCAGATTTTTACTGAGTTTAGTGGTCAGACTCAGGATGAAGTTGAGTTTTACACTGGAACTGGTGACGTTAAATATCACTTGGGTACTTCTTACGATCGCCCAACTAGGGGTGCAAAGAGGATACATTTGTCTTTGGTTGCAAATCCCAGTCACCTGGAAGCTGTGAATCCAGTTGTCATTGGGAAAACTAGAGCCAAACAGTATTACTCAAATGATGTGGACAGAACCAAAAACATGGGTGTTTTGATTCATGGAGATGGTAGCTTTGCTGGTCAAGGTGTAGTCTACGAAACATTGCATCTTAGTGCTTTGGAGAATTATACAACTGGTGGTACCATACACCTTGTTATAAACAATCAAGTTGCGTTTACAACTGATCCAAGATCTGGCAGGTCTTCACAGTATTGCACTGATGTTGCCAAAGCCTTAGATGCTCCCATCCTCCATGTTAATGGTGATGATGTGGAAGCAGTTGTTCATGCCTTTGAACTTGCCGCTGAGTGGCGCCAGGCTTTCCATTCAGACGTGGTAGTTGATTTAGTATGCTACCGTCGATTTGGACATAATGAGATTGATGAACCATCCTTCACACAGCCTAAAATGTACAAGGTTAGCCTTCTTATAATCTTTTTCTTGCTTTTTTAATACTTTGGTTTTAGTCATGTTAATCAGATTTTAATTTTTTGAGCCATAGGTCATCCGGAGTCATCCATCAACCCTTGAGATCTATCAGAAGAAGCTTTTGGAATTGGGAGAGGTGTCACAGGATGATGTTGATAAGATACACAAGAAGATCACTTCAATTCTGAATGAAGAATTTTTGGCAAGCAAAGAATATGTTCCAAAAAGAAGAGATTGGCTTTCAGCTTATTGGGCTGGTTTCAAGACACCTGAACAACTTTCACGTATTCGGAATACTGGGTATGAATATTGTGAACATAATGTTAGTTTTGCATCATTGCTTGTCTGCATTCTTGTATTTTAATAGCACTACTGAAATATATGATCTTTATGCAGTGTGAAACCAGAGATCTTGAAAAATGTGGGAAAAGCAATCACAACCTTACCTGAAAATTTCACTCCTCATAGAGCAGTAAAGAAGATTTATGAACTACGTGCCCAAATGATAGAAACTGGCGAGGGTATTGACTGGGGATGTGCGGAGGCACTTGCTTTCGCTACATTGCTTGTTGAAGGCAACCATGTTCGCTTGAGTGGCCAAGATGTTGAAAGAGGAACATTTAGTCACCGTCATGCTGTAGTTCATGATCAGGAAACTGGGCAGATATATTGCCCCTTGGATCATATTATAATGAACCAAAATGAGGAGATGTTTACTGTTAGCAACAGGTAATCTGTGTTTCTAAATTTTGATCTCTGAATAGTTGTTATATCAGGCTAGCATATTTCTTCTAAAACCTTATAATTTGCTGTTGCCATACAGTAGGTTATAATATCTATTATATTTCATTAGAAATGTAAGGGCCACTTGTCGTTGCATACTTATTAGTGATAATATTAAGTTCTAGGAAAACCCTTGTCACATGAATTATAGTTAAGTAATTCATGAGTAATCATCTGTCAACTGTGCAGGTGAGGAAGGTGTTTCTATTTGAGTATGATCTCAATCATTTATGATAAATATATCTGGGTTGCATTTGTTTCTTCTTGTAGTATATTTTGGGTTCATGTTTCTTATTATTGTTAAATTGTGGGTTGTGACACTATTGTTGCATATTTTATTTTGTTCTTTATGCTATTGAGGATTTTAGAGAAGGTTTAAATTTTGAATAATGACAAGGCAAGAGTTAAAAAGAAATTCTTGGGTCATGTCACTAAGAAATTGGAGTGTCAGATTACCTATATGATTATAAGCTCAGTCCATTTCAAGAACAAGACGCCAGACTAATCTTTTTAAATAGAACTGCAGTTGATTTTGCTTTCCTGTATGTGCACACTATATAGTGAAAGAAATTAACTTTTACTTGTCATTTTGTGATATTATGATTTTATTCCTGTCACTAAGAATTTTCCTCATACCCAAATTTGTCTTAGTATCTTTAATTTTCATAAGATGAAACCACAAAGGTGGATTTGGCTTACAGAATTTTCTTTTTCTGAACTATTTAAAACTTTCAAACATGATGGGAATTTTTTTTTTTTTTTTTGGGTTTTTCTCATGCAAAATCTTCAAGCTTCTTAGAAATTTTTTTGGTTGCTTCTTCTGCATTAAAACAATTTTGAATTGGCTTTTATACGCAGCTCTCTTTCTGAGTTTGGTGTTCTTGGATTTGAATTGGGTTACTCAATGGAAAATCCTAATTCGTTGGTGATTTGGGAGGCTCAATTTGGTGACTTTGCCAATGGGGCTCAAGTGATTTTTGACAATTTTGTGAGTTCTGGTGAGGCTAAGTGGCTTCGTCAGTCAGGCCTTGTTGTGCTTCTTCCTCATGGTTACGATGGTCAGGGTCCTGAACATTCTAGTGGCAGAATGGAACGCTATCTTCAGGTACTCTGTTGTGAATCTATCTACTTTAGCTTCTTAATACCACTTTTTTTCATCAGGTCCTTTTGCTTAATCCATGTTTCCAACTTCGGATAGTTAGTTGTCTTCCTTGTGCCCTTGTGTCTGTTTGTTGATTTATGAGGATAAACTAGGAGGAAATGGAGGTAATCTGAATTGTATTTGCGCAATACTACTCTTTCATTTAATATAAATTGAGCCTAAGTAGTCCTTCATGCGGTAAATTTTATTGATGTATTCTGTCATTTCAGATTTTTATAATCAGTACGCTTATTCCTGCAATTATCAATTGACAATTGTGACAAGTAATTATGATTTTAAGACTGGAGTATTTTGATCATTTCCTAGGGTAATAGAGAAGCAGTGTTTGTCAACTAGGACTGGAACTTTTGAATTTTTATGAATGCGAATTAACTTGCAATTCCCTTTTTATAAGTTGACCTAACTTTTAAGCCCTATTTGGTTACAATTCAAGAAAGGTAATCCCTTTCTGGTGCATGACAATTGAGATGTGAAGGTAATCCCTTCTTTTCATTCTGATAAGCATTACTTAATGACGAATATTTCTTCTTATTATTAATTTTTGTCTTGGGACGTACGTACATGACATCTTACATCTGAAAGTCATTTTTTTCATTCTGATAATCATTACTTAATGTCGAATGTTTCTTACCATTAATTTTAGTCTTGCTGCATGCAGTATTACTGTTCATCTGGATTTACTGTTTAATTAACGTGTATTCACTAACTCAATGGCAGATGGCTGATGACAATCCGTATGTTATTCCTGAGATGGATCCAACCCTTCGTAAGCAAATTCAGGAGTGTAATTGGCAGATTGTGAATGTCACAACTCCTGCCAATTTCTTCCATGTTCTGCGGCGGCAGGTTGATGCACTGCAACTGATTGAATTATGAATGGTATCGTCTCTTCTGGCTAGTTTCTTCATTTGCTTATGCTTTTCTACTGCCTCTTGCAGATACACAGAGAATTCCGTAAACCTCTCATCGTAATGTCTCCTAAGAACCTGCTTCGTCATAAGGATTGCAAATCAAATTTATCTGAGTTTGATGATGTCCAAGGCCACCCAGGTTTTGACAAACAGGGAACAAGATTTAAGCGGCTCATCAAAGACCAGAATGACCACTCAAACCTTGAGGAGGGTATTAGGCGTCTGGTCCTCTGTTCTGGAAAGGTTTGTCGTCATGATTGAGAGTTGTTGTCCTTGTACATGTGCTATACCCTTTTTGTATGTGAACGGCATCTGGTGGTTTAATCACATGACGTTGTAACATTTACATCCTGTATTCAATTTTGTTCCTCACATGAAGTTTTCAACCATCCATATCTTAATTCCATTGCAGGTTTACTATGAACTTGATGATGCACGAAAGAAGGCAGAAGCAAAAGATGTTGCAATTTGCAGGGTGGAACAACTTTGTCCTTTCCCTTACGACCTTGCTCAGAGAGAGCTTAAACGATATCCAAGTAAGGGAAAATGATTTTCAGCTGCTTTCTTGTAATGAATCCTTATTATGCTACTGATCATTGAAAGCTGAAAGGACTCTTATTCTTTGTATAATCATTTATTTTTGTTGCATCTTTCGTTTATCCTGCTAGATGCTGAGGTCGTTTGGTGCCAAGAAGAGCCAATGAACATGGGTGGATATACTTATATCTTGCCACGACTTATAACCGCCATGAAGGCAGTTGGCAGGGGAGGGTATGATGATGTTAAATATGTCGGCCGGGCTCCATCTGCGGCCACGGCCACTGGTTTCTACAAGGTTCATCTAAATGAGCAGGCTGAGCTTGTTCAGCAAGCCATTCAACCGGAACCAATTGGCTTCCCTTACTGAAAGGCGGCTAGGATGCATCAATAGTGAATAGCACTATTTGGGAGGTGGCCTCTATCTCTCAATATTTGCATATTTCACGTTTGTGATAAAAGCTTGGGATAAGCTTGATTTCAAGGTAATATATAACTTTGTGGGGTACTAGTTCTGGAAAATGCGCAGGTTTGCTGCCTTTACAAGTTGAAGATTCTGATGATACTTCAATTTTTCTTTTTTGAAAAGATATACATAGTTCACAAACGCAACATGTTAAAAGAGATTTTGTGACTTGTGATGTTTTGGAGGCTTTGCTTGGTCGATTAGCCTCTGGAACTTGTCTCCAATAAATGAGATTAATTCCTTCTCTATTCTTGTTTACTTTTAGGATGACCTGTGGGGCTTGGTCAACATTGCAGCCAGTAAATGAAAATAAATTCTTCTCGATTCTTTGTTTATTTTGAACAAAGGCCAATCATCCCTTGTCATGCTCAAGATAGATAAAGAGCTTATATGAATGAACCTTGAGATGATCTGTGTTGTTTATGCGAGTTTAACATGTTTTATAGTACTCCTAAACAGGTGGGGTGTATAAATAGGGAATCAGAATAAATCTCTTGATATTGAACAGAACGCTCAATATATAACCATTTGTTTCGTAGCCGCTTCTAGCTTATTAAACGAATGATTAAACAGTGTCGCATAATGACTATCTAATTGCCTACATGAATTTGATGACTACGACCCTATGCCCCAGAGGAAGAACCATTTGAACGAGGATATTGAATTCTTTCTTTTCTTTTCTTTCTTTGTTTTTGCTTTTGTTTTCTTGTTTTGTTTTTTTTTTTTGCGGCAACAAGACTCGTTGTAGTCTAGTCGAGCTTGATATTAACATTTTAATACGACAGAAAATTTTTTGTTTGTATATTATTATGGAGTTGGAATATTTACAGAAATTGTAGTAATTGCACACGAATGTTCCGGGGAAAGTAGGAACACTTTAATCAGATTAGGATATTGACTGTATTAAACCTACAACCTCTCATTTACAGATGAGTTATTATGTTATTAAATGATAAGGTATTGACTGCATTCTTTAGATGGAATTTCAGACCACAATCACTCATGAATTCCACTTGGATTTATTCATATAAATCTGTTCACATAATCACATCACAGCCAAACTATTTTATTCCAATACGTTCAAACTAATTCTAATATTTTACGCGTATAACTTGTAACAAAGGGCAGGGGCAGCTTTCTTTAATTTTTATACACATATTGCTATTAATTTATTATAGATGAGTTAGAGGCAATATTGAAAGTGGAAAGTAAAATGAAGATAACGAGATAAGAATTAAATTCAATTTTTTGGAATACATTTAAAGGATAAGAGCAGAATGTGGATACTGATTAGGAATGAAATCAAGTCACCTGATCAACTTTCTCCTGTAAGAATCACAGGGTGCGTGTGTGAGTCATTCTTATTTCAGAAACGTGAATTGTTAATTTTATCTTCAAAATGTGGAAAACACACAAATTACTTGTTGAAAGTTTGAAATTAAAAAAAGTGAGGTGGGAATGCTATTATTCAGAGAGAAACCAGATAATTTGAAGGAAGTAGGTAGATCAATTACAAGAATTCCAGAAAGTTCCACACCTCACAAACAAACAAGTGAGGAAGTTTTATGTGCTACGAGCCTAAATGATTGAAACAAGAGAAGGAATAGACTACGTTATTCCACACAAGAAACAATAAACTTTCTTGGCTACTAATAGGTAACACAATATTTAACAGTTCATAATCACTGAGACAGTAATATAGTACCAGAGTTTGCATGACTGAGTTATCTGTGTACACTTTTGAAACATTGGTTTTCTTATCAACTGAGTTAAACCTATTAAACTAAAGACACATACCCACAACTTGTTTTGAAATTAAGGATCTTCGATACGCTAATGTGTTGTAATGTCTCCCAAATATCTTGTTCTTCACAGAGAATGCAAATCAAACTTGTGTGAGTTTGAAGAGGGTGCCAGATTTAAGCTCCTTATAAGGTATCAGATCTCTCTTCTTTCTCACTTTCAATGTTTCTTCTTCTTCATTACCTTCCAGGAGACAACTTTTATATTCTTTCGGGTCCTTAATATAAGACATATTTGTCTAATTTGATTAGATTAAGAAAATTAATTAAGTTAGTTAATGTCACCTATATTTTCTAAAATAACCTAGTTATCTTCCTTAATTCTCTCATTCCCTCTCCTTCTTAATTATTATTGAGGGAGTATCAATAAGAGTAAATTAGGATAATGTTGACAAATATGAAAATTATACCTTATATTTAGAACCAAATTCAACTCTCCAGATATATCTTATACTAAGAATCGGAGGAGTATTCAACATGAAACCAACCATCAAATCAATTCTTGAATTATTAAGCTCATTATTCAATTTACATTATTGTTCTTTTTTTGTCCCTTCCTTCCCATACCACCTTATTTTGCAAGAATTGAAATGATATCCAAGTATGTCACCTTACCCGAGAAATGGTTCTTTCTTTATTTACTCTTAATGGAATTAACTCATAACCCATAAGATTGTGAGTTCAAATCTCGTTGCTGATATAAAAACTTTATCAGATGGCAATCTATAATTTTTCTTTGAGCTTGGAGGTGTGTTCTGGCTCACGTGAGCCTCTGAACCAAACTCATCTAAACTTTTTAAAAACAGAATCTCTTCTTAACCATTCAATTCAGTAATGCGAGGTGGGAAGCACAAGAAGAGCATTGTACGTATTTCCAAAACACAAGATAGACACACAAACAAGTAACATGAAAGAAGAAACATGTAATCAGAAGTTTAGTCAGAAATTCTAGATCATTGACTAATTATAGCATTATCTTCTTGTTCTGTTTGCTACAATGTTTTAGATGCTGAGGTAGTTTGGTGCCAACAAAGGGCCAATAAAAATGAGAGCATGTTACCACATGGAGTTGCATCAAGTCATTGAGAAGAGGAAATATGGAAAACATTAAATATTTTTTAAAGGATGAAATTGAAAGCCAGATCATTTTCAAGAACCAGCACATATTCCATTGGCATGTATCTATTAGTATGTTATGCTTCTAGGATCAACAATCATTTTTTTTTGAAATATTTTAGGTAATTTTTGAAGATGTAATATTTCAATTTGAAAGCCAGATTTTTATTTTTAAAATATTTTGTCCAAAAGAACTGTACATAATCAGCAATCTTGTACATAAAAGTTTTTGACTTTATAAAAATCATTGGCAGCTAAAGCAACATTTGGTGGATTAATACCTTTGGTTTCTTGTTGATGACAAGATTCCATTAACCAAACCAGATCACATACTTTGTTAGAACCTTCAAATTATATTGAAATTTTTTCTATTTATTGAATAAAAGCCCAAAAAAAAAAACATGGTAGAGACTAAACCTGACGATCCAAGAGACGTCTATGTAGAAGAATTTGTTAACGTTAAATAATAGACCTTTCTCAAAAGCTAGAATCTCAATAAGTGGGAACTTTGCTTTTCCTAAATTATTAGGAGTTCAGTAATTCATCCAAATACAGTAATTCAGTAAAGAAATAGACAAACACTTCTCACTGAACGTTTGTTTTCTTTAATACTCTATAATATCTGCTTTATAAAAGTGGGTGCGCATGTGATAAATGGTGTATGAACAAAACAATACTCTAATGATAATAAGTCAAAAATCTTCGTATAACCAATCCACGACGGAATATCCTAAAGTAGTGTAACTTCTGGTCATCATATAAGTTGAATTATAAGAATAATTTATTTTAACAGTTTTCTTTGACTTGCTAGAGTTGTCTGTGACTAATCATTACTTTGATATATATACACTATAAACGAACTCTTGACTCTATAATTTGGAATGAGATTGCATTATGACCTAAGTTTGATCTAAACTAAGCTTTAATAATACCTTCTCTGTTCCTTAACGTAGGACCTAATTGTGAAGTTGATCTTGGTCTTGAATGTAAGATTTATTTCTTATATTTGTCAATATTTTTCCGATTTACTCCTATTAATATTTTCTCAACCATAATTAAGTATAAGAGGGATGAAAGAAATTAATGAAGATGATTAGGATGTTTTATAAAAAAAAAAATATTATATTAACTATCTTAACTAACTTTCTTGATCTAATCTAATTAAGTAAATAGTTCTTACCTTAAGGACTGGAAGAAGTAGATCAGCTGAGTTTAAAGAAAAAATTCATTATGAAGCATGATCTCTTGATGCCTTAGTCATCGATCATGATAAGAGTTCTTCCTTTTACTCCTTGCAAAGTGTTTTCTTCAAGGACTTTACTTGCTGATATTGCTTCAACCAGTAAGAGCAATCACACAAGAAATCAATATTCACATATACCTATCAGAATTGAGAACCTCTATCTATATATATATATATAACTCCCAAGGCGGACAAACACAAAGAGGTACAAAGAATAACAATAATAATATTATATACATGTTATGGCTTCCTTGGCTCAAATGCTAAAACAGGCATGGCCTTATTTGGTTTCACTTTTGTTACAATTTGGCTATGCAGGCATGTCCATTATAGCCAAATTTGCACTTGACCAAGGATTGAGCCAGCATGTTCTACTAGTATATCGTCATGCCCTTGCATTGCTTGTGATTTCTCCTTTTGCAACTTTCTGTTATAGGTCTTAATTTAATTCCACTGATCTGTGTTCTTGTGCCTTTTTGAGTTCTGAGTTCATTACTTACCTTGTGAGTTTTTAACTGATGAAAATTACAGCTGTTTTGACAGAAATCCAAGGCCTAAAATGGAATTTTCTGTGTCAGTGAAGATAGTGATACTTTCATTATTAGAGTAAGAGTGTTTTCACTTAGTCTCCTTTGCAATGCTCATCATCACCTGCTTCTTCTCAGAGTTTAACTTTGTTTAATTTCTTGGTTTGCAAACCAAACAGGCCTGTCATAGATCAGAACTTGTACTTCACTGGGATGAAGCTCACTACTGCAACATACACTTCCACTTTGTTTAATGTTGTTCCTGCTTTTGCATTCCTATTGGCTTGGTCTCTAAAGTAACATTCCTTTCACTCAATCTAGTGATGACATAAGCATATGCTAGAAAATGGAAGAATTTCATTTAAGTCCCACAAGTACCACTTATTTTCCAATAGGTCCTACAAGATTATGAAATTTCAATTAGGACTCGTCATGCAAGTCCCACAAGTGCACATAAACATTTTAACAACCAACCATAGCAAAAGAACTAGCTTTCATATAAAAATTCACAAGTCCTAATTTACATTGTAACATCTTTTGTGAAACTTAAGCATTTTAACAAATTCTTTAATACTGAATTGAAAGGTCAGAATTTTTTGAAACTCACTGGAAAATAAGTAGCATCTGTGAGAATCAAATGAAATTCTCCATAGATTTCATTAGGAGAATCTTTCCAAGCATCCCATAAATAAACTCTGTGAATTTGGTTAGACTTGAGAAGGTTGACATTAGGAGAGTGAATAGCCAGGCAAAGCTATTGGGAACTGCAGTAACAATATGAGGAGCCATGATGATGACTCTTGTGAAAGGTTCAGTGTTAAATTTGCCTTGGACAGAGCAAGTCTCACCAGAGCAAGAGACTCAAAGTTCTTCGGATTACCATAATCTCATTTATGGTTCTCTAATGATAGCAGCAAGCTGTGTCTGCTGGACTTTATTCAACACCCTTCAAGCAAGTGTTTGATCACTTTAACTTCACAAGCTGTTCCTTACTAAACCCTCATTCTCATTTTAACCTTTTTTTCAGTGATTAGGGGTTGTTTCTTTCTTTGTTTTTTTTAAAACAGTTTTATAAAATTATTTTAAAAAACAAGTTTTGAAAATTAGAAAAAAATCTGTTAGGATAGTCATTTTTTTTAAAAAATAATTGTTTTTAAAGTGATGTAGCAGCCTAAAAAAAAGGTAGAAAACAAAAAAACACCTAAAAACTGTTTTTGTTTTTTAGTTTTAAAAAAAAACTTTATGTTTTTTTTTAAAAAAATAACTTATTGAAAACAGTTTTCCAAACAAGTTTTTTAATTTTTTTTAAAAACAAAAAAAAACTGTTTTTAAGAACAAATTCAAACAAGCCCTGGATCGTTTATCTGGGATTGCATAGTACTTCTGCATAATGTGATCTCTTATGGTGAATCATAATCAGCACTAAAAGAGATAAAGTATTGTTTTTTCAACAGACAATGTTAGTAAAAACCTGCCTAGATCAGCTCTCTTTGGCAGCTTGGATATGCTTGATGGGTGCAGTGGAAGGCACAGTGTGTGCACTTGTGATTGAGTGGCACAATCCTTCAGTGTGGTCCATCCACTTGGACTCCATATTACTAGCTGTGGTTTACAGTGTGAGATATTCTTCATTCAACCACTATAATCCAGACATGATCGATAACTTGGTTTTTAAATTGTGACTTGGGAAAATGCAATCCTTATGATTTTATCTCAGTTGACACTCGGTCCCTAAAGTTTAGTACACTACAACTTAATCCTTGTAGTTTTAACTATTTAAAATGGTAGTCCTTAGATTTTATGAAATATATAATTTTATTTTCTAAAATATAGATATTAATATTTTAAATGATTTAGATTATAGGAACTGAGTTGTGTTGAGTTAAAGTTTAGGGAATGAGTTACAATAGAATCAAAACTATCGGAACTAAGTTGTTCCGGATTAAAATTTAAGGAGTGAGTCGTGATTGAGTCAAAAGTTATATTAATTTTCCCTGTGCAGTATCTAAAACTTTCTCAAGAACTTGATGAGAATCTGTGCAGGGAGTGGTATGTTCAGGGGTTGCTAACTATGTTCAAGGACTGATCATAAAGGCAAAAGGGCCTCTTTTTCTGACTGCTTTTGGCCCACTAAGCATGATCATTGTGACAATCATGGGCTCTATTGCTCTAGCAGAAAAAATCTACACTGCAAGGTGAAGAATATTGATCTGTTCCAAAATCCTCTCTCAATTCCTAAATATAAGAGTTAGAAGAATAATTTATTTTGATCATAAATATAATATCTCAATCAACTTGATCCATCAGATTTATAATATTTTTCCTAAAATCTCTAGAGTGATTGCACATATTAGGGGGATTTCTATCAAGAGAATAGTTTCCAATGCATGTGATTAAAATGAGTACTTCAGAGAAACTAACACGAAATTTTACAAATACTACTCTGATTTTATTTATAAGTCCTCTTTGACCAAAAATTTTGGTCCTATTTATAAGTCCATTTTCAGGGTAGTAAATGCATTTTGTACTTTTTTATCCCTATTAATTGCAATAAACAAAAAGAATTTATTCATATAGATTTTTAGAACCAATCATAGATAAGGGCAAAACTGAAAATTTAGCCCATAGTTAATGAGTTAACTAACTCTCCTTGGTATGTGAGAATTAGTTAAAAGGGACTTATAAATAGGACCAGAGTGGTAGTTAACTTAATTTTCACAATCTTTCCAAATTAGTTACCTCCTTTGATCCTTAATACTCTCTCCTGTCCTTTATATAAGGCTCATTTGAATTTTTTTTAGATATTAAAGAAGCTAAATAAGCTAGTTAATCATAGTATATGTTGAGTATTATTTGATTATATATTAGTTTATAAGTCAAAAAAATTAGTTTGGTATAGATAAATAAAAATATTTTAAAATAATTTATTTAGCTTCCTTAATCTCTCCAAAAAAATTAACTGGGTCTTATATTAAAGACTAGAAATTAAAGACCAGAGGTAGTTGTTAACATAAAAGATACTTAACTAATTTAGATAAATTAAGAAAATAAAATAAATTAGTTAATTGTGAAAAATGTGACATATAATCTTCTTAAAACACCCCGTGTAATATCATATTATATATCAGTTTAAAGTTAGGTAATTTTTTTTTGCCAACTTAAAAGTTAGGTAAATTAGTTTGGAGGAAAGTGATAATATATGAGATAAAATAGATTGAGATATTATATTTAGGACCAAATTCAACCTCAACTAACTTTTATATTAGGAACCGGGGAGAATAAGAAAATTTCTGTTAATTTTTTTAGTGCATATTTGGTTTTACATGGGAGAGATTTTGGTGGTTTCCAAGGTGAAATAAAGTATGTTATTATGAAATATTGCAGGGTGCTTGGAGGAATTGTGATAGTGTTTGGGCTGTATATGGTTTTATGGGGAAAAAACAGAGACACTAATGAAGAAGTAAAATCATCATCTGCAACAAATGATTTGAATTTTTCAGATAGCACAGAATCTGTTGTGGATGTTTCAATTATCTGAATTTTAGTTAGTTTATAAATATAAAGACTTACAACAATATACAGTGGAGAAATTATGAAATTGATCTTTCTGCTATACATATCAGCTTACTGAACCAAAGAGATATTATTGCCTTGTTTTTTTAATTCTTCCTTCGTATGAATTGTAATATCTAGGAAAAAATAATAATTAAACTAAGCAACGGTATCGGGTTTAAGCTACTATATTAATTAAATAATTTAAACAGTCTAATAAAGCTTTATACTTACCAATTAAATAAATAAGCAGCCATTAAATCTGCGTTGAAGTATAAAACACAAGATTCCATGTGTTTGACCATGATATAAATGTCAGAGGAAAAAAATAATGCAATCTTGTCACAACTTGGATATTATTAATTATTATAATTGTCTATATTATGTGTGTTGCACAAGGAAAAATATATTGTTATTTTATTATACAGGTAGTTAAGAGTTTATGTCGACCAAGTTTTGTTTTCTTACTGTCCATGTCTAATTCTAGAAAACTATCAATTAATTCGATACGATCCTCTCATTTTTTACAATTTTTTTGGGCCAATAAAGAGAGAATATAGACTAAGAGGGTTGATTTTGTAGTTGATTGGACTTTGGATGTGATTATTCAAAATCACGTTATTCCCACAGCTACTTCCTATATTTCTCACCTGTCTACCGCCACATCACTCAGACATATGATCTCCTTTGCAGATATTATCTATATATATATATATATATATATATCACTTCTAGAGATATATGGTGAGATTTGAAGGAAAAATTATATTCTATAAATAAAATTGTATTAAGTTGTCAAATTTTTCAAAAATTTTACTGACGTTCTTTTTAAAAATATATTTTTATGAAATTATTTATTATTATATAATTATGTATTAAAATAATATAATATAGGAATGAAACATTTTTTTTATTTTCAAAATGTTTATTTGTTATGTATATGTGACAAGTTAACAGATTTTTACTGTGCATGCATCGTAAGGCATGACACATGTCGTATTGACCATTGACTATTCATAAGTTGATAAATATAAAAATTAATTGATAAAATGAGTTTTTTTTTTTCCGGCCAGAAATTGATAAAAACGAGTTGGGAATTAATGAGAATGAGTCTAGAAAGTTTGAAGGAGTTAGGTCCACAAAGTTGAAGCTTGACTTGTGGAGCGCCCCTTTTCATATAACTACATTTTAATTTAAACTCTCTCTTTAATTAATAAATCTTTTACTACCATAACTATACCCTCCGGTTCTTTTTATAAACAACTTTCTTTCTTATAGGACTAATCCCTTTTATAAGCAATTTTCACTTTTTGTCTGAAAATATAAGCTTTTTTTTTCTTATTTTATCTTTATTAAATACTCATTCTCTCTCATACTTTTTATCTATTCTCTCTCCTATACTCTTTTTATAAATAGGGGCATATATGAAAAAAATATGACATTTTTGGCATACTTATTACTTGTAACTATCAGTTCATTTTGCACAATCAAAAGGGAAAATTGCTTATAAATAAGACCAAATGGAGTATATATGTGTGTAAAAGCAACAAAAAAAAAAAAAAATTAAAGAAAACATTGTACTGCATATCCTTTTTAACCACTACTCTAAATTGTATTCCTCTTTACCAACCCATCATTTACTACTGTACAATCTATAATTCTGGCATGCGTGCATGTGAGTTATCAGGTTTATTTTTCATTATACTTTCATTCGATTCTTAATATAAGATTCAATTTTTTTAGAGAAAATAAAAAATTTAAATAAATTACTTTAAAATATGTATATTTATTATTTTTTTCCAAACTAATTTATCTGACTTATAAACTGATATATAATTTAATTAATATAATCTAATTATGCATAACATATATTATGATTAAGTAATTTATTTATATTTCTTAATCTTTCAAAAATGTTAAATGGGTTTTATATTAAGGATCAAAGGGGTAATTAGTTTCCTCCAATTTTTAATTTTATACAAAATTTATAGCAATTGATATCATATCAATAAAAAATTAGTAATAAAAGAACCAATTGGGATTTAGGGGAGATACTCACATTTAGTCTACAATAATATTTCAAATAAGATTTTCTTCAATAGGAGAACAAGTTTGCCTAGTAAAAAAAATATCGAGCAATAGGCATTGGTACTAATATAAGGACCTGTTGCTTGTCAGCGATTAAGCACAAGGTCAGCTTGAGTTCAAGCCTATGTGATGCAAAAAATGTCATTGGCAGAGCCGTCCCAGTTGCGCCCGATAACGCTTGAATATAACCGTCCATTATAGAACCCAAATGAACAGTTATAATTTGAGGGGTTACCTTTGACTCAGCTAACCCTAATATCGAGTGACTGACTGGTCTACGTCCTTATCCACACACACACCAAACAAGCAACCTCGTCTATAAATATTACACGCCTTCAAGCCTCCTAAACTTTCATAAGTCCACCCTATTATCTCTCTTACCCATAACTTTTTCTTCTCTCTCCCAATTCCCTAATCATTTTTCTTCAATAATGAAGAGAGAAAGATCAGATGATCACAGCATCGCCATGGCCAACTGCTTGAGGCTGCTTTCCGAGGCCGCGGCTTCCTTCGGCTCCGTCTCCGCCACGGCTGCCACCCGTGTCTTCGTCTGCAAGACCTGTAACCGCCAGTTCTCGTCCTTCCAGGCGCTCGGCGGCCACCGTGCCAGCCACAAGAAGCCGAGGATAATGGCCGGTGAGGGTAGTAACAACAGCGACGATCTTCTTCTTCATGCTTCTATGTCCTCTTCGTCACCGGCTAAGCCTAAAACTCATGAGTGCTCAATTTGTGGATTGGAGTTCGCCATAGGTCAGGCTTTGGGCGGTCACATGAGAAGACACAGAGCTCCAACATCTCATAATAATAATAATAGTAAGAACTCGTCGTCAAGCGTAGAGTTTGATTCAGATACAGAGAAGAAGAAGAAAGAGAAGAGCAAAAGGGTTCTGTTTCTGGACTTGAACTTGACGCCGCTTGAGAACGATTTGAAGATTTTAGGGGTAAAAACGTCAACTCCTTTGGTAGTTACACTTTAGTTATCTTCTATTTGTGAATGTCTCATATATATACATATATATATAGGCGGTTCAGTTAGTTCCTTTTTCTTCTTTAATTTCTTTTATGTCTGTATTGTAAATTTGTTCATTTCGTATAAGACATCTGTCATCCTTCTGTCTTGTTTTCTTTTATGTCCGCGCGTGTTGCTGTGAAGGTTCATCAGGCTAACTAATTGATTTAGTTTGACTTATATAAACATGAATTAATTAATAGTCCATCTCTAATCCTCCCTCCTCTTGATCTTAATATAATATTTGGTTTGTAGATCTTATATTAAAGAAAAGAGGGACTATATATTTATCCACAAGCTAACAATTTGATCTGCGTCAACAATATACTACCTCCGGTCTTAAATATGTAAGATCCAACTGATATTTTTAGAGATAGTAAAAAAACTAATTAAATTACTTTAAAATATTTATATTTATGGCTTTTTCTCCTAACTAATAATACACAATATATGATATGATTAACTAATTTATTTAGCTTTCTTAATCTCTCCAAAAATAAATCAATTGAATCTTATAATTAGGATTAAAGGAAGTGTATATCCAATGTGAATGTGTTACAAGCACAATTTTAAGGGAGGGGTATCATCAGCTTCCCTAGCGGCTCCATTACGCAGTACTTCACTTAGTCTCTTAACTGATCAGAACCCTCTATTAGTAATTATTTTCAAAGTCATTAGGTGCTCTCGCTCAAAAATTAGCATGTTGGATGCGAAAATCTCTTTAACTTATCAATTCTAATACTCTTTTCTAGGCCAGTATATATATACATATATATATATATATATATATAACAAACGTGTGTTCCTTTCTTAATAAAATCCCTTTTTTCTGGGTGTGGCTTCAAATATTATTCAGAATAGAATAGGGATTAGGGGCAATGGAGGTGTTGTTGACCCACAAGTAATGTTTTAAAAGCCGGACCGGACGTCGAGTTGGAAAGGTTCGTGAGTCATGATTTGAACAGTTGAAACGATCGAGCCATTCGGTCTAACTGGTGACTTAATAATTAAATTTAGAAATATTATATATATATTACAATTAGTCTATAGTCTAATTTCATAGAAAGTAAATAAAGTCACAAAATACCATTTAAAGAAGAACATTAAGTCAATCATCAACCTAACAAAATACATTAACAATAATGATTTCATGACTTGTCAAACATTGATGGCTTTTAATTGATCAAAGCATGGTTTCTTGAAAAGCATTTGGACCATACCACTATAGTCTCATTTATAAGTCCTTTTTGACAAAAAAATTTGGTCCTATTTATAAATCCAGTTTCAGTGTAATAAATGAGATTGCGACAATTTTACTTTTATTTATTGTATAAATGAAGAAATAATTTAAAGATAAATAGAGAAGACAGAGTTGAAAAGTACCCATTCATAAATGAGGGCATAGTTGTAAATTTATCCTATAATCATTGAATTAACTTCCTTCCTTAGTATGTAAGATTTAGTTAAAATTGACTTATAAATAGAACAAGAGTGGTGAAATGTCATCATCTTCTTGAGGAAATAACCCAAAATCAAGACCTTCAACTCCAATCACAGTGCTTCCAATTTCATCTTTAGCTTGAGAATAAACCTCATTATCTTTTTCTTCAAAAGCATCTTTATAAAATAGTTTATAACAAACTAAATTATTAAAATTAGTAACATATAATATAAATAAAATAAAGTAACATGTCTAAAATTTATATGCCATTTTTTAAGAAAATTTTTGCAGCATCAATTTTTTTTTAAAAAAATTGTAGCAAAAAAAAAAAAAATCAAATTTTTATTGGGTTGGAAGGTTTTTGAAAAACTGGTCTGGTTTCTCGCTTAACAATGGTTTCCGGCCTAAAACAGATAAACGATGGCCTAAAGGGCTCCCTCATAAAAACAGTCCAACGCATATATCCGGCCCGCCTCAGTGATGGCCGACAGTCTGACCGGTTTGGTCCAATTCTCTAAACAGTGCCCACAAGTTTTCCACTTTCTGTAATTAAACGTGTGAGAGTTGGCGTCCTAATTAATTATGCTAAGCCACCTCTCCCCTATTTCTTAATTATTTTCGTCTCATATAGTTATCATTTCAATTCGTTTTCAAATTTGTGACTAAGCGTTTATCTTCAAATTTGTAATCGAGACTCATCTCGATATTTTCATTCATTTTGGATATTTCCGTGTAATTAATCATCTAAATGTTTTCAACGCTTGTATAAAATATATTTAATTTTACTTTTTTCTAGCTAGATCAATATCTATACATGTTAACTGTTTTGACATTAATTCTTTTTTCTTTTTTGATTTCGTTTACTAATGAATATACACAGCTTCATTAATGTACCATTGTAGGGGAGGTTGCTTGAAAAAATAAATTACTTATAAGAACTAAATAATATTATATTTGATTCTTATATGAACTGTATCCAGTGTGTACGGCACCATATATTAACTGGCTACACAAAACAATTTCTATAGTCAAACAATTTCTAGACGTAAGATATGTTTCACATAGAAGATGAACATTAATATTTTACATAGAGAAGTAGCCAAGAAGGATCTATATATATCTTTGACTCGCCTTAGTTAGCATATATATATGAAATTAATTAGCTTGTTCACATCATAAACTTAATGACGTCACTTAACCAAGAGCAGATGGATGAATGGATCCTTGTACGAAAATTACTAAATCACTTAACCAACATCTCACAATAATAGTAAGAACTCATCATCAAGCATAGAACTTGAGAAAGATTTGCCTATTTGGAGATTTTAGGGATTACGGATAGTTACACTTTAGTAATCTTCTATTCTTGTGAATCTCTCTCTCTCTCTCTCTCACTCAGGGTCAAGGGGCACCGAGGGGCACCAAGGGGTAATAATTGTGCTGCGGAAGTTTTTCAGGGAGCAATTTTATTCCGAAAGTGTCAAAAAGGAGTATTTTTGCTCTGACCGTTATTCTAGTTACTTTTGATTATTAGTTAATCAAATATGCTGAGTTCGTAGTCCACATGTCACCCACGTTATTTTTGTTAAAATGTAAATTTGCGTCGGAAGTCCATATATCATTTACTTCATCTTTTTTGAAAGTTAGATTTAAACTTTTGAGGCAAATTTTCACCTTAAGAAAAATACATTGTTGACATGTGAATTATCAACTCAATATATTTGGTCAACTAACAGTCAAAATTAACTGAGATAATGTTCAGGGCAAAATTGCTCCATTTTTTACACTTCCGAGACAAAATTGCCCCTCGGTGAAAACTTTCGGAACAAAAATAGCCCTTAACCCTATATATATTTTTGCACTTCAGTTTATTTCCTTTTTCTTTCTTTCTTTCTTTTATATCTGTATTCATGTAAATTTTTTCATTTCTTCATTTCGTATATAAGAGATTCATCATCCTGAATAACATATTTACACTTATTTATATGATAAAATTAGAGGAAATATTAACTGTGCATGTTGCTAATCATATTAGAAAGATTTGATAGAGTTTTATATCGGGTTATTGAGGACCTAGCACAACCCCCTTCTTTTTGTCCAGGCTTAAGATCGGGTATAAAACACAGTCAAAGTTTATAACATGATATCATATCATTCGTATAGCCAACCCCATCTAAAAAAATAATATATTGTTCACATGTGCTGGAGATTAAGTCCATGCACTTTTTTGTAATTAAACGTGTGATAGTTGGGTTCCTAATTAATTAAGCTTATCCCCTATTTCTTATTTTCGTTTTCATATCGTCCATGTGCTGCTTAATTAGGGGCTTGTGTTTTTGACTAATTATCATAGTTCATGAACCCGGACTGGACCCGCCGGTCCAGCCCGAAAACCAGCGAACCGACTGGTAAACCGGTCCAGTTCGGCATCCAGTCCAGGTCACTATTTAAATTTTTTTTATACTTTCTTTAAAATTTCATATTAATAAGTCTAAGACCCTCAATTTCTCACTGGTTTTGCCTCAATCTAACCCACTAACCCTTAACCCAATATCCCGGCCGATTTAGTGCCTAGTCCGGGGTCATGAACCTTGCTAATTATAAGCGTTTGTGTATTTAAAATTGTATGTAATTCAGGCTCATCTCTATCTTTTCATTTTGGATATTTGACAATGCAAGTTTTTCCGTGTGATCATCAGATTAATTTTTTATTTGGCTCGCTTGTATTTCCATTTTTCTACATAGATCAACATCCATACATGTTAACTGTATTGCCATTTGTTACTTTTGGTTAAGTTGTATCCAATATTATTTTTTCAGTAACACTTAGTATTAAATTAATTTTTAGTTCATCCAATACCCTATTTTTTTTAGTAGACCTAATGTTTTAAAGTAATTTTTTTTGTGCAATGTTGCATTTAAAGTATTTTTCTCAGAAGCAGTGAGCACTGTAAATTTAGAATATTGAATACTACTAAATGATACTTTAGGAAATTAGATGCACCAAAAATTAATTTAAAATACAGAGTGCTGTTGAAAAAAATATTTCAAGGTGCTGGATTATACTTAAACCTTTTTCTATTTTGTTTACAAATATATCTTTATTAATTAATGTACCATTGTAGGAGTTTGCTTTAAAAGATAACAAAATAATTATATTTAAATTTCTTATATGAACTGTATAATACTGGGTACGGAATCTTATATATATATATACTACTGTACAAAACAATTTCTGACGTAAGCAAATACGTCAGCGTGACACTGAAAGCAAGATAGTCAAACAATTTCTAGACCTAAGATCTGTTTCACAAAGAAGAAGAACATTAGTAATATTTTATATGTAGAAGAAGCCAACAAGGTAAGGATATATCTTTGACTCGCCTTAGTTGACATACATATGAAATTAAAAAGCTTTGTTCACATACATTTCTAACTGAATGACGTCACTTAACCAAGATCAGATATGGATCCTATAGTAAGAAAATCACTATGCACTAATTTTACATTAAAATAATTAATTAACAAAGTCTTAAGTTGGATGATTGTTTGGTTTACTAGCTAACCTATGGGGTCATACGCTCTAGAAGTAGGAATTTAATTTGCAGTGCCGTGCTCTTTAATACACAAATACTTTGAATCTTATCTTTTTATTTCTGGCTGCCATCTTCATACATATATATATTTCCTTTAATTTAGTTTTACTATCACCTATTTTCTCATTATTCACACTACTAATTCCCACATTTCAACTGAAGAATTTTGAGTTTGTCAGTAGTACTATGTATAAGTATAACCCATGTGCTTTTAGTTCTCACACACCCCCATTAAGAGTATCATGGTTTATCTGCTTTATTTGTTTTAATTTTTTTAGTCATCGATTTTATTTATATATGGTTGACACGACTAAATTAATTTTGTAACCAAGTACCAAAGAAAATTTGTTGAAAAATCATTCATTGCAAAAATTTAATGCCCAAAAGAATAAAGACTACGCAACTTATTTTTAATGAATGCAAATCTTAATTAGTTATGTGCTTAAATGTCTTTCGTTTTAGACATAATTAAATGTGCGTTGCATATAACTAAATAAGAGTTATTCACCCGTTGAAAATATATTATACTTGGGTCCTTAAACAAATTCTTAAATGTCTTTCGCTTTAGACACTATTAAATTTTGCAATGAATGATCTTTTTCAAAATTTTTTTTAATTTGTGTGAGTTAAGTAGGAAGTGAGTTTAATTAGTTAGTTGAAGGCAAGGAAGTTAGAAGGTGGGACAAATTAATTAGGAGGGCCATAGAAACTTAATTTGGGAGACAAAAACTAAGTCGCCTTCCAATACTTTAACCTAGGGTTGATCATAGACCGGACCAGACCGGGTTAAGCCTCAACCCGAGGTCTGGTCTGGCTAGTACCTCAGGCTGAACAAGTCAGCCCGAGGTCCGGTCTGGTCCAACATCAGCCCGAGCTCGGGTTAGACCAGACCAGGTCCAATGGACTGTCTGGACCAGTCCAGGCAGTCAGGACCTCTTAGCTAATTTTTTACAGAGAAACCCGGTCCAACAGAGGTTATAGAGGAAAATGGCAGCCTAATCGAATAACCCAAAAAATGGCAAAGTAGCCAACAATTTCAACAAATCTGAGATGACAAAAATTTCAACAATAAATCCAGAATAACCCAAAACTTTCAACACTTTCAACGGTCATTTTGTCACCTATGATCGGAGGAGAGGCACCTCGACGGGGACCGGGTACAGGACGGCGGTCGACGGCTGAGCCGAAACAAGAACGAGAATGGATCGAGAGACTGGAGCGCCGCGATGCCGAGACTGCCGAGACTGGAGCTGCTTCACCAACATGCTTCAATGACTGGACTGGAGACTGAGGCTGCTTCACCGAGGAGACAAGACCGGAGACTGGAGCTGCTTCACCGAGGAGCCAAGACCGCAAACGCAGCACCCAGACGGGATCTAGAGCGCCGACCTGACCGCCGACACCGCAGATCGGAGACGCCGAGACCAAAGAGGAGGAGATGCCAAGACCAGAACGGGACTCCGAGAGCTAGTAGCCTGGTACGCTTAAGCCAAGACGGCGATTCCAGATGCGAAATGGTGGAGATGATGCTTGAACTTTTTTTTTTTGGCCAAAGACGATGCTTGAACTTTGAAGTTTGCACTTTTGCAAAGTGCAGTGAATCCCGTGGGGCGTGCGGCGTAGGGCGTGGGCCATGGAGTGTAGTTGATGGAGTGTATCGCATGGGATTGGCTTTTTTTTTAAAAAAAAAACACCTGGGTCAGACTGGACCAGTCTAAGAAGTCTAATGTCTTGGTCCGAAGTCCAGTCCGGCCCGAATAAGTCAGTCTGGTCTGGTCTGCCAGGAGTTGCTCAGACCAATTTTTTTTTTGCCAAACCGGGTCGGGTCAGACCGAACCAGACCGGGCTACCTAGACCACCGGGTTTTTTGATCATCCCTACTTTAACCATTAGAAAACGACACAAGCTCATCAATTTGCCATATTTTAACTCCTAATTATAATATTATAATGAATCAATATATATCTATATATATATTCAAGGGCTAGAGTTACTTGTCATGTTTTAACTGATTTCATCCCACACTATTTTTTTTTTCAAAAAATAAAAAAGACTTTCGTAGTCCATTTAGTTAATTAACTATTGTTAGTTATAAAGGTCAGTATTTTATTCATGTCGGTTAAGGAGGATATATAGGTCACGTTATTATTAGATAAGTTTGAGGAAATTAAAGTAAGGTAGAGAAGTTTCATGAAAGATAAGATGACATTTCTTGGAGAAGCAGCAAGAGATCAGAGTAGAAGAAGAAAAAGGTTTTTCTTGGATGTTTCCTTAAGAAATTAAGTGAGAAATTAATAATCGAGGATAATTGTTGGACCTGGGAACCATAATACTATCGGTAATTAATATAAGAGTTAGTTGGCTAATTTAAAGAGATTAAGAAAATTAAATAGATTACTTAATTACTACATGTGTTACATGATATCTCCAAAATATTTATGTATATTATTAGATTATATATTAATTTACAAATTACGCAAATTTTTTCAGAAAAATATGATGAATATAATATATAAAATGAAAAAAAAGGTATTATATTTAGCACCAACCATTCACTTCTGAACTAGCTCTTATATTAAGGATTGGAGGTAGTATTATATTTATAATCTAAACTAGAAACATGCCTTGTACCAAATCTGAAATGGGCTGGTGTTCATTGTGTTATGAATAGTTTTTGTACATTTATTATGTATAAATATATGGATTATACTAATAAAACCAATAGATGTACATGTCCAACGAAGAAATAATGGATGCTTAATTTATTTAAAGCCGGATTGTTAAAAGGTGGTGGAAGTTACTACAAGACCCAAAATTTATGCTGTGAAACATGGCATTGGCTAATTCCAAGCACGTTGCCAGATGAATATTAGAATTGATTTATATATACGTGTAAGAACAATTACTTATGTATTTGACACTAAATGAATGTAATTAGATGGGCAAATTGGTTTGGAGAATAAATTTTTGGACCGGAGTTGGATCTAAATATTAGTAATTCTTGGGCATGCGTGTTGAATAATACTCCCTCCGTTCCTTTTTCATAAAAGGGAAAATTGTCCATAAATATCTCATTAGAAATTTATTTATCAAGTGAGATATTCGTGTGCAAACAATATTTCCCGTCTGTAAAAGATCTTCCCTTGTGTTCAAACAATCTTCCTTATATTCAATATATCTTCCGTATGTGACACTTCCTTATGTTCGAACAATCTTCCCTTGTGTGTATGAGTAGAGTCCCATTTGACAAATAAGTTTCTAATGAAATATTTATGAGTAATTCTCCCTTTATTTTTTTTTTGAGTAGCACCCTACTAAATGCGGGCCGGGATTGAACCCGGATGTTGAGGCACTGAGGCCTCATGCCTTACCAATTGTGCCATAGTGCGCTAGGCGCAATTCTCCCTTTATTAAAGCTCCATAATTAAATTACGCTTCAAAGAGTGAAGAGCTTAATATAGTATTTCCTAATACTACCTCTGTTCTTAAATATAAGATCTAATTGATTTTTCTTGGAAAGATTAAGGAAGCTAAATAAGATCTTTAATCATATTATATATTATATATAATTAAAATATATATATATATATATATATATATCAGTTTATAAGTTAGACGATTTAGTTTGAAGAAAAAATGATAAATATAAATACTTTAAAATAAGTTAATTAGCTTCCTTAATATTCTTAAAAAAATTAACTAAATCTTATATGTAGGACCGAAAAAAATACTTTATTAGTAGTTGATTTAGAATACATCTCATCTTTATATATATCTAAGTTGACAAAGTCACAAGTCGTAGGCTGCTTTTTGGAGAGCATCTGGTCAATCATATTATCCAACCATGGAACTTGACCTCATGCTCATGTTTCACACAAACCCACTTCCTTCCCAACATATATACATGTTATTTGTAATATCCCAAAATATACTTAAGGGCTAAATGTACAGAATAGATGGTGAGATTAATGACAGAATTACTTCTGAAAATTTTGTTATGACTTTAGTCAAGTTTCACATGTAAAATTGGCAATTATATATTATATTGCAAGATGAGATTTTACAATATCATCTTCTTCTTCAAAGGGCCATGACTTATGTATGACAAGAGGAAACAATATAGGCTATTACATATGACATGTGAAGGCAATTTAACCAAGTTGTAAAAGATAATGACTAAGTCAACAATTTCAACTAAATAAGTAATATTAGAAGAGTTGAAATTATGATAAATTGAAGAAGCCCTTTTGGCTATTCCAAGGGCAATATTCCCATGACATGAGGGAAAGAGAATTAATATCATACACTTCATCTTTTCCATATGAAAAGTCAATAAAAGTGGTTAGGGATATAAGAGAAAAAGAGAGAAAGTATTATCCATATATTTCCTCATCTTTCTCAAACTTTTCGTCCAAGAATTCTAAAGGCAAGAGAGGTGAGAGAATTAAAGTTGAAGTCATCTTATATTTATCATCAACTTTTACCAAGAAGGAATAATTATTTACCACACATATTCTTTATTTCTTTTGGCCCACTTTCGGTCAAATATTAAGGGCCAAGGAAAGAGAATTTCTGAATGCATTCACTCCCTCTCATTTTTCTCAAAGTTGGTTTGCAGCAGCAAAAACGTAGAGGAAGAAAAGCAAGGTTTCAAGGTGAGCTTAATCTTGATTTTTCACCTTCTTAACCTCATCTATGACTCAAGTGACCTTCATGAAACTTGTTCCCCTCTTCCTTAGCTTCATTTCTATGTTTTTTTTTGAAGAAGAGGAGTTTTCAGCCACCTTGCAAGAACAAAAGCTGAAGAATCAAAGAAAGAACTTAAGGAGAAGCAAGAGGTGAGTATTAGCATCAATTTGAGCTATTGGTTGTGTTGGTTGAATGAGTATTTTGGCATGTGTAAATCTGCCCTGATTTTGGCCAAACAAGGGTTTGGGTAATTCATGATGGTTTGGTTGTGTTATTAGTGGTTTATGATGATTGGAAACCATTTGACGTAAGTTTGATGCTGAAATTGGAAGTTGATAATTGTTGGAATTTATTTTGAATTTTCCGCCAAAACAGGACATGGAGAATGAGTAGGAATTTGTTAATTTTGACGTTACCATTGTGTTCTACACGAAAAATTATGTGGGAATAGCCCCGGGTTGTGAATTTTGGGTCATTGAAACTCAAAGTGTAAATATGGGTTTTCAGCCTGAACAGAATTCCAGCGAGGTACCTTATTGGTATGGTGTTTTTGTAGAATTAGTTATTATTTTTCAAAGTCTGGAGACAATTCTGGCAGATTTGGTCCCTTATGCGAAAATTGAAGATGTAATGGCATAATGTAGTATTGTTGAACTTTGAGGTTAGGAATTGCTCTTTGAGGTTAATTGACCACTTTAACTCCTTAGTTGATTTGATTAAATGCCCCTAATGATAACCAACTTGAGTGTTTGAATTAAAGAATTGGATTAAGTAATAACCTGTCGTTGAAATTCTAATTATAGGATTTGACATTTGCCCTGCACGTGATAAACCAGTGCCAGTGCACGAGCGGAAAGAACAAGGTAGTGACTATTTCTCTTATTCTGTGTATGATGCCTTGCATGTATGTCATTTCATTAAATATGCCGTGATGTAACATTGCCGTTGTGAAATGCCGTTGTTGTGCTATTGTGAAATATGCCGTTGTGAATGCAGCGAAAGCTGTTGCAGAAATGTCGTTATGTTGTTGTTGTTGTGATTTACTTACATGCTTTGTGATTGTACTTGTCATAAGTGAATTGTTACTACTGAGATTCTTTTGAATCTCATTCTTTCCAATGACTAACCTACAGCAAGGGCAAGTGGTTCAAAGGAAAAGCAAGAGATGAAGGGCGATTAGAGCTCCTAGCTAGGAGTTTTAATTTTGGTAGTTGGTTGTCTATTTTGTTGGGGATTAGTTGCACATGTTGTATATATTGAATAGTGTTGTGTAATCCCCTGTATGGGAAACTAAGCGTTATAAACCCTTTATTAAGTAACGAAACTTGAGCGTTGTCGGGAATTTTTGGTTGCACTCTGATATGTATGACTGAAACCGAATTGGACAGACCAATTATATTCGAGATGTGAATGTGAGACCGCACTAAACAAGTTTTGGAAAAGTTTTAAATTAACCACTGGTCTCTATTTCAAATTAATGACGTATTCTCGAACTATAAATTTGGCTATTAAGGTAGGGGGTTACATTACTTCCCAAATTTTACATGTAAGTTAAGAAAAATATAACTTTTCCTACTTATTTTTTTTTTCAATTATCAATTTAATCCCTCAATTTTGACTTGTATGAGAATTGAGATAAAATTCAAAGATTAAATTGATAATGGAAAAAAAAGAAACTAAATTATACTTGAGATATTCCGTGACCCTAAGTAATTGTCACTTGTGCGGTTACATTTATATATATATATATATACACACACACACACATATTTGTGTGTGTAGAACATATATGCTGAGTTATAGTATCAAGAAAGAGGAACATGTTACTCCTCCAATTTTAAACGTAGAACCTAATTTATAGTTCGGAAATATTGTTATACTTTTGAATGAGTATGCGTGTGCTGAAGATTTTGAATGGGATGGGAAAAAAAGGAAATAATAAAAAATGGATAGACTGAGGCAAAGTGTGATGGTAAGTACTCCCCCTGAACGTTAATATAATTCAAATTAAATTACAAAGTGGGACTTAGATTACCAAATGAGTAATAAATATATGAAGCAACTTGAAATAGCAAGAAAGCTAAATAATAGTAAATAGGAAGCAAGTTGAGGAGGAGCTGGTGCTGACTGAATTAAAATGCCAGCAAAAAGCCGCTTCATCGGTTTTCTTCGCCGCCGCAGCAGCAAGTCTCATGCCTTCAATTCCTTCCCACCTAATCTTTGAATTTTTACCGGGAAAATTAGCCTCCTTATAACTTAGTCGTTAAATCTTGACTCGATACTAAGTGTTTGTTTGAGATCACATTTAGGGTATTCAAAAGTGCTAATTCAAGTCAATCGAGATAAAACTTCTCTTATATACTTATCTCATATACCGTAAATCATGATTAAGTTTTTAAAGGCTTCAATCACGGTTCCAAATAAGTATTTAGTTTTTATAATTTTGACTCAGTTGAAACACAGTTCCTCTTAACTGACTGTAACCTAGTGATAGAGACCGAATAAGAGAATTTAGAAGGATAAAAATTAAAAAGATAAATATTTCTTAAATTATGAAATCAAAATCTTCTAATCTCATATTGAAATAAAGAAAAGAATAAATCTTTAATAGAAGAAGAGCCGGAATCTTAACCCATCAACTAATAAAGCCCAAGGAGAATCTCTCATAATCAAATAAGAAGTTCTCTAATAATGAGACTCAATATTTATAGATCAAAAGAATAACCATTACTCCTTAAAATTTGGGACCACTAACCATAATTTAAAGAAAATAACATCCTTGAATACATTTAATTTAATAAATAAAATATTTTGATTCAGCAAATAATTCTAACTAACTCCACCTAATCCTAATCATTTCCAAACTTGGTACTCTATCACCCAGTCTCCATATTTTTAACGATTTCAAAATTTGGTCCCTGAATTTGATGAAATATATACTTTCCCCCCCTGAAATTTAATGACTAAATTATAACTGATGAGTCAGAACTACTACAACGACAAAATGATTAATTTTCCCAATTTTATAATAACTATAATTATTATGGATATGCCACCTTCTTTATGTTTTTTATATAGCCACAAGCAACAAAAAGGGACGACGTAACCGAAGACGCTAGGTTGACACCAAATTCGCCTCCATTCCACTCCTATTATTTTGTTATGATCATCAAACATCAAAATAATAAATTAATAATAATTCCATGAAGGGTAAATATAAACCAGATATATCCAATCGACCCAAAGCAAACAAAGATACTATACAAAAGGGATTCATTTGTAATTGCCTTTGAGTTACAAAATGAATGAAAAAGTCAAAGGAGAGATTTGAAAGCTGAAAGGTCACACTACTAGTGCTATTGACAATGGCGGTGCCTGTCCAACGTTAGCATTGACTAGGGACTTGATTGAGATACATGAATGAGAGGATAATTTGTCCCTCACGATTTAGAGTTTGTACACAAATGACACACTTCCAAATCCAATCCCTCTTCAGCTTGAACAGTTTTTATGTCGTACCTCGGCAAACAAGCTTCAAAATTAAGGAAATTTATGTCAACCTGCGCATACAAGAGATTAGGAAGGATTAGGTAACATGCATGTGGCCAATAGTTTCTACATCATGCGTCAATAAAAGTCAGTGAATCACTAATAGCCACACATGGATCACATTTTCCTACGTATGAAACCAAAACCCAAATCAGTACAGGCTCATTCTCAATCATTTTCATACCACCTTTCACATTTCAGTTCTTTGGTATGTGAGATTTCTGTTGGGAAAAACTAATTTTATAATTCATTGACTATCCTCCCAGGATTTAACAAGGAGCTTCGTACTTAAAGCCTTTTGGGCTTGGAGCCCCATTGTTCTTCCCAAAAGACCATGGGCCCTAACATAGTATGTTACGAACTTCTAGTTAAGAAAGCAGGACCTTGAAATAGATTGTACATATATGCAGCCTAGCTGAGGAAGATTGAGCATTTCAACATGGGGAAATGACACATAGGTCCTAAGGAAGAGAAATAATCACAAGCAGACCCCTAATATCAGCAAATTTCAAGGAATCATCTATTGTACGGTTGTAACTTGTACAGTGACAATATTTTTTGTTATTCTAGGCTATGGATTATGAATTTCCAAAAAACATTTTGGGCTTTCCTTAAACTTTTACTTCACTGTTTAATTAAATATATTTCTGTTTTATGGATTTTTCTTATTAATGACATTTAATTATTTAAATTAGTGACAGTGATTAATTTTGGCATTTTCACATACTGGAAAATTTTTAAAATTGTTTTCATGAGTTAATTAATTGTCTAACATTTTGGTAATAGCTTTAGACAATTATTTAACATTTCAAAAAATTTTAAAAAATGGAATTTGAGCTAAAGGTGCCAAAATTAATTATCTAAACAATTTTGAATACATAAAACAGTGGGAGTGATTTAATCAATTATTTACTGGATTTATTAAATTGATTAATCTCTCCATTATGATGTGCACATTTTGATTTAAAGGCACCTAAATGATATTTGTGACTAGCATGCTACTTTCCAAGGAATAGCCACAACATCCTTTAGTTTTTGCATGCAACATGATCACATATGGAACTTATAAAATATCTAATTGTAATTAAATATAGAATTATAATTTATCTTTACCCACAGGCAGACATTTATGATTATATATTTAATTAGGGTGGGATAGTTTGGTTTTATATTTTCTAAGTTGCCCATAGGTATTAGAAAATGTAAATTATACAATCTAGGCCCATCAATTTGAGATAAATGCATGCAATGCTAGGTTCTTTGCCTATAGGTAGAATATAGTGATACACATTTATATATATTGCATGTTTCCATTGATGCATAACATGCATTCAAAAGGCACAAAATTCGTGATTGTCTCAAATATTTATCTTATGAGCTAACTTAAGTCTTTAAATTGCAGCACCTACTACTTTCCCTAATCTTTTTGCTGACACTACTGGCAAAAATGTGCTGGATGGTACTAATTACCCAGAGTGGAGAGAGGATCTAACTTTGCAGATTGATATGCTGCACATGCATTTTGTAATGGAGAAACCTAGACCTCCCAAACCAACTGACAAGTCAACTAAAGATGAAATTGACTATCAGGAGCGTTGGGAGCACTACAACCGCATGTGCTTGTCAAATATTAAGACCAGGATCCAAAGAAGCATTAGGGGAGCAATTCCCAAATGTGAAACTGCTAAGGAGTTCCTGGAAGCTGTGGACCAACAGTTTAAGCCAACTGACAAACAAATGGGTGGTTCCATCATGTCAGAGCTGTGTGCCATGAAGCTGACAAGTACTAATGGAGTCAGGCAACATATCATGAGGATGAGAGACTTGTCCTCTCAGCTGATAGCCTTTGACATGGAATCAACAGAGCAGTTCCTGGTGCATCTGGTACTGAACTCCCTTCTTTCTCATTATGATGCCTTTAAGTTCTCCCATAACACACATAGGGAAAAATGGACAATTGATGAACTGTTGTCCATGTGTGTTCAGGAGGAAACCAGGCTTCAAATGAGTGGTAGGGAGGCACCTAGGGCAGCTTATTTGGTTGAAAGTTCCAACAAGAATGGTGCCAGGGGCAACAAGGACAAGCAAAAAAAGAAGAAAAAGATTCCTGTTGTGCTATCTATTAAGAAAGCTGAAGCTATTTGCTTCTTCTGCAAGAAGAAAGGGTATATGAAGGATGAGTGCCTAAAGAGAAAGGCATGGTTAGAGCATAAAGGTATGTGTTTTTCAAGTTTAGCTTTAAAAGCTCATCATATTAGTACTAGTAATGATACTTGGTGGATCGATATGGGTGCAATGATCCATATTTCTACTACCATGTAAGGGTTTCTAAACACCAGGCCTCCACTTCCCAATGAAGCACGAGTCCTTTCAAAAAGTGGAAAAGGAGATCCAATAAAAGCAATTGGAACTTTTAGAATCGTTTTCTCAAATAAAATCATACTAGATCTTTTGAATTGTTTTTACTTTCCTAGTTATATGAGAAACTTGATTTTTATGTTGAAACTCATTCCTTTGAATTATGGTATTTATTTGCAAAAGGACTTGATGTATTTTAGCAAGGACTATTTTCCAATTGCAAGGGTTATTATGATTGATGATTTGTTTAACATAATCCCTGAACCGCCTCAAGTTTTTTCTGTTTCGCATGGTATTAGACAAAGTATCATTGATGAGAATTATATTAGCTTGTGACATAGGAGATTATGACATATCTCTGTTGACAGGATCAAAAGGTTAACTAAAGATGGAATCCTTCCATCTTTAGACCATCATAATTTGATACCTGTGTGGACTGCATAAGGGGAAAATAGACCAATAAGTCACAAAAGGGAGCTAAAAGAAGTTCCGATTTACTTGAAATTATACATACCGATATTTGTTGTCCTGACTTATCCGCAAACAGTCAAAAATACTTTATCACTTTCATTGACGATTACTCGCGATATACTTATATCTACTTACTTGATAATAAAAGCGAGGCACTAGATGCCTTTAAGGAATATAAAGCTGAAGTAGAAAAACAAGTTGGGAAACCAATAAAGATCATGAGATCCGATAGAGGTGGTGAGTACTATGGTAGGCACACTAGTGAAGGACAAGCGCCAGGTCCATTTGTTGATTTTCTTCGAGAGCATAGTATAGTTGCACAATATACCATGCCTGACTCACCGGATATGAATGGCGTAGCAGAAAGAAGAAATAAGACCTTGCTAAACATGGTTAGGAGAATGATGAGTGGCTCCAAACTTCCAACATCCTTGTGGAAGGAAGCACTTAAGACAGTTGTGTACTTATTAAATAGGGTTCCAACAAAGGCAGTGCCAAAAACACCTTTTGAAATCCGGAAAGGATGGAAACCCAGTTTAAGACAACTTAGGGTATGGGGCTGTCTTGCAGAAGTAAGAGTGTACAATCCACAAGAAAAGAAACTAGATCCTAAAACCATTAGAGCTTACTTTGTAGGCTATCCATGTATGACTAAAGGTTATAGGTTCTATTGTCCTCCACCTTCTGCACGTTTTATAGAATCTAGGAATACTGTCTTTCTTGAGAATGACATGATTAGTGGGAGTGATCAAACAAACAACAATCATATGAAAGTAACCCCTGATTTACATCGTGAAGGATTTGTTTAGATTTATCACCTTCCACACATGGAGAACCAAGACAAGTTGTGGTGGAGGATGTCTCGAATGAACAATTTGAACCAACCCAAGAGGTTAAATTAAGAAGATCAACTAGAGAAAGAAGGCCAGCATTACCTAGTGATTACGTGGTATACTCTGTTCAGACTGATTGCGATATTAGCATTGAAAATGATCCATTAATGTTTACTTAGGTTGTTAAGAGTGAGAACTCTAAGTTGTGGCACGATGCTATGACTGAAGAAATGAATTCCATGGCAAACAATTATGTATGAGATCTTGTGGAGTTACCAAGTGGGTCTAAAGCCATTGGTTATAAATGGGTTTACAAAACCAAAAGAGACTCACAAGGTAACATTGATCGATACAAGGCTAGGTTGGTTGCCAAGGGCTTCACACAAGTGGAAAGGGTCGATTACAGGGAAACCTTTTCTCCTGTATCAACGAAAGACTTTTTCTGTATAATCATGGCATTGGTTGCATATTTTGATCTAGAGTTGCACCAAATAGATGTTAAGGCTGCATTCATTAATGGGGTTCTTGAGGAAGAAGCCTACATGAAACAACTTGAGGGATTTGTTGCAAACAATAAGAAACATTTGGTATACAAGTTAAAGAAATCGTTCTATGGCTTGAAGCATGCCTCACGACAGTGGTACTTGAAGTTCCATGAGGTAATCACATCATTTGGTTTCGATGAGAATATCATGGATGAATGCATATGCCACAAGGTTAGTGGGAGCAAAATCATATTTCTAGTTTTGTGTGTCGATGACATACTACTTGCAACCAGTGATCTAGGACTATTACGTGAAGTGAAATAGTTTTTGTGCAAGAACTTTGATATGAGGGATATGGGTGAGGTATCCTATATCATTGGCATCAAGATCTATAGGGATAGAGCTCAAGGCATTTTAGGCTTGTCTCAACAAACCTATATCAACAAAGTTCTTGAACGATTCAGGATGCAAAACTGTTCAATTAACGTAGATCCTCTTGAGAAAGGGGACAAGTTTAGTCTAGGTCAATGTCCTCAAAATGAGCTTGAAAGAAAGAAAATGGAAAGGGTCCCATATGCATTAGCAGTAGGAAGCTTGATGTATGCACAGGTCTGCACAAGACCTGATATAGCTTTCGCTGTTGGCATGTTGGGAAGGTACCAAAGCAATCTAGGGGAAGCACATTGGACAACTGCAAAGAAAGTGTTTAGGTACCTACAAGGTACTAAGCACTATATGCTCACATACAAAAGAACAGATAACCTGGAAGTGGTTGGTTACTCAGACTCTAATCTAGGAGGATGTTTAGACACAAACAAGTCTATTACTGGTTGTATCTTCCTACTAGAAGATGGAGCTATATCATGGAAAAGTATAAAACAAACACTTACTGCTCCCTCTACTTGTGATGTTGAGTACATAGCGTGTTTTGAGGTAAGTTCACAAGCAATATGGATAAGAAATTTCATTACTGGTCTTAAGATTGTGGACTCAATCTCTAGGCCAATCAGGATGTACTGTGATAACACAGCCTTAGTAGCCATTGCAAATAACAAAAGAAGTGGAATTTAAAGTTGGTGGGTCAAACTGAAATTCCTAAGTTTAAAAGAGAGAATTGCAGATGGTGAAATTTCGGTTGATCATATCAATACAAAGGACATTCTAGCTGATCCTTTGACTAAGGGAATGAAACCGAATGCGTTTTTGTTACACGTTCCTCAGATGGGGGTTAAACCTTCATTCATATAGAAGAGGTATGCAATGAAATTAACTTTATCGTTTATTATCTCTATCATTATCTGTATACATTCTGTTGATGAGAATAATAAACACTAAGTTTGGAACCGAATAAATATTGGCATTTATTCATAAGGCTATACCCATTAAGTAAGGGTGTTGCATGTAATACATGGAAGATAATATTCGATCCAAGAGGACTTATCGCCATGATTCTTGCAGCATGGCCTTAATTTAATTTGGAAAGGGCAACTGACATTTAGATACGGACCAAGTGGGAGAATGTGAGATATTTTAATTATTATAATATAATTATTAGTTATTAATTAGGTTAATTAAAATATTCTGAGTGTGGTCCGTCAGTCAGATATAGACCCAACTACAGGATTAGGGTAACAAGTGGACAAGCTATTTATGTTTATTTCTAATGGTGAAATAGATAATTAGGTTTACAGTCGTTTGAATTGAGCGTACGAGTGAAAACCCTAGCTGCTCTTTGAGGTTTTCTGACTGGCGACGGCTCTCACACCAGTTGCCATCATTGTGCCTTGTAGTCAGTCAGAAGAGTATCCTGTCAACCTTTTCTTCTGACTCATTTTGTTTTGCAGTCTCAATTCCCAGTGTTCGTGAACTCTTTCTAATCAGAGAAAAGTTATAGCGAGAGGTATTTATTAAAGTCTTCAGTTGTAACTTGTAGAATATCTTATACTGTGATTATTGTAATGTAATTGAGAATAAGCATGATTTATTCTAACATATATGCCAACAACACAATTAAAGACAAAAAAGAAACAAATGAAGCCACGTCTTCACAATAGCTGTGTATGAGAAGGTCATACTCGTATTATTCAGAATGACCAGTGATGTTGATCATATCCTTTATTTTTTGTCATTCGTCCAGCACATTCTCGAATCTTGTCTATGTTAAATTCCCTATACGGCCCCGTTATCAAACAATAAACTGTTACTTTTTGATTCTATTCTAAAACAGCTCCTCAACTTTAAGATCCATTCCAGTAAGGATACTATTCCAACTGAGATAACTCCCCCATAGTGAACATCTTTTATCACAGAAATAGAGCATGCTACACTACCAAGTCCTTTTATACATAAGACGACCAAGTGCTCATCGAAGAAAGAATATATACGTACAATAGAAACAATGAAAATCATAGACAACTAAAGCTTCTTAAAACGACAGCACAGCAGATTTATCTTCCATTTCAGAATAAAACATTTAACAATCTTCATTGTGCATCCATATAGGTTTTTTATGACATCGAGCACATGAAAAATAGATAATAACTCCAAGATTTTCAATCGAAATGTTCATATGATAACTCTGTTTAAGCAAAGTAAGAGCTGAAGTAGAATTAACCATCTAGAAAGGGGAAAAATATGACGTTTACTTGCATATTTTCAAACTGTGAAGGTGGATAAAAGAATGAAATGCAACTAAAGAACCATTTCCCTCTGGGAGACAAGGAGAATTAGATTTAAATTAACAATAAGGTTTTTACAATGATCATTTCATCCAGATTTATAATTTTCAAATGACCAAAGATGGATAAACTAAGACTCCCCTTTAGTTGTACTATCCTTCTCCCCCATATTCAATTGCCAATCAGTATCAAGAACCACATTGTGATAGCCCTAGACCTTCCTAAAGTCCCTCACGCTAACAAATAAGTTGAATATTTCGAAGGTCAAATTCAGTACTTCACAATTCTTGTCTTAATCTCCAGAGATTAATCATATAACAGTAGACTCCAGATTATCCAGCATTTCAATAGCACTACCTAAAAGAAATTTATGACTCAGAAAGCAGGGGTTCGATTCACTTCCAGAGATAAACTTTCTTCCAAAGTAATAATTAATAAAATCCTTTCGAGTTTTGGTTTGTGCAGTGTGACTCATACCTATCAGTTTTGAGCATCCTTGTCTTGATCAAGGTTCCCAAACTTCTGCTTGAAGGAGTCCTGCCTCTGCATCCACATCATATGGCCCACAAAGAGCACGCACATTAAGAGACAAAAGAGTCGAGCAATTTTAGAGTGAGGAAGTGAGAAAACAAAAACATAAAGAAAACATTTTACTGCTTATCCTTTTTAACTACTACTCTAAATTATATTCCTCTTCACCGACCCATCATTTACTACAATCTATAATTCTGGCATGCATGCATGTGAGTTATCAGGTTTCTTTTTCATTATACTTTCATTCGGTCCTTAATTTTTAGAGAAAATAAAAAAGTTAAATAAATTACTTTAAAATATTTATATTTATTCTTTTTCTCAAAACTAATTTATTTGACTTATAAACTGATATATAATTTAATTATGCACAACATATATTATGATTAAATAATTTTTTCTTCTCTCTCCCTATTCTCCAATCAATTTTCTTCAATAATGAAGAGAGAAAGATCAGATGATCACAGCATCGCCATGGCTAACTGCTTGAGGCTGCTTTCCGAGGCCGCGGCTTCCTTCGAGTCCGTCTCGGCCGCCGCTGCCACCCGGGTCTTCGTCTGTAAGACCTGTAACCGGCAGTTCTCGTCCTTCCAGGCGCTCGGCGGCCACCGTGCCAGCCACAAGAAGCTGAGGATAATGGCGGGTGAGGATAGTAACAACAGCGACGATCTTCTTCTTCATGCTTCTTTGTCGTCTTCGTCACCGGCTAAGCCTAAAACTCATGAGTGCTCAATTTGTGGATTGGAGTTCGCCATAGGTCAGGCTTTGGGCGGTCACATGAGAAGACACAGAGCTCGAACTTCTCATAATAATAATAATAGTAAGAACTCGTCGTCGTTGTCGTCAAGCGTAGAGTTTGATTCAGATACAGAGAAGAAGAAGAAAGAGAAGAGCATAAGGGTTCTGTTTCTGGACTTGAACTTGACGCCGCTTGAGAACGATTTGAAGATTTTAGGGGTAAAAACGTCAAGTCGTTTGGTAGTTACACTATAGTTATCTTCTATTGTTGTGAATGTCTCATATATATATATATACACATATATATAGGCGGTTCAGTTAGTTCCTTTTTCTTCCTTCTTTTATGTCTGTATTGTAAATTTGTTCATTTCGTATAAGACACCTGTCATCCTTCTGTCTTGTTTTCTTTTATGTCCGCGCGTGTTGCTGTGAAGTCAGGATAACTAATTGATTTAGTTTGACTTATATAAATATGAATTAATTAATAGTCCATCTCTAATCCTCCCTCCTCTTGATCTTAATATAATATTTGATTCGTAGATCTTATATTAAAGAAAAGAGGGACTATTATTTATCCACAAGCTAACAATTTGATCAGCTTCAACAATATACTACCTCCAATCTTAAATATATAAGATCCAGCTGATATTTTTGGAGATATTAAAAAAACTGATTAGATTACTTTAAAATATTTATATTTATTGTTTTTTCTCCTAACTAATAATGCACAATATATGATATGATTAGCTTACTTATTTAGTTTTCTTAGTCTCTCCAAAAATAAATTAATTGAGTCTTATATTTAAGATCGAAATAAGTGTGTATATATATATATATATCCAATGTGAATGTGTTACAAGCACAATTTTAAAAGAGGGGTACATCAGCTTCCCTAGCGGCTCCATTACGCAGCACTTCACTTAATCTCTTAACTGATCAGAACCCTCTATTAGTAATTATTTTCAAAGTCATCAGGTGCTCTCGCTCAAAAATTAGCACTATGGATGCGAAAATCTCTTGAACTTATCAATTCTAATACTCTTTTCTGAGCCAGTATATATATATATAACAAACTTGTGTTCCTTTCTTATTAAAATCCCTTTTTTCTGGGTGCGGCTTCAAATATTATTAAGAATAGAATAGGGGCAATGGAGATGTTGTTGACCCACAAATAATGTTTTAAAAGCCGTTTTAAAAGTTGGACCAGACGTCGAGCCATAAAGGTTACTAGGTCATGGTTCGAACAATTGAAACGATCAAGCTATTCGGTCGGACCGGTGACGTAATAATTAAATTTAAAAATATTATATATATATTACAATTAGTCTGTAGCCTAATTTCATAAGAAGTTCATAAAGTCACAAAATATCATTTAAGGAAAAACATTGAGTCAATCATCAACCTAACAAAATGCACTAACAATAATGATTTCGTGACTGTACTTGTCAAACATTAATGCTCTTGATTGATCCAAGCATGAATTTCTTGAAAAGCATTTGGACCACATCACTCTGATCCTATTTATAAGTCCCTGTTGACAAAAAAAATTGGACCTATTTATAAGTCCGGTTTCAGTATAATAAATGAGATTGTAACAATTTTACCCCTATTTATTGTATAAATGAAGAAATAATTTAAAGATAGATAAAGAAGATAGAGTTGAAAAGTACTCATTCATAAATAAGGGCATAGTTGTAAATTTACCCTATAATCATTGAGTTAACTACATCTCCTAAGTATGTGAGATTTAGTTAAAATGGACTTATAAATAGGACCAGAGTGGTAAATGTCATCATCTTCTTGAGGAAATGACCCAAAATCAAGACCTTCAACTTCAATCTCAGTGCTTCCAATTTCATCCTTAGCTTGAGGATGAACCTCATTGTCTTTTTTTTCAAAAGCATCTTTATAAAATAGTTTGCAACAAACCAAATTATTAAAATTAGTAACATATAATATAAATAAAATAAAGTAACATGTCTAAAATTTATATGCCATTTTAAAATTTTTTTTTTAAAAAAATTTGTAGCAAAAGAAAAATTGAATTTTTATTGGGCCAGACGATTTTTGAAAAACCGGTCCGGTTTCCGGCCCAAAAACGGATAAATGACGGCCCAAAAGGGCTCCATAAAAAAAATGGTTCAACGCATATATCCGGCCCGCCTCAGTGACGGTCGACGGTCCAACCAGTCCAGTCCAGTTCTCTAAACAATGCCCACAAGTTTTCCACTTTCTGTAATTAAACGTGTGAGAGTTGGCGTCCTAATTAATTAGCTAAGCCACCTCTCCCCTATTCTTAATTATTTTCGTCTCATATAGTTATCATTTCAATTCGTTTTCAAATTTGTGACTAAGCGTTTATCTTCAAATTTGTAATTGAGACTCATCTCCGTATTTTCATTCATTTTGGATATTTCCGTGTAATTAATCATCTAAATGTTTCAACGCTTGTATAAAATATATTTAATTTTACATTTTTCTAGCTAGATCAATATCTATACATGTTAACTGTTTTGACATTAATTCTTTTTTCTTTTCTGATTTCGTTTACTAATTAATATACACACCTTCATTAATGTACCATTGTAGGTGAGGTTGCTTGAAAAAATAAATTACTTATAAGAACTAAATAAATATTATATTTGATTCTTATATGAACTGTATACAGTGTATACGGCACCATATATTAACTGGCTACACAACAATTTCTATAGTCAAACAATTTCTAGACGTAAGATATGTTTCACAAAGAAGATGAACATTAATATTTTATATAGAGAAGCAGCCAAGAAGGATCTATATATCTTTGACTCGCCTTAGTTAACATCTATATATGAAATTGATTAGCTTGTTCACATCACAAACTGAATGACGTCACTTAACCAAGAGCAGATGGATCCTTGTACTAAAATCACTAAATCACTAAATCACTTAACCAACATCTCACAATCATAGTAAGAACTCATAATCAAGCATAGAACTTGAGAAAGATTTGCCTATTTGGAGATTTTAGGGATTACGGATAGTTACACTTTAGTTATCTTCCATTTATTCTTGTAAATATCTCTCTCTCTCTCTCTCTCTCTCTCTCTCTCTCTCTCACACACACACACACACAGGGTTAAAAGGCAATTTTGCCCCGAAAGTTTTCACCAAAGGGTAATCACTACAAAAAATGGTATTTTGTAGCGGTGATATTGTAGCGGTTATAATTGATTCACTCTGCAAGTATACAAGTTGTGCCAAGTAATAAAATGATAAGTAAAGTATCGTCCCACGAGGAATCAATCACTTAATTTTTATGTATTAAAATCTCAATTTCTTTTAAGTTAAACGAATCTATTTATGAGTAAATTCAAAGAAAATTAATTAATGAAAACTATCAATATCAAACACAACCTAGAGTCACTAATCTCTCACTAGCTGTCCAAATCTCAAATCCATTTACTTAGTTAATCTCAAATGTTAATTTTGTTAATCTTGAGTATAAATAGTTATAAATGCCTGTCGGTTTACTTACAACCCTCTCTTAAGTATAATTGTTATGTCTAACCAAATTACTCAAGAGGCAAGATAATTCAAACACACTCTTCAACAATTATATGGGGCTATTAGGTATATGTCTATCCTAATCGCAAATTAAATCGTAACTTAATCCCATATTATTTAATCTCAGAGCCTAATTAAAATTCCCTTCGTCAAGGTAAATCCTAATACTCAAATTCACATCTAATGGTGGCCAATAATCAAACGGGCATAATAAAGCAAGATCAAGTAACCAAAATTAACATAAATCATAACTAATAAATTATAAAAATAACATCTAGTTTAGTAGTGAGTTCATAGTTTCCCTAGGTCTAAAAAGAAAATTAGCCACACATGGCTAAAATAAAATCCATAATAAAATAACAAAATTTAGATTCAAAGAATAAAGAAAAAGATTAAGAGAGAGCAAATATGTGAAAGACTCCCTCTATTCCTCTTGATCTCTACTCAATTTCTACTCCTTCTTGTTCTGCTCTCATGTGTTCTATTTGCTGCCTTCTCCCCCTTTTTATAGATCTTTTGATGAGCAAATGCGGCTTTTATTTTATCTTTTTAATCCAAATATGAATAATATGGGCCCCATCAATAGATATATTGAAGGAAAAATATTATTATTTAACTAAGAAGGAGATTAGGCGTACCTGGACGAATCCATGTTCGGATTCGGGTCAAAGCTCCAATACTCCATACTTGTGCCCACACAACTATTAGACTACTAGAGCCTAATTGTGATTTGCACAGTAGATCACCAGAACCAGAAAGATGGTAGAAGAGAAGGGAATTGCCACTCAATGGCGGGGCTAATTGCAATTGAGGAGGCACACCCTATCTATAGTGGTTTATGGAGGCCACTAATTAGGAAACGTGTGCACTCCTTCTTGCCCTCCAAGACAGGAATTAATTGTCTCTCAATTAATTCCCTAATTATGGTGATTTGTTCCTCTTTTAACAAATCCATAATTATTGCTAAATATTCCCAAATCTGCATCTTATGCTGATTTTATTCTTATTTGATTAGGCTACTTATTTCCTAATCAAATAGTCCGGCCCCATCAAGGGCGGACTTGGACCCAAAGTCCAACATCTCCCACTCGCACTTGATGGGCCTCCCATCGTGCGTGCGTTACTCTTTCTTGTTTCATACTTGGCGTCTGCTGTGACTGCGTGGGCAAAAACGTCTTTCAGATTTGGTGCTTGTGATACTAGAAATCCTTTATATCGGACCAGCATCCAAGGACACCCTTTATATATAACCGTAAGCTATATGTTCATTGCCTCATATGCCCTAGATTATCCCATACATATTACTCATGGCATATCTAATCCCTCTCGAGTTAATATGATGATTAACTCAGATTGCCTTCTACGCACATAGTATCCGCACTTACTAGCTACACATAGAGCTAGTAAGGGGTCGACCACAGATACTAGTACATCTTATGTATCTAGGAGTAAATCTTCCTTTTTGACTAAACATCAATCCATCTAGACTTGGTCGCTTTCCTAGTTTTCACTCGTCTGACCGAATTGAGTGTGATCATGGAGCTTCAGCTAAAGTAGCTGTCACCAAACCAAGCTTTCATGATGCCGCCTAAGTCTTAAGGGCATCATGGAAGTATTCTTCCTTCCTAGGACTCACACTGTGGTGAACTAGGGATCTTTCACCCACATCCCGTGTTGCAGTTTAACTCTCAAGCACATGCAGTATGAATTGCATGCTACGGTGAATGGTCTGAGGTGTACGTCGATTTCTTTATCTTTCACCGTACAGACATTAGTTCCAAAATGTACTCAACATTCAAACCAGAACTTCCTTTTTCACAATATCTCTTTTACAATCTCGTTTGTGAAAAAGAGTTCTTTGCCTGGCTACAGGTCCATATTCATGCTTCGATCCATTTTCTGTGTATAAGCACACATGCGGATCTCATCTCAGTCTAACTGAGGCGACTCAAACGCAAAGATTCTTCTCAACCATCTCATGGTGATCATTTGCTCGTCTTACCTTCCCATGCCCTGCAAAACATGGGAAGACGGTTGTTCGTGTGAGTGAACCAACCTCTTTTGACCTGTACGACATACAAAATGTATACCTTTATGTATTTACTCATAACATACATACCATTTCTTTTATCTTCATATAAAAGAAGTTCACGACCTTATATTTTATTTGCGCCCCTAGATTTTCACTAACTCAATGAAAATCAAGCTATGGGCTCAATAAGGGGATCTACCAACATTCTGTCAGTAGAAGGTCATTGAACTATCGCTTTCCCTCTTTGAAAGCATATCTCTCATAGAGATGTATCAAAAAGGTATGTTTCGCCTTGCTGTGATACTTAGGATCCTCATCATAAGATGTTATCGTTTGGATCCTTCTATCCACCATTCATTCCCAATCTCTCATAGGAATTACTTTAGCCATATGGCACTTTGAATGATGGCAGAACACGCCCTGCGTTCTATTTCCATGGATAACAGGAAAAAATACTTTGTATATTTCCTTACTCCATCACCATTTGCCTAGGTCTTGTATTGGAGTATCCTTTCAAAAAGGAAAGTTGTTATCTTGACAACTTAATCCATGGTTATTCTCATAACCCATTTCACAACAGGACCAAAAACAACTTCCAAGTCTGACAAAAAACATTTGGTCTTATGTACACCAATGTGCACATTCATATTACCAACTATAGTCTCACATGGGACTCTATCCACCTTTCTTATGTTGGATTCCTCATAGGACATGTAACCTCTTTAGGTTTATGCCCTTGACTTCAGGGGTCTATGGGTTTGCAGTTTGACATCCTAAGATGTCTAAGGAGTACACTTGTACATGCCTTAGGTGGAAAAGACTGTATCTTTCTTGTGCAATCCCCGTTTATCTTGTCATTCAAGATATTTGTTCAACCCATGACTTTCTTAACTCAGAATTTAAGGATTCTCTGATCCTTTATTCCTTTGACTCCCTTGACACTTGTTTCATTTGTCACTTGACAAAGGATGACTTCACAAAGATTCATCACTAGACCATTTGGAACTTATGTAGTGTTCTTCGATTATTTCGAAGTTGGTGAGGCTTTCACCTTGTGAAAACTTCATATACTACTATTTAGGTGATTGTTTCTACGAAGCCCTTAAGCTGCTTCAGTGTAGAGTTCATCATCCAATTTCCAAAATTCCAAATTGGAAGGTGGTCTTTACATCATCTTGATGCAATTTTTCAAGACTAAACTTGTTGCCATAGCCAAAGTTTAGAGTTAAAACACACAATGGACAACCTTCCATTGTATTACCCCCTAGCCACTAAGTGTTTTAGGTTTTACATGCCCCCAACAGATTTGAGAACCTACTTGTTCCCAATCGCCTCTTGGCTAGGTGACAAATTACCCAAACACGTATTTGGCTTAAAAGGAATCCAAATCCTCCTGCATGACACTTTGCAATTCATCTTAGCAGGTCCTTCTAGTGTCTTTCAGACACTTATAGGTACTTATCATCACTTTCTAAATGATGAAGAGAGCATTCAATCCATTAGGGAATCTATCCCTTATAGTCATTCACTAGATGACAATTTGCTCCAAGGTAGATTTCATAGGATTCTTTTCCTATGTATGAGTGAGGTAATTGTCTCGTAACTTACCTCTTACCTCTTTCATTGTGAAAATGGTCTCAATCCTCCCACTCGGATCAGTGAACTTAGGAACACTTGGTTATTGCTTGTCACTTGTGAACCTCTTGAAGAGATTTATTGTGATTAATGCTCATTTCCTGCTAGGAAATCTTGGTTTTATGAACGTTGTATCCCATGATTTTCTCTCAGTCACTGAACCGCCATCATTTTCACTAATGAAGACGTGTCATGTCAAATTCTTATGTCATCTGTAACCACCTCCGTAATTATATCCGAAATACGCGATTAAAATGAAATAGAGACCAATAATAATCAAATAACATTTACTAACCCATCACATGACGGGGTTTTCACGAATACTTTTTGAAATCATTTATAAACTTGGTCTCATATTCACATTTCGAATACAATTACTACGCGAAGATAAATCACATTCATATAAATATCAGAGTGCACAACTTAATCATCCCGGCAATCCCGGGTACATACTTTCGCTAAAGATACACAGGGTACAATTGCCTATTTCAATTCTTCAAATGGGGATTACACAATCTCATCTCAGAGGAGTCCTAGCCGCTCCCTCCACGAGCCACTTGCCCTGTCTAAATTGTTGGTAGGGGAGAGTGAGATTCGAGAGAATCTCAGTAGGAAACATATACCATAATGCATGCATGATAGATGCTATGTGTATGACATGTTAGCTTTATCTAGATGCATGCCCCATAATGATATTTCCGCATGCTCAATGTTTCATGTAACAAAACTATGGCCCCAGCAAAACAGAAACAGAGCTTCATTTATTCAAATATGCTCTACACAATCAAGTAAAGCAATCACATACATCACTACACAAGCAAAAATATCAAATACATGCAAGTAAGGTAAGTCCCCTACCTCTAGTCTTTTCTCCTCGATTTGCGTGCCAGCAACTCGGGGCTTTACATTCGATCCTACAATGTAAAATATACCATTTAGACACTTCCATAGTGTTTCTGGGGGTTATATGAGGCTATATTGAAAATTTACTAAAATACCCCCGGGGACCCGGCTCGGCCCCGCCGTACCCGGTCCGGCTGTACTTTTCTTGAAATTTTGACATGGGCTATTCTGACATATTTACGCCCAAGGAATCCATTTCCGGACTCGGAATTATCAAATTCAATGTCAATTTACAAATTTACCCTTGGCAGCCTCACTTTAAGGGGTTCAAGGGCGTTTTCGTAATTATGTTTTTTCGGCCTTTTTCGAAAAAGTGCCCAACTGTAACCCCACCTAATTTTCGTTCCTGAACTCAATGGAATTATCAAATCATTGAAAATCCAACTCTAAGACCCATTTATAGCCCAGACCGAAATATATGGGTTTTCCAGGGAAAAACGAGGTTTTTCGGTTTTGGCTGCGTAAACGCGTTCCTTTCTACTCCTAACCACTTTATTGACTATTCCATTAGGTTAGAACTACCATTTAGTATCAATTTGGGCAGCATAACAGCCCCACAAACCCATTTTCCATTTTTAGAACCAAAGACAATCTGGCGAAATTTCACCGATTAAATTGTCTATAACAGCCAGAATAGTCAATATGCAAGAGTTTGGAAGTTACCTCAAGCTCCCACTAGCTTTTCCTTCTTGTGGCTGAAAACCCTAACTTCAAAACACCAAAAGAGGAGCTTCCAAACCTTAAAGAACATAAAGGAGTAGCTTAGGATCGGAGTTATACGCGTTAGGAGCTAGATCGTCGGAGAAATCGGCTTACCTTGTGAGATTTCTTCTTCTTTCTCTCTCTAAAGATCCCATATGCTCTCTCTCTATTTCAGCTGTTCTCAGCGTCAGAAATGAGGAGGAAGAAGGAAAAAACCGTTTAATAACATATCCCATGCTTATGTCATCAATGTAACATGATGATGTCATAATTCTCAATTTTCGGATTTTTGACAGATTTCTGACCAAATTTTGCAAAATCATAACTAATTCTATAAAAATTGAAATGAGGTGATTCCAAAGCCAAATAAAAGGTATTTAAGTCCTCTTCATTGGAAAAATATTATCCATTACCAGAAATCACCACAAAATTCCAGAATTACACAAATTTCATCATTGCCCTAAAACAGAGTCCATTTTCGACCTCAAACTTTGGACAGTCATATCTCCCAGTTCCCAAAACGAAATGGCACAAATTATATGTCCATTTTGAAGCTTGGGATGTGAACTTTAAGCATGGAAATTTTAATAATTTTCTGACATTATTTGCCCTGTCAAAACATCCACACGAGAAGACTGCCCAGAATTGAGTTTCACTGGATAGAATTTCAAATTTTGCATCTTTGCTTCCAATGGTTCCATTTTCATACCAAACATCATTCCCACATAAATTTTCACTAGGAATCCATTGGAAACACCAAATCAATCAAATTCACATCTCATTGACATGTTTTCACAACAATCTCAACATGTCAACACAATTCACATTTCAAAACCTAACATTGCAACATTTCCATTCCAAAGTTCCAAACCAATTTCAATGACATCAAAACACACTATGACACCATTTCCAACACAATACCCCATTCAATTCTTCCCTCTATTCTAAGTCAATTTGGATGTTGATCCACAATTGAACTCAAATACAAGGTTTCGGCGCTGCTCACAACACACATGAATCATATTTGAGTGCCAAATCACATTATATTCTCCAAAAGGGTTATTTATCACTAACCACATCCACTTTTGGAGTCATTAACCCTTAATCACAATTTGGGATCTTGCTAAACCGGGGCTTAGCAATCCACTAATCTTAGGCTTATTCTCTAGCCTCGAGTCTCAAAATTCGGGGTATTACATCATCTCACAAAGAGATACTTTGCTTACCTTGACCCCAATCTTCCTTACTCGTAGGAAGAATTGTGAATATAAAGTTGATGACCCTTATGGTCTTAACGAGCTTGACCCTGATTTAAGGCCCATCCACGATTCATAGGGTAAGGTCGTGATTGACATAGAGGGCAAAGGGCATTTGGTTAAGTGTGAATATAATAGCTGTGAGTCTACCTACCAACATATGGCTGATAGCCTCATTGATGTCATTATGTTCACAACCAAATCAAAGGAGAGGTCTATCTCTCCATTTCAACAACTCTATTATGTTGAAGGGTTGTAGGTATTGATAGTTGCCTAACAATGCCTTTCTTGTACACAAAACAGCTTAAACTAATCATATGGGTGTCTCTAACCCTTGTTAGTTCAAAAAAGGTCTTATCCTTTCAGTTTCACTGATTCCTGACTAGATCAGCCATTATCTAACAGCTTTACACTTGCCAAAAATCAAGTAAACATTCCAGTAAATGTCCACAATGTCTACGAAACACCAAGCTGTTTGTGTTTTGCCCTTACGTTCATTGGTTTACTAACGTCATAATTTGCCAACTGCAGTGGATATTCTCAACAATGTTTCTTTGTCTTTCTTGCCAGATAGAATGAGTTCTCAACTTATTCATAAGGGTATTAAACCTTTAGCACACGTTGTTTAGCAAATACTCTTTTGCTAGTTTGATCATTCCCTTTGACCAAGGTGTACATGTGGCAAGAAATGGAATCTTTTATCCCTAGAAAAGAAACATCAAAATCCAACAAAGGATTTGAGAATCATAGTCCCATCGATCCTTAACTAAAGAGATAGCAAAGATGTGATTCTGTCAGTTGCAATTGCATGGAGTGAATCAGGGTGGTTTATTTATGCAGAGTTAACGTGCAAGTTCCAATCCCTTGATTCTATCTCTTTATTGCTTTGCTTTTGGCATGAAGCCATATGCTTCTGTGAAACATCCACAACTCATGTGGATTGCTACTTTTACAACCCTTAAAAGGTTTATCAATGTAGCATTTCATCTTTTGCAGAAACCATTGACCTCTTCTAGATCAAGTTTTCCTCATGGGTTCCTTGCCCTTAGGCATGGAGGATGAATCCTCGCACTCTTTAGCTAAGTTCGTCTGACTGATGGATCTTGAATCCTTCAGTCTTTCACATTCAAGTTTAATGTGGTGAATCACATTGCTGAAGGTTACAATATGCATATAAGAGGCAATCTTTACTTTCGTATACGCCCATTCGCTGGAAGACATGGCTCACTCCCACTCATTAAGAGACATAGCTTCCTCCCACTCACTGGAAGATGTCTTATCACAACATATACTTGTTGTTTGTTAGAAAGAACTTGGCATTTAGTTTGTCTCAACTTTTTAGTTTGACATCTGCCTCAAGTGTTGCCTAAACAACATGTTAGGACTTAGCACACTGTGTTAAAACTTAACTTAGTTTTAACTTTATGGAAGAAGATCACCTATTCCACTATCTTCCAACACTATCCACATGGTTTGGATAAGGTTACATTGCTCAAACCAACATAAGTTTAAGCAATGTTGTTCTTTCTATGCTTGATAGCATAAACCTCTTGTATCCTTCAGTTGCTTCAGCCTCTAAATGCTGAAGACTAGGTGGTAGGATGTCCCTGACATTTAATTCTTCTTGAATGAAAGAGATTTGAGAGTTTTTAACTCCATAGATATCTCTATTGAGCTTGTCTTCATAAGCTCAGTCAAATAGACTTGGTCATAATTGGTCACTTAGACGATTATGGTATACAAATCTTATTTGTTCAAATAAGACAAAGGATAATTAGATAATAAGTTCACTAGTTTCATGTTCAGGAGACAACTATGTTGACTCCCATCCCAATCATACTAGTTAGCTTATCACCCTTTTAACCACAGTCTTCATTTGAACACTTTCCCCTTTGGATTTCTAGACGCATTCCAGAAAACTCCCACTCAATCAAAGAGCAGTTATATTAACAGGATAATAACACATTATCATCTAACTGGCATGAATGTTCAAGAAAACAAGAAGAGAATATATTGAATTCAATTCTATAAACTAACAGAGAATTTAATCGTAAATTCAATGGGAAAAAACAAGAACATTAAAAAATTTAAGCCTCATATCATTGTCTCTTAACTAGGTTCTCCTTCTCATAGGCCCTTCTGACCATATTAACTCATGTAGCATCTAGCTATAATGTCAAGCTCCTCTTTGCCATGTTTACATCCACTCATTTGGATGTATTTGCAGCATACCTCCCACTTGATGAGATGATTCTCACATCTCTATCTCTCTTGTCCTTTGTCACAACATATGTGATAAAAGGTTGAATTTTAGAAGTCATTGCTTCAATCCAAGTGGATCAATGTGGTTAGAAGCATGGGAAGACTTATTATTATTCAATAATCATTGAATAATTTTAAGTTGCTGTAATTTTTCAGGTTTTATCTCTAAGAGTTTGAGTCAAGGTTGGATAGGATTTTATATTCAAAAACTCATTTGAATAATCCCTTACTTTTAAAGAATCTTTCAACATTTAACCTTATGTTGCAGCTGAAATTAATCTTAAAAGACAAGCCAACATGTCCCAAAAAATAATAGAACCAACATTGATTCAATTCCAACATTTTTGGGAATCTCTAAGTACATATAAGCACCTTTTTGACTCAAATCATATCCAAACGCACTTTAAATATATGCAAATTATATATCAAATTGAAGCTCTCAAATTTAGGGATTTTTAGGAACCAACCACGTCTCAATTGGAGGCCCCACGCGCTCTCACGCGCCCCTAGAAGGCGTCTGGATGGAAAAATCCTGAAAAATTGGAAAATTCCAGAATTTGCCACTCTCGGCGGTGACGCGTGACGTACACGCGCCGCCTTGCGGCCACCGGCCGGCGAAACGCGCCGGCCCAAACGACTCCACGCGCCGCCCTCTCTCCGACGGTGCTTGCCACGTGTCAAATGGAGACCCCAGTGAGCCCCACACGCCGTGTGTCCCTTTTTTTTTGTCAACAGTCAACGGATGACTGTTGACCGTTGACCGGTCAACGTTGATTGGTCAACCGTGACCAGTCACCGCTGACGTGGCGCTGGCGTGTCAGTGACGTGTTGATGACGTGTCTCGGTCAACATGGATGGTCAACGGATGATGTGGCCTCGTTGACCGAGTCTGACGTGGCATTTGACGCTGACGTGGCGTTCCGCTCATTGGCTCCACGTGTCAGTAGTTGACCGATGACATGGCGTTGACTGCCACGTCATCATCTTCAACCTCCAGCCAGGTCAACCCGACCCGGTTGGAGCTCCGACGGACCATCGCGACCCGCCAACTTCGGGAGGCCATATCTCCCTCGTTTTAGCTCCGTTTTTCGCGTTCTTGGTGTCGTTGGAATCGTAGTTCAGCAAACTACAAATCCATGGCATTTATTTGATCTTAAAACCTCTTTTTCATTGATCAAATCACGAGTGAAGTTGCGGCGGCGACTAACGACCCGCGAACTTCATTCCTTTGTTTCTTCCTCATCCGGACTCCATTTGACGCGTTCTAAGCATCGTTGGAATCGTCTCTTCAAGATCTACTCATCCATGTCCTTACTTTGGGCAAAAACACCGAGTTTTAAACACCCAATTTTTCTCGACGTTGTCGGCGCGACGTAAAACGACGTGGATGTGTATCCTCTGGGTTTAAAAGGCTCTTCTAACCTTTAAGGAGTTAAAGCTTTTCGTTTTTGAATCCACATAGGTTCCAAAAAAATCTCCTTTAATAAGATCGAAGAGATGAGGAGAAGAGAAGAGAAAACGTATATGTATATATATATACTCATGCGTACGCATATATATATATATAATAGTCAGAGGAGCAGAGACAAAAACATTGTGTACAATCATATGAAACCAAAATATATATATACATGCGTGAGGCTTTTGAATTAACTGGGAGTATCATCTTCTTTTGGTTCATGCGTATATCAATATGAGAACAAGGTGTTTTTGTGCATCAAAAATAATTTCATATTGACACCCCAAAAAGATATTGTTGTACACATTCGTAGGAAAAATTGAAGCAACATATATTTTATCATCATATAATCTCATATATATGATTGCACAGCAGAAATAAAAAATTGAGATATAAACAAAATTATATCATACTATTATTCACATAGAATAAATCACAGCCTCAAGGATCAAATGGCTCTGATGCCAATGAAGGAAAAATATTATTATTTAACTAAGAAGGAGATTAGGCGTACCTGGACGAATCCATGTTCGGATCCGGGTCAAAGCTCCAATACTCCATACTTGTGCCCACACAACTATTAGACTACTAGAGCCTAATTGTGATTTGCACAGCAAATCACCAGAACCAGAAAGATGGTAGAAGAGAAGGGAATTGCCAGAAAACTCAATGGCGGGGCTAATTGCAATTGAGGAGGCACACCCTATTTATAGTGGTTTATGGAGGCCACTAATTAGGAAACGTGTGCACTCCTTCTTGCCCTCCAAGACAGGAATTAATTGTCTCTAAATTAATTCCCTAATTATGGTGATTTGTTCCTCTTTTAACAAATCCATAATTATTGCTAAATATTCCCAAATCTGCATCTTATGCTGATTTTATTCTTATTTGATTAGGCTACTTATTTCCTAATCAAATAGTCCGGCCCCATCAAGGGCGGACTTGGACCCAAAGTCCAACATATATAATATCTTTTATTTAGATATATAACTGCAGCACCCTTTGCTATATTCATTTTTTTTATCTCTTTCTTCATATAATATCTTCTGCACAATAAAATAGGATATAAATATATTTTATATCAAGATTTTTTTATCCTAAACTTAATTAAAAGATAGAAAATATATAAAATATAATTAAATAGGTATAAAATATTAATCAATTTAATCAATTATGTCTTAAAATCTATCCTATTTAATTATAAAATATATATTTATCAACAATTAACTGCTACAAATGTTAAAATTTGTAGCGGTTAAAGCCTCAACCGCTACAAATTTGTAGCGGCAAGCTACGCGCCAAGTGGCGCAACAGATTAACAACGTTTTTTGTAACGGTTAAGTATAAATGACCGCTACAAATATGACTCGCAATTCCCGCCAAAAGTTGTAACAGTACCTTTGTAGCGATTACTAAACTATAACCGCTACAAAGTTGGTGCCACTTGGCGCCAAAAAAATGCGCCAATAGTGTAGCGTATATTTGTAGCGGTTTAATAAATTAAACCGCTACAAAATATGAAAGGTCGCGTATTTGTAGTGGTTATAGATTTATAACCGCTACAGAATTCGAAAGGTTTCTAAATTTATAGCGGTTTTGTAGCATAACCGCTACAGAACTTCAAACGTTTTTGTAATTTGAAGCGGTTATTTAATTTAATATCAAAATAACAGAAACAAATGATTATATTTTTAAAAAAAAATTCTTAATTTTTGTAGCGGTTATTAAACCGCTACTAAATAATACGTCCGGTTCAAACTGAAATTAATTTTTTTGGCGGGAATTTTGAATTTTGATGAAATTAGTAGTGGTTCTAGAACCGTTACTAATTTCAAAAATTTCCTATTAGTAGCAGTTCTTAAGCAGCTACAAATGAGAAAAAAAAATTTCATTTTTCTTTTCCCACCTTGAAAATTTTCTTTTTGTTATTTGTAGCGGTTATATAACCGCAACAAATATCCCAGAAAAAGCTTATGGCTTGTGGTGATGTTGTAGCGGTGGGATTGAACCGCTACTAATGTTATTTTGCTTGAGTAGCGGTTTTTTATAACCGCTACAAACGCGCTTGCAACATGAGAATTAGTAGCGGTTTTATAAACCGCTACTAATGTTTCTTGTAGCGGTTAAAACCGCTACTAATGACTATTTTTAACCGCTACTAAATCACATTTTTTTTGTAGTGAATAATTTTGCCTTGGAAGTTTTTCAGGGAGCAATTTTGCCCCGGAAGTGTCAAAAAGGAGTACTTTTGCCCTGATCGTTATCCTAGTTGCTTTTGACCATCAGTTAACCAAATATACTAAGTTAGTAGTCCATATGTCATTCACGTTATTTTTATTAAAATGTAAATTTGCGTTGGAAATCCATATGTCATTTGCTTCATCCTTTTTGAAAGTTAGATTTAAAACTTTCGGGGCAAATTTGCATCTTAAGAAAAATACCGTTATTAACATGTGAATTATCAACTCAGCATATTTGGTTAATTAACAATCAAAATTAATTGGGATAACGGCTAGAGCAAAATTGCTCCATTTTTTACACTTCTAGGGCAAAATTGCCCCTCAGTGAAAACTTCCAGAACAAAAATGCCCCTTAACCCTATATATATTCAGGCAATTCAATTTATTTCCTTTTTCATATCTGTATTCATGTAAATTTTTTCATTTCTTCATTTCGTATAAGAGATTCATCATCCTACTGTCTTATTTTCAATAACATATTTACATTTATTTATATGATAAAATTAGAGGAAATATTAACTGTGCATGTTGCTAATCATAATAGAAAGATTTAATAGAGTTTTATGTCGGGTTGTCGAGGACCTAGCACAACCCCCTTCTTTTTGTCCAGGCTTAAGATCGGGTATAAAACACAGTCAAAGTTTATAACATGATATCATATCATTCGTATAACCAACCCCATCTAAGAAAATAATATATTGTTTACATGTGCTGGAGATTAAGTCCATGCACTTTTTTGTAATTAAACGTGTGATAGTTGGGTTTCTAATTAATTAAGCTTATCCCCTATTTCTTATTTTCGTTTTCATATCGTCCATGTGCTGCTTAATTAGGGGCTTGTGTTTTTGACTAATTATCATAGTTCATGAATCCGGACCGGACCTGTTGGTCCAGCCTGAAAACTAGTGAACCGACTGGTAAACCAATCTAGGTCACTATTTAATTTTTTTTTATATTTTCTTTAAAATTTCATATTAATAAGTCTAAGATCCTCAATTTCTCACTGGTTTTGTCTCGATCTAACCCACTAACCCTTAACCCAGTACCCCGGCCGGTTTAGTGCCTAGTCTGGGGTCATGAACCTTGCTAATTATAAGCGTTTGTGTATTTAAAATTGTATGTAATTCAGGCTCATCTCTATCTTTTCATTTTGGATATTTGACAATGCAAGTTTTTCCGTGTAATCATCAGATTAATTTTTTATTTCGCTCGCTTGCATTTCCATTTTTCTACATAGATCAACATCCATACATGTTAACTGTATTGCCATTTGTTACTTTTGGTTAAGTTGTATCCAATATTATTTTTTCAGTAACACTTAGTATTAAATTAATTTTTAGTTCATCCAACACCCTATTTTTTTCAGTAGACCTAATGTTTTAAAGTAATTTTTTTTATGCAATGTTGCATTTAAAGTATTTTTCTCAGAAGTAGTGGACACTGCAAATTTAGAATATTAAATACTACTAAATGATACTTTAGGAAATTAGATGCGCCAAAAATTAGTTTAAAATACAGAGTGCTGTTGAAAAAAATGTTTCAAGGTGCTGGATTATACTTAAAGCTTTTTCTATTTTGTTTACAAATATATCTTTATTAATTAATGTACCATTGTAGGAGTTTGCTTTAAAAGATAACAAAATAATTATATTTAAATTTCTTATATGAACTGTATAATACTGGGTACGGAATCTTTTATATATATATTACTGTACAAAACAATTTCTGACGTAAGCAAACACGTCAGCGTGACACTGAAAGCAAGATAGTCAAACAATTTCTAGACCTAAGATCTGTTTCACAAAGAAGAAGAACATTAGTAATATTTTATATGTAGAAGAAGCCAACAAGGTAAGGATATATCTTTGACTCGCCTTAGTTGACATACATATGAAATTAAAAAGCTTTGTTCACATACATTTCTAACTGAATGACGTCACTTAACCAAGATCAGATATGGATCCTACAGTAAGAAAATCACTATGCACTAATTTTACATTAAAATAATTAATTAACAAAGTCTGAAGTTGGATGATTATTCAGGTCAAAATAGAAAAAAAAGTTGGATGATTGTTTGGTTTACTAGCTAACCTATAGGAATTTAATACATAAAAACTTTGAATCTTATCTTTTTATTTCTGGCTGCCATCTTCATACATACATATATTTCCTTTAATTTAGGTTTACTATCACCTATTTCCTCATTATTCACACTACTAATTCCCACATTTCAACTGAAGAATTTTGAGTTTGTCAGTAGTACTATGTATAAGTATAACCCATGTGCTTTTAGTTCTCACACACCCCCATTAAGAGTATCATGGTTTATCTGCTTTATTTGTTTTAATTTTTTTAGTCATCGATTTTATTTATATATGGTTGACACGCCTAAATTAATTTTGTAACCAAGTACCAAAGAAAATTTGTTGAAAAATCATTCATTGCAAAAATTTAATGCCCAAAAGAATAAAGACTACGCAACTTATTTTTAATTAGTTATGTGCTTAAATGTCTTTCGTTTTAGACATAATTAAATGTGCGTTGCATATAACTAAATAAGAGTTATGCACCCTTTGAAAATATATTATACTTGGGTCCTTAAACAAATTCCTAAATGTCTTTGGCTTTAGACACTATTAAATTTTGCAGTGAATGATTTTTTTCAACAATTTTTTAATTTGTGTGAGTTAAGTAGGAAGTGAGTTTAATTAGTTAGTTGAAGGCAAGGAAGTTAGAAGGTGGGACAAATTAATTAGGAGGGCCATAGAAACTTAATTTGGGAGACAAAAACTAAGTCGCCTTCCAATACTTTAACCATTAGAAAACGACACAAGCTCATCATTTTGCCATTTTTTAACTCCTAATTATAATATTATAACGCATCAATATATATATTCAAGGGCTAGAGTTACTTGTCATGTTTTAACTGATTTCATCCCACACTATTTTTCTTTTTTCAAAAAATAAAAAAGACTCTCGTAGTCCACTTAGTTAATTAACTATTGTTAGTTATAAAGGTCAGTATTTTATTCATGTCGGTTAAGGAGGATATATAGGTCTCGTTATTAGTAGATAAGTTTGAGGAAATTAAAGTAAGGTAGAGAAGTTTCATGAAAGATAAGATGACATTTCTTGGAGAAGCAGCAAGAGATCAGAGTAGAAGAAGAAAAAGGTTTTTCTTGGATGTTTCCATAAGAAATTAAGTGAGAAATTAATGATCGAGGATAATTGTTGGACTTGGGAACCATAATACTATCGGTCATTAATATAAGAGTTAGTTGACTAATTTGAAGAAATTAAGAAAATTAAATAGATTACTTAATTACTACATGTGTTACATGATATCTCCGAAATACTTATGTCTATCATTATATTATATATTAGTTTATAAATTACACAATTTTTTTCAGAAAAAAATGATGAATATAATATATAAAATGAAAAAAAAGGTATTATATTTAGCACCAACATTCACTTTTAAACTAGGTCTTATATTAAGAACCGTAGGTAGTATTACATTTATAATCTAAACTAGAAACATGCCTTGTACCAAATCTGAAATGGGCTGGTGTTCATTGTGTTATGAATAGTTTTTGTACTTTTATTATGTTTAAATATATGGATTATACTAATAAAACCAATAGATGTGCATGTTCAACGAAGAAATAATGGATGCTTAATTTATTTAAAGCCGGATTGTTAAAAGGTGGTGGAAGTTACTACAAGACCCAAACTTTGTGTTGTGAAACATGGCATTGGCTAATTCCAAGCCAAGGTGTTAGAATTTATTTATATATACGTGTAAGAACAATTACTTATGTATTTGACACTAAATGAATGTAATTAGATGGGCAAATTGGTTTGGAGAATAAATTTTTGGACCGGACGTTAGTTGGATCTAAATATTAGTAATTCTTGGGCATGCGTGTTGAATAATACTCCCTCCGTTCCTTTTTCATAAAAGGGAAAATTGTCCATAAATATCTCATTAGAAATTTATTTATCAAGTGAGATATTCGTGTGCAAACAATCTTCCCTGTCTGCAAAAGATCTTCCCTTGTGTTCAAACAATCTTCCCTGTATTCAATATATCTTCCGTATGTGACATTTCCTTATGTTCGAACAACCTTCCCTTGTGTGTATGAGTAGGGTCCCATTTGGCAAAAGTTTCCAATGAAATATTTATGAGCAATTCTCCCTTTATTTTTATTTTTATTTTTTTTTAGTAGCACCCTACTGGATGCAGGCCGGGATCGAACCTGGATGTTTAGGTACTGAGGCCTCATGCCTTACCAACTGCACCATAGTGCGCTAGGCACAATTCTCCCTTTATTAAAGCTCTACAATTAAATTACGCTTTAGAGAGTGAAGAGCTTAATATAGTATTTCCTAATAATACATATGGTCTTAAATATAAGATCTAGTTGATTTTTCTTGGAAAGATTAAGGAAGCTAAATAAGTTCTTTAATCATATTATATATTATATATAATTATATATATATATATACACACACATATAAGTTTATAAGTTAGACGATTTAGTTTGAAGAAAAAATGATAAATATAAATACTTTAAAATAAGTTAATTAACTTCCTTAATATTCTTAAAAAAATTAACTAGATCTTATATATGTAGGACCGAAAAAAGTACTTTATTAGTAGTTGATTTAAAATACATCTCATCTTTATATATATCTAAGTTGACAAAGTCACAAGTCGTAGGCTGCTTTTTGGAGAGCATCTGGTCAATCATATTATCCAACCATGGAACTTGACCTCATGCTCATGTTTCACACAAACCCACTTCCTTCCCAACATATATACATGTTACTTGTAATATCCCAAAATGTATTCAAGGGCTAAATGTACATAATAGATGGTGATGAGATTAATGACAGAATTACTTTTGAAAATTTTGTTATGACTTTAGTCAAGTTTCACATGCAAAATTGGCAATTAAATATTATATTGCAAGATGAGATTTTACAAGATCTTCTTCTTCTTCAAAGGGCCATGACTTATGTATGACAAGAGGAAACAATATAGGCTATTACATATGATATGTGAAGGCAATTTGACTAAGTTGTAAAAGATAATGACTAAGTCAACAATTTCAACTAAAGAAGTAATATTTGAAGAGTTGAAATTATGATAAATTGAAGAAGCCCTTTTGGCTATTCCAAGGGCTATATTCGCATGACATGAGGGAAAGAGAATTAATATCATACACTTCATCTTTTCCATATGAAAAGTCAATAAAAGTGGTTAGGGATATAAGCGAAAAAGAGAGAAAGTATTATCCATATATTTTCTCATCTTTCTCAAACTTTTCGTCCAAGAATTCTAAAGGCAAGAGAGGTGAGAAAATTAAAATTGAAGTTATCTTATATTTATCATCAACTTTTACCAAGAAGGAATAATTATTCACCACACATATTCTTTATTTCTTTTGGCCCACTTTCGGTCAAATATTAAGGGCCAAGGAAAGAGAATTTCCGAATGCATTCACTCCCTCTCATTTGTCTCAAAGTCGGTTTGCAGCAACAAAAACGTAGAGGAAGAAAAGCAAGGTTTCAAGGTGAGCTTAATCTTGATTTTTCACCTTCTTAACCTCATCTATGGCTCAAGTGACCTTCATGAAACTTGTTCCCCTCTTCCTTAGCTTCATTTCTATGGTTTTTTTTTTTTGAAGAAGAGGAGTTTTCAGCCACCTTGCAAGAACAAAAGGTGAGAATCAAAGAAAGAACTTAAGGAGAAGCAAGAGGTGAGTATTAGCATCAATTTGAGCTATTGGTTGTGTTGGTTGAATGAGTATTTTGGCATGTGTAAATCTGCCCTGATTTTGGCCAAACAAGGTTTTGGGTAATTCATGATGGTTTGGTTGTGTTATTGGTGGTTTATGATGATTGGAAACCATTTGACATAAGTTTGATGCTGAAATTGGAAGTTGGTAATTGTTGGAATTTATTTTGAATTTTCTACCAAAACAGGACATGGAGAATGAGTAGGAATTTGTTAATTTTTATGTTACCATTGTGTTCTACACGAAAAACTATGTGTGTAACACCCCGAATTTTGAGACTCGAGGCTAGAGAATAAGCCTGAGATTAGTGGATTGCTAAGCCCCGGTTTAGCAAGATCCTAAATTGTGATTAGGGTTTAATGACTACAAAAGTGGACGTGGTTAGTGATTAATGAACCCTTTTAGAGAATATAAAGTGGATTGTAGTCGCTTGTGTTATGAGCAACGCCAAAACCCTGTATTTGAGTTCAATTGTGGATTAACATCCAAATTGACTTAGAATAGAGGGAGGAATTGAATGGGATATTGTGATGGAAATGGTGTCATGTTGTGGTATTTAATCATTGGAATTGATTTAAATTGGATTGGACACATTGGTTGCAAAAAATTGGAAATGCTGTCCAGTGTGAATTCTGTCTGGGCAGTCTTCTCGTGTGGATGTTTTGACTAGGAAAATGATGTCAGAAAATTATGAAAATTTCCAATCTTGAAGTTCACATCCCAAGCTTCAAAATGGACATATAATTTGTGCCATTTCGTTTTGGGAACTGGGAGATATGACTGTCCAAAGTTTGAGGTCGAAAATGGACTCTGTTTTGGGGCAGTGATGAAATTTGTGTAATTCTGGAATTTTGTGGTGATTTCTAGTAATGGATCATATTTTTCCAATGAAGAGGACTTAAATACCTTTCATTTGGCTTTGGGATCACCTCATTTTGATTTTTCTAGAATTAGTTATGATTTTGCAAAGATTGGGCAGAAAATCTGCCAGAAAATCCGAAAATGCCAATTTTGGGAATTATGACATCAGCATAATAAAACATGACATCATCCTAATATTAAAGCACCTTTTCTTCATCTTCCTTCCTCCAAACCGACGCCATTCTGCAACAGAAATAAAGAAAAAGGGTTGAGAGGGTTTTGGGAGAAAAGGAGAAGAGAACTCGCAAGGTAAGCCGATTTCTCCGATGATCTAGCTCCTAACGCGTATAACTCCGATCCTAAGCTACTCCTTTATGTTCTTTAAGGTTTGGAAGCTCTTTCTTTGGTGTTAAAACAGCTAGGGTTTCAGCCAAGATAAGGGAAAAGCCAGAGGGAGCTTGAGGTAACTTCCAAACTCTTGTGTATTGACTATTCTAGCTGCTGTGGGCAATTTAATCGGTGAAATTTCGCCGGATTGCCATTGGTTTTAATTTTTGGAAATGGGTATGTGGGGCTGTTATGCTGCCCAAATTGGTACTAAATGGTAGTTGTAACCTAATAGAATAGTCAATAAAGTGGTTAGGAGTAGAAAGGAACGCGTTTACGGAGCCGAAACCGAAAAACCCCAATTTTCCCCTTAAAACCCATATATTTCGGCCAGCATTGTAAATGGGTCTTAGAGTTGGATTTTCAATGATTTGATGATTCCATTGGATTCAGTGGGCGAAAATAGGTGGGGTTACAGTTGGGCACTTTTTCGGAAAAGGCCGAGAAAGCATAATTACGGAAACGCCCCTAAAACCCTAAAAGTAGGGCTGCCAAGGGCAATTTCGTAATTTGACATTGAATTTGATAATTCCGAGTCGGGAAATGGATTCCTTGGGCGAAAATATGTAAGAATAGCCCATGTCAAAGTTTCAAGAAAAGTACAGCCGGACCGGGTACGGCGGGGCCGGGCCGGGTCCCCGGGGGTATTTTAGTAAATTTTCAATATAGCCTCATATAACCCCCAGAAACACTATGGAAGTGTCTAAATGGTACATTTGACATTGTAGGATCGAATGTGAAGCCCCGAGTTGCTGGCACGCAAATCGAGGAGAAAAGACTGGAGGTAGGGGACTTACCTTACTTGCATGTATTTGATATCTTTGCTTGTGTAGTGATGTATGTGATTGCTTTACTTGATTGTGTAGAGCATATTTGAATAAATGAAGCTCTGTTTCTGTTTTGCTGTGGCCATAGTTTTGTTACATGAAACATTGAGTATGCAAAAATGTCATTATGGGGCATGCATCTAGATAAAGCTAACATGTCATACACATAGCATCTATCATGCATGCATTATGGTATCTGTTTCCTACTGAGATTCTCTCGAATCTCACCCTCCCCTACCAACAATTTAGACAGGGTAGGTGGATCGAGGATGGAGTAAGCAATCAAAGGCGACGGGACTCGTTCGGGTTGTAATCTTGTGATAGGTGGTTATCAATGCATGTTTAGGATGAGTATATTTGGTTATGTATTTGAAATGAGTTGTTGGATATTTGTATATGTATGAGAAAGATTTGTGTAATCCCCATATGAGGGCTTGTATGGGCGAATGTGCCCTATAAAGCTCGAGTTAATATATGGAAACTGGGATTGCCGGGATTATTTTTGTGTACTCTGATTTATTATGAATGTGATGTTCCACGTAGTAATTGTATCCGAAAAGTGATTATGAGACCAAGTTTATAAATGATTTCGAAAGGTAATTGTGAAAACCCCGTCTGGTAGATGGGTTTGTAATTTGTATTTGTTTCTTATTGGTCTCTATTTCACTTTAATTGCGTATTTCGGATATAATTACGGCAGGGGGTTACAATGTGGGAATAGCCCAGGGTTGTGAATTTTGGGTCATTGAAACTCAAAGTGTAAATATGGGTTTTCAACCTGAATAGAATTCCAACAAGGTACCTTATTAGTATGATGTTTTTGGATAATCAAATGATCTCTAAAAATTATGAAACTTTCTAGTCTTAAATTTCACATTCCAAGCTTCAAAATGGACATATAATTTGTGCCATTTCGTTTTTTGAGCTGTGAGTTCTGGTTGCCCAAAGTTTGATGTCGAAACTGGACTTAATTCTGGAGCAGTGTGGGATTTTGTGTAATTCTGGAATTTTTTGGTGATTTCCGGTAATGATTCATATTTTTCCAATGAAGAGGACTTCAATAGCGTTCCATAGGACTTGGGATCACCTCATTTCAATTTTTGTAGAATTAGTTATTATTTTTCAAAGTCTGGAGAAAATTCTGGCAAATTTGGTCCCTTATGCGAAAATTGAAGATGTAATGGCATAATGTAGTATTGTTGAACTTTGAGGTTATGAATTGGTCTTTGAGGTTAATTGACCACTTTAACTCCTTAGTTGATTTGATTAAATGTCCCTAATGATAACCAACTTGAGTGTTTGAATTAAAGAATTAGATTAAGTAATAACCTGTCATTGAAATTCTAATTATAGGATTTGACATTTGCCCTGCACGTGATAAACCAGTGCCAGTGCACGAGCGGAAAGAACAAGGTAGTGACTCTTTCTTTTATTCTGTGTATGATGCCTTGCATGTACGTCATTTCATTAAATATGCCGTGATGTAACATTGCCGTTGTTGTGCTGTTGTGAAATATGCCGTTGTGAATGCAGCGAAAGCTGTTGCAGAAATGCCGTTATGTTGTTGTTGTTGTGATTTGCTTACATGTTTTATGATTGTACTTGTTATAAGTGAATTGTTACTACTGAAATTCTTTTGAATCTCATTCTTTCCAATGACTAACCTACAGCAAGGGCAAGTGGTTCAAAGGAAAAGCAAGTGATGAAGGGTGGTTAGAGCTCCTAGCTAGGAGTTTTAATTTTGGTAGTTGGTTGTCATATTTTGTTGGGGATTAGTTGCACATGTTGTATATTGTGAATAATCTTGTGTAATCCTCTATATGGGAAACTAAGCGTTGTAAACCCTTTATTAAGTAACAAAACCTGAGCGTTGTCGGAAAGTTTTGGTTGCACTCTGATATGTATGACTGAAACCGAATTGGATAGACCAATTATATTCGAGAAGTGAATATGAGACCACACTAAACAAGTTTTGGAAAAATTTTAAATTAACCACTGGTCTCTATTTCAAATTAATGACGTATTCTCGAACTATAAATTTGGCTATTAAGGTAGGGGTTACATTACTTCCCAAATTTTACATATAAATTAAGAATAATATAACTTTTCCTACTTATTTTTTTTTTCAATTATCAATTTAATCCCTCAATTTTGACTTGTATGAGAATTGAGATAAAATTCAAAGATTAAATTGATAATGGAAAAAAATTAGAAACTAAATTATATATGAGATATTCCGTGACCCTAAGTAATTGTCACTTGTGCGGTTACATTTATATTTATATATATATATATATATATATATATATTTGTGTGTGTAGAACATATATGCTGAGTTATAGTATCAAGAAAGAGGAACATGTTACTCCTCCAATTTTAAACGTATAACCTAATTTATAGTTCGGAAATATTGTTATACTTTTGAATGAGTATGCGTGTGCTGAAGATTTTGAATGGGATGGGAAAAAAAGGAAATAATAAAAAATGGATAGACTGAGGCAAAGTGTGATGGTAACTTGGTAAGTACTCCCCCTGAACGTTAATATAATTCAAATTAAATCACAAAGTGGGACTTAGATTAAATACCAAATGAGTAATAAATATATGAAGCAACTTGAAATAGCAAGAAAGCTAAATAATAAATAGAAAGCAAGTTGAGGAGGAGCTGGTGCTGACTGAATTAAAATGCCAGCAAAAAGCTGCTTCATCAGTTTTCTTCGCCGCCGCGGTGGCAAGTCTCATGCCTTCAATTCCTTCCCACCTAATCTTTGAATTTTTACCGGGAAAATTAGCCTGCTTATAACTTAGTAATTAAATTTTGACCCGATACTAAATGTTTGTTTGGGATCACATTTAGGGTATTCAAAAGTGCTAATTCAAGTCAATCGAGACAACTTCTCTTATATACTTATCTCATATACCGTAAATCATGATTAAGTTTTTAAAGGCTTCAATCACGGTTCCAAATAAGTACTTAGTTTCTATAATTTTGACTCAGTTGAAACACAGTTCCTCTTAACTGACTGTAACCTAGTGATAAGAGACCGAATAAGAGAATTTAGAAGGATAAAAATTAAAAAGATAAATATTTCTTAAATTATGAAATCAAAATCTTCTAATCTCATATTGAAATAAAGAAAAGAATAAATCTTTAATAGAAGAAGAGCCGGAATCTTAACCCATCAACTAATAAAGCCCAAGGAGAATCTCTCATAATCAAAGAAGAAATTCTCTAATAATGAGACTCAATATTTATAGATCAAAAGAATAACCATTACTCCTGAAAATTTGGGACCACTAACCATAATTTAAAGAAAATAACATCCTTGAATACATTTAATTTAATAAATAAAATATTTTGATTCAGCAAATAATTCTAACTAACTCCACCTAATCCTAATCATTTCCAAACTTGGTACTCTATCACCCAGTCTCCATATTTTTAACGATTTCAAAATTTGGTCCCTAAATTTGATGAAATATATACTTTTCCCCCCTGAAATTTAATGACTAAATTATAACTGATGAGTCAGAACTACTACAACGACAAAATGATTAATTTTCCCAATTTTATAATAACTATAATTATTATGGATATGCCACCTTCTTTATGTTTTTTATATAGCCACAAGCAACAAAAAGGGACGACGTAACCGAAGACGCTAGGTTGACACCAAATTCGCCTCCATTCCACTCCTATTATTTTGTTATGATCATCAAACATCAAAATAATAAATTAATAATAATTCCATGAAGGGTAAATATAAACCAGATATATCCAAACGACCCAAAGCAAAAAAACGATACTATACAAAAGGGATTCATTTGTAATTGCCTTTGAGTTACAAAATGAATGAAAAAGTCAAAGGAGAGATTTGAAAGCTGAAAGGCCACACTACTAGTGCTATTGACAATGGCGGTGCCTGTCCAACGTTAGCATTGACTAGGGACTTGATTGAGACACATGAGTGAGAGAGGATCATTTCACTACAAAAAAAAAAGATATTTTGTAGCGGTGCATTTGTAGCGGTTATATTAAACCGCTACAAATTATAGCATTTGTAGCGGTTTTTATCTAAACCGCTACAAATTTGTAGCGGCAAGATATTTTGTAGTGGTTTTCGTAACCGCTACTAATCTAGTTTGTAGCGGTTAGAACCGCTACGAATACCCATTTTTAACCGCTACTAAATCACGTTTTTTTTGTAGTGTTTGTCCCTCACGATTTAGAGTTTGTACACAAATGACACACTTCCAACAACACACAAATCCAATCCCTCTTCAGCTTGAACAGTTTTTATGTCGTACCTCGGCAAACAAGCTTCAAAATTAAGGAAGTTTATGTCAACCTGCGCATACAAGAGATTAGGAAGGATTAGGTAACATGCATGTGGCCAATAGTTTCTACATCATGCGTCAATAAAAGTCAGTGAATCACTAATAGAGACACATGGATCACATTTTCCTACGTATGAAACCAAAACCCAAATCAGTACAGGCTCATTCTCAATCATTTTCATACCACCTTTCACATTTCAATTCTTTGATATGTGAGATTTCTGTTGGGAAAAACTAATTTTATAGTTCATTGACTATCCTCCCAGGATTTAACAAGGAGCTTTGTACTTAAAGCCTTTTGGGCTCGGAGCCCCATTGTCCTTCCCAAAAAGACCACGGGCCCTAAAAATAGTATGTTAAGAACTTCTAGTTAAGAAAGCAGGACCTTGAAATACATTGTACATATATGCAGCCTAGCTGATGAAGATTGAGCATTTCAACATATGGGAAAATGACACATAGGTCCCAAGGAAGAGAAATAATCACAAGCAGACCCCTTAATATCATCAAATTTCAAGGAATCATCTATTGTACGGTTGTAAATTGCAATGTATACGCCAACAACACAATTAAAGACGAAAAAGAAACAAATGAAGCCACTTCTTCACAATAGCTGTGTATGAGAAGGTCATACTCATATTATTCAGAATGACCAGTGACAGTGATCATATCCTTTATTTTTCGTCATTAGTCCTGCACACTCTATAATCTTGTCTATGTTAAATTCCCTTTACGGCCCCGTTATCAAACAATAAACTGTTACATTTTGATTCTATTCTAAGACAGCTCCTCAACTTTAAGATCCATTCCAGTAAGGATACTATTCCAACTGAGATAACTCCCCCATAGTGAACATCTTTTATCACAGAAATAGAGCATGCTACAGTACTAAGTCCTTTTATACATAAGACGACCAAGTGCTGATCGAAGTTGCCTTGACATTGAGTAATATATACATTAGCATGGTAACACTGAGTACACTGAGGAAAGAATGTCTACGTATAACAGAAACGATGAAAATTGTAGACAACTAAACCTTGTTAAAACTATAGCACAGCAGATTTATCTTCCATTTCAGAATAAAGCATTTAACAATCTTCATTGCGCATCCATATAGGTTTTTATGACATTGAGCACATGAAAAATAAAATAGATGATAACTCCAAGATTTTCAATCGAAATGTTCATATGATAACTCTGGTTGAGCAAAGTAAGAGCTGAAGTAGAATTTACCATCTGGAAAGGGGGAAAATATGACGTTTACTTACATATTTTCAAACTGTGAAGGTGGATAAAAGAATGAAATGCAACTAAAGAACCATTTCCCTCTAGGAGACAAGGAGAATTAGATTTAAATTAACAATAAGCTTTTTACAATGATCATTTCATCCAAATTTATAATTTTCAAATGACCAAAGATGGATAAACTAAGACTCCCCTTTAGTTGTACTATCCTTCTTCCCCATATTCAATCGCCAATAAGTATTAAGAACCACATTGTGATAGCCCTAGACCTTCCTAAAGTCCCTCACACTAACAAATAAGTTGAATATTTCGAAGGTCAAATTCGGTACTTCACAATTCTTGTCTTAATCTCCAGAGATTAACCATATAACAGTACAGACTTCAGATTATCCAGCATTTCAATAGCACTACCTAAAAGAAATTTATGACTCAGAAAGCAGGGGTTCGACTCACTTCCAGAGATAAAATTTCTTCCAAAATAATAATTAATAAAATCCTTTCGAGTTTTGGTTTGTGCATTGTGACTCATACCTATCAGTTTTGAGCATCCTTGTCTTGATCAAGGTTCCCAAACTTCTTCTTGAAGGAGTCCTGCCTCTGCATCCACATCATATGGCCCTACAAAGGGCACGCACATTAAGAGACAAAAGAATCGAGCAATTTTAGAGCGAGGAAGTGAGAAAACAAAAACATAAAGAAAACATTTTACTGCTTATCCTTTTTAACTACTACTCTAAATTATATTCCTCTTCACCGACCCATCATTTACTACAATCTATAATTCTGGCATGCATGCATGTGACTTATCAGGTTTATTTTTCATTATACTTTCATTCGGTCCTTAATTTTTAGAGAAAATAAAAAAGTTAAATAAATTACTTTAAAATATTTATATTTATTTTTTTTCTCAAAACTAATTTATTTGACTTATAAACTGATATATAATCTTATTATGCACAACATATATTATGATTAAATAATTTATTTATATTTCTTAATCTTTCAAAAATGTTAAATGGGTTTTATATTAAGAATCAAAGGGATAATTAGTTTCCTCCAATTTTAATTTTATATAAAATTTATAGCATTTGATATCATATCAATAAAAAATTAGTAATATAAGAACCAAATGGGATTTGGGGGAGGTACTCACATTTAATGCACAATGATATTTCAATTATCTCCAACACGAGAACACATTGGCCTAGCAAAAAATATCAATCACTAGGCATTGGTACTAATATAACGACTTGTTGCTTGTCAGCGATTAAACACAAGGTTAATTTGAGTTCAAGCCTATGAGAATGAAAAAAAAAAATATTTTGGCAGAGCCGTCCCAATTACGCCCGATAATGCTTGAATATAACCCAGAGAACAATATTAAAATAACAAAAAAACCGTCCATTATAGAACCCAAATGAATAGTTATAAGTTGAGCGGTTACCTTTGACTCAACCAACCCTAATTGCGAGTGACAGACTGGTCTACGTCCACACACACACACACACACCAAACAAGCAACCTCGTCTATAAATATTACACGCCTTCAAGCCTCCTAAACTTTCATAAGTTCACCCTCTTATCTCTCTTACCCATAACTTTTTCTTCTCTCTCCCTATTCTCTAATCACTTTTCTTCAATAATGAAGAGAGAAAGATCAGATGATCACAGCATCGCCATGGCTAACTGCTTGAGGATGCTTTCCGAGGCTGCGGCTTCCTTCAACTCCGTCTCGGCCGCCGCTGCCACCCGGGTCTTCGTCTGCAAGACCTGTAACCGCCAGTTCTCGTCCTTCCAGGCGCTCGGCGGCCACCGTGCCAGCCACAGGAAGCCGAGGATAATGGCGGGTGAGGATAGTAACAACAGCGACGATCTTCTTCTTCATGCTTCTTTGTCGTCTTCGTCACCGGCTAAGCCTAAAACTCATGAGTGCTCAATTTGTGGATTGGAGTTCACCGTAGGTCAGGCTTTGGGCGGTCACATGAGAAGACACAGAGCTCCAACATCTCATAATAATAATAATAATAGTAAGAACTCGTCGTCGTCGTCGTCAAGCGTAGAGTTTGATTCAGATACAGAGAAGAAGAAGAAAGAGAAGAGCAAAAGGGTTCCGTTTCTGGACTTGAACTTGACGCCGCTTGAGATCGATTTGAAGATTTTAGGGGTAAAAACGTCAAGTCCTTTGGTAGTTACACTTTAGTTATCTTCTATTCTTGTGAATGTCTCATATATATAAATATATAAAGGCGGTTCAGTTAGTTCCGTTTTCTTCTTTCTTTTATGTCTGTATTGTAAATTTGTTCATTTCGTATAAGACACCTGTCATCCTTCTGTGTTGTTTTCTTTTATGTCCGCGCGTGTTGCTGTGAAGGTTCATCAGGCTAACTAATTGATTTAGTTTGACTTATATAAATATGAATTAATTAATAGTCCATCTCTAATCCTCCCTCCTCTTGATCTTAATATAATATTTGGTTTGTAGATCTTATATTAAAGAAAAGAGGGACTATTATTTATACACAAGCTAACAATTTGATCAGCGTCAGCAATATACTACCTCCGGTCTTAAATATATAAGATCCAACTGATATTTTTAGAGATATTAAAAAAACTGATTAAATTACTTTAAAATATTTATATTTATTGCTTTTTCTCCTAACTAATAATGCACAATATATGATATGATTAGCTTATTTATTTAGTTTTCTTAGTCTCTCCAAAAATAAATCAATTGGGTCTTATATTTAAGATTGAAAGAAGTATATATATATCCAATGTGAATGTGTTGCAAGCACAATTTTAAAAGAGGGGTACATCAGCTTCCCTAACGGCTCCATTACGCAGCACTTCACTTAGTCTCTTAACTGATCAGAACCCTCTATTAGTAATTATTTTCAAAGTCATCATGTGCTCTCGCTCAAAAATTAGCACGTTGGATGCGAAAATCTCTTGAACTTATCAATTCTAATACTCTTTTCTGGGCCAGTATATATATATATATTTATATAACAAACATGTGTTCCTTTCTTATTAAAATCCCATTTTTCTCGGTGTGGCTTCCAATATTATTAAGAATAGAATAGGGATTAGGGGTAATGGAGATGTTGTTGACCCACAAGTAATGTTTTAAAAGCCGTTTTAAAAGTCGGACCAGACGTCGAACCATAAAGGTCCCTAAGTCATGGTTCGAACAGTTGAAACGATCGAGCTATTCGGTAAGACCGGTGACGTAATAATTAAATTTAAAAATATTATATATATATATATACACACACACACACACATATTACAATTAGTCTGTAGACTAATTTCATAAGAAGTTAATAAAGTCACAAAAAACCATTTAAGGAAGAACATTAAGTTAATCATCAACCTAACAAAATGTGCTAACAATAATGATTTCATGACTGTACTTGTCAAACATTGATGCTCTTGATTGATTCAAGCATGAATTTCTTGAAAAGTATTTGGACCACACCACTCTGGTTCTATTTATAAGTCCCTTATGACAAAAAAAATTGGTCATATTTATAAGTCCAGTTTCAGTATAATAAATGATGTTGTAACAATTTTACCCATATTTATTGTATGAATGAAGAAATAATTTAAAGATAGATAGAGAAGAAAGAGTTGAAAAGTACTCATTCATAAATGAGTGCATAGTTGTAAATTTACCCTATAATCATTGAGTTAACTACATCTTCTTAGTATGTAGAATTTAGTTAAAATGGACTTATAAATAGGACCAGAGTGGTAAATGTCATCATCTTCTTGAGGAAATGACCCAAAATCAAGACATTCAACTTCAATCTCAGTGCTTTCGATTTCATCCTTAGTTTGAGGATGAACCTCATTGTCTTTTTCTTCAAAAGCATCTTTATAAAATAGTTTGCAACAAACCAAATTATTAAAATTAGTAACATATAATATAAATAAAATAAAGTTACATGTCTAAAATTTATATGCCATTTTTTAAATTTTTTTTTAAAAAAATTTGTAGCAAAAGAAATTTTGAATTTTTATTGGGCCGGATGGATTTTGAAAAACCGGTCCAGTTTCCGGCACAAAAGAGCTCCATCAAAAAAATGGTTCAACGCATATATCCGGCTCGCCTCAGTGACGGCCGACGGTCCAACCAGTCCAATCCAGTTCTCTAAACGGTGCACACAAGTTTTCCACTTTCTGTAATTAAACGTGTGAGAGTTGGCGTCCTAATTAATTAGCTAAGCCACCTCTCCCCTATTCTTAATTATTTTCGTCTCATATAGTTATCATTTCAATTCGTTTTCAAATTTGTGACTAAGCGTTTATCTTCAAATTTGTAATCGAGACTCATCTCCCTATTTTTATTCATTTTGGATATTTCCGTGTAATTAATCATCTAAATGTTTCAACGCTTGTATAAAATATATTTAATTTTACATTTTTCTAGCTAGATCAATATCTATACATTTTAACTGTTTCGACATTAATTCTTTTTTCTTTTCTGATTTCGTTTACTAATTAATAAACACACCTTCATTAATGTACCATTGTAGGGGAGGTTGCTTGAAAAAATAAATTACTTATAAGAACTAAATAAATATTATATTTGATTCTTATATGAACTGTATACAGTGTATACGGCACCATATATTAACTGGCTACACAACAATTTCTATAGTCAAACAATTTCTAGACGTAAGATATGTTTCACAAAGAAGGTGAACATTAATATTTTATATAGAGAAGCAGCCAAGAAGGATCAATATATCTTTGACTCGCCTTAGTTAACATCTATAGATGAAATTAATTAGCTTGTTCACATCACAAACTGAATGACGTCACTTAACCAAGAGCAGATGGATCCTTGTACTAAAATCACTAAATCACTTAACCAACATCTCACAATCATAGTAAGAACTCATCATCAAGCATAGAGCTTGAGAAAGATTTGCCTATTTGGAGATTTTAGGGATTACGTATCGTTACACTTTAGTTATCTTCTATTTATTCTTGTGAATCTCTCTCTCTCACTCACTCACTCACGCAACGTCAAGGGATTTTGCCCTGAAAATTTTCACCGATGGGTAATTACTACAAAAAAATGGTATTTTGTAGCGGTGATATTGTAGCAGTTACAATTAAACGCTACAAATGTTAAAATTTGTAGCAGTTAAAGCCTCAACTGCTACAAATTTGTAGCGGCAAGCTACGCGCCAAGTGATGCGACAGATTGGTAACATTTTTTGTTGCGATTAAGCATAAGTAACCACTACAAATATGGCGTGCAATTCCCGCCAAAAGTTGTAGCGGTACCTTTGTAGTGGTTACTAAACTATAACTGCTACAAAGTTGGGGCCACTTGGCACGAACAAAACGCGCCAACAGTGTAACGTATATTTGTAGCGGTTTAATAAATTAAACCACTACAAAATGCGAAAGGTCACGTATATGTAACGTTTATAGATTTATAATCGTTACAGAATTCGAAAGGTCTCTAAATTTGTAGCGGTTTTGTAGCATAACCACTACAGAACTTCAAACGTTTTTGTAATTTATAGCGGTTATTTACTTTAATATCAAAATAACAGAAACAAATGATTGTATTTTTTAAAAAAAAAATTCTTAATTTTTGTAGCGGTTATTAAACCGCTACAAATTATTGCGTCCGGTTCAACTGAAATTAATTTTTTTGGCGGGAATTTTGAGTTTTGATGAAATTAGTAGCGGTTATAGAGCCGCTACTAATTTCAGAAATTTCCTATTAGTAGCGGTTCTTAAAATGCTACAAATGAGAAAAAAAATTTCATTTTTCTTTTCCCACCTTAAAAATTTTCTTTTTGTTATTTGTAGTGGTTATATAACCGCAACAAATATCCCAAAAAAAGCTCACGGCTTGTGGCGATGTTGTTGCGGTGGGATTGAACCGCTACAAATAAAATAGCGGTTATTTTGCTTGAGTTGCGGTTTTTTATAACCGTTACAAATGCACTTGCAACATGAGATTTAGTAGCCGTTTTATAAACCGCTACTAATGTTTCTTGCGGCGGTTAAAACCGCTACAAATGACCATTTTTAACCGTTATTAAATCACATTTTTTTTGTAGTGAATAATTTTGCCTTGGAAGTTTTTCAGGGAGCAATTTCTCCTTGGAAGTGTCAAAAAGGAGTATTTTTGCCCTAACCGTTATCCCAGTTGCTTTTGACTATTAGTTAACCAGATATGCTAAGTTAGTAGTCCACATGTCATTCATGTTATTTTTATTAAAATGTAAGTCAGAAGTCCATGTGTCATTTACTTCATCCTTTTTGAAAGTTAAATTTAAAACTTTCAGGACAAATTTGCACCTTAAGAAAAATACCGTTATTGACATGTGAATTATCAACTCAGCATATTTGATTAATTAACGGTCAAAATTAATTGAGATAATGGCTAGAGCAAAATTGCTCCATTTTTTACACTTCCGGGGCAAAATTGCCCCTCAGTGAAAACTTCCAGAGCAAAAATGCCCCTTAACCCTATATATATTTAGGCAATTCAATTTATTTCCTTTTTCTTTCTTTCATATCTGTATTCATGTAAATTTTTTCATTTCTTCATTTCGTATAACAGATTCATCATCCTGCTGTCTTATTTTCAATAACATATTTGCATTTATTTATATGATAAAATTAGAGGAAATATTAACTGTGCATGTTGCTAATCATGTAAAAAAGATTTGATAAAATTTTATGTCGGGTTGTCGAGGACCTAGCACAATCCCCTTCTTTGTCCAGGCTTAAGATCAAGTATAAAACTACAGTCAAAGTTTATAACATGACATTGTATTATTCGTATAGCCAACCTCATCTAATAAAATGATATATTGTTCACATGTACTGGAGATTAAGTCCATGCACTTTTTTGTAATTAAACGTGTGATAGTTGGGTTCCTAATTAATTAAGCTTATCCCCTATTTCTTACTTTCGTTTTCATATCGTCCATGTGCCGCTTAATTAGGGGCTTTTGTTTTTGACTAATTATCATAGTTCATGAACCCGGACCGGACCCGCCGGTCCAGCCCAAAAACCAGCGAACCGACTGGTAAACCGGTCTAGTTTGGCATCCTGTCTGAGTCACTATTTAAATTTTTTTTTTTATATTTTCTTTAGAATTTTATATTAATAAGTCTAAAAACCTCAATTTCTCACTGGTTTTGCCTCGATCTAACCCACTAACCCTTAACCCAGTACCCCGGCCAGTTTAGTGCCTAGTCCGGGGTCATGAACCTTGCTAATTATAAGCGTTTGTGTATTTAAAATTGTATGTAAATCAGGCTCATCTCTATCTTTTCATTTTGGATATTTGACAATGCAAGTTTTTCCGTGTAATCATCAGATTAATTTTTTATTTGGCTCGCTTGTATTTCCATTTTTCTACATATATCAACATCCATATATGTTAACTGTACTGCCATTTGTTATTTTTGGTTAAGTTGTATCTAATATTATTTTTTCAATAACACTTAGTATTAATTAATTAATCTTTAGTTCATCCAATACCCAATTTTTTCAGTAGACCTAATATTTTAAAGTAATTTTTTTGGTGCAATTTTTCATTTAAAGTATTTTCTTAGAAGCAGTGAGCACTATAAGTTTAGAATACTGAATACTACTAAATAATACTTTAGGAAATTAGATGCGCCAAAAATTAGTTTAAAATACTGAGTACTATTGAAAAAATTACTTTAAGGTACTGGATAATACTTAAACCTTTTTCTATTTTGTTTAAAAATATATCTTTATTAATTAATATACCATTGTAGGAGTTTGCTTTAAAAAATAACAAAATAATTATATTTAAATTTCTTATATGAACTGATAATAATGTGTACGGAATCTTATATTTAATTTACTGCACAAAACAATTTCTGACTTGAGCAAATACGTCAGCGTGACACTGAAAGCAAATAGTCAAACAATTTCTAGACCTAAGATCTGTTTAACAAAGAAGAAGAACATTAGTAATATTTTATATGTAGAAGAAGCGAACAAGGTAAGGATATATCTTTGACTCGCCTTACTTAACATATATATGAAATTAAAAAGCTTTGTTCACATACATTTCTAACTGAATGACGTCACTTAACCAAGATCAGATATGGATCCTATAGTAAGAAAGTCACTATGCACTAATTTTACATTAAAATAATTAATTAACAAAGTCTTAAGTTGGATGATTATTCAGGTCAAAATAGAAAAAAAAAAAAAAAGTTGGATGATTATTTGGTTTACTAGCTAACCCATAGGGTCATACGCTCTAGAAGTAAGAATTTAATTTGCAGTGCCGTGCTCTTTAATACACAAAGACTTTCGTAGTCCATTTAGTTAATTAACTATTGTTAGTTATAAAGGTCAGTATTTTATTCATGTCAGTTAAGGAGGATATATAGGTCACGTTATTATTAGATAAGTTTGAGGAAATTAAAGTAAGGTAGAGAAGTTTCATGAAAGATAAGATGACATTTCTTGGAGAAGCAGCAAGAGATCAGAGTAGAAGAAGAGAAAAAGGTTTTTCTTGGATGTTTCCATAAGAAATTAAGCAAGAAATTAATGATCGAGGATAATTGTTGGACTTGGGAACCATAATACTACGGGTCATTAATATAAGAGTTAGTTGACTAATTTGGAGAGATTAAAAAAGTTAAATAGGTTACTTAATTACTACATGTGTTACATGATATCTCAGAAATACTTATATATATCATTAGATTATATATTAATTTATAAATTACGCAAATTTTTTCAGAAAAAAATGATGAATATAATATATAAAATGGAAAAAAAAGGTATTATATTTAGCACCAACATTCACTTCTGAACTAGGTCTTATATTAAGAACCGGAGGTAATATTATATTTATAATCTAAACTAGAAACATGCCTTGTACCAAATCTGAAATGGGCTGGTGTTCATTGTGTTATGAATAATTTTTGTACATTTATTATATATAAATATATGGATTATACTAATAAAACCAATAGATGTGCATGTTCAACGAAGAAATAATGGATGCTTAATTTATTTAAAGCCGGATTGTTAAAAGGTGGTGGAAGTTACTACAAGACCCAAACTTTGTGTTGTAAGAACAATTACTTATGTATTTGACACTATATGAATGTAATTAGATGGGCAAATTGGTTTAGAGAATAAATTTTTGGACCGGGCGTTAGTTGGATCTAAATATTAGTAATTCTTGGGCATGCCGCATGCATGTTGAATAATACTCCCTCCGGTCCTTTTTTATAAAAGGAAAAATTGTTTATAAATAACTCATTAAAAAATTATTTGTCAAATGAGATATTTATGTGCAAAAAATCTTCCCCGTATATAAAAGATCTTCCCTTGTATTCAAACAATCTTCCTTATATTCAATATATCTTCCGTATATGTCATTTCCTTATGTTCGAATAATCTTCCATTGTGTGTAAAAGATCTTCCCTTAAATGCTTTCAGGTCCCATTTGACAAATAAGTTTCCACTGAGATATTTATGAGCAATTATCCCTTTATTAAAGCTCCATAATTAAATTACGCTTTAGAGAGTGAAGATCTCAGTATAGTATTACCTAATAATACCTTTGGTCATAAATATAAGATCTAGTTAATTTTTCTTAGAAAGATTAAAGAAACTAAATAAGTTTCTTAATCATATTATATGTTATATATAATTAAATTATATATATATATACTCCCTCCGGTCCTAATTATAGGACATATTTACCTAACTTTGGAGAAATTAAGGATAGTAGTTAAATTAGTTAATTTTATTTATTTTCCAAAAATGCACTTATTTAATAGGGGTGATTTAGAAATACTATATGAGTCTACCATGAGGCAATCCAAAGATTATCTAACTCAGTATTCTCTCTCTACCTCTCTGTGTTTACTTTCATGGTATTTTATTTGGTGTATGTTTGATACTTCATGGTACCACACGTCAGACGAGGCAATCCAACCATTATCTAAAGCAATGGGGGTATTTTGGAAACAAATTGACAAAAATTAAAATTTTGTCCTATAATTAGGACCAAGATCAACTTCCAAATGTTGTCCTATAATTAGGACCGGAGGAGGTATCAGTTTATAAGTTAGACAATTTAGTTTGAAGAAAAAACGATAAATATAAATATTTTAAAATAAGTTAATTAACTTCTTTAATATTCTTAAAAAAGTTAATTAGATCTTATACGTAGAACAGTACTTTATTATTAGTTGATTCATCTCATGTTTATATATATGTAAGTTGACAAAGTCACAAGTCGTAGGCTGCTTTTTGGAGCCATCTGGTCAATCATATGATCCAACCATGCAACTTGACCTCATGCTCATGTTTCACACAAACCCACTTCCTTCCCAGCATATATACATATTACTTCCCAAATTTTACATATAAATTAAGAAAAATATAACTTTTCCTACTTAATTTTTTTTTTCAATTATCAATTTAATCATTCAATTTTGACTTGTATGGGAATTGAGTTGTATTGAGATAAAATTCAAAGATTAAATTGATAATGGAAAAAAATTAGAAACTAAAAGTTATACCTGAGATATTCCGTGACCCTAAGTAATTGTCACTTGTGCAGTTACATTTATATATATATATATATATTTGTGTGTGTAGAACATATATGCTGAGTTATAGTATCAAGAAAGAGGAACATGTTACTCCTCCAATTTTAAACGTAGAACCTAATTTATAGTTCGGAAATATTGTTATACTTTTGAATGAGTATGCGTGTGCTGAAGATTTTGAATGGGATGGGACAAAAAGGAAATAATAAAAAATGAATAGACTGAGGCAAAGTGTGATGGTAAGTACTCCCCCTGAACGTTAATATAATTCAGATTAAATTACAAAGTGGGACTTAGATTAAATACCAAATGAGTAATAAATATATAAAGCAAATTGAAATAGCAAGAAAGCTAAATAATAAATAGGAAGCAAGTTGAGGAGGAGCTGGTGCTGACTGAATTAAAATGCCAGCAAAAAGCTGCTTCATCATTTTTCTTCGCCGCTGCAGTGGCAAGTCTCATGCCTTCAATTCCTTCCCACCTAATCTTTGAATTTTTAATTAGCCTGCTTATAAGTTAGTTGTTAAATCTTGACTCGATACTAAGTGCTTGTTTGAGATCACATTTAGGATATTCAAAAATGTTTATTCAAGTAAATTGAGATAAAACTCTTCTCACATACTTATCCCGTATACTGTAAATCATGATTGAAAAACTGTTTTAAATACTTTCATCGCTCTCACAAACAAGTACTTAGTCTCTATAATTTTGACTTAGTTGAAACACAGTTCCTCTTAACTCAGTGTAACCTAGTGATAGAGACCGAATAAGAGAATTTAGAAGGATAAAAATTAAAAAGATAAATTTTAATTAAATTATGAAATCAAAATCTTCTAATCTCATAATGAAATAAAGAAAAGGACAAGTCTTTAATAGAAGAAGAGCCAGAATCTTAACCCACTAATAAAGCCCAAGAAGAATCTCTCATAATCAAAGAAGAAATTCTGTAATAATGAGGCTTAATATTTATAGATAAAAAGAATAATCATTACTGTCTAAAATTTATGACCACTAACCACGACTTAGAGAAAATAACAGACTTAAATACATTTAATTTAATAAATAAAATATTTTGATTCAGTATATAATTCTAACCAAGTTCATTTAATCCTAATCATTTTCAAACTTGGTACTCTATCACCCTATCTCTATATTTTTAACCATTTCAAAATTTGGTCCTTAAATTTGATGGAATCCCCCCCCCCCCAAATTTAGTGAATCAATTATAACCTAGTCAGAACTACTATAATGACAAAATGATTAATTTTCCCAATTTTATAATAACTATAATTATTGGGTATGCCACCTTCTTTATGTCTTTTATATAGCCACAAGCAACAAAAAGGGACGACGTAACCGAAGACGTTAGGATGACACCAAATTCGCCTCCATTCCACTCCTATTATTTTATTATGATCATCAAACATCAAAATAATAAATTAATAATAATTCCGTGAAGGGTAAATATAAACCAGATATATCCAATCAACACAAAGCAAAAAAAGATACTATATAAACGGGATTCATTTGTAATTGCGTGAGTTACAAAATGAAGGAAAAAGTCAAAGGAGAGATTTGAAAGCTGAAAGGTCACACTACTAGTGCTATTAACAATGGCGGTGCCTGTCCAACGTTGGCGTTGACTAGGGACTTGATTGAGATCCATGAATGAGAGGATCATTTGTCCCTCACGTTTTAGAGTTTGTAGACAAATGACACACTTCCAACAACACACAAATCCAACCACTCTTCAGCTTCAATAGTTTTTATGTCGTACCTCGGCGAACAAGATAAGGAAGTTTATGTCAACCTGCGCATACAAGAGATTAGGAAGGATTAGGTAACATGCATGTGGCCAATAGTTTCTACATCGTGCGTCAATAAAAGTCAGTGAATCACTAATAGCCACACATGGATTACATTTTCCTACGTATGAAACCAAAACCCAAATCAGTACAGGCTCAGTCTCCATCATTTTCATACCACCTTTCACATTTCAATTCTTTGGTACGTGAGATTTCTGTTGGGAAAAACTAATTTTATAATTCATTGACTATCCTCCCAGGATTTAACAAGGAGCTTCGTACTTAAAGCCTTTTGGGCTCGGAGCCCCATTGTCCTTCCCAAAAAGACCACGGGCCCTAAAAATAGTATGTTAAGAACTTCTAGTTAAGAAAGCAGGACCTTGAAATACATTGTACATATATGCAGCCTAGCTGATGAAGATTGAGCATTTCAACATATGGGAAAATGACACATAGGTCCCAAGGAAGAGAAATAATCACAAGCAGACCCCTTAATATCATCAAATTTCAAGGAATCATCTATTGTACGGTTGTAAATTGCAATGTATACGCCAACAACACAATTAAAGACGAAAAAGAAACAAATGAAGCCACTTCTTCACAATAGCTGTGTATGAGAAGGTCATACTCATATTATTCAGAATGACCAGTGATAGTGATCATATCCTTTATTTTTCGTCATTAGTCCAGCACATTCTATAATCTTGTCTATGTTGAATTCCCTTTACGGCCCCGTTATCAAACAATAAACTGTTACATTTTGATTCTATTCTAAGACAGCTCCTCAACTTTAAGATCCATTCCAGTAAGGATACTATTCCAACTGAGATAACTCCCCCATAGTGAACATCTTTTATCACAGAAATAGAGCATGCTACAGTACTAAGTCCTTTGATACATAAGACGACCAAGTGCTGATCGAAGTTGCCTTGACATTGAGTAATATATACATTAGTATGGTAACACTGAGTACACTGAAGAAAGAATGTCTACGTATAACAGAAACGATGAAAATTGTAGACAACTAATCCTTGTTAAAACTATAGCACAGCAGATTTATCTTCCATTTCAGAATAAAGCATTTAACAATCTTCATTGCGCATCCATATAGGTTTTTTATGACATCGAGCACATGAAAAATAAAATAGATGATAACTCCAAGATTTTCAATCGAAATGTTCATATGATAACTCTGGTTAAGCAAAGTAAGAGCTGAAGTAGAATTTACCATCTGGAAAGGGGGAAAATATGACGTTTACTTGCATATTTTCAAACTGTGAAGGTGGATAAAAGAATGAAATGCAACTAAAGAACCATTTCCCTCTAGGAGACAAGGAGAATTAGATTTAAATTAACAATAAGCTTTTTACAATGATCATTTCATCCAAATTTATAATTTTCAGATGACCAAAGATGGATAAACTAAGACTCCCCTTTAGTTGTACTATCCTTCTTCCCCATATTCAATCGCCAATAAGTATGAAGAACCACATTGTGATAGCCCTAGACCTTCCTAAAGTCCCTCACACTAACAAATAAGTTGAATATTTCGAAGGTCAAATTCGGTACTTCACAATTCTTGTCTTAATCTCCAGAGATTAACCATATAACAGTACAGACTTCAGATTATCCAGCATTTCAATAGCACTACCTAAAAGAAATTTATGACTCAGAAAGCAGGGGTTCGACTCACTTCCAGAGATAAAATTTCTTCCAAAATAATAATTAATAAAATCCTTTCGAGTTTTGGTTTGTGCATTGTGACTCATACCTATCAGTTTTGAGCATCCTTGTCTTGATCAAGGTTCCCAAACTTCTTCTTGAAGGAGTCCTGCCTCTGCATCCACATCATATGGCCCTACAAAGGGCACGCACATTAAGAGACAAAAGAATCGAGCAATTTTAGAGCGAGGAAGTGAGGAAAAAAAAAAACATAAAGAAAACATTTTACTGCTTATACTTTTTAACTACTACTCAAAATTATATTCCTCTTCACCGACCCATCATTTACTACAATCTATAATTCTGGCATGCATGAATGTGAGTTATCAGGTTTATTTTTCATTATACTTTCATTCGGTCCTTAATTTTTAGAGAAAATAAAAAAGTTAAATAAATTACTTTAAAATATTTATATTTATTTTTTTTCTCAAAAATAATTTATTTAACTTATAAAATGATATATAATTTAATTATGCACAATATATATTAGATTAAATAATTTATTTAGATTTGTTAATTTTTCAAAAATGTTAAATGAGTTTTATATTAAGGATTAATTAAAGGGGTAATTAGTTTCCTCCAATTTTAATTTTATATAAAATTTATAGCATTTGATATCATATCAATAAAAAATTAGTAATATAAGAACCAAATGGGATTTGGGGGAGGTACTCACATTTAATGCAAAATAACATTTTAAATAGGATTATTTCCAACACAAGAACACATGGGCCTAGCAAAAAATATCAATCACTAGGCATTGGTACTAATATAACGACTTGTTGCTTGTCAGCGATTAAGCACAAGGTTAATTTGAGTTCAAGCCTTTTGAAGGGAAAAAAATATCTTTTGACAGAGCCGTCCCAATTACGCCCGATAATGTTTGAATATAACCAAGAGAACAATATTAAAATAACATAAAAACCGTCCATTATTGAACCCAAATGAATAGTTATAAGCTGAGGGGTTACCTTTAACTCAACCAACCCTAATTGCGAGTGACAGACTGGTCTACGTCCACACACACACACACACCAAACAAGCAACCTCGTCTATAAATATTACACGCCTTCAAGCCTCCTAAACTTTCATAAGTTCACCCTCTTATCTCTCTTACCCATAACTTTTTCTTCTCTCTCCCTATTCTCTAAGCACTTTTCTTCAATAATGAAGAGAGAAAGATCAGATGATCACAGCATCGCCATGGCCAACTGCTTGAGGCTGCTTTCCGAGGCCGCGGCTTCCTTCGACTCCGTCTCCGCCGCGGCTGCCACCCGTGTCTTCGTCTGCAAGACCTGTAACCGCCAGTTCTCGTCCTTCCAGGCGCTCGGCGGCCACCGTGCCAGCCACAGGAAGCCGAGGATAATGGCGGGTGAGGATAGTAACAACAGCGACGATCTTCTTCTTCATGCTTCTTTGTCGTCTTCGTCACCGGCTAAGCCTAAAACTCATGAGTGCTCAATTTGTGGATTGGAGTTCACCGTAGGTCAGGCTTTGGGCGGTCACATGAGAAGACACAGAGCTCCAACATCTCATAATAATAATAATAATAGTAAGAACTCGTCGTCGTCGTCGTCAAGCGTAGAGTTTGATTCAGATACAGAGAAGAAGAAGAAAGAGAAGAGCAAAAGGGTTCCGTTTCTGGACTTGAACTTGACGCCGCTTGAGAACGATTTGAAGATTTTAGGGGTAAAAACGTCAAGTCCTTTGGTAGTTACACTTTAGTTATCTTCTATTCTTGTGAATGTCTCATATATATAAATATATATAGGCGGTTCAGTTAGTTCCGTTTTCTTCTTTCTTTTATGTCTGTATTGTAAATTTGTTCCTTTCGTATAAGACACCTGTCATCCTTCTGTCTTGTTTTCTTTTATGTCCGCGCGTGTTGCTGTGAAGGTTCATCAGGCTAACTAATTGATTTAGTTTGACTTATATAAATATGAATTAATTAATAGTCCATCTCTAATCCTCCCTCCTCTTGATCTTAATATAATATTTGGTTAGTAGATCTTATATTAAAGAAAAGAGAGACTATTATTTATCCACAAGCTAACAATTTGATCAGAGTCAGCAATATACTACCTCCGGTCTTAAATATATAAGATCCAACTGATATTTTTAGAGATATTAAAAAAACTGATTAAATTACTTTAAAATATTTATATTTATTGCTTTTTCTCCTAACTAATAATACACAATATATGATATGATTAGCTTATTTATTTAGTTTTCTTAGTTTCTCCAAAAATAAATCAATTGGGTCTTATATTTAAGATTGAAAGAAGTATATATATATATCCAATGTGAATGTGTTGCAAGCACAATTTTAAAAGAGGGGTACATCAGCTTCCCTAGCGGCTCCATTACGCAGCTCTTCACTTAGTCTCTTAACTGATCAGAACCCTCTATTAGTGATTATTTTCCAAGTCATCAGGTGCTCTCGCTCAAAAATTAGCACGTTGGATGCGAAAATCTCTTGAACTTATCAATTCTAATACTCTTTTCTGGGCCAGTGTGTGTGTGTGTGTGTGTGTGTGTGTGTGTGTGTGTATAACAAACGGGTGTTCCTTTCTTATTAAAATCCCATTTTTCTCGGTGTGGCTTCCAATATTATTAAGAATAGAATAGGGATTAGGGGCAATGGAGATGTAGTTGACCCACAAGTAATGTTTTAAAAGTTGGACCAAACGTCGAACCATAAAGGTCCCCAAGTCATGGTTCAAACAGTTGAAACGATCGAGCTATTTGGTAGGACCGATGACGTAATAATTAAATTTATAAATATTATATATATATATATACACACACACACACATATATTATAATTAGTCTGTAGTCTAATTTCATAAGAAGTTAATAAAGTCACAAAAAACCATTTAAGGAAGAACATTAAGTTAATCATCAACCTAACAAAATGTGCTAACAATAATGATTTCATGACTGTACTTGTCAAACATTGATGCTCTTGATTGATTCAAGCATGAATTTCTTGAAAAGCATTTGGACCACACCACTCTGGTCCTATTTATAAGTCCTTTCTGACAAAAAAAATTGGTTCTATTTATAAGTCCAGTTTCAGTATAATAAATAATATTGTAACAATTTTACCCATATTTATTGTATGAATGAAGAAATAATTTAAAGATAAATAGAGAAGAAAGAGTTGAAAAGTTCTCATTCATAAATGAGTGCATAGTTGTAAATTTATCCTATAATCATTGAATTAACTACATCTTATTAGTATGTGGAATTTAGTTAAAATGAACTTATAAATAGGACCAGAGTGGTAAATGTCATCATCTTACTGAGTAAATGACCCAAAATCAAGACCTTCAACTTCAATCTCAGTACTTTCGATTTCATCCTTAGCTTGAGGATGAATCTCATTGTCTTTTTCTTCAAAAGCATCTTTATAAAATAGTTTGCACCAAACCAAATTATTAAAATTAGTAATATATAATATAAATAAAATAAAGTTACATGTCTAAAATTTATATACCATTTTTTTAAATTTTTTTTTAAAAAAATTTGTAGCAAAAGAAAATTTGAATTTTTTTTGGGCCGGACGGATTTTGAAAAACCGGTCCAGTTTCCGGCCCAAAAGAGCTCCATAAAAAAAATGGTTCAACGCATATATCCGGCCCAGCTCAGTGACGGCTGATGGTCCAACCAGTCCAGTCCGGTTCTCTAAACCGTACCCACGAGTTTTCCACTTTCTGTAATTAAACGTGTGAGAGTTGGCGTCCTAATTAATTAGCTAAGCCACCTCTCCCCTATTCTTAATTATTTTCGTCTCATATAGTTATCATTTCAATTCGTTTTCAAATTTGTGACTAAGCGTTTATCTTCAAATTTGTAATCGAGACTCATCGCCATATTTTTATTCATTTTGGATATTTCCGTGTAATTAATCATCTAAACTAAATGTTTCAACGCTTGTATAAAATATATTTAATTTTACATTTTTCTAGCTAGATCAATATCTATACATGTTAACTGTTTTGACATTAATTCTTTTTTCTTTTCTGATTTCGTTTACTAATTAATAAACACACCTTCATTAATGTACCATTGTAGGGGAGGTTGCTTGAAAAAATAAATTACTTATAAGAACTAAATAAATATTATATTTGATTCTTATATGAACTGTATACAGTGTATACGGCAGCATATATTAACTGGCTACACAACAATTTCTATAGTCAAACAATTTCTAGACGTAAGATATGTTTCACAAAGAAGGTGAACATTAATATTTTATAGAGAGAAGCAGCCAAGAAGGATCAATATATCTTTGACTCGCCTTAGTTAACATCTATAGATGAAATTAATTAGCTTGTTCACATCACAAACTGAATGACGTCACTTAACCAAGAGCAGATGGATCCTTGTACTAAAATCACTAAATCACTAAATCACTTAACCAACATCTCACAATCATAGTAAGAACTCATCATCAAGCATAGAGCTTGAGAAAGATTTGCCTATTTGGAGATTTTAGGGATTACGTATCGTTACACTTTAGTTATCTTCTATTTATTCTCTCTCTCTCTCTCTCTCTCTCTCTCTCTCACTCACGCAAGGTCAAGGGGCAATTTTGCCCCGAAAATTTTCACCGATGGGTAATCACTACAAAAAAATGGGTATTTTGTAGCGGTGATATTGTAACGGTTACAATTAACGGCTACAAATGTTAAAATTTGTAGCGGTTAAAGCCTCAACCGCTACAAATTTGTAGCGGCAAGCTACGCGCCAAGTGATGCGACAGATTAACAACATTTTTTGTTGTGGTTAAGCATAAGTAACCGCTACAAATATGGCACGCAATTCCCGCCAAAAGTTGTAGCGGTACCTTTGTAGTGGTTACTAAACTATAATTGCTATAAAGTTGGCGCCACTTGGCACGAACAAAACGCGCCAACAGTGTAGCATATATTTATAGCGGTTTAATAAATTAAACCACTACAAAATGCGAAAGGTCACGTATTTGTAACGGTTATAGATTTATAACCGCTACAGAATTCGAAAGGTCTCTAAATTTGTAGCGGTTTTGTAGCATAACCATTACAGAACTTCAAACGTTTTTGTAATTTATAGCGGTTATTTACTTTAATATCAAAATAACAGAAACAAATGATTGTATTTTTTTAAAAAAAATTCTTAATTTTTGTAGCGGTTATTAAACTGCTACAAATTAACGAGCCCGGTTCAACTGAAATTAATTTTTTGGCGGGAATTTTGAGTTTTGATGAAATTAGTAGCGGTTCTAGAACCGCTACTAATTTCAGAAATTTCCTATTAGTAGCGGTTCTTAAACCGCTACAAATGAGAAAAAAATTTCATTTTTCTTTTCCCGCCTTGAAAATTTTCTTTTTATTATTTGTAGTTGTTATATAACCGCAACAAATATCCCAGAAAAAGCTCATGGCTTGTGGCGATGCTGTAGCGGTGGGATTGAACCTCTACAAATAAAATAGCAGTTATTTTGCTTGAGTAGCGGTTTTTTTATAACCGTTACAAATGCGCTTGCAATATGAGATTTAGTAGCGGTTTTATAAACCGCTACTAATGTTTCTTGCAGCGGTTAAAACTACTACTAATGATCATTTTTAACCGCTACTAAATCACATTTTTTTGTAGTGAATAATTTTTCCTTGGAAGTTTTTCAGGGAGCAATTTCGCCTTGAAAGTGTCAAAAAAGAGTACTTCTGCCTTGACGGTTATCCCAGTTGCTTTTGACTATTAGTTAACCAAATATGCTAAGTTAGTAGTCCACATGTCATTCATGTTATTTTTATTAAAATGTAAGTCGGAAGTCCATGTGTCATTTACTTCATCCTTTTGAAAAATTAAATTTAAAACTTTCGGGACAAATTTGCACCTTAAGAAAAATACCATTATTGACATGTGAATTATCAACTCAGCATATTTGATTAATTAACGGTCAAAATTAATTGAGATAATGGCTAGAGCAAAATTGCTCCATTTTTTACACTTCCGGGGCAAAATTGCCCCTCAGTGAAAACTTCCAGAGTAAAAATGCCCCTTAACCCTATATATATTTAGGCAATTCAATTTATTTCCTTTTTCTTTCTTTCATATCTGTATTCATGTAAATTTTTTCATTTCTTCATTTCGTATAACAGATTCATCATCCTGCTGTCTTATTTTCAATAACATATTTACATTTATTTATATGATAAAATTAGAGGAAATATTAACTGTGCATGTTGCTAATCATGTAAAAAAGATTTGATAAAATTTTATGTCGGGTTGTCGAGGACCTAGCACAGCCCCCTTCTTTGTTCAGGCTTAAGATCAAGTATAAAACTACAGTCAAAGTTTATAACATGACATCGTATTATTCATATAGCCAACCTCATCTAATAAAATGATATATTGTTCACATGTGCTGGAGATTAAGTCCATGCACTTTTTTGTAATTAAACGTGTGATAGTTGGGTTCCTAATTAATTAAGCTTATCCCCTATTTCTTATTTTCTTTTTCATATCGTCCATGTGCCGCTTAATTAGGGGCTTGTGTTTTTGACTAATTATCATAGTTCATGAACCCGGACCGGACCAACCGGTCCAGCCCAAAAACCAACGAACTGACTGGTAAATCAGTCCAGTTTGGCATCCGGTCTGAGTCACTATTTAAAATTTTTTTATATTTTTTTTAGAATTTCATATTAATAAGTCTAAAAACCTCAATTTCTCACTGATTTTGCCTCGATCTAACCCAATAACCCTTAACGCAGTACCCCGGCCGGTTTAGTGCCTAGTCTGGGGTCATGAACCTTGCTAATTATAAGCGTTTGTGTATTTAAAATTGTATGTAATTCAGGCTCATCTCTATCTTTTCATTTTGGATGTTTGACAATGCAAGTTTTTCCGTGTAATCATCAGATTAATTTTTTATTTGGCTCGCTTGTATTTCCATTTTTCTACATATATCAACATCCATATATGTTAACTGTACTGCCATTTGTTATTTTTGGTTAAGTTGTATCTAATATTATTTTTTCAATAACACTTAGTATTAAATTAATCTTTAGTTCATCCAATACCCAATTTTTTTCAGTAGACCTAATATTTTAAAGTAATTTTTTTGGTGCAATTTTTCATTTAAAGTATTTTCTTAGAAACAGTGAGCACTATAAGTTTAGAATACTGAATACTACTAAATAATACTTTAGGAAATTAGATGCGCCAAAAATTAGTTTAAAATACTGAGTGCTGTTGAAAAAATTACTTTAAAGTACTGGATAATACTTAAACCTTTTTCTATTTTGTTTAAAAATATATCTTTATTAATTAATGTACCATTGTAGGAGTTTGCTTTAAAAGATAACAAAATAATTATATTTAAATTTCTTATATGAACTGTATAATACTGGGTACGGAATCTTATATATATACTACTGTACAAAACAATTTCTGACGTAAGCAAAGACGTCAGCGTGACACTGAAAGCAAGATAGTCAAACAATTTCTAGACCTAAGATCTGTTTCACAAAGAAGAAGAACATTAGTAATATTTTATATGTAGACGAAGCCAACAAGGTAAGGATATATCTTTGACTCGCCTTAGTGGACATACATATGAAATTAAAAAGCTTTGTTCACATACATTTCTAACTGAATGACGTCACTTAACCAAGATCAGATATGGATCCTATAGTAAGAAAATCACTATGCACTAATTTTACATTAAAATAATTAATTAACAAAGTCTTAAGTTGGATGATTATTCAGGTCAAAATAGAAAAAAAAAAAGTTGGATGATTGTTTGGTTTACTAGCTAACCTATAGGGTCATACGCTCTAGAAGTAGGAATTTAATACATAAAAACTTTGAATCTTATCTTTTTATTTCTGGCTGCCATCTTCATACATACATATATTTCCTTTAATTTAGTTTTACTATCACCTATTTTCTCATTATTCACATTACTAATTCCCACATTTCAACTGAAGAATTTTGAGTTTGTCAGTAGTACTATGTATAAGTATAACCCATGTGCTTTTAGTTCTCACACACCCCCATTAAGAGTATCATGGTTTATCTGCTTTATTTGTTTTAATTTTTTTAGTCATCGATTTTATTTATATATGGTTGACACGACTAAATTAATTTTGTAACGAAGTATCAAAGAAAATTTGTTGAAAAATCATTCATTGCAAAAATTTAATGCCCAAAAGAATAAAGACTACGCAACTTATTTTTAATTAGTTATGTGCTTAAATGTCTTTCGTTTTAGACATAATTAAATGTGCGCTGCATATAACTAAATAAGAGTTATGCACCCGTTGAAAATATATTATACTTGGGTCCTTAAACAAATTCCTAAATGTCTTTCGCTTTAGACACTATTAAATTTTGCAGTGAATTATTTTTTTCAACAATTTTTTTAATTTGTGTGAGTTAAGTAGGAAGTGAGTTTAATTTGTTAGTTGAAGGCAAGGAAGTTAGAAGTCGGGACAAATTAATTAGGAGGGCCATAGAAACCTAATTTGGGAGACAAAAACTAAGTCGCCTTCCAATACTATAACCATTAGAAAACGACACGAGCTCATCAATTTGCCATATTTTAACTCCTAATTATAATATTATAATGCATCAATATATATATTCAAGGGCTAGAATTACTTGTCATGTTTTAACTGATTTCATCCCACACTATTTTTCTTTTTTCAAAAAATAAAAAGACTTTCGTAGTCCATTTAGTTAATTAACTATTGTTAGTTATAAAGGTCAGTATTTTATTCATGTCGGTTAAGGAGGATATATAGGTCACGTTATTATTAGATAAGTTTGAGGAAATTAAAGTAAGGTAGAGAAGTTTCATGAAAGATAAGATGACATTTCTTGGAGAAGCAGCAAGAGATCAGAGTAGAAGAAGAAAAAGGTTTTTCTTGGATGTTTCCTTAAGAAATTAAGTGAGAAATTAATAATCGAGGATAATTGTTGGACCTGGGAACCATAATACTATCGGTAATTAATATAAGAGTTAGTTGACTAATTTAAAGAGATTAAGAAAATTAAATAGATTACTTAATTACTACATGTGTTACATGATATCTCCGAAATATTTATGTATATCATTAGATTATATATTAGTTTATAAATTGTGCAAAGTTTTTCAGAAAAAAATGATGAATATAATATATAAAATGAAAAACAAAGGTATTATATTTAGCACCAACATTCACTTCTGAACTAGGTCTTATATTAAGAACCGGAGGTAGTATTACATTTATAATCTAAACTAGAAACATGCCTTGAACCAAATCTGAAATGGGCTGGTGTTCATTGTGTTATGAATAGTTTTGGTACTTTTATTATGTATAAATATATGGATTATACTAATAAAACCAATAGATGTGCATGTTCAACGAAGAAATAATAATTTATTTAAAGCCGGATTGTTAAAAGGTGGTGGAAGTTACTACAAGACCCAAAATTTGTGTTGTGAAACATGGCATTGGCTAATTCCAAGCACGTTGCCAGATGAATATTAGAATTGATTTATATATACGTGTAAGAACAATTACTTATGTATTTGACACTAAATGAATGTAATTAGATGGGCAAATTGGTTTGGAGAATAAATTTTTGGACCGGAGTTGGATCTAAATATTAGTTATTCTTGGGCATGCGTGTTGAATAATACTCCCTCCGTTCCTTTTTCATAAAAGGGAAAATTATCCATAAATATCTCATTAGAAATTTATTTATCAAGTGAGATATTCGTGTGCAAACAATCTTTCCCGTCTGCAAAAGATCTTCCCTTGTGTTCAAACAATCTTCCCTGTATTCAATATATCTTCCGTATGTGACATTTCCTTATATGTTCGAACAATCTTCCCTTGTGTGTATGAGTAGAGTCCCATTTAGCAAATAAGTTTCCAATGAAATATTTATGAGCAATTCTCCCTTTATTTTTATTTTTTTGAGTAGCACCCTACTGGATGCGGGCCAGGATCAAACCCGGATGTTGAGGCACTGAGGCCTCATGCCTTACCAACTGCGCCATAGTGCGCTAGGCGCAATTCTCCCTTTATTAAAGCTCCATTATTAAATTACGCATCAGAGAGTGAAGAGCTTAATATAGTATTTCCTAATACTACCTCTGGTCTTAAATATAAGATCTAGTTGATTTTTCTTGGAAAGATTAAGGAAGCTAAATAAGTTCTTTAATCATATTATATATTATATATAATTAAAATATATATATATATATAACAGTTTATAAGTTAGACGATTTAGTTTGAAGAAAAAATGATAAATATAAATACTTTAAAATAAGTTAATTAGCTTCCTTAATATTCTTAAAAAAATTAACTAGATCTTATATGTAGGACCGAAAAAAGTACTTTATTAGTAGTTGATTTAGAATACATCTCATCTTTATATATTTCTAAGTTGACAAAGTCACAAGTCGTAAGCTGCTTTTTGGAGAGCATCTGGTCAATCATATTATCCAACCATGGAACACTACTACAAAAAGGGGCTTTAGTGGCGTAGCTCCTATGGCATTTGTTTAAAGAAGCGTCAAAAATAATTATTTATTTATTTAAAATCAAAAATATTTGAAAGCTTTGGCGCTTACAATTATAAACGTCATAATTGACGTTAACCTTGTATGACGTTTCTTTGAATAAGCGCCAAACAAGGCCTTCAATTTTTTTTTTGAAAAAGCAATAGGAAGCTTTGGCGTTTTATGTGGAAACGCCAAAGCTTCCTATATTTGAAAAATGGGTAAAAGCTTCCACATATATTAAAAAAAGAACGAAGATCTGGGAAGCTTTGGTGTTTTATAATTAAACGCCAAAGCTTCCACATATATAATAAATAAAATACGAAGGATATGAATCATATGATCATTGCAGATTTTTTTTGGATCAAAATATATGAATGGGAAAGCTTCCATTACAACTTAATACACGAAGAGGAAGCTTTGTTTTAAAATAATAATAATAATAATGGAGAAGCTTTGGCGTTTTTAAAAAAAACGCCAAAGCTTCTATTAAAAAAAAAAAATAGGGGAAGCTTTGGCGTTTTTGTTCAAAACGCCAAAGCTTCCATTACAACTTAATATCCACGCCACGCAGATCAAGCTTTGTTTTAAAAAAAATAATAATGGAGAAGCTTTGGCGTTTTTAAAAAGAAACGCCAAAGCTTATATAAAAAAAAATAGGGGAAGCTTTGGCGTTTTTGTTCAAAACGCCAAAGCTTCCATTACAACTTAATATCCACGCCACGCAGATCAAGCTTTGTTTTTTAAAAAATAATAATAATGGAGAAGCTTTGGCGTTTTTAAAAAAAACGCCAAAGCTTCTATTAAAAAAAAAATAGGGGAAGCTTTGGCGTTTTTGTTCAAAACGCCAAAGCTTCCTCAATTATTAAAAAATCAAGGAATTGGTTTAGACAAGAGTTTTGGCATTCACCGAAGGGAGAAGAATAATTGAATCACGTGAAAGCTAGCTAACTTTGGCATTTAGTGAAAAGGTAAGTCAAAAAAGAATGGAGAAGATGATCACGTGAAAGCTTCCATTGACAAGGCAAGTCATATTTGTTTTTTTCATTGACAAGGCAATAAGTCATATTTGTTTTTTTCTTTGGCCATCTATCCGCCGACAGCTCCTTGAAGATCAGGTTGGACATATAAATCACTTTATGTATTTGCGCATTGAAGTAGTCATATTTGCATCTGCGCATTGAAGAAGATACTCACGCTCTTAATCTTCCTTGCCCTCACGTCCTCAGCTCCCTCGCCCGTTGAAAGCCATCGTCAGAGCTCGCTGTTGGGAAAGAATCACAGGTTGGCCATTTACTTGATGAGAATTATGACTTCTTTTACAATATGCCTTTATACTTAGCTTGGTGGATCACACAATGGTTTTTTTTTTTTAATTACAACTATATTATGATGGTTGGCAATTGGCATTTTTGAAGTATTCAAAGCTGCTACACAAAGGTCGCTGCTGAAAGTATTAATTTTTATAAAAAAAAATAAAAAAATTATTTTTTAAAAAAATTCGAATTTTTTTAAAAAAATTAATTTACAATTGCCACGTGTCTCCTCCCGGTGCTGCCACTTGTCACCTCCTCATAATTCCTCCAAGTGACTCTCCTCCAGTTCGAACCCGCGACCTCAAGGAGCCGATACCTTCGCGAGCGAGTCTCTGCCAGTTGCGCCGAAATGAACCTATGTCACATTATTACATATTATTATATATATAATATTATCATATATATAAACATACAAACATATAATTAATTAATTATATACATATAATTAATTATTAATTAAATATAATATCATTAAAAATAATGAAAAATTAAATAAACACGAAAAAAATATTTATATATTTAAATTAAAAATTTTTTTAATTAAAATTACTTAATAAATAATAATTTAATATCATAAATATTATTTTTAATATAAAATTATAAATATAATATTAATAAGTAATAATATAATTTTAATAATTAAGGTTAAATATAATTATTTAATAATTAATATTTTAATTTTATAAATATTATTTTCAAAAAATATTAATAAAAAAAATATGAAATTGACTTTCAGTGGCGACTTTAGTTGTCACCGCTAAAAGTGTTTTTAAATTTTTTTTTTAAATTTCAAATAAAAATTTTAGCGGCGACACTAAAGTCGCCGCTGAAAGTGAGTTTCAGCGGCGACTTTTAATAGTCGCCGCTGAAAGTGTTTTTAAAAATTTTTTTAAAAAAATTTTAAATAAGACTTTTAGCGGCGACACTAAAGTCGCCGCTGAAAGTGTTTTTAAAAATTTGTTTTTTTTAAAATTTTAAATAAGACTTTTAGCGGCGACACTAAAGTCGCCGTTGAAAGTGTTTTTAAAAATTTTTTTTTTAAATTTTAAATAAGACTTTTAGTGACGACACTAAAGTCGCCGCTGAAAGTGAGTTTCAGCGGCGACTTTTAATAGTCACTGCCTGAAAGTGTTTTTAAAAATTTTTTTTAAAATTTTAAATAAGACTTTAGCGGCGACACTAAAGTCGCCACTGAAACACACTTTCGGCGACGACAACACAATGTCGCCGCGGAAAGTGACACCTTCAGCGGTGACATTAAAAGTCGCCGCTGAAAGTTTCACTTTCGGCGGCGACATTGTGTTGTCGCCGCTAAAGGTGTAACTTTTAGCTGCGACAAAAGTGTCGCCACCGAAAGTCTCACTTTCAGCGGTGACTTTAAAAGTCACCGCTAAAAGTCTAACTTTTAGCGGCGACATTAAAAGTCGCCGCCAAATGTGGTTTTTTTTGTAGTGATAAATGGTGAGATTAATGACAGAATTACTTCTGAAAATTTTGTTATGACTTTAGTCAAGTTTCACATGCAAAATTGGCAATTAAATATTATATTACAAGATGAGATTTTACAAGATCATCTTCTTCTTCAAAGGGCCATGACTTATGTATGACAAGAGGAAACAATATAAGCTATTGCATATATGATATGTGAAGGCAATTTGACCAAGTTGTAAAAGATAATGACTAAGTCAACAATTTCAACTAAAGAAGTAATATTTGAAGAGTTGAAATTATGATAAATTGAAGAAGCCCTTTTGGCTATTCCAAGGGCTATATTCGCATGACATGAGGGAAAGAGAATTAATATCATACACTTCATCTTTTCCATATGAAAAGTCAATAAAAGTGGCTAGAGATATAAGAGAGAAAGAGAGAAAGTATTATCCATATATTTCCTCATCTTTCTCAAACTTTTCGTCCAAGAATTCTAAAGGCAATAGAGGTGAGAGAATTAAAATTGAAGTCATCTTATATTTATCATCAACTTTTACCAAGAAGGAATAATTATTCACCACACATATTCTTTATTTCTGTTGGCCCACTTTCGGTCAAATATTAAGGGCCAAGGAAAGAGAATTTCTGAATGCATTCACTCCCTCTCATTTGTCTCAAAGTCGGTTTGTAGCAGCAAAAACGTAGAGGAAGAAAAGTAAGGTTTCAAGGTGAGCTTAATCTTGATTTTTCACCTTCTTAACCTCATCTATGGCTCAAGTGACCTTCATGAAACTTGTTCCCCTCTTCCTTAGCTTCATTTCTATGTTTTTGTTTTTTTGAAGAAGAGGAGTTTTCAGCCACCTTACAAGAACAAAAGCTGAAGAATCAAAGAAAGAACTTAAGGAGAAGCAAGAGGTGAGTATTAGCACCAATTTGAGCTATTGGTTGTGTTGGTTGAATGAGTATTTTGGCATGTGTAAATCTGCCCTAATTTTGGCCAAACAAGGGTTTGGGTAATTCATGATGGTTTGGTTGTGTTATTGGTGGTTTATGATGATTGGAAACCATTTGATGTAAGTTTGATGCTGAAATTGGAAGTTGGTAATTGTTGGAATTTATTTTGAATTTTCTGCCAAAACAGGACATGGAGAATGAGTAGGAATTTTTTAATTTTGATGTTACCATTGTGTTCTACACGAAAAATTATGTGGGAATAGCCTTGGGTTGTGAACTTTGGGTCATTGAAACTCAAAGTGTAAATATGGGTTTTCAGCCTGAACATAATTCCAGCGAGGTACCTTATTGGTATGGTATTTTTGGATAAACAAATGATCTCTAAAAATTATGAAACTTTCCAGTCTTAAAGTTCACATTCCAAGCTTCAAAATGGACATATAATTTGTGTTATTTCGTTTTTTGAGCTGTGAGTTCTGGTTGCCCAAAGTTTGATGTCGAAACTGGACTAAATTCTGGAGCAGTGTGGGACTTTGTGTAATTCTGGAATTTTGTGGTGATTTCCGGTAATGATTCATATTTTTTCAATGAAGAGGACTTCAATAGCTTTCCATAGGACTTGGGATTACCTCATTTCGATATTTGTAGAATTATTTATTATTTTTCAAAGTCTGGAGAAAATTTTGGCAGATTTGGTCCCTTATGCGAAAATTGAAGATGTAATGGCATAATGTAATATTGTTGAACTTTGAGGTTAGGAATTGGTCTTTGAGATTAATTGACCACTTTAACTCCTTAGTTGATTTGATTAAATGTCCCTAATGATAACCAACTTGAGTGCTTGAATTAAAGAATTGGATTAAGTAATAACCTGTCGTTGAAATTCTAATTATAGGATTTGACATTTACCTTGCACGTGATAAACCAGTGCCAGTGCACGAGCGGAAAGAACAAGGTAGTGACTCTTTCTCTTATTCTGTGTATGATGCCTTGCATGTATGTCATTTCATTAAATATGCCGTGATGTAATATTGCCGTTGTGAAATGCCGTTGTTGTGCTGTTGTGAAATATGCCGTTGTGAATGCAGCGAAAGCGCGCTGTTGCAGAAATGCTGTTATGTTGTTGTTCTTGTGATTTGCTTACATGCTTTGTGATTGTATTTGTTATAAGTGAATTGTTACTACTGAGATTCTTTTGAATCTCATTCTTTCCAATGACTAACCTACAGCAAGGGCAAGTGGTTCAAAGAAAAAGCAAGTGATGAAGGGCAGTTAGAGCTCCTAGCTAGGAGTTTTAATTTTGGTAGTTGGTTGTCATATTTTGTTGGGGATTAGTTGCACATGTTGTATATATTGAATAGTATTGTGTAATCCCCTGTATGGAAAACTAAGCGTTGTAAACATTTTATTAAATAACGAAACCTGAGCGTTGTCGGGAATTTTTGATTGCACTCTGCTATGTATAACTGAAACCGAATTGGACAGAACAATTATATTCGAGATGTGAATGTGAGACTGCACTAAACAAGTTTTGGAAAAGTTTTAAATTAACCACTGGTCTCTATTTCAAATTAATGACGTATTCTCGAACTATAAATTTGACTATTAAGGTAGGGGGTTACATTACTTCCCAAATTTTACATATAAATTAAGAAAAATATAACTTTTCCTACTTATTTTTTTTTCAATTATCAATTTAATCCCTCAATTTTGACTTGTATGGGAATTGAGTTGTATTGAGATAAAATTCAAAGATTAAATTGATAATGGAAAAAAATTAGAAACTAAAAGTTATACTTGGGATATTCCGTGACCCTAAGTAATTGTCACTTGTGCAGTTACATTTATATATATATATATATATATATTTGTGTGTAGAACATATATGCTGAGTTATAGTATCAAGAAAGAGGAACATGTTAATCCTCCAATTTTAAACGTAGAACCTAATTTATAGTTCGGAAATACTGTTATACTTTTGAATGAGTATGTGTGTGCTGAAGATTTTGAATGGGATGGGAAAAAAAGGAAATAATAAAAAATGCATAGACTGAGGCAAAGTGTGATGGTAAGTACTCCCCCTGAACGTTAATATAATATTACAAAGTGGGACTTAGATTACCAAATGAGTAATAAATATATGAAGCAACTTGAAATAGCAAGAAAGCTAAATAATAAATAGGAAGCAAGTTGAGGAGCTGGTGCTGACTGAATTAAAATGCCAGCAAAAAGCTGCTTCATCATTTTTCTTCGCCGCTGCAGCAGCAAGTCTCATGCCTTCAATTCCTTCCCACCTAATCTTTGGATTTTTACCGGGAAAATTAGCCTGCCTATAACTTAGTCGTTAAATCTTGACTTAATACTAAGTGTTTGTTTGAGATCAAATTTAGGATATTCAAAAATGTTTATTTAAGTAAATTGAGATAAAACTCTTCTTACATACTTATCCCGTATACCGTAAATCATGATTGAAAAACTGTTTTTAAAGACTCCTATCGCTGTCACAAACAAGTACTTAGTCTCTATAATTTTGATTTAGTTGAAACACAGTTCCTCTTAACCCAGTGTAACCTAGTGATAGAGACCGAATGAGAGAATTTAGAAGGATAAAAATTAAAAAGATAAATCTTTATTAAATTATGAAATCAAAATCTTCTAATCTCATAATGAAATAAAGAAAAGGACAAGTCTTTAATAGAAGAAGATCCAGAATCTTAACCCACTAATAAAGCCCAAGGAGAATCTCTCATAATCAAAGAAGAAATTCTGTAATAATGAGACTTAATATTTATAGATAAAAAGAATAACCATTACTGTCTAAAATTTATGACCACTAACCACAACTTAGAGAAAATAACAGACTTAAATACATTTAATTTAATATTTTGATTCAGTATATAATTCTAACCAACTTCATTTAATCCTAATCATTTTCAAACTTGGTACTCTATCACCCTATCTCTATATTTTTAACCATTTCAAAATTTGGTCCTTAAATTTGATGAAATCCCCCCCCCCCAAATTTAGTGAATCAATTATAACCGAGTCAGAACTACTACACTGACAAAATGATTAATTTTCCCAATTTTATAATAACTATAATTATTGGGTATGCCACCTTCTTTGTCTTTTATATAGCCACAAGCAACAAAAAGGGACGACGTAACCGAAGACGTTAGGATGAAACCAACTTCGCCTCCATTCCACTCCTATTATTTTATTATGATCACCAAACATCAAAATAATAAATTAATAATAATTCCATGAAGGGTAAATATAAACCAGATATATCCAATCAACCCAAAGCAAAAAAGGATACTATATAAAAGGGATTCATTTGTAATTGCGTGAGTTACAAAATGAATGAAAAAGTCAAAGGAGAGATTTGAAAGCTGAAAGGTCACACTACTAGTGCTATTAACAATGGCGGTGCCTGTCCAACGTTGGCGTTGACTAGGGACTTGATTGAGATCCATGAATGAGAGGATCATTTGTCCCTCACGTTTTAGAGTTTGTACACAAATGACACACTTCCAACAACACACAAATCCAAATATGCAGCCTAGCTGATGAAGATTGAGCATTTCAACATGGGGAAATGACACATAGGTCCCAAGGAAGAGAAATAATCACAATTAAAGACGAAAAAGAAACAAATGAAGCCACTTCTTCACAATAGCTGTGTATGAGAAGGTCATACTCATATTATTCAGAATGATCAGTGATAGTGATCATATCCTTTATTTTTCGTCATTAGTCCAGCACATTCTATAATCTTGTCTATGTTAAATTCCCTTTACGGCCCCGTTATCAAACAATATACTGTTACATTTTGATTCTATTCTAAACAGCTCCTCAACTTTAAGATCCATTCCAGTAAGGATACTATTCCAACTGAGATAACTCCCCCATAGTGAACATCTTTTATCACAGAAATAGAGCATGCTACAGTACTAAGTCCTTTTATACATAACACGACCAAGTGCTGATCGAAGTTGCCTTGACATTGAGTAATATATACATTAACATGGTAACACTGAGTACAGTGAAGAAAGAATGTCTACGTATAACAGAAACGATGAAAATTGTAGACAACTAAACCTTGTTAAAACTATAGCACAGCAGATTTATCTTCCATTTCAGAATAAAGCATTTAACAATCTTCATTGCGCATCCATATAGGTTTTTTATGACATCGAGCACATGAAAAATAAAATAGATGATAACTCCAAGATTTTCAATCGAAATGTTCATATGATAACTCTGGTTAAGCAAAGTAAGAGCTGAAGTAGAATTTACCATCTGGAAAGGGGGAAAATATGACGTTTACTTGCATATTTTCAAACTGTGAAGGTGGATAAAAGAATGAAATGCAACTAAAGAACCATTTCCCTCTAGAAGACAAGGAGAATTAGATTTAAATTAACAATAAGCTTTTTACAATGATCATTTCATCCAAATTTATAATTTTCAAATGACCAAAGATGGATAAACTAAGACTCCCCTTTAGTTGTACTATCCTTCTTCCCCATATTCAATCGCCAATAAGTATGAAGAACCACATTGTGATAGCCCTAAACCTTCCTAAAGTCCCTCACACTAACAAATAAGTTGAATATTTCGAAGGTCAAATTCGGTACTTCACAATTCTTGTCTTAATCTCCAGAGATTAACCATGTAACAGTACAGACTTCAGATTATCCAGCATTTCAATTGCACTACCTAAAAGAAATTTATGACTCAGAAAGCAGGGGTTCGACTCACTTCCAGAGATAAAATTTCTTCCAAAATAATAATTAATAAAATCCTTTCGAGTTTTGGTTTGTGCAGTGTGACTCATACCTATCAGTTTTGAGCATCCTTGTCTTGATCAAGGTTCCCAAACTTCTTCTTGAAGGAGTCCTGCCTCTGCATCCACATCATATGGCCCTACAAAGGGCACGCACATTAAGAGACAAAAGAATCGAGCAATTTTAGAGCGAGGAAGTGAGAAAGCAAAAACATAAAGAAAACATTTTACTGCTTATCCTTTTTAACTACTACTCTAAATTATATTCCTCTTCACCGTCGACCCATCATTTACTACAATCTATAATTCTGGCATGCATGCATGTGAGTTATCAGGTTTATTTTTCATTATACTTTCATTCGGTCCTTAATTTTTAGAGAAAATAAAAAAGTTAAATAAATTAATTTAAAATATTTATATTTATTGTTTTTCTCAAAACTAATTTATTTGACTTATAAACTGATATATAATCTAATTATGCACAATATATATTATGATTAAATAATTTATTTATATTTCTTAATCTTTCAAAAATGTTAAATGGGTTTTATATTAAGAATCAAAGGGATAATTAGTAGGAGAGAGAAAGAAGAGAGAGAAGCTGTGTATTGGAATACGTGCTGGTGTGATCTTTGACTCCGGATGGAGAACACCGACGCCCTGGTTGCTTCGCCGGGGAGAACGTCGGTTAAAAATGGGGCTGCTGAATCGATTGGGGTGGCTGAGGTTGCAGAGAAGTCTCCTATGGGACATCTAGCCAAGAACAACCTCATGACTGTCCTGCCGAGAGTTGGTTCTGAATTGGTTGGGTCTTGCTCAAATAACACTCAAAGGAACGTTGTGAAGGTGCTTTCATACAAGGATTCACTTACAGGATGTAAGGGTTCAGAGTTCAATGGGTCTGTTCATGGAAGTTCTATTCTAGAAGAAGAAGATACCATCGAAGACCTTTTTAATCATTCATGGGAGCTGCCTGAGCCTTCACCAGAGATCAAACAGCTTATGGATATTTATCCATCTATGGAAATGTCCAAAGAGGAATATAACCGCTGGGCAAGGCCATGGAACAAGTCTCTCATCATCACTGTCCTAGGTGCGAGATTTAACTTCCACAGATTAAAAGATCATCTCTCCAGAATCTGGAAAACTAAGGATTTTGATTTTATTGATATTCCTAATAACTATTATGTGGTTAAGTTCAAGACGCATGAAATGTGGGAACAGAACTACAAAAAAATTCTGATGGATGGGCCTTGGACTATAATGCAGTTCACCATTTTAGTTCAAAGGTGGTCTCCCTATTTTGATCCTTTCCACAACCCTCTTGGTAGAGTAGCTACCTGGATTAGAATCCCCAACATACCTCTCTTGTGCTATAATAAAGAATGCCTATGGAGGATGGGAGATATGGTGGGGAAAACCCTCAAGGTTGATATGAATACAATTGAGAATCCCGAAGACGAGGATGCCAAAATTCACAGAGGACGTTTTGCTAGATTTTGCATTGAAGTGGATTTACAGAAAAAATTAGTCCCTAAAATCATCTCTGCCTCTTCGGTTTTTAATATTGAGTATGAGGGTTTGGGATCAATTTGCTTTACCTGTGGCAAGTATGGTCACAGAAAAGAATTATGTCCCTCAAGGGATATTGCAGCCGCTGGTCCTTCTTGTTCCTCTGTGAGTCTTCCCCATCCATCTTCGAAAGCTTTGTTGCCTTTGACTATTCAGAAACAGGCTGATCTGGATCCTTCCAAGCTTGCTCACGGTGAAGAAGGCAACGCAGCCCCTTCTGAGAAGGAAGACCCGTTCGGGTCATGGATGCTCGTGAGGAAGACAGCAAAATCACGAAACCCAAAAAGGAAGGAAGATAGGTCTAGGGTGGGTGGAAAGACCCATACTGATCTAACAAAGGAGGTCGGCTATGGCAGGGCTGTTCAGTCCAGATATGATGTCTTGGCTGAGATGGATTTAGAAGAAAGCGTGGTTCACGAGAGGGGTTCAAATTTGAATCGCAATGTAGTGAGGAATGATGCAGCTGCTGAAGGGCTGAAGATCACGGAGGGAGTCTCTGGGTCCCAGGCGGTGCAGCGGTCAAATAAAGCTGGGCATGGAAAAAACACTCTGGCTTTTCACGTGGGTGCTAAGCATTGGAAGCAAATAAAAAAGCCCAAAATTATTAACAGAAATATCTTGCGCAAGGAGAAGGCCGAAGTCTTTAATAGTGGTGTGGGCCTTGAGGGAGCACGTGATGTGGATGTGAAAAACAATTTGAAGCCCAATTCTTACAAAAGGATGCATAACGTGGCTCATGTTGGCATTCAGGAGGGTGGACCTCCCAAAGATAATTGTGGTGTGGGCCTTGAGGGAACATGTGACGTGGGAGTAATCAAGAACTTGAAGCAAAAGTCTTCCAAAAGGACGCATAACGTTGTACAAGGCTGCATCCAGGAAGGTGGACCTTCCAACGAACATGTGGATATTATCAAGCCCATCTCCTCTCCTCAAGCCCCTATCTCGTGCAGGAAAGAGGTGAACCGTGATGAGCAAATTCTGAATGAGGTTATTCATGTGGATAAGGGCCAGGATAAGCCAAGTCCGAAAGAGTTTTTGCTTGAGAATTTTCCTGACTCTCAAGGGACCTCTTCTGCTCTGGAGGCGTCAAATTTGGACCTTCATTCTTCCAAAAAGGCAACCATGGTTGGAAATGAAGATGACACCCAATCAAAGTTGCAATCTGTGTCCCAATTGGAGGTTGTGGTCCTGATGGAAGACAAACCGCCGGATAAGTAAGTCTCGTTTGTTCCCATTTTCTTTTATTTATTTTTTATGATTATTTCTTCCTGGAATTGCCGTGGGGCTGGCGGACGCACGTTCCCACGTGTTTTGAAAGATGTGGTCCTTAATTATGGCATTAATGTGTTGTGTCTTGTGGAACCTAGGATAAGTGGTAGTAGAGCGGATAAGACTGTTAGGAAATTGGGTTTCAATGACTGGTTAAGAGTGGAAGCAACTGGGTATGCTAGGGGTATTTGGGTTTTATGGAATAGTTGGGAGTTTCAAATTGATTATTTATTCTCTAACTCCCAACTCCTTCACTGTAAAGTCTCTCCGTTAAATAATCCCAACCCTTCGCTTGTTACTTTTGTCTATGGTGACACTAATAATTTGATGAGGAGGAGTCTGTGGGATTCACTGTGTGTTATCAAGCAAACGGTGAATATCCCCTGGCTGGTCCTAGGGGATTTTAATGCATTCCTCTCCCCTAGTGATAAGGAAGGTGGTGCTACCCCTATTCTCAGCTCTATGAAGGATTTCCAGAACTGTATTGATAACTGTGATCTTATTGAGGTTCCGGTTGTTGGCGATAAATTTACCTGGGAAAAAACAGGCGTTAAGGAGAGACTTGACTGGGTGTTCTGCAATTTTGATTGGGATATTCTTAACCCTCAAGCCAAGGCTTATCATAATCTCAGGTTCAAGTCCGACCACCGCGTGATTGTTGTTGCAGACAAAACTAAGTCTAAACGCAGTACCAGGGGAAGAAATTTCCTATATCAAGCAGCGTGGTGCATGGAAGAAGACTTTCAGAATGTTGTCAAAGAAGCTTGGCAGGGGAACAATTGGACACAAGGGCAAAAGCAGTTCACAAAAGAAGCTTCGGCGTGGAACTCTAGAGTGGTGGGAAATGTTGTCAAAAAGAAAAGAGAGCTCATCCGAAGGCTGGAGGGGATTGATCGGGCCAGAAGTAGAGGGGGTGGTCCCAATGGTCTTTTTAGGATTGAAAGGGAACTTTGGGACATGTACCAAAAAATCGCTTTACAAGAGGAATTAATCTGGTTTCAGAAATCTAGATGTAAGTGGATCAGTGGTGGGGACAGAAACACGAAATTCTTCCATGCTAGTGTTTCTGCGAAGAGGAAGAGAAGTAAAATCGAGGCTTTACAGGACGATAACGGTAATTGGGTGTATGATGAATCTCAGCTTCGGAATATGGCCCTTGATTTTTTTCGGAACCTCTACTCGGCTGAGACTTCATCTTCTTCTTTCTCTCCTTGGAGGGCAAATTTCCCTCCACTTGATGATGCTCAACTTGACCTCTTTCAAAGGCCGGTTTCGCCCACTGAGATTAAAAATGCTGCTTTTGAGATGGGTGCTTTTAAAGCACCCGGGCCTGATGGCTTAAATCCCCATTTCTTTCATACCCAATGGAGTGTTATTGGTCATAAGATGAGCGAATTGGTTATCAAGATTTTTGATAATCCCGAGGTCATACAAGACATTAATCATACAAACATCACCCTCATTCCTAAGGTCGATCATCCGACTACCCTGAAGGATTTTAGGCCTATATCCCTTTGCAATGTTAGCTACAAAATTGTCAGCAAAATTATTGCTAACCGCTTTAAGAGAGTCATGAATCATCTGGTTGCTGAAAACCAATGTAGCTTTATTGCAGGAAGACAGGGTGTTGATAATATCATTATCGCCCAGGAGGCAATCCACTCCATGCGATCTAAGAGAGGTAAGAAGGGTTTTATTGCCGTGAAGGTTGATATGGAAAAGGCTTTTGACCGTCTTGACTGGTGCTTTCTAGCATTCACTCTTAATAGCCTGGGTCTGGGTTCTGATTTTGTGAAGCTGATTATGTCCTGTGTTTCGTCTCCTTCCATGAGCATTATCTGGAACGGAATTGCCTCCAAGAGCTTCCGGCCTTCTAGAGGGGTGAGACAAGGTGACCCTTTGAGTCCCTATTTGTTCGTCTTGTGTATGGAAATGCTTGGCCAACTTATCCACCATGAAGTTGACTTGGGAAACTGGCTTCCTATTAAATTGAGCCCTAATGGCCCTAAGATATCCCACCTCTTCTTCGCGGATGATCTTGTCCTTTTCTGCGAGGCTTCTAACGAGCAGATGACGGTGATCAGGGATGTCATGACTCTTTTCTGCCAAGTCTCTGGCCACAAGATTAATCTGAACAAATCTAAAATGTTCGCATCAAAAAATGTCCATTTCAACAAGGCTTATGAATTAAGTCAATCTGTTGGGATCGGTTTGACTGCAGATCTTGGAAAATACTTGGGTGTCCCCATCCTGCACAAGAGAATGGTTAAGAGTACATTTGCTCCTCTTCTCCAAAAGGTGAAATTGAAACTGGCTAACTGGAAGGGCAAATACCTGAGTATGGCAGGTAGATCGACCCTCATCAAGTCTGTCCTTTCTGCGATCCCTCAATATCAGATGCAATCTACCCTTATTCCGAAAGGGGTGTTAGCTATAATTGAAAAGCTCAGTCGTGGCTTCTTTTGGAACCAACATGAGGACTCCAAAAAGATGCACCTGCTTTCATGGGATGTTCTTAAAAGACATAAGTGTGAGGGAGGATTAGGTATTAAAGACTTGCACTGTCAAAATAAAGCTTTTCTCATGAAACTTTGCTGGGGCCTTATCAAGAAACCGGATGCCTTTTGGGTGAAATGCTTAAGAGCGAAATATGCATGTAGATCTGATAGTGTTCCTCATGTTCAAAGGTAGCGTAACCAATCAGCAGTTTGGTGTGGGGTAGTGACTGTCTGGGATGATTTCTTAAGAGGCCTTGGTAAATGCCTGAGAAGTGGCCGAAATACGCTTGCTTGGCAAGATCGCTGGGCCTCGGTGGACAAACCTCTTAAATACTTTATCGTCAAGAATAGCCACCTTGTGGATTTAAGTGCTAATGTTTGCTCCTTTACGACTCAATCGAGACATTGGGATAGAGCTAAATGGGAATCTTTCCTCCCAAATTGGGTGGTGGATAAAATTTTGTTGATTCCTCCTCCTTCGGGCGTTGATGAGGATTCTATCTGTTGGCGAAATGCTCCTGACGGGAACTTTAGTGTAAAATCAGCATACGACGCAATCTTTCATCAGAACATTCATAACCAACATGGTCACTGGCAGTCTCTATGGCGTTGGGATATTCCTGAACGTGTCAAATTTTTCCTCTGGCAAGTATTCCATGAAAGGCTTCCCACGAATGAGATCAGAGCGAGACACAACCCGGGAGTCTTAAACACTTGTCCTTTCCAGTGTGATAGTGTGGAGAGCATCCTTCATATCTTGAGAGATTGTGAGCATGCCCAGAGAGTGTGGTCGGCTTTAACTAACCCCATATATTATAGTATGTTTTTCTCTGGTAATTTGCAGGATTGGCTCAATTGGAACTTACAACACTCACCAGGAAAAAGTAAGATGTCCAGATGGCCTTGGCGTAATGTCTTCAGTACCGCATGTTGGATGCTATGGAAAAACCGTTGTAGCCAAGCTTTTGAAGGGTCATCAGACAGCCCGAAAGAGATTGTTCACAGATGCTTTTATCATCTCTCAGAAGGTGTGCAGAACGGCAAGTTTCGGCATCAAATTTTCCAAGTCCCAAAACGAGGTGTGCTACACTGGCAACCCCCTGATCCAGGTGTTCATCGCTTAGATGTTGATGGTTCAGTTCTTAGTGACGGTCACGCTGCTTGAGGAGGTATTATTCGAGATCATCAGGGTAATTGGATACGTGGATTTCAACAGAAGTTAGGTCATGCTTTCCCTACTGCTGCGGAAATCCACGCAATCCGATGTGGCCTCTTGCTTTGTAAACGGTTGGGTCTAAAGAAAATTAGGATTTTCACGGACTCTCTTCAGGCTGTACATCTGTTATCCACTCATTCTGACTCGGACCATCCATTGTACGACGTGATTTTGGCAACCAGATCTCTTATTTATAGTGATTGGGAGGTAGAAATTTCCCATGCTCACAGGGAAAGCCTACGCTGTGCAGATTATCTTGCTAGATTGGCTCACACAATTTCGCAGGATCATGAGGAAATTGGGATTTCCCCAATTGATTGCTTTCATTTCTTTGCTTTGGACTGTGGTTTATTAGACCATGATCATCCTGTAGGACCTAGTCTATAGTGGATGTCACTTTCAAGCTTTGCTTGCCATTGTAACAAAAAAAAAAGGGGATAATTAGTGTCCTCCAATTTTAATTTTATATAAAATTTATATCATTTGATATCATATCAATAAAAAATTAGTAATATAAGAACCAAATGGGATTTGGGGGAGGTACTCACATTTAATGCACAATGATATTTCAATTATCTCCAACACGAGAACACATTGGCCTAGCAAAAAATATCAATCACTAGGCATTGGTACTAATATAACGACTTGTTGCTTGTCAGCGATTAAGCACAAGGTTAATTTGAGTTCAAGCCTATGTGAATGAAAAAAAAAAATCTTTTGGCAGAGCCGTCCCAATTACGCCCGATAATGCTTGAATATAACCCAGAGAACAATATTAAAATAACAAAAAAACCGTCCATTATAGAACCCAAATGAATAGTTATAAGTTGAGCGGTTACCTTTGACTCAACCAACCCTAATTGCGAGTGACAGACTGGTCTACGTCCACACACACACACACCAAACAAGCAACCTCGTCTATAAATATTACACGCCTTCAAGCCTCCTAAACTTTCATAAGTTCACCCTCTTATCTCTCTTACCCATAACTTTTTCTTCTCTCTCCCAATTCTCTAATCACTTTTCTTCAATAATGAAGAGAGAAAGATCAGATGATCACAGCATCGCCATGGCTAACTGCTTGAGGCTGCTTTCCGAGGCTGCGGCTTCCTTCAACTCCGTCTCGGCCGCCGCTGCCACCCGGGTCTTCGTCTGCAAGACCTGTAACCGCCAGTTCTCGTCCTTCCAGGCGCTTGGCGGCCACCGTGCCAGCCACAGGAAGCCGAGGATAATGGCGGGTGAGGATAGTAACAACAGCGACGATCTTCTTCTTCATGCTTCTTTGTCGTCTTCGTCACCGGCTAAGCCTAAAACTCATGAGTGCTCAATTTGTGGATTGGAGTTCGCCATAGGTCAGGCTTTGGGCGGTCACATGAGAAGACACAGAGCTCGAACATCTCATAATAATAATAATAGTAAGAACTCGTCGTCGTCGTCGTCAAGCGTAGAGTTTGATTCAGATACAGAGAAGAAGAAGAAAGAGAAGAGCAAAAGGGTTCTGTTTCTGGACTTGAACTTGACGCCGCTTGAGAACGATTTGAAGATTTTAGGGGTAAAAACGTCAACTCCTTTGGTAGTTACACTTTAGTTATCTTCTATTATTGTGAATGTTTCATATATATACATATATATAGGCGGTTCAGTTAGTTCCTTTTTCTTCTTTCTTTTATGTCTGTATTGTAAATTTGTTCATTTCGTATAAGACATCTGTCATCCTTCTGTCTTGTTTTCTTTTATGTCCGCGCGTGTTGCTGTGAAGGTTCATCAGGCTAACTAATTGATTTAGTTTGACTTATATAAACATGAATTAATTAATAGTCCATCTCTAATCCTCCCTCCTCTTGATCTTAATATAATATTTGGTTTGTAGATCTTATATTAAAGAAAAGAGGGACTATATATTTATCCACAAGCTAACAATTTGATCAGCGTCAACAATATACTACCTCCGGTCTTAAATATAAAAGATCCAGCTGATATTTTTAGAGATAGTAAAAAAATTGATTAAATTACTTAAAAATATTTATATTTATTGCCTTTTCTCCTAACTAATAATGCACAATATATGATATGATTAGCTAATTTATTTAGCTTTCTTAATCTCTCTAAAAATAAATCAATTGGGTCTTATATTTAGGATCAAAGGAAGTGTATATCTAATGTGAATGTGTTACAAGCACAATTTTAAGAGAGGGGTACCATCAGCATCCCTAGCGGCTCCATTACGCAGCACTTCACTTAGTCTCTTAACTGATCAGAACCCTCTATTAGTAATTATTTTCAAAGTCATCAGGTGCTCTCGCTCAAAAATTAGCACGTTGGATGCGAAAATCTCTTGAACTTATCAATTCTAATACTCTTTTCTGGGCCAGTATATATATATATATATAACAAACGTGTGTTCCTTTCTTATTAAAATCCCTTTTTTCTGGGTGTGGCTTCAAATATTATTAAGAATAGAATAGGAATTAGGGGCAATGGAGATGTTGTTGACCCACAAGTAATGTTTTAAAAGCCGTTTTAACAGTCGGACCAGACATTGAGTCATAAAGGTCCCCAGGTCATGGTTCGAACAATTGAAACGATCGAGCTATTTGGTCGAACCAGTGATGTAATAATTAAATTTAAAAATATTATATATATATATATATATATATATATATATATATATTACAATTAGTTTGTAGTCTAATTTCATAAGAAGTTAATAAAGTCACAAAATATCATTTAAGGAAGAACATTAAGTCAATGATCAACCTAACAAAATGCACTAACAATAATGATTTCATGACTGTACTTGTCAAACATTGATGCTCTTGATTGATCCAAGCATGAATTTCTTAAAAAGCATTTGGACTACACCACTCTGGTCCTATTTATAAGTCTCTTTTAACTAAAAAAATTGGTCCTATTTATAAGTCCAATTTCAATATAATAAATGAGATTGTAACAATTTTACCCCTATTTATTGTATAAATGAAGAAATAATTTAAAGATAGATAGAGAAGAAAGAGTTGAAAAGTATTCATTCATAAATGAGGGCATAGTTATAAATTTACCCTATAATCATTGAGTTAACTACATCTCCTTAATATATGAGATTTAGTTAAAATGGACTTATAAATAAGACCAGAGTGGTAAATGTCATCATCTTCTTGAGAAAATGACTCAAAATCAAGACCTTCAACTTCAATCTTAGTGCTTCCAATTTCCTCCTTAGCTTGAAGATGAACCTTATTGTCTTTTTCTTCAAAAGTATCTTTATAAAATAGTTTGCAACAAACCAAATTATTAAAATTAGTAACATATAATATAAATAAAATAAAGTAACATGTCTAAAATTTATATGCCATTTTTAAAATTTTTTTTTAAAAAAAAAATTAGTAGCAAAAGAAAATTTGAATTTTTACTGGGCCGGACGGTTTTTGAAAAACAGGTCCGGTTTCCGGCCCAAAAACGGATAAATGACGGCCCAGAAGGGCTCCATCAAAAAAATGGTTCAACTCATATATCCGGCCCGCCTCCGTGACGGCCGACGGTCAAACCAATCCAATCCGGTTCTCTAAACAGTGCCCACAAGTTTTCCACTTTCTGTAATTAAACGTGTGAGAGTTGGCGTTCTAATTAATTAGCTCAGCCACCTCTCCCCTATTCTTAATTATTTTCGTCTCTTATCATTTCAATTCGTTTTCAAATTTGTGACTAAGCGTTTATCTTCAAATTTGTAATCGAGACTCATCTCCATATTTTCATTCATTTTGGATATTTCCGTGTAATTAATCATCTAAATGTTTCAACGCTTGTATAAAATATATTTAATTTTACATTTTTCTAGCTAGATCAATATCTATACATGTTAACTGTTTTGACATTAATTCTTTTTTCTTTTCTGATTTCGTTTACTAATTAATATACACACCTTCATTAATGTACCATTGTAGGGGAGGTTGCTTGAAAAAATAAATTACTTATAAGAACTAAATAAATATTATATTTGATTCTTATATGAACTGTATACAGTGTATACGGCACCATATATTAACTGGCTACACAACAATTTCTATAGTCAAACAATTTCTAGACGTAAGATATGTTTCACAAAGAAGGTGAACATTAATATTTTATATAGAGAAGCAGCCAAGAAGGATCTATATATCTTTGACTCGCCTTAGTTAACATCTATATATGAAATTAATTAGCTTGTTCACATCACAAACTGAATGACGTCACTTAACCAAGAGCAGATGGATCCTTGTACTAAAATCACTAAATCACTTAACCAACATCTCACAATCATAGTAAGAACTCATCATCAAGCATAGAGCTTGAGAAAGATTTGCCTATTTGGAGATTTTAGGGATTACGGATCGTTACACTTTAGTTATCTTCTATTCTCTCTCTCTCTCTCTCTCACATAGAGGGTCAAGGGGCAATTTTGCCCCAAAAGTTTTCACCGAGGGGGTAATCACTACAAAAAAATGGTATTTTGTAGTGGTGATATTGTAGCGGTTAAAGCCTCAACCGCTACAAATTTATAGCGACAAGCTATTCATCAAGTGGCACGACAAATTGACAACGTTTTTTGTAGCAGTTAAGTATAAATAACCGCTACAAATATGGCATGCAATTCCCACCAAAAGTTGTAGCGGTTGCTAAACTATAACCGCTACAAAGTTGGTGCCACTTAGCGCAAACAAAACGCGCCAACAGTGTAGCGTATATTTGTAGTGGTTTAATAAATTAAACCACTATAAAATACGAAAGGTCGTGTATTTGTAGCGGTTATAGATTTATAACCACTACAGAATTTGAAAGTTCTCTAAATTTGTAGCGGTTTTGTAGCATAACCGCTACAGAACTTCAAACGTTTTTGTAATTTGTAATGGTTATTTAATTTAATATCAAAATAACAGAAACAAATTATTTTATTTTTTAAAAAAAAAATTCTTAATTTTTGTAGCGGTTATTAAACCGCTATTAATTAACGCGCCTGGTTCAAACTGAAATTAATTTTTTGGCGGGAATTTTGAATTTTGATGAAATTAGTAGCGGTTCTAGAACCGCTACTAATTTCAAAAATTTCCTATTAGTAGCGGTTCTTAAACCGCTATAAATGAGAAAAAATTTTCATTTTTCTTTTCCCGCCTTGAAAATTTTCTTTTTGTTATTTGTAGCGATTATATAACCACAAAAAATATCCCAGAAAAAGCTTACGGCTTGTGGCGATGTTGTAATGGTGGGATTGAACTGCTACAAATAAAATAGCGGTTATTTTGCTTGAGTAGTGGTTTTTTATAACCGCTAAAAATGCGCTTATAACATGAAATTTAGTAGCGGTTTTATAAAGCGCTACTAATGTTTCTTGTAGTAGTTAAAACCGCTACTAATGATCATTTTTAACCGCTACTAAATCACGTTTTTTTGTTTAGTGAATAATTTTGCCCTGGAAGTTTTTCAGGGAGCAATTTCGCCCTGGAAGTGTAAAAAAGGAGTACTTTTGCCCTAACCGTTATCCCAGTTGCTTTTGACTATTAGTTAACCAAATATGCTAAGTTAATAGTCCATATGTCATTCACGTTATTTTTATTAAAATGTAAATTTGCGTCGGAAGTCCATGTGTCATTTACTTCATCCTTTTTGAAAGTTAGATTTAAAACTTTCGGGGCAAATTTGCACCTTAAGAAAAATACCGTTATTGACATATGAATTATCAACTCAGCATATTTGATTAATTAACAGTCAAAATTAATTGAGATAATGGCTAGAGCAAAATTGCTCCATTTTTTACACTTCCGGGGAAAAATTGCCCCTCATTGAAAACTTCCAGAGCAAAAATGCCCCTTAACCTTATATATATTTAGGCAATTCAATTTATTTCCTTTTTCTTTCTTTCATATCTGTATTCATGTAAATTTTTTCATTTCTTCATTTCGTATAAGAGATTAATCATCCTGCTGTCTTATTTTCAATAACATATTTACATTTATTTATATGATAAAATTAGAGGAAATATTAACTGTGCATGTTGCTAATCATGTAAAAAAGATTTGATAGAGTTTTATGTCGGGTTGTCGAGAACCTAGCACAACCCCCTTCTTTGTCCAGGCTCAAGATCAAGTAGAAAACTACGAGTCAAAGTTTATAACATGACATCGTATTATTCATATAGCCAACCTCATCTAATAAAATGATATATTCTTCACATGTGCTGGAGATTAAGTCCATGCACTTTTTTGTAATTAAACGTGTGATAGTTGGGTTCCTAATTAATTAAGCTTATCCCCTATTTCTTATTTTCGTTTTCATATCGTCCATGTGCCGCTTAATTAGGGGCTTGTGTTTTTGACTAATTATCATAGTTCATGAACCCGGACCGGACCAACCGGTCCAGCCCAAAAACCAACAAACTGATTGGTAAACCGGTCCAGTTTGGCATCCGGTCCGAGTCACTAGTCTATTTAAAATTTTTTTTATATTTTCTTTAAAATTTCATATTAATAAGTCTAAAACTTCAATTTCTCACTGGTTTTGCCTCGATCTAACCCACTAACCCTTAACCCAGTACCCCGGCCGGTTTAGTGCCTAGTCCGGGGTCATGAACCTTGCTAATTATAAGCGTTTGTGTATTTAAAATTGTATGTAATTCAGGCTCATCTCTATCTTTTCATTTTGGATATTTGACAATGAAAGTTTTTCCGTGTAATAATCAGATTAATTTTTTATTTGGCTCGCTTGTATTTCCATTTTTCTACATATATCAACATCCATATATGTTAACTGTACTGCCATTTGTTATTTTTGGTTAAGTTGTATCTTATATTATTTTTTCAATAACACTTAGTATTAAATTAATCTTTAGTTCATCCAATACCCAATTTTTTTCAGTTGAACTAATATTTTAAAGTAATTTTTTTGGTGCAATTTTTCATTTTAAGTATTTCTTAGAAGCAGTGAGCACTATCAGTTTAGAATACTGAATACTACTAAATAATATTTTAGGAAATTAGATGCGCCAAAAATTAGTTTAAAATACTGAGTGATGTTGAAAAAAATACTTTAAGGTGCTGGATAATACTTAAACCTTTTTATATTTTGTTTAAAAATATATCTTTATTAATTAATATACCATTGTAGGAGTTTGCTTTAAAAAATAACAAAATAATTATATTTAAATTTCTTATATGAACCGATAATAATGTGTACGGAATCTTATGTTTAATTTACTGCACAAAACAATTTCTGACTTGAGCAAATACGTCAGCGTGACACTGAAAGCAAATAGTCAAACAATTTCTAGACCTAAGATCTGTTTAACAAAGAAGAAGAACATTAGTAATATTTTATATGTAGAAGAAGCCAACAAGGTAAGGATATATCTTTGACTCGCCTTAGTTAACATATATATGAAATTAAAAAGCTTTGTTCACATACATTTCTAACTGATGAATGACGTCACTTAACCAAGATCAGATATGGATCCTATAGTAAGAAAATCATTATGCACTAATTTTACATTAAAATAATTAATTAACAAAGTCTTAAGTTGGATGATTATTCAGGTCAAAATAGAAAAAAAAAATTGGATGATTATTTGGTTTACTAGCTAACCTATAGGGTCATACGCTCTAGAAGTAGGAATTTAATTTGCAGTGCCGTGCTCTTTAATACACAAAGACTTTCGTAGTCCACTTAGTTAATTAACTATTGTTAGTTATAAAGGTCAGTATTTTATTCATGTCGGTTAAGGAGGATATATAGGTCAGGTTATTATTAGATAAGTTTGAGGAAATTAAAGTAAGGTAGAGAAGTTTCATGAAAGATAAGATGACATTTCTTGGAGAAGCGGCAAGAGATCAGAGTAGAAGAAGAGAAAAAGGTTTTTCTTGGATGTTTCCATAAGAAATTAAGTGAGAAATTAATGATCGAGGATAATTGTTGGATTTGGGAACCATAATACTACTGGTCATTAATATAAGAGTTAGTTAACTAATTTGGAGAGATTAAAAAAGTTAAATAGGTTGCTTAATTACTACATGTGTTACATGATATCTCTGAAATACTTATGTATATCATTAGATTATATATTAGTTTATAAATTACGCAAATTTTTTCAGAAAAAGATGATGAATATAATATATAAAATGAAAAACAAAAAAAAAGGTATTATATTTAGCACCAACCATTCATTTCTAAACTAGCTCTTATATTAAGGATCGAAGGTAGTATTATATTTATAATCTAAACTAGAAACATGCCTTGTACCAAATCTGAAATGGGCTGGTGTTCATTGTGTTATGAATAGTTTTTGTACATTTATTATGTATAAATATATGGATTATACTAATAAAACCAATAGATGTCCAAGTTCAACGATGAAATAATGGATGCTTAATTTATTTAAAGCCGGATTGTTAAAAGGTGGTGGAAGTTACTACAAGACCCAAAATTTGTGTTGTGAAACATGGCATTGGCTAATTCCAAGCACGTTGCCAGATGAATATTAGAATTGATTTATATATACGTGTAAGAACAATTACTTATGTATTTGACACTAAATGAATGTAATTAGACGGGGCGTTAGTTGGATCTAAATATTAGTAATTCATGCCGCATGCGTGTTGAATAATACTCCCTCCGGTCCTTTTTTATAAAAGGAAAAATTGTTTATAAATACCTCATTAAAAAATTATTTGTCAAATGAGATATTCATGTGCAAACAATCTTCCCCGTATGTAAAAGATCTTCGCTTGTATTCAAACAATCTTCCTTATATTCAATATATCTTCCCTATATGACATTTCCTTATGTTCGAATAATCTTCCATTGTGTGTAAAAGATCTTCCCTTAAATGCTTTCAGGTCCCATTTGACAAATAAATTTCCACTGAGATATTTATGAACAATTCTCCCTTTATTAAAGCTCCATAATTAAATTACGCTTTAGAGAGTGAAGAGCTCAATATAGTATTACCTAATAATACCTTTGGTCATAAATATAAGATCTAGTTGATTTTTCTTAGAAAGATTAAGAAAGTTAAATAAGTTCCTTAATCATATTATATATTATATATAATTAAATTATATATGTGTAAGTTGACAAAGTCACAAGTCGTAGGCTGCTTTTTGGAGCCATCTGGTCAATCATATTATCCAACCATGCAACTTGACCTCATGCTCTTGTTTCACACAAACCCACTTCCTTCCCAGCATATATACATATTACTTCCCAAATTTTACATATAAATTAAGAAAAATATAACTTTTCCTACATAATTTTTTTTTCAATTATCAATTTAATCCCTCAATTTTGACTTGTATGAGAATTGAGTTGTATTGAGATAAAATTCAAAGATTAAATTGATAATGGAAAAAAAATTAGAAACTAAAAGTTATACTTGAGATATTCCGTGACCCTAAGTAATTGTCACTTGTGCAGTTACATTTATATTTTATATATATATATATATATATATTTGTGTGTGTAGAACATATATGCTGAGTTATAGTATCAAGAAAGAGGAACATGTTACTCCTCCAATTTTAAACGTAGAACCTAATTTATAGTTCGGAAATATTGTTATACTTTTGAATGAGTATGCGTGTGCTGAAGATTTTGAATGGGATGGGAAAAAAAGGAAATAATAAAAAATGGATAGACTGAGGCAAAGTGTGATGGTAAGTACTCCCCCTGAACGTTAATATAATTCAAATTAAATTACAAAGTGGGACTTAGATTACCAAATGAGTAATAAATATATGAAGCAACTTGAAATAGCAAGAAAGCTAAATAATAGTAAATAGGAAGCAAGTTGAGGAGGAGCTGGTGCTGACTGAATTAAAATGCCAGCAAAAAGCCGCTTCATCGGTTTTCTTCGCCGCCGCAGCAGCAAGTCTCATGCCTTCAATTCCTTCCCACCTAATCTTTGAATTTTTACAGGGAAAATTAGCCTGCTTATAACTTAGTCGTTAAATTCTGGCAAAAAAAAAAAAAAAAAACTTAGTCGTTAAATCTTGACTCGATACTAAGTGTTTGTTTGGGATCACATTTAGAATATTCAAAAATGTTTATTCAAGTAAATTGAGATAAAACTCTTCTCACATACTTACCTCGTATACCGTAAATCATGATTGAAAAACTGTTTTTAAAGACTCCCATCGCTGTCACAAACAAGTACTTAGTCTCTATAATTTTGACTTAGTTGAAACACAGTTCCTCTTAACTCAGTGTAACCTAGTGATAGAGACCGAATGAGAGAATTTAGAAGGATAAAAATTAAAAAGATAAATTTTTATTAAATTATGAAATCAAAATCTTCTAATCTCATAATGAAATAAAGAAAAGGACAAGTCTTTTTAGTAGAAGAGCTAGAATCTTAACCCACTAATAAAGCCCAAGGAGAATCTCTCATAATCAAAGAAGAAATTCTGTGATAATGAGACTTAACATTTATAGATAAAAGGAATAACCATTACTCTCTAAAATTTATTACCACTAACCACGATTTAGAGAAAATAACAGACTTAAATACATTTAATTTAATAAATAAAATATTTTGATTTAGTATATAATTCTAACTAACTTCATTTAATCCTAATCATTTTCAAACTTGGTACTCTATCACCCTATCTCTATATTTTTAACCATTTCAAAATTTGGTCCCTAAATTTGATTGGACCCCCCCCCCCAAAATATAGGAAATCAATTATAACTGAGAACTACTACAATGACAAAATGATTAATTTTCCCAATTTTATAATAACTATAATTATTGGGTATGCCACCTTCTTTATGTCTTTTATATAGCCACAAGCAACAAAAAGGGACGACGTAACCGAAGACGTTAGGATGACATCAAACTCGCCTCCATTCCACTCCTATTATTTTATTATGATCATCACACAAAATAATAAATTAATAATAATTCCATGAAGGGTAAATATAAACCAGATATATCCAATCAACACAAAGCAAAAAAGGATACTATATAAAAGGGATTCATTTGTAATTGCGTGAGTTACAAAATGAATGAAAAAGTCAAAGGAGAGATTTGAAAGCTGAAAGGTCACACTACTAGTGCTATTAACAATGGCGGTGCCTGTCCAACGTTGGCGTTGACTAGGGACTTGATTGAGATCCATGAATGAGAGGATCATTTGTCCCTCACGTTTTAGAGTTTGTAGACAAATGGCACACTTCCAACAACACACAAATCCAACCACTCTTCAGCTTCAATAGTTTTTATGTCGTACCTCGGCGAACAAGATAAGGAAGTTTATGTCAACCTGCGCATACAAGAGATTAGGAAGGATTAGGTAACATGCATGTGGCCAATAGTTTCTACATCGTGCGTCAATAAAAGTCAGTGAATCACTAATAGCCACACATGGATTACATTTTCCTACGTATGAAACCAAAACCCAAATCAGTACAGGCTCATTCTCAATCATTTACATACCACCTTTCACATTTCAATTCTTTGGTACGTGAGATTTCTGTTGGGAAAAACTAATTTTATAATTCATTGACTATCCTCCCAGGATTTAACAAAGAGCTTCGTACTTAAAGCCTTTTGGGCTTGGAGCCCCATTGTTCTTCCCAAAAGACCATGGGCTCTAAAATAGTATGTTACGAACTTCTAGTTAAGAAAGCAGGATCTAGAAATACATTGTACATATATGCAGTGCAGCCTAGCTGATACAGATTGATCATTTCAACATGGGGGAAATGACACATAGGTCCTAAGGAAGAGAAATAATCACAAGCAGGCCCCCTGAAATCATCGAATTTCAAGGAATCATCTATTGTACGGTTGTCAATTGCAATATATACGCCAACAACACAATTAAAGGTGAAAAAGAAGCAAATGAAGCCACTTCTTCTTCGCAATAGCTGTGTATGAGAAGGTCATACTCATATCATTCAGAATGACCAGTGATAGTGATCATATCCTTTATTTTTGGTCATTAGTCCAGCACATTCTCGAATCTCGTCTATATTAAATTCCATTTATGGCCGCTATCAAACAATAAACTGTTACATTTTGATTCTATTCTAAAAGAGCTCCTCAACTAAGATCCATTCCAGTAAGGATACTATTCCAACTGAGATAACTCCCCCATAGTGAACCTCTTTTATCACAGAAATAGAGGATGCTACAGTACCAAGTCCTTTTATACATAAGACGACCAACTGCTCATCGAAGTTGCCTTGACATGAGTAATATAAACATTAGCATGGGAACACTGAGTACACTGAAGAAAGAAAATCTACATATAATAGAAACGGTGAAAATCGTAGACAACTAAAGCTTCTTAAAACTACAGCACAGCAGATTTATCTTCCATTTCAGAATAAAGCATTTAGCAATCTTCACTATGCATCCATATAGGTTTTTTATGACATCAAGAAAATGAAAAATAAAATAGATAATAACTCCAAGATTTTCAATCGAAATGTTCATATGATAACTCTGATTAAGCAAAGCAAGAGCTTAAGTAGAAATAACCATCTAGAAATGGGGAAAATATGACGTTTACTCGCATATTTTCAAACTATGAAGGTGGATAAAAGAATGAAAAGCAACTAAAGAACCATTTCCCTCTAGGAGACAAGGAGAATTAGACTTAAATTAACAAAAAGCTTTTTACAATGATCATTTCATCCAAATTTATAATTTTCAAATGACCAAAGATGGATAAACTAAAACTCCCCTTTAGTTTTACTATCCTTCTTCCCCATATTCAATTGCCAATCAGTATTAAGAACCACATTGTGATAGCCCTAGACCTTCCTAGAGTCCCTCACACTAACAAATAAATTGAATATTTGGAAGGTCAAATTCAGTACTTCCCAATTCTTATCTTAATCCCCAGAGTTTAATCATATAACAGTGCAGACTCCAGATTATCCAGCATTTCAATAGCACTACCTAAAAGAAATTTATGACTCAGAAAGCAGGGGTTCGATTCACTTCCAGAGATAAACTAATCCTTTCGAGTTTTGGTTTGTGCAGTGTAACTCATACCTATCAGTTTTGAGCATCCTTGTCTTGATCAAGGTTCCCAAACTTCTGCTTGAAGGAGTCCTGCCTCTGCATCCACATCATATGGCCCTACAGAGAGCACGCACATTAAGAGACTAAAGAATCGAGCAATTTTAGTGCGAGGAAGTGAGAAAACAAAAACATATTCAGACCTGGAGAGAAGCAGCCCAGACGATAAGGAAGGACGCGAACCAGAATTTCTTATCCTTGATGATATTTCTCACTTCCATAGTCGTCACTCCTCAAATCCACAGATTTTGATTTCCCGGGAGGCGAAGAGGAAGGTGCGAGAAGGAATACGCAAAAGGAGAACAACTTCCTCAAACGAAGTAGTTCGTCGGCCCAATTGTTGTAGGGCTAGTCCAAGGATACATATCATTATTTTTGGGCCCAGGTTTTTTTTACACATACTCAGTACTTTGGAAGTAACCAAAAGGAGAACAAAATTGATAGAAGAATGAGCAGTTCAATTATCTATTCTCTTCACTCCAGTCTTTAATATAAAATCTAATTAATTAATTAATTAATCTTAATTTTAAATATAATATTTATTTATCATATTTTTAAATATTTTTTTAATTTATTTCTATTGATACTTCTTCAACAATAATTGAAAAAAAGAAAAATAGAAAGAATTGAGGAAGATGATTAAACTATTAAAGTGTTTTAGAAAAACATACCTCCTCCAGTTCTTAATATAAGATATATTTATCTAATTTGATTAAATTAAAGAAGTTGATTGAGTTAGTTAGTGTGACATGTATTTTCTAAAATGTCTTAGTCATCTTCCTCAATTCCTTCGTTCCCTTTCCTAATTGATTATTGTTAAGGGAGTATCAATAAGGGTAAATTAGGAAAATATTGACAAATATGAAAATTTTGTCTTATATTTAGTACCAAGATCAACTACCTAAATATATCTTATATTAAGGATTGGAGGAGTATTATATTAACTAACTTATTTAATATTATCAAATTAGATAAGTAGGTTTTATATTAAGAAGCGGAATAAGTACTATTTTATTTTTATTTTGTAGACTTATATACAGAGGCATAATTATTTTCCTTTGGGAAGGAGTTTTTGATTATTTTTTTTTCCTTCAAGATAATTGAATTGAAGTGATATTTGAATTAATTCAAACTTTTTGTAAATGTGTTCATTCAGAATAGGATAAAAAATGCCAACATAATTAAATTTTATTTAACACCGTTACTTTTTGTAGTTAAGCCCACACTCTTTTTACATGTGTGTGTGTGGAATTGTGTAAAGTAATAAATAATACTGATATTTTTCTCCCATTTTAAATGTTTATGAGTATTATTATACCTCCAAAATATATTTTAATGAGCCCACTGGATAAAAAGTATGCAGAACGGAATCCAAGCCCAAATAATGAGGTTGAGCCCAAAAAGATAGAAGTTAGACGCAGCCACAGGTTTAGAAAGCCTAGTTGGAAATTGCGTGAATTGGATGAAGCTCTTTGATATAAGAATAAGACAAAAAATGTTAGAGGGGTGTGAAGGATTTGGTGAATCTTCTATCTGGTATTTTTTTCTGTTTTCCCTCTGGCAGGTTATCCCGATTTCTCTGTTCTTAGTAGTGAACTCTATCAATCTTTTCTGCATTTTATACTTGATTCTGATCCGTCGTTATTGTTGAGATTTATCGAGTATTAATCTACAGATAATTAGATCATTTGCATTATCTGAGTTTCTGTAAACCTTAACCATACCATATATATAATGCTAGAAGTACTTTTAGTAAAAAAATTAGGGTTAAGGTGCAAAAATACCCATGAACTTTTTTCAAAAGTGCATCCAACACCATAAACTTTTTTTAGGTGCAAAAATACCCATAAACTTCTCAAAATGGGGCAAAAATGTCAAACCGTTAATTGGTACAAACGTCCGTTTTGTGAGACCCACAATTTTAATTTTTGAGGTGCAAAAATACCCATGAACTTTTCTAAAAAGTGCACCCAACACCATAAAATTTTTTCTGGGTGCAAAAATGCCCATGAACTTTTCAAAAGTTTATGGTGTTGGGTGCACTTTTTAGAAAAGGTTCATGGGTATTTTTGCACCTCAAAAATTAAAATTGTGGGTCCCACAAAACGGACGTTTGTATCAATTAACGGTTTGACATTTTTGCCCCATTTTGAGAAGTTTATGGGTATTTTTGCACCTAAAAAAGGTTTATGGTGTTGGATGCACTTTTGAAAAAAGTTCATGGGTATTTTTGCCCCTTAACCCAAAAAATTAAAAGTATTCTTACCCCGTAACCCTCAAAATTATTTGTTTGAAACTCATGTCCTAAACAAATATGAGGCCACTTAATATAGCCCATTCTTCACCTTCATATGCTCTGCATTTACCCCGAAGTTTGGTAAAACTTAGCAATCCAAGTTTTTGGACTCTCTCATATATAGCCCCAACAATATCAAATCATTTTAATTTTTTTTTTTGGACAAATCAAATCATTTTAATTCACAATCCTACATCTTTGGGAGAATGACAGTGAAGTCCCAAGAAGAGGAGAAATGAAGAAATGATCCCTATAGATTGCAAAATGAAAAAATGGTCCCATGGAGTTGTCAATACAGGCTCCTGGAGTTGTCATTAACAACTCCAGGAGCCTGTATTGACAACTCCATGGGACTATTTTTTCATTTTGCAATCTATAGGGACCATTTTTTCATTTTTTTCTTTGCATGGGACCTAAGTGTAAATCTCCCTAAACTTTTTGAGTTGAGACCACGCCTACCATAGCAGATAGATAGTTCAAGCCATTTCAACTGAAATAGTTGTGTGGCAAAATTAATACTCCCTCCGATCCTAAATATAAAATAAAATTGTTTTTTTAAAGTTTATAAAAGTTAAATAAATTACTTAATCATATCATATGTTATATATCCTTAGATTATATATTAATTTATAAATTAAACAATATAGTTTAGAGGAAAAAATAACAAATATAAATATGTTAAAGTAAGTTAATTAACTTTCTTAATATCTCTTAAAAAAGTCAACTCTGTTTTATATTGCCTCTTGTGCTTAATATAAAACATAGTTTTTTTATAGATTAAGAAAGCTAAATAAATGACTTAATCATAATATTTATTGTGTATCATTCGATTATATATTAGATTATAAGTCACACAAATTAGTTTAAAAGAAAATTGATGAATATAAATACTCTAAAATAATTTATTTAGCGTCCTTTATCTTTATAAAAAAAAAATTAATTATGTTTTATATTTAAAACTAGAGAGAATAATAACAAACAACAAGTGAAATAATTGGAGTATGTCCTTATACACAAGTTCCAGACAGCAGGACAACGAGGGGCCAAGTGGATTCAAAACCTTGCAAGCTGAAAGATACCCAAGTCATTATTAATTAATGTATGGCCTCATCATGCCTAAAAAATCTTTTTATTGGATCCTCATACTTGCTGACCATAAGCATAACTATCAAGTACTTATTTGGTGAAAAATTATATTTAAATGTTTAAGTTTTAAAATTGTAGCAAATGTAATTTCAGAAAAAAAAATGATGGAACTGGTTGCATGATTCTTAGAAATCCCATCCCTTGTTGTTTCCATCTTTTTGGTTTCTTCATCAAGTTTAGGTCACTGTTACGAGATTGTTTAAATCCTCAAGTTTGACAACCTTATATTTGACCGGTGAATTATGAATTATTTTTTCACTTTTATTGATTTAATTTTTAAAAGATTAATAACTATCACTTTCCACACCCACCATAAGCAATAGATCTTTCAGCTTCAATAAAATGAGGTCATACCAACAAGTGCCGGGTGCGGTGGTAAGGCATCTGACACTCCCCAGGCGAACGAGAGTTCAAACCTGGGAGAAGCACTTGTTGGGAGGGGGAACCCAACCTTAGTGTAAAGCACCTTACAGGGGTGTGCCTAAAAATATCTCCCGCTCCAGATTAGTCGGTTGCCCCAGGTTACCTGGTCTAGTGTTAGAAGGCCAGGGACTCAGGAAAAGGCGCCGGATACCGGGGGGATTCCGGGTTAGGGGGCCAAAAGCCTTGTCTGCCTGTTGTTTACCAAAAAAAAAAAAAAGAGGTCATGACTATAGTCAATTTTTATTCTTAATTGTTTTTGTAAAAAAAATTGTAAGTTTCTGGTGGGATAGATGAATCCTTCCTATAATCAAATATTTGATTCAGAATGAGCTTGTAGTCAATTCCCAATAATATAAAATTATGGGTATGAGCAATAAAAATAAAGCTCACTGCTACAAATATTTCTCCTGACTTGAAAATGAAAACCAAGTTAATTTTCAATTTAGATTAAAAAAATATAAAATGTTGAACACATGGACAAAAAATACATTAAAGAAGGATTTGATATAAACATAGATGGTGAATAAAAGGATTGCAAAAACCAACAAGCGATGATTCTAATATAAGGGGTTTTGACCGCTAAAGCATCAAGTCTGAGTTCAAGTTTGTGTGAATGCAAAAAACCCCTTTAAGAAAACTACTGTTAATTTAAACTTGACAGCACTCAAATTTTGATCTAAGTCAAATTAGTAGTATAAAAGAAGAAAATGGATTGCAATAAGGAAAGTGTGGGACATGCCTTTAATGAAATGTAGAATTTGGTTGTGGCGGGTGGTTGACAAATTCAATGGAATGAGGTGGGTCATGATTGAGACTTATTTAAATTCATTTATTGACAATTTCACAAGTTATAGTCATTGCTCTAACAATTTGGCCTCAGTGGTAGATGATCCCAATATTCCAACTACTTCCTCTGTTTCAAATGGAACCTTCTATTCCCTACATGCATCTTTTTTTCCCCTCCACTAGATTTATCATATATATGTACGAAAATTGGGGAAAGATGACATAATCAATAAGTATTAAATAATTATTTTAAAAAATAAATTATGTAATACTATAATTTCCAAGGTTCTGAAACCCGAACCGGTCGTTGAACCGGCCGGGGTATTAGGTTAAGGGTTAGTGGGTCAAATCGGAATCAAACCAGGGTTAAACCGGTGAGGGAGGGAAGATTTTAGAATTATTTATATGAAATTTTGAATAAAATAATAAAATAAAAATAAAAAACCTGGTCAAACTGTGAAAAAACCGGTCAAACCGCATGAAAACCGATCGAACTGGGGTCAGTTATCAGATCGAACCGGTCGGACCACCGGTCCGACGATTTCATAATCAGACTGGCCGGTCCAGTCCGAGCCTCAGAACACTAATAATTTCTCTTCTCTTGCGCTGCAAAGTAATGTATAATGTGTGTGTATAATTAATCCGCAAGTTCTTATAATTTACTTCAACTTTGAATAATTACGAATCTATAATTTATTTTGTTTAAATTGGATTCTTATAATTTCACTTATAATAGGGATTCGTCCTTGTTTGTAAGCATTATTAATTGGTAATATGACTATTTAACTATGCGATATTTATATAATTTTATAGGCTTCGTGAAATTTCTTCCTTTCATTTAACACCATCTTAACACTTGTGTATTTTTATAAATGAAATTTCTATGGGCTAAAAAAAATTAAAATTATCCCATCAAACAATAAAAATGTCTGATCCAAACAAAATAAATTATAAGGGCTTGATTCAAAATTGAAGTGAAGAATAAATATGTATGGATTAATTTTTCCTATATATATCGATAAACTTTAAAAGATTGAATTGATAATAATTTCATTTTTATGGATTAAAAATTAAAAAAAGAACACACACACACACACAAGAGGAAATGCTTGTTCCTGCAAATTCATAACTTAATAAAACATGAACTAAGATATGATTCAAAACTCCAAAACTTGATACTTCAAAGTATCTTTATGCTCTAATATTCTACAGACAAGCCACGTGAAAACACTACAAGCCCATGTGAGGATGCTTGGGACCAAAATTAAATTCCTTTTCCAGCTCACATCCTTCGTTATGTTCCCTTCTCAAAAACTGTAAGCAACTTCCATCTGATGCTTCAATCCTTGGAGGCTTTGCCTTCACTAGCTGAACCAAATCTTTTGCCAGTGAGATTTCATCTTCCTTCCTTGTAAAACCCATAAGCTTAATGAGTTTCAAATGCTCCAATTTCTTGTATTTGGTTGCTTCCTTCAAGCTTGAAGCCGGGTTTGATGTGAAAAAACTTCCAGGATCAACCTGCCAATAAGCAAACAATCATCAGACAGACAAAACGACGATAACGACGATAACGGCAACAGCAAGCATTGTCTTGCTAGTTGGAGTTGGCTACATAAATCGCACGACACTAATGTGTTCTATTATCAACAACTAAGTCTTTGGTAGATTATTAACTAAAAGGTCACTCTCAATAACCTCGTTGATTAATTTTCAGAAGAATTAGAAAATAATGCAATGCCAAAGAGGCATGATTAATTTTAAGAAGGAAGCTTACTGTCACATAAAGTTTCTCCAAAGCAGGGCAGAGCTTCAAGAAGGACACTAAGGAATCATTGCTTTGTCCATCTTTAACAATCCACCATAACTCTTTCAACTTGTAGAATATAAAGCTTTCAATTTGAGGTGAAATTGATGGCCAAATTAATGCCTGCAATAACACCCTTTTGGGATTAGACTGTAACAAAACAAAACCTTATACCATTAGGTGTGGTTGGTTATATGGATCAAACGACGTCATTGAGCTAAGTGGACAAAAACGGACAAAAACAAATCAGGAAATGCGAATGTCGTGAAGATTTGAATAAGCTGCTGGTTTAAAGAGTGCAGATTTGAATAAAAAACAAATCTTGAAGCACTTGTTTACGTGTTTAATATGAAGTTCTCTAATAAAATCATGGAATGTGAATAACTTTTACGGCTTAGCATGTTCTTCCATCACAAGCTTAATAGCAAGCCAAACCAAACATAAACTATACTTTGAGTGAAAAATAGTATGTTCAAGTGATAGGAAAATTTTTCAATGTAGCTAAAACTGGCTAAAGCACAACACAGAGAAGAAAACCATTTCAGAAAAGTGGGAGAAGAGCATACCCGATAATTCCATTCACAGAGAGTAAGTACTTCGGAGTTCTTTATGGTTAACAAGGTTGTGTCAAAATCTTCAGTCTTGAAGTCGTAGCAGATATGGCCTAGTCTGAAATCAAGCATGGCATCGGCGAGATTGAAGAAATTTTCAAGCAAAATCCGAGGAAGCAAACCTCTATACCGAAAAAGTTTGAGCCTGCAAGTTCCGAGTTGGAGGAACTTCAACTGCAAGCAATCTAAAATGGTTAACCTGACAAGTTTTGTTTCGCCGTCAACTACACTCAGAGACTCCAATCCATCACAGCCAGTGATTATCAAGTTCTCAAGATGCCGCAAGCTTGTAACAATGGAGGATACTACCTCACTTGTCAAACAACAAACAGATTTCAAATAAAGAGTCTTGATTAAGAAATTAGTTGGAGGAGGAAATGATTGAGGATTCTGAACATTATTGAGCTTCAAGTTCATCTCATAAGGCCCTTCAGTGTCTTCTTCCATTTTCTTCTTCCTATTGGAGAAATCCAGAAGAAGCTTGTTGTTAGCAGCAATGGATGCTAAGAGTACAGATTCATCAGTTTCAGCATAGTGAAATTGAAGCCTTCTGGGATGCTTCAATGGATGAAGCTCTTCGAAACGATCAAGGAAATCAATAACAGAATCTGCGATATCCTTGACAGTTCCATGTCTAACCAGAGTCTCATTCCATAAGTTTCTCCACCTGGTAGAAAGAAGGCTGGTGTAAAGAGCAGATTCATTTGGCAGAAAAGAAACTACGTTACAGAGAATTTCATCAGGCAAACTGTTAAACATGTCCTCCATGGAAGAAGAAGAAAGCTGCCGATTCTCCTCGAGAACTTGATTATGCTTCTCTAAGAAATTTCATCAAACAGTTAGTGTGAAGTAAATGGAAAGGAACAGAGTAGGAGATGAAAAGGAAGCAAGATAAACAGATAGAACAGCTCAGTCTATGAAATTGATTCTGATTCGGTTGGAGTTTAGGGGGTCAATTCAATATGAGATCCTGTTGATTTCAACCCCGTGGACTAGGTCTATCATCTATGCAATTGTGGTTCTCTTAAAATATGAAATCTATATCTATTTATAGATTTATAAAATCTATTTAAATATTTACTGATTAGGAAACTTTTACTGTTTATACGATTTAATTGTTTTGCGTTTTCAAAGTTTGTTTCAAAAATAAGATCTTATAATTAAATTATAATTACAATAACTAATAATTAAATTATTAATATCGCTTTTTCTTTTAGTAATTTATAATTATTAAAAAATAATTAAAATATTTTTAAATATGACTTGGATGATGTGGTAGAAATGAAATAAAAATTATTTCTTAAGTTATTCATTATTTTTAAAGGTTGTTTCAAAAATAAAATCTTAAAAGTTCTTTCCATATTTATTAAAAATTTATCACATTTTTTAATATATAATTTATTTTGGATATGTTATAAATGTTTAAATATATTTTTTTAATGCTAGCATTTTAACCCCTCTATTCTAAAATTTCTAGTTTCTCACAAAAAAAAAACTATTAAAAATAACATGCAGTCAAAATTTTATCGATTAATTTTCAACCCTTAAGTGGGCACATGCAGTCAAAGTTAAGTAGGTAAATTGTTAATATAATATCTAGTTTATAATATAAATAATATAATTTTTTGCATTATATTAATCGCAAATTATTTGTGGCTCAATGGTCCCCAAGACTTTTGGCATCCAAGACCTTCAACACCTTGCCAAAATAAAATATGGAGTTTTTTTATTTTTTTTTGAACTTCAAAATTTCATTTTAGGACATCACATATAACGAGGATTATGCAAATTCAAGTACCCTTTCTGTCCGTTTATATTTTCAATGTTCTTCTTCTATCATTTTACCTTTATAATAAGAGAGGTAAATAATTTGTATTTATAAAAGAGTAAAATAGTATATGGTTCTAATATATAATACTTGTAGCATCAATTTCAATGACTAACAAGATGGGTGGTTGGAGTGGTAAGTAGTCTCGGCCAGTAAGAAGGAGAACACAAGTTTGAATTTTAGGAAAAGCATTTTGTTGAAAGAGGTGAAAATTTTTTGTACTCTAAACCTCAGAAGTATTTAAAAGTGAGGTAGATCAGAGTTAAACCGAAGTTAACCTAGGGCTAAATCGGTGAGGAAGTGAAAATTTCATGATTATTAAAATAAAATTCCAAATAAAATAAAAATTTGATTTATATTTAAAAAAAACTGAACCTAGTTTATGGCAAGAAGGATCAGGTTGGGGGCTGGTTTCCCGATTTCCGACTCAAACCGATCAATCCAATCCGGCTTTAATAACCCTGCTTATGAGCCATCCTTAAAATGACCCAAAAGATTTGGGATAGTAGGCTAAGTTGGGATAGGTGCCTGTTAATAGATTGAGTTAAACCCAAACTCCTTCCTAAAATTTGCTTATTAAAAGAACAGAGAACTTAAAAGACACTTCATAAATTAAAAGACTAATAAAAACTTTGTTTGAAGTTAAATGACTTAAGGTATACATTTTGTTATGCCCTTATTTTAATTTCACCTTTATCAGAGTATTCGCAGAAAACGATATGCGGTTCGGTGGGCAACACATGAATAACATAAATATATTGATAATATGTGCATGATTATAGAAAATCTCCATAATGGTTCGTATATGATACTTACGATTAAGGTAGCCGCATAAGGCTACTGGGGTATCTAAACTCATCCCAGTGAAACGGAGACTTTTTCCCGTCTTCGTTCCATTACTGTAATCCTCTCGTACGGTACTCTGCATTGTTGTTTGCATATCTTCTATCTTCTCCTATCTAAATTGTTGGTAAGGGAGGGTGAGATTCAAAAGAATCTCAGTAGGAAACAAATACCATAATGCATGCATGATAGATGCTATGTGTATAACATGTTAGCTTTTACTAGATGTATACCCCATAATGACATTTCTACATGCTCAATGTTTCACGCAACAAAACTATGGCCATAGTGAAAATAAAAATAGAGCTTCATTTATTCAAATATGCTCTACACAATTAAGTAAATCAATCACATACATCACTACACAAGCAGAGATATCAAATACATGCAAATAAGGTAAGCCCCCAACCTCCAGTCTTGTCTCTTCGATTTGCGTGCCAACAACTCGGGCTCTTAACTCGGTCCTACAATTCCAAATGTATCATTTAGACACTTCCATAGTGTTTTTGGGGGTTATATGAGTCTATATTAAAAAATTACTAAAATGCCCTCGGAAACCCGACCCGGCCCCGCATACCCAATCCGACTGTACTTTTTTTGAAATTTTGGCATGAGCTATTCTAACATATTTTTATCCAAGGAATCCATTTCTTGACTCAAAATTATTAAATTCAATGTCAAATTACAAAATTAGCCTTAGCAACCCCACTATAAGGGTTTCAGGGGCGTTTTCGTAATTATGCTTTTTTAGCCTTTTTGGAAAAAGTGATCAACTGTAACCCCACTTAATTTTCCCTTATGAACTCAATAGAATCATCAAATCATTGAAAGTCCAACTCTAACCCCTCCAAACTACCATTGGCCGAAATTCTCAGTTCCCCAGGAAAAGTTGGGGTTTTTTGATTTTGGCTCCGTAGACGTGTTTCTTTATACTCATAACCATTTATTGACTATTCCATTAGGTTATTACTACCATTAAGACTCAATTTTAACAGCATGTCCCCTAGGTCATGCCATTTCCAAACATTTAAACCAATGACAATCCGGCGAAATTTCATCAAGTAAATTGTCCACAGCAGCCAGAATAGTCGATATACGAAGGTTTGGAAGTTACCTCAAGCTCCCACTAGCTTTTCCTCTTCTTAGCTGAAACCCTAACCTTCCCAAGGGCTGAATTAAGCTTTCAAAACCTTAAAATATATGAAAGAGGAGCTTAGGAGCGGAGTTATACGCATTATGTAAGGATTTACCAAAGAAATCAACTTACTGTACAAGATCTCTTCACTTTCTCTCTCTAGAAAAATCTGTTAGAACCGACTGACACCTAAGAGGGGGTGAATTGGGTGTAAGATAAAAATCTTAAGAACTTTAAAAATCTTTTTGCATATTAGAGGAAGCAATAAATATGGAAGTAATGAATTATAAATCAATAGTTAATATATGCTGGAAATATAAAAGTTTAAGGAAGAGAGTATGCAAATTGTGATTTATCCTAGTTCAGTTCAATCTGTGATGGCCTACGTCCAGTCCCTAGGCTCCTCTTGAGATGTTCAAATCCACTATCTTCTTGTTTAATCCAGGCACAAGAAAAGCCTTTACAACCCACAAGTTTAGTCGGGCACTTGTGAAGCCTTTTACAAATCTCTCACCGAGTTACTCCCCCTTACACACCGTAAGGTTACAACCGAGTTACTCTCCTTTACACACCCCATAAGGATACAACTTTGATGATGAAATATTACAATCAATCTTCTCTCTCAGAAGTGAATAGATGAATAATGAAGCATAATACAATCAATAACTCTCTCAAATACACATAATATAAAAAACATATAAGAACAGAGAGTGTTTAGGTCGAGATGGATAGCTTATCATATGAGCATGTTTGTGCCATTGTGTTCTCGTTGTTTTTGTTCTTTGTTGAATGTTCCCATATTTATAGATGAGTTATGATAGCCGTTGGAAGCATTTCAACCTGTCCGTTAGAGTGACGTAGCTTCGTTTGACCGTTCTTCGATTTTGAAAAATAGCTGTTGTGGTTTGTAGGCATTTCGGACGTTGTGGACGATATATTTGCCTTATCTCTTAATGCATGATTCCTTCATTGTTTTTCTACAAGTATACTCAAGAAACTAATACAATGAAAGGTTAATCATATAGATAATAAACTAATGAACGTTGGAATAAAATCATGCTTTCTACATTTCATTACTCAAGTGGCTACTCAAGTGATTATGCTCATTACTCGAGTAATCCCTTGAGTAATCTCATTAAAAATCTAGCAAAGAGTAAATCAATGTTTTCTCACCACATTACTCAATTAAGACATGGAGTAACTTACTTCACAAAACCTTTGAATGCTTGGTTACTCGAGTGCTCCCTCGAGTAAGCATGCTTTTTCTTCACTAGTTACTCGAGTGATCCCTCTAGTGAGCTTTCAAATAAGTTTGCGGATTACTCGAGTGGTCCCTCGAGTAATGACACTCAAATCTTGGCCGAGAGCTCCTAGATGATTTATTCTCCGATTACTCGAGTGATCCCTCGAGTAATGTCTCAAATAACTCTGCAGATTACTTAAGCGATCCCTTCGAGTAATCCCACACAATTCTTGACAAAGAGCTTACTGGAACATTTTCTCACACATTACTCGAGTGGTGTCTCGAATAAGGTTTCAAATAACTTTGCATATTATTCGAGTGAGTCCTTCAAGTGAATTATTGATTTTGATTCAAAACAATACAAATTATATATCATCGGAAAGCTATCATCGTCTACATTCCAATGCAACAAGAATCACCTCTAAACTCATTGTATACAGAAAGTTATGATCTAATGAATGTCTACTGTACTTAGACAATGTCAGAAATTAGGAGCAGCAACTTCTAGAAGTCATAAATCTTAGTATATAACTTTAAATATGAAAAATTATATATCCATGGAAAGCTCTTTACGTCTATTTTCATATGGCACTGATTTCATCTCAATATGATGTGTAGTTTGAAAATTATGTCCAAAATACTGAAGCCTGTTTTGGTAAAAGACACTAATTCATGTGTCAAATTCAACAGATCATAGCTCTCTCACATGAACTCCTTTTAATGTGATCTTGGTTTCCATAGTTCGTGTTGGGAGTCTAGTTTAATATGACACTGGTTTCAACTCAATCCAACTTGTAGTTAGAGAAATATAACTAAAATACTGAACCTCTATTCTGCCGCGCGAAAACAGAGTGCCATTACTCGAGGGAGCCCTCGAGTAATCTTTCAAGTAGCTTTACAGATTACTAGAGTAGGCCTTCAAGTAATCACCTCCAAAATGAGGCAGTGCCATATTACTCGAGTAATCATCTCTAGAGGTGCCATAACTTCCGTATATGTCATTTTAACTTCGTATTGACCCATTCCAACCTCTGATATCACTTCTAAGAGCTTAAATCTTGATATTCTCATGTGATCTTGCAGGTTCTTCCTTCTTTAATCTCTTTCTTCTTGTTTTTCCTCTTGATGATCATTCTTCATAACCTAACTAGATATATTCTTGAATTGATTATCATTCTTCATAATCCAATTAGATATTTTCTTGAATTTCTTCAATCTTCTTCTTTCTTTGCCTAACTAATCTTTCTTCTTGATATTTCCATTAACTCTTGCAATTTCTTCTTTCTTCAATCCCTTGCTTCTTGATGATCATTCTCCATTTATGAGGCATTATAACATCAACCCACCATCAGGTATGACTAATCTACAAGATATACAACATTAAATATAGTAGTTAGCCAATGTAGAAGATAAGTATCTTATACAAACTTTTTGCTCTTAATATTTGATATCATCAAAACTATTCATATCTAACAAAATATGCTCTCTCTCTCTCTATTTCATGTTTGTTTCACGCTGGAATGAGCTTGGAGAAAGAAGATGATATATTTTATAATATATCTAATGTTATTTTATTTATTTCCTTTATTTTCGGATTTCAAAAATTCTGGCATATTTTCTATATTAATTTGAAAAATTATAACTAATTCTAGATAAATCAAATTGGAGTGATTCCAAAGGCTATGAAACCCTTATTGAGTCTAGTTTCAAGGAAAAATATATACTTTAGCCATTTGGAAGCATAAAATTCCTAGAAATTTCATCTTTGGTTGCTGCTCCAAAAACTTTTCAGTTTTTCTGAGCTAACTTCAAAAATTCATATCTTTTTGCATATAACTCTATTTGAGTCATATGACCTATCAAATTAAAGCTTAGGATGTCTTATTTCACTTTATAAAATTTCATAATTTTTCTCTCATCATTTGGTCATACAAAATCACATGACAAACTCACTACCTCATAGGCGATTTCACCAAAAACATAATTATATTCTCCAAAATTCACCATTTTATTTTCTTTAATACCCTAAGAATATAAGGAACATTAGAGAATATATTTGGGACATCTACTAAATTGGGGGTTAGCAGTCCACCTATTTTAGACTTATTCTCTAGCCTCAAATCTCAAAATTTGGGGTATTACACTTTTCACTATAATATATTTATTCCACAAAAGTGTTGTCTCATCATGATAGTGATAAATATAAAATATTGCGGGTGACATCAACATTTTACAACCGATGAACTTAACCGACTGGGATGATGCAAGTTGTAAAAATATTAAATTTGACCACATCAATGGGGACGTTTTAACCAACAACATTGTTTTAGTAATAATTTTGAGTAATATATATACATACATATACTGAAATACCACATGTGTCTTGCTTATCTGTCCTATATGTTGTTTTTCTTCAGAAGAAATTATTTAAAAAAGATGATGTTCAAGGTTCCATAAGCTTGCTTATACAAGATATGGACTTTTATGCTTCCTCATCCTCATATAAGTGCTTTCTTCTTCATTCATTTATAATGCTTTAATGAATCAACAGTATTCTATTTCATTATATATCTATATACGCTTAATTTTTCTTTTGTTTATATTTTTTCCCTTCCTTTACGCCCCTCTCCCCACTTGAAAAATGATCCTTCACACAGTTACAATGATCAACTAATCATACATAATCCAGCACGTTACCTTAAAATTTGTCATGTTTACAACCCAGTTACTTGCAAAGTTGCAGTTATCTTTTTAACAATTATTCCCTCTGCCTGTAGTTGAACAGAGTTATAGAGCAAGATTTTTTAATTAATAATCTATTTAAAAATCTAGTTTTATGACATAGTACAATAGCGTCATGGGATCTATGAAACTAACCCTATTTAGTGAGATAAGGTTTTATTGTAGTTGTGGTTGTTGTTGATTTCATAAAATTCCCTCTTTAATAATCATTTGTAGAATTACCCTGGAAGGAATATGCTAATTAAAGTGAATTTAGGTTTTATATGGGAAAATCGCAGAATGGAACGAAAGAACAACAAAAATATTAAAGAAGTCTCAGTATATGATTCACTATCTAAAAACTCTCGAGAGACCAACAAATTGTTGGTTGAATGATATGGTAAGGGGCTTCACCCCTGAAAGGAGGAAAACATAAGTTTGAATATTGGGAAATACACTTATTGAGAAAGGTATGAAAACCATTTGCCCTCTAATCCTCAAATGGGGAAACCCTTGACAAAAAATAAACTCTTAAGAGACCTCAATGATATAGATTCAAATTGTAAAATTACCTATTTTCCCTCATTGACAAGTTATAATGTTACCATTGACAAGTCGATCTGTTGATAGGTATATGTGCCATATTGACAAGTTATAGCATGACCGTTGACAAATGTAAGTACCATATTGACAAGTTGTAGTGTTACCGTTAACAAGTGTGTATGTTATTTTGACAAGTCATACTATTACCGTTAACAAAATGTGTCATATTGAGAATGGGGGCAAACAAGAAATTTCACAATTCTAATATACATTACTGAGATCTCTTTAATTAATGAATCATATATTGAGACTTTTTTAATATATTTTTTTTCTGTTCCTTGGGGCCATACTATGATTTTCTTCTATATTTAAGATCAAAATAAACCCCTACCCGAGTTCTATAATTAAAGTCGGAGGAAGTATTTGTAGTGAACAAAACATCGGACCGGATCGATCGATTGAACCGGGAACTGGTCAGTGGTCCAGTTGGTTCACCAATTGGACCGTGAATCGGTCTGAAACAGTTGGACTGGTTAAAACCGGTGATTTAACTGGTTGGACCGATTTCATTTTTTTAATTATTATTTTGTGCTATTTTTTAGGGAAAAATGAAAGGTTGAAGACCAAGATGAAGAGAAAAGTAGGTAAAGAAAGAACAAATTTAAAAAAAAAGAAGAAGAAGAAGATAATGAAAAAAGTTATTTAAAATGATATAATAATTATAGAAAGGAGAATTTTTGTATAAGTATAAGTATTATAACTAATATAATAGATTTTAAGATTTTTTTTTCGAAAGATCATTATTTTTATCTATAGAAGCTTAAAAATATATTAATATATATATATATATATATATTGCCACTAATAAATTATAATATTTTAATTTGGCCGGTCTGACTATTGGTTAAACCCCAATTGACCTATTAACCCTTGACATGTGTCGTGATCGGTTCATTGTCTAGTTCGGTTTTTTATTCCTGGAGTATTTGGTAGAACGATAGGGAAAAAAATTAATGCATAGGACAATTTTGATAATATGAGTAGATAAACAATGGTGCATAGTTATACTAATATAAAACCATGGACAAGATATAATTAAATTTCAAAGGAGGTAGCTCAGAATTCAGATAAGGCCAGCTGGTCAACATTGAAACAAGTAACTTATTTACCAATAAAAATATTCAATTATTCAGCAACATTAATTTTTAAGATAGAATATAAGACTAGATCGTCGGAGTAGTAGTAGAATAGCGTTTTCAAAAGAAACAAAACGGGGACGAAATAAAAAAATCAACCACAAATTTGTATGCAAAGTCACGTTTAGGTTTTTAGCTTATTACGTTGATTAAACTCTGATGCAAGTAATGGTGATTTTGACCCTCAAAGGCTAACATTTTCTTTACGATGTGACATGGCGAGACAACATGAAATTCGAGGTTGTAAACGAGAGGATCATAGGATTTTTTTCTTTCTTGCTTTGTTTTTCTTTTTGTCAACTGAGAGGATAATAATATCTATATTTAAGTGTGTGTTTGGATTAGTTTTTGAAAAATAACTTTCATGATTTATAATATAAGTATAGAAAATGAGTTTTGTCTCAGTTTACGAAAAAATATTTCTGAAACCACGATTTTAATAATTTTCAAACACTCTTTAAAATTTGTGTAAGTTGCTAATGCGATTCCTTAACAAAAGAGGCAGTTAACACTTTTAGGTAAATTAAAAAGATTAGCTAAATCAGTTATTTGTAACTAATATAGTTTGGTTTTCATAAAATAAAATATCATGATTACTTTTAAATAGAAATTTCTTAATATGTGATGAATAGGGATACATTAATTTGAGAAAAAAATTATAAATTTGTTAAAAAAAAGTTTATTAGATGGTCTAAGCTTGTGACCTCTCGTGATATTGTTGTTATCACTCATTATATATCTAATTGTATTGTCTTTTTCTGGCAAAAAAAAAAATCTAATTGTATTGTCTTCATGTGGACCGACAATTAGGAATTATTTATCATTATATTATATTGTTTATCCCAATTATTTTAATTTGTAAATGTTTCCATATAAAGACATCAAACAACAGACTATTCTTGTGTGAAAAGTAACAGCAGCACGTTGCCATGCGTTGAATATATCGCATTACAAGCGCCACCGTCAGATATCATTCAAATAAAAGAATTAATTAAGAATAGCAAGCAGCTGGTTACACTGATAAGCTAAAAGCAAATGTCTATGTCACACCCCAAACTAGGCCACAGCTACCTGGGCCACCACACAGGCAAGGGTGGACTCACAAAGCTATCCACGGCCCTCCCAATTCAACCGTGTTTCTTTCACCTCTCCAACCTCGAACACCCAACCTGGAGGCATAAGTACGGGGTTCATAACAAAGTGGGTACCATTGAGCTAGCTATCTAGGTAGCCACACAAGCAAGGGTGGACTCACAAAGCTATCCGCGGCCCTCCCAACTCAACCATGTTTCTTTCGCCTCCTTAGCCTCAAACACCTGACCAGGAGGCATAAGTACGGGGTTCATACCAAGGCTGGTACCATTGAGCCAGCTACCTGGGTTGCCACACAGGCAAGGGTGGACTCACAAAGCTATCTGCGGCCCTCCCAACTCAACCGCGTTTCTTTCACTCCTCATCCTCAAACACCCGACTTGGAGGCATAAGTACGGGGTTCATACCAAGGCTGGTACCATTGAGTAGTAACATGAGTAGGATTGACCCTGTAATTTTAGTTCCATTAAAAAAATTTGATGAAAAATTTTTCATTGGAAAATTTATTATCCAAAGTTATTTGAATTTTTTAAGGCTAGGATGACGATGTAACCAATATATATAGGATAAAGAGGCAAATTTAACAACAAAATTATGTGCAAGGTGTAATATCTCAAAAAGTGATTAAGGGTTAATGACTTCAAAAGTGGGTATGATTATTGATAAATAAACACTTTTGGAGAATACAATGTGAATTGTGATTCGAATGTGTTATGAGTAGTGCCTAAACCCTGTATTTAAGTTCAATTATGGATTAACATCTAAATTGAATTGGAATAGAGGAAGGGCGAATATTGTTGTGAAAATGGTGTCATATTGTGTCATTGTGACATTGGAATTAGTTTGGAACTTGAAATAGAAAGCTTGACAATTTGGCGGTTTGTGTTGTATTTTGGTTCAAAACTGGATATGTGTGGACGTGATGAGAATTTGGTTGTTTCAGTTATTCCAATGGCTTCCTTATGAAAATTTGTATGAGAAAAGTGTTTGTTGTGAAATTGGAACCATTGGGAACAATTATGTAAAAGTTGGAAATTCTGTCTATTGAAACTCTGTACAGGGCAGTCGGTTTGTATGGACATTTTGAATGGGCAAATAATGTCTAAAAATTCTGAAACTTTCCATTCTTAAATTTCACATGCCAAGCTTCAAAATGGACATATAATTTGTGTCATTTCGATTTGTGAGCTAAGAGTTATGATTTTCCAAAGTTTGGGATTGAAACTAGAATCTGTTTTGGAACAGTATGAACTTTTGTGCAATTTTGTATTTTTTTGGTTCTGAACTGTATTGATGCATATTTTTTCAATAAAGAGGACTTAAATAGATTTCCATTGACTTTTGGATCGCCCCATTTCGATTTTTTTAGAATTAGTTATGATTTTTTAAAGTTAGGGCAGAAAATCTGCTAGAATTGCCATTAAATCCGGAAATTGAATTAAAATGTGATGGCAATTTTTAAAATTATGAGATGAATGGGAAAACCATGTTGGGCTGATTGAAGACATCCTAGGACGTCTTTAGCATGGGCTAAGAAGAGGGAAATATTGTTACATATTAATTGGATCCATATCATTTACATGTACATAAGAGAAAAAGTTAAAATTTGGATTTTTGGGAAATTTGAAAATATGGCATAAGCATATTGTAAAATGACATAAGCATATTATAAAAGTTCATTTCCTTCATCTTTCTCATTCAAAACCGACGCCATAAGCTAAAGGAGAGAGAGAGAGAGCTTGTGTGACTTTTAAGAGAGAAGAAGGAGCAATTCCGTCAGGTAAGCTTAATTTCTTTGGTGAATTAGCTCCTAAAGTGTGTAATCTTTCTCCTAAGCTTCTTCTCTATGTGATTTAAGGTGTTATTGAAGCAAAATCTTAGAGTTGGAAGAGGCTAGGGTTTGGTCCTCAAAGGGGAAAAGCCATATGGAAGTTAAGGTAACTTCCAAACCTTCGTATATTGACTATTCTAGCTGCTGTGGACAATTTAATTAGTGAAATTTCGTCAGATTGTCTTTGTTTATAAATTTTGGGAATGACGTAGCCTAGGGGTTATGCTGCCAAAATTTGGTCTAAATGGTAGTTGTAACCTAATTAAATAGTTAATAAAGTATTAGGAGTAGAAAAGAATACGCCTGCAGAGTTGGATTTCAAAAACCCCAATTTTCCCCAGAGTTCCTATAAGTTTCAGCTAGCTCTAGAAATGGGCCTTAGAGTTGGATTCTCAATGATTTGATGGTTTCATTGAGTTTAGGAGGAAAAATTAGGTGGGGTTATATTTGGTCACTTTTTCAAAAAAGCCCTAAAAAGCATAATTACGAAAACGCCCCTGATTCTTTAAAGTAGGGCTGTCAAGGGTATTTTTGTAATTTGACAATGAATTTGATAATTCTGAGTCCAGAAATGGATTTCTTGGGTGAAAATATGTTAGGATAGCCCAGGACAGAATTTCAAGAAAAGTACAGCCAGACCGGGTACGGCGGGGCCGGGCCGGGCCTGGTCCACGGGGGTATTTTAGTAATTTTTAATATAGTCTCATATAACCCCTAGAAACATCATGGAAGTGTCTAAATGGTACATTTGGAATTATAGGATTGAATATGGAGCCCGAGTTGTTGTCACGTTTTAGAGGCACACGTTTCAAGGCGGAAAAGGGTTAAGGTATAGAATTTACCTCTCCTGCATGTATTTGATATTTATGCTAGTGTATTAATGTTTGTTATTGCTTTGCTTGATTATGTGAAACATATATAAATGATTGAAGCTCTGTTTTTGTTTATACTATGGCTATAGTTTTGTTGCACGAAACATTGAGCACGCAGATATGTCATTGTGTTAGCATGAGTTTATGTAATGGAAGCATGTCATGCATTAAGCACTTATCTTGCATACATATTGGTACTATTTTTCTACTGAGATTCTCTCGAATTTCACCATCCCCTACCAATAATTTAGACATGAGGAGATAGAAGATACACCGAGAATAAAGAAAAGAACCGTACGAGGGGATTGCGATGGTGGAACGAAGATAGGAAGATGTCTCTGTTTCACTCGCACGAGTTTAGACACCCTGGTAGCCTTGTGCAGCTACATTGATGGTAATTATTATGTACGAACCCCTATGAGGATTTTCTATAATCGAGCACTTTTTATCAATATATTTATGCTATTCATGTGTTGCCCACCGAACCGCATATGATTTTCCACGAATACTCTAGTAAAGGTGAAATTAAAATAAGGGCGTGACACAAGGGGTGCCTAACACGATAAAGTTTCAAAAGTGGGCATTTTTAACAATTCTTTTAAGGGAAAATGACACCTAAGTCCTAAGCAATAGAAAAAACACCACAAAAGTCCCTTTGAAAAGTCAATGGTCAGGGACTTTTCTAACCATAATTCCCAATATCCATTTACATAATTACCCCCCATTGAAATAACTATAGAAAAGGCATAGGAGGAGATGAGGGAAGGCACGTTTTTGTGATTAAGGAGAAAGAGAAAAATGGACAGACGATGCATGTTGGAGGTGCAACATTGAAGGGATAAAGCGTGGTGTTAATGTCATTGGGAACGTCTTCTTCTGCATCCTCCATCTACAGGTATCGAGGTACAGCAGCAAACTGGATTTTTTTTGTGTGAAAGTTGGTTGAATTGAGATTGAGGGGTTGGTAAAAGGTTGGAGCTTGGTCTCAATAATGGAGTAAATGGTAGGTGGTAGAATGCTAAGAATTTGCTACATATATGATCTTGACTATTGAAGTTTGGGTTTCACCTTGGGTGGGTTGTGTTTATGTTAAAGTGCTCTATTTTTAGGGCAAGGTTACAAAAGAACTGCTGTGTTTTAAGTGAGAATGGTGAATATAATTGTGGTTCTTTGTTGTGAAAACGCAAAAATGAAACAAAAAAAAGTGTTGTAAATTTGTGCAGATGCAGTTGTTAATATGACAGTTGTAGTTATTAATACATACAGAACCTGTACTCTGCTTTTGGGCAATGTAATAGAGGGAATGCTCTATTTTTGGGGGAAGCAAACAGAGGTATGATCTTGTTTTAAGTGGGTTTGATTGAATGTGAATGTGGTTTGTGTTATTAGAAAATGTTGATATGATAATAAAAAAAAGTGTTGTTAACGTGTTGTTAATATGTGCATATGTAGTTGTAAATATTGTTGTGGAAGTTGTTAATACGAAGTTTATGTTGCAAATTCTCATGAAAGTAATGAAATCCAAATAAAGTTCAAAATTACCCTTGATACATCAACATTTTGTGAATCTTGTAGATGATGCATGGGTGCTAGAGTAAGTTGTTAAAATGACTAATAATGTTGTGAAAGAAGTATTAAACGTTGTAAACAATGACAGAAGTGACTGCAATATAGTGTGCAACTTGCTGATATGGCTCAAGGTATTGCCTTGGCGCAACGGTAGAAATTATTTGTAAACATAACTTGATAAGTTGTAAATGTAACACCCCAAATTTTATTCACCAAGAATATATTGTAATTATTATATATATTCAATGAAATGTTGAACATTTAAGGCCAATGAAATTAAATATTGAAAATTGAAAGTGAGATAGTGGTTTCAGTGAAATCGCCTGCAAGGCAGTGAGTTTGTCATGTGATTTTGGAATACCAAATGATGATCAAAAGTTGTGAAATTTTACAGGGTGAACGTATACATCCTAAGTTTTAATTTGATAGGTCATATGACTCAATTGAAGCTATTTACAAAAAGAGATGAATTTTTGAATTTAATCCAGAAAATCTGGAAAGTTTCTGGAGCAACGGTCAAAGATTGAAAATCTGGGAATAATATAATCCTATCCAGTAAAATTCCATATTTTTCCTTGAAACTAGACTCAATGATGGTTCCATAGGCTTTGGAATCGCTTCGAAACAATGTCTACAAAATTAGTTATGGTTTTTCAAAGTTAAGGCATAAAATCTGCCAAAATTGGCATTATTCCGAAAATTTAAGAAATAAAGTAATCTTCCTTTTTCTCTTAATTATTTTAGAAATTAAGGGATGAAGGAGGAGAAGACAAGTGTCAAAATCCAATGAGACCAAGTGTCAACACCACATGAAAGATGATGGAAATAATTGTTGTGTCATAAATTCTTACTTATATCATAAGATTAGATAGCCAACTCTTGTACCAATTGACTTAAGTAAATAGAAGGAACACTTGATTTAGTTGGAGCATAAGAGGGAGCACGTTTTTGGCCAACCAAGGAAGAAGGAGAATTGGTTCCAATCTAATGGAAATCAAATGAAGCAAGCAAGTCAAAATATGGCATAAAGTGGAGAGGTATGGTGCAAGCATGGAGGGAAGTATGGTGGTTAGCATGTGTCACTATAACAACCTTAGATGAGATCAATGGTTTTGAATCAAGGGAGCATTTTTATGAAGGCTTTCTCTTCCCTTCCCATCATGCATTTTCGTTCAACATAGAGAGGGAGTGAGTTTGGAGAAACTTTGAAGAGTTAGAGGAAAGAGGAAGAAGAAATCTTAAGGTAAGAGTTTATTCTTAAGCTTTCCTTGTAACATTTCCCCTAGATCCTTCTCTAAACCATGTTTCTTCATGAATCTATGATCTTGAAGACTCATTCTTAGCTCAAGGAGAAGAGAGAGAGGACGTCCTAGAGAGAGAAACATCAAGGATCAAGAGGTAATCTCCAAAACCTCAACTTCTTAGTGTATGGAAGTTGTTGTTGGTGATTGTTGTTTGATTATGTGATTTTTGGGTTGAGTTGTAAAATTAGAAAAGCCATGATCCTAAGGGGTTATGCTGCCCAAAATCCTTTAAATCATGGTTAAGAAGTGTTTAAATAAGTTAATCAAGGATTAGAAGTGGAAAAGTACAAGTTTTGGGAGTTAAAACACAAAACCTCATTTTTTCCCATTTCCCCCTAATATTTCGGCCAGGACCAGAACTGGTGGTAGGAGTTTGATTTTCATGAAATAAATGGCTCCATTGGACTCAGTGGGCAAAAATAGGTGGGGTTACAGTTGGGCACTTTTTCAGTAAAGGCCAAAAAAGCATAATTACGAAAACGCCACTAAAATCCCTAAATAGGGGCTATCAAGGTCATTTTCGTAATTTGACACTGAATTTGGTGATTTTGAGCCCAGAAATGGATTCCTTGGGCGAAAATAAGTCAAAATAGCTTTGGTCAAAATTTTGGGAAAATGTGCCATCAGGCCAGGTACGGCGGGGCCGGGCCAGATTCCCAAGGGCATTTTTATAAATTTTCACCATAGATTAATATAACCACAATAAACACTATGGAAGAGTCTAAAATTATACTTGTATAGGTTATGACCTATTTCTGGTACATTTAATATTTTAGGATCAATTCGAAAGCCGGAACAACACGCTTTACGAGACACACCGTTAAACAGAGGATTATAAAGCGTTGAGGTAGGGACATTATCCTTCATACACTATGCCATAAGTTATGTGATTGTGTGGATACCATTTTTTTTGTAAATGCACTTTATTAATTAACATGATTTGCCTAGAGAGGGGCAATTAGTGTCAGAGGTGCACTTATACTGGGAGTTGGCAAAAGTCCAACACGTGTAGATTGTGGGGCTGGGCCCTACTCATGTATACATGACTATGATGTGTTTATAGTGTTCATTAATTTGTGCATACATTGGCGCATGTCATATTTACTTTTTGCATTTTCTATGAACGATATTATGTCTCTACGGGAATTCTTAGGAATCTCACCCTATTTTTAATAAACACCTCAGCGGGTACCAGTAGGTCTAAGGGAAAAGATGTAGATGCCGGAAAGTGAGCGGCACGGGTCTCGAGGCGAGGACAAGATCGTGGTCATAATTAGTCTATTTTGTGATATTTTGGAAAAATTTGTAAATATTAAAACTTCCGCTGTATTTTCTATTTTCGTCGACGAATGACGTTGGGATTGTAAATGAATATTTTTATCAGTATAATTGTACTTTTCTGTATGCCCATTGAATTCCGTCTTTATTACTCTTCGATTATTGAAATGGAAACGGGTGTTGACAGTAAACATAACTAAACATGTTGTAAATATAACTGAAGATGTTGTAAACACTACACAGAGTAGTTAACTCTTCTCATCTTCAGTGTTCAACGGATTTACATGTGGTCACATGCTTAGATGTTGTTAAAATGACTCATCCTGTTGTAAACTAAGCATTAGCAGTTGTAAACAACGCCATCGATAGAATTAAACTTACTATGCACTAAGATCTTTTCCTAGTGCAATGACAGAAATAATTTATAAAATTAACTTCAGAAATTGAAAAAATAACTTAAGATGTTGTTAAAACTACACAAAGTAGTGGACAATCCCATTTTTTGCGTTAATCGTAGTTTCATGTGGACACGTGCTTAGTCATTGTTAAAATAACTGATCATGTTGTAAAATAAGCGTTTGCTGTTGTAAACAACGCAACTTGCTATGGCCATCATACATAAGAATACAGTTGTTAAAATGACTTTCAGTGTTGTGAAAACATGCATATCGAGTTGTAAACCAAAAAAAAAGTGGTGGGGTCACCTTGGTGTGTAAAGATGTTGTTTCCTTGACTTGTTAAACAACTTGTAAAAATAACTAAACATGTTATAAACATACGCATAACGTGTTGTCAAAGTCTGCACTTGGCAAACTTGAAAGTAAATCATTTCATAATTACATGTTGTGAAAATAACTGATTATGTTGCCAAATTAACTCATGATGTTGTTAAACGTCTTATTACATGAGTATTACATGAGTGCATTTTCTGCAACAAGGCATTCCTACAAAATATCAACAAATGTACACAACAACTAACATATACTACAAAATAACATCTCAAATGTTACATATCTTTCTTCCTCTACATTTGTTGGTTGCCAACGAGAATGGACAGCACACCTCTGTTTACTTCCCTAAAAACAGAGCATTCCCTCATTACATTGCCCAAAAACAGAGCACAGGTTCTGTACGTATTAACAACTACAACTATCATATTAACAACTACATCTGCACAAATTTACAACATTTTTTTTGTTTCATTTCTGCGTTTTCACAGCAAAAAACCACAATTATATTCACCATTCTCACTAAAAATACAGCAGTTCCTCTATAACCTTATCCCAAAAATAGAGCACTCTAACATAAACACAACCCACCCAAGGTGAAACCTAAACTTCAATGGTCAATATCATATGTGTAGGAAATTCTTAACATTTCTTATCTACCACTTACTACTTACTCCATTATTGAGTCCAAGCTCTAACCTTTTACCAACCCCTTAATCTCAATCCAATCAACTTTCACACAAAAAAAGAAAAATCCAGTTCGCTGCTGTACCTCACCACCCATAGATGGAGGATGCAGAAGAAGACGTTCCCAACGCATTAACACCACACTTTATCCCTTCAATGTTGCACCTCTAACGTGCATCGTCCATCCATTTTTCTCTTTCTCCATCACAAAAATGTGCCTTCCCTCCTCTCCTCATGTGCCTTTTCTGTAGTTATTTCAATGGGGGATAATTGTGTAAATGGACATTAGAAATTATCATTGACTTTTTAAAGGGACTTTTGTGGTATTTTTTTTGTTGCTTAGGACCTAGGTGTCATTTTCCCTTCTTTTAACCCCTCATAAACTCTGTTATTTTACTGACTTATGGAACCCACAAGATGGTGCCATGTCATTATATTAAATTAGTGTTTGACCGTTTGAAAAAGCTCAAAAATGAGTTCCATCGGCTGCCATGATCGACACCCTTGACCAAGGTTCATAAACCCGGATCAGGTACTAAATCGGTCGGGGTATTGGGTTAAGGGTCAATGGTTCAGATCGGGGCCAAATCGGAGCTAAGCCGGTGAGAAATTGAAGATTTTAAGCTTATTAATATGAAATTATAAAGAAAATTTTAAAATAGGAACTCGGACCGGCTTACCGGCCGGTTCGTCGGTTTCCAGGCCGGATCGGCTAGTCCAGTCTGTGTTCCTAAACCCTGCCCTTAACTCCTACCTTCTTCTTCATTAAAGAGCATCAGGCGTACACTTACTCCATTAAAGAGCCTCATCTTCATCCACTACTTCTTCTCCCATACGCTTTTCCCTCCGTCCTCCAACACCACCGTCACATCTTTGCTCAATTGCTATATCACCTATGATGATGATGTCACTTTCCTCTTTCTCTTCTAGCTTGATCTTCCCGTCCCTTCGTTCATCTTATCTTTCTCCTCTTGTTCCTGCCCACCAATTTGACCTGCCACCAACTCGTACTCTTCCTAGTCAGAAAATGCCTCCAACCAAATCGAAGTCGAAGTCATCTTCCACGCTTCCTATCGCCCTCAATTCATTTTTCATCGTGTAAGAACATTGTTGCCTGAGCGGTGCCAACACCATTGCCAAATGATAATCTTATTGAGGTCATGGAACTCGTCCTTGCATTGCTGAAGGGACACGTAGAAACCTTTATCTATCATAGCCCTCGACACCAATTCCCATTTCCCTTTCTTCTGCAAAAACCCTATCGCTTCTTCTTTCCAGAAGGGTCAGTTCATTTGGAAACAGCTTCATCACCAATGTAATAAACCGCCATTATCAACAACCTAACTATAGTGTTTGTTCACTTCATTCTCTGCCAGGGACCAGGGTGATGTGTTTTTTCTCTTGGGGTCGCCTGAGATGTCATCGGCTTTTTCAAATGGTCAAACACTAATTTTTTTTTATAAAGAATGAATCAAAACAAAAACCTCAAGGGCTCTACCCTAATCATTACAAAAATTATGATTAACAACATCTTCTATAAGCAAATGTTTAGCTTCAGTGGGCTCTGTGTGAACTATAAGGAAATCAACCGCCATATTCCATGCTCTCCTAGCGAAACAATCTGCTACCCTATTCGCCTCCCGACAACAATGAAGCATCTCCACTTCCCACTCACGTTCCAGCATTGATTGAATTTCTAAAATTAACGTAGCATCAAGATGTTCATCAGAGACCGCTCCTTGTATAAGCTCCAATACCTCGGTACAATCACTTTCAATAATAATATTTCTAAATCCTCCTTCCCAAGCCAGCCTTATACCCCACAGGATTCCCCAGGCTTCTGCTGTGATCACAGACCCACTTCCAATTTGAAACATAAAACCCTGACCAAATCGACCCTGATCATCCCGTATCACTCCACCACATGTACAGCTTCCCGATGCTTCATTCCTAGGCCCATCTGTATTAACCTTAACCATCCCAGCGGGTGGAGGGCGCCAAGCCATAGTTGATGTGATACAGGCCTTCGGTTGTATGTAACTAAAGAAACCCCAAGACAACACTAAACTAGTACGAACTAGTAAATTCTGTTTACACCATTGAATATTGTTGAAAATACGGTCATTCCTCGCCAACCAGATGTGTCGACATAAAACAGTAAACCAAATGCGAAACTCGTATCCATATACTTTATCCCGACGCCTTAAGCACCATGTTAACCAAATGTTTCTATCGGTTGAGTCAAAAAATTGATGATACCATTGACTAGGCAGCAACTCACTCCATAGTTCTTTAACCACAGCACAATCTCTAATAGCATGAAGAATTGATTCTGTCTTGTCTTCACAAAAAGGGCACATCTCATTTGTGTGGATTCTTCGTTTAGTCCTTTCCAAATTTGTCATTAAACGGCCGTGGGCGCATAACCACATGAACATTCTATATCGTTGAGGAACTTTTAGCTTCCATATGAGCCTCCATCGGAACAAAGTTTGATTATCTCCGTGACCCGCTAATTTGTTGTACGCCTCTTTTAAAGCAAATTTACCATCAGCTGCCCAACGCCAACTCGGAATATCACTACAAGTATTGCGGTTAATATTCACTTTTTGGATTGCTAACACAACCTGAATTGGTAATAAATGGCCAAACTTATTAAGATCCCATTGACCTGATGGAGTAATACAATCTGCTACCTTCCAATCTCGGATATCATTAGATAATGGGTAAGTCATCAAGCTCTCCAATCTATCCAGATGGGGAACCCATATATCATGCCAAAAGGACACCAAAGCTCCATCTGTAATCCTCCAGAGAATACTCTCATTTACACTTTCCCAATTTTGTCTAATTCCCTTCCATATGCTCGATTCATTACGTCTTTTTTCCACTTTCGGCACCACATCACTACCTGTCTTGTACTTTTCTCGAACGAAACGAACCCACAATGCATCTCATTTATGAATCAAGTTCCATCCCAGTTTATTCATGTAAGCCTGGTTCTGAATCCTTGCCTTCCTTAATCCCAATCCGCCATCCTTTTTTGAGGAACAAACCAAACCCCAAGCCACCATATGAGGTTTACGATTTGTGGATGTACTTCCCCAGAGAAAATTCCTACACTTCCTGTCTATCTCATCACAGGTACCTAGAGGAAGAGGCACAGGCTGCATGGCATAGGATCGCATGACTGACACCACGGACAATACAAGGGTATGTCTTGCCGCCATAGATAACATGTTAGGCTTCCAGCTTGCTAATCTAGCATCAATCTTGTCAAGAATAAACCTGTATGAAGACTTGGTGCTTCGTTCACATAAGACTGGCATTCCTAAATATTTTCCCAAATTGGAAGACTGGGAAAAATTTAAGAACTCACTAATCTCTTGGCTTCTCGTGCGTCCCACATTCTTTGAGAAATAAATCCGTGATTTTGCCGCGTTTATTTTCTGGCCGGATATCTCACAAAAATCATCCAATACAGCTTTCACCACTCCAGCTTGATCCATATCTGCTTCTGTAAACAAAATAAGATCATCAGCGAAAAAGATATGTGAGATAGGCGTACCTTGTCTCGACAATCTAAATGGTTTCCAATCTCCGTCTTCTACAGCAGTCTGAATTAAGTGTCCCAATCTCTCCATCATAATGACAAAGAGATACGGTGAGATAGGATCGCCCTGACGAACTCCTCTAGAAGGGTGGAAAACATTTGCAGTACACCCATTCCAAAGTAGTTCCATTTACGGTGTAGATACACAAGCCTCGATCACATCACAAAGATACTTAGGAATTTTAAGCTCATTCAAGCATTCAAATAGAAAACTCCATCTGACTCGATCATATGCTTTCTCCAAGTCAATCTTTATTGCCATAAATCCCTTCTTCTTTTTCATGTTCCGCATAGAGTGGATTATTTCCTGCACTAGAATAACATTATCAGTACTTTGGCGCCCCTTCACAAAACTACATTGGTTCGGGGCCACAACCAATGGCATAATAGATTTAAGCCTGAAAGAAATAATCTTTGTAACAATCTTATACACTACATTACAGAGACTTATTGGGCGAAAATCTCGGAAAGATTGAGGATGATCAATTTTTGGAATAAGCACAATTAAAGTACCATTAATATGCTGAACCGATTGAGGATAAGAGAATACCCGTTTAACCAAAGATATCACCGAAAGACCAACCGTATCCCATTGGCTTTGATAAAAAAGAGGATTGAATCCGTCCGGTCCCGGAGCTTTGAGTGATCCCATATCGAATAAAGCTCGTTTAATCTCCATGTCATCAACCTGTCTTCCCAAATTGCTTCTATTCGTTGCATCAATCTCAGGGTAGGTGCACCCAAAAACCAAATTCCCTTGATGTTTGCTAGTATCCGTATATAATTCTTCAAATATTTACTGCCAATATCCCGTATTTCCTTTTCATCATACAGCCATTCCCCCGAACCTCGTTTAATAGCTAAAATCCGATTCCGTCTTCTTCGAGCATTTGCCTTTGAGTGAAAATACCTGGTATTACGGTCACCCTGGACATACCAAGTAGACCGAGAGTATTGTAGCCACATAATTTCCTCCTGTGACAGAATTTTTTCAAGATCCTTCCACAAATCACGTTGCAAATTCTCCAAAGCCACCGATGGTCCAGCTATAGCAATTTTGTTGTTAATTCCATCAAGACGTCTGTAGATCTTATTTTTCATGAACTTCAAATTCCCGAACACCCTTTTGTTCCAATTTCTCAGTTGCTCAGTAAAAACCTCTAAAGATCCACACCAATCTTCCTTCACATTCCATTGATCCTTAACAAAAACTGAGAAATTATCATGCATAACCCAGGGAGCGAAGAATCGAAAAGGCCTCTGTTTGTTCTCAACATGCGATAACATATCAGTATTGACCAAAATAGGACAATGATCTGATTTGTGTTTTGGTAAATGAATCACCGATGCATTAGGAAACTGTACATGCCACCTGGCATCCACCAAAGCTCTATCAATCCTGCTCTGACTAGACGAATTCCCCCAAGTAAACTTAGGGCCACTGAACCCGATATCAAGCAAATCAGTATCAGCAATCCATTCCTTAAAAAATTTGTCTACTCCATTTCTTTCCCGAACTTTCAAACTCCATCTATCCTCAGGACATGAAACAGCATTGAAATCACCAACCATCAACCAACCCCCCGGAACAAGCTGACGAATGTCTCTTAAGGAAGACCACAGCAATCGTCTCGAGTTTATATTAGGATGTCCATAAACCACAGTAATGGACCATTCATTATCATTTCCTGCATTAAAAATTCCGTGCACAAATTGTTCACCAGCAGAGATTACTGAAAAATTACAACCAGAGTCCCAAAAAAGCCAAATACCACCACTGAATCCTCTTGCTTCAACAACGTACATATTAGGCCATCCAAGCTTCCGAGCCAATAATGAAGCCTTTGTGCCAATCTGTCTAGGCTCCAACAGTGCAAAGAAATTTACTCCTTGTTTCTCTACAATGTCACAGATTAAACGTCGAGATGAGGCACCACCGGCACCCCTAGTATTCCATGTCATAACTATCATAAAGATAAAATAAGGGTTAAAGATTCCCAAACATGGGCAAACTACTGGGACATAGTCCCATATTCATCTTCACCTGACTCTTTCATAACGACATTACCTTCCTCTCCCAGAGGACTTATACATGTTGAAAATTTAATCTCCCGACGCGCACCTAGATCTATAGGGTCAGAAGCACTATTTTGAATAGATTTTGGGAGTTGTGTTTTCTCGCCTGTAGATTTTGAAGACGTACACAAACTCCCCTTTATTGGCTGAAATTTCGAGGAACCCGCCACAACGTTTCCTCCTTTATGAATCCCCTGTGACAGATCCCCCGCATTCTGCACTTGACCACATTCTTTGTTCGAGCTAGAATTGCCCTGGTCAACCATTTTATTTTTAACTTGTTGATAATGATCCATTGGGCTCACCAAATCAATCTTATGACCCACCACAATTGCTGCATTCCCAGATTTAATCTCCACTTGCTTCTTCTTACTAATTAAATGCCCGCGTGATTTAATTGTATTGGTCATTGAAGATTCCTGCTTTGTAGTATCAAGAGCCGAATTATAAGGCACCATCAAAGGGATTTCATTCCTCATTTTTTCCCTATTCTCGTCTGACAATACCGTAAATCTTGATCCTCCAGCATTATGTTGACTACACAAATGTCGCCCTCCTTCTCGACTACTATTCAATTCTCCTCCAGGACCTCGTTGAACCCGACGCCTCGTTGGTGCTACCATCCATTCACCATATGTTGTTTTTACTGGGTTGTGACTAGTTTGTGTCGGATCCACTGTTTGTTCTTCACACTCATTATCTGGCATTTGAACACCTGAAGCCCCAGACTCTTTCTTGTGTGGACAGTGTTCTGACCCATGCCCATATCTCCCACATGAGAAACATATCAAATGTAAACCCTCGTAGACTATTTGTTTTTCCTTGCCATTAATCATTAATGATGGAAGCAAAGGAGAATTCAGATCTACCTCAACACATATTCGAGCAAAGCGACCCTTGGTTTGTTTCAAAGTATTATTATCCACATTAATAACCTTTCCTACTTGACTACCGACCACATATAATATACCCTTATCATAAAAGTCAACAGGGAATTTAGGAATACGTACCCATGCAGCGATCTTCGGTACTTCTCCAGCATCAGGATCAAACTCCGGTTTCCATGGTTGCACAGCTAAGTAATGTTCCATAAATAACCATGGTCCACCAGTCAAAGCAAACGCATAATCCTCTTCATTAGTTAGCCGAACCAAGAAATATCCAGAGCCGATTTCTATCGTAGTTACCTCGCCTCTCCGACCCCATAGTTGCTGCAACTTTCTACCAAGTTGTTCCTCACGAACCATGCATCCTAGGAGCCTTACAATCAGGGAAGTACTCCATTTCTTTGCTAATTTTTGACGGAACTCCGGTGAAACTATTATATTTGGACCCCTCGGAGTAGACTCAACTTCAATTCTAGATTTCCATCCATCTCCACTCCACCAATCGTCCTCCTCATCAGACAAATCTTCATGCATTGGCATATCTACACATGCTTCCTTGTATGATTTCTTTTGTCGTGAAGAAGCCTCTTTTCCCTCCTCTTCATTGGTCATCCAATCTTCCACCCTCGGTACCAGCGATTGGTGTCCAGAAAACTTATCCCCCTCTTCTCTAACTTTCTTACGACTCCGTAGCATAGCATCCTGTTCCTCCGAGGTCGGCGCCGGAGGCACTCTCTCACGGCTTCTATCCCGTTCCCTCACCATCATCTTATCCATCAGTTTATCAGCAAAGAAACCAATAGACAGAATAAACCAGGACAGAAAAACCGATCAAAACAGAATAAAACAAAGCACCACGTTGTAACACCTTCGAATTTGCAATGAAAAGCAATGAATAAAAAAGAAGACAGGCACCACGTTGAAACTGGACCAGATCACCCGTCGGATAGGATGAATGAAGCACCACCCAGATCCATCGAAGCAAAACGGTCTCAGGTTCACAGTAACACACCTTCAGAATCAGAATAAAACCAGAACCCACCGTCGAACTAAGATCGCCTAAAACGATGGGAGACACTCGACGGTCGACGCAACACTCAGATCCGTAAATATCAGAAACAAATGCAGCGTCCCCAAACTTCACCGTAACACCGACAGAATCAGAGAAAAAACAGAGCTCACCGTCGAAACTAAGTCCGTCGACGATGAAAATGAAGCACAACCAGTTCTCAGATCCGTCTCCACCGTCGTACTGACCGTTTAAGACCGAACTGACCACCACCAGAGATCAGCTCCGTCGCTCGTCGCAGATTCCGTCACCCATTCATATGGCCGTTGCAGGAACAACGGTAAAAAAAAACAGAGAGAGTTTCGAAAGTTCTCTGTTCATACCAAACCTTGCCACACTTTCAAATACTGATTTAATATAATAACATTTCACCATATTGTGCTCCCATAAGTAAGTAAATTAATGAAGCGTAAGAGGGGTTAACGAAATTGTTAAAAATACCCTACTTTTAAAACTTTATGTGCTTTTTGCACCTTTAGAAACTTTATGGTGATTGGCGCCCCTTAAACATAACTTTATTATTAAATTTTCCCCTTTGCCTATGTATATATAACTCTTCTTCAATTGGTTGCAACCAATCTAGGTGTAAATGGAAGACGTTTCCACGCAGCTAAAAACATATTAGACAAGAAGAGTTGTAGGGCTAAATATGAGTCACGTTTCACCCCCAACGGACTAGAGTCTAATTACCGCAGGCAATAAATTTTGTCATAGAAATTTTTCAGCAATTTCCTAAAGTTACACACACACACATATTGACATTATAATATAAGAAAATAAATTTTAAGAAATTAATTAGTTTTGTTATAAATATTAGTAATGTGGATGTCCCTTGACTTATATCCTAATCATCATTTATAAATACGTTGTTGAGAAACTAAAAGGCTTTTTAATAATACAAACTACAAAGGGTCATATAGTATTAATTGTATCATTTGTTGTATATTAATTGTGACCCTTAGTATTAACTCTTAGAGGCTATAAATAGAGGCATTGTACATAGAATTGTAATTACAAGAGACTGAATGAGAATTGCTCCCTTCCTTTCTCTCTCTCAAACTTTCTCTCTTCTCTTACTCTTCTTTCTTATATCATATTTTTTATATTTTCACAACACGTTATTAGCACGAAAGCTCTAACGAAGTTATATTTCTCTCATTGTTTCTTTAACAATTTCATCTATCTTCTTTTACGGTATCTTTATTTGATCTATCTGAGATAATTTGAACCACTATATGGAATTAAAGAGACTCTTTTATCAATTATTTTAAACATCGGGCTTCATGGCTAAGATTGAAGATTTTTATTGTTTTTATATCTTCTTGTTTTTATATTTAACGATTTGACCTATCTTCTTTTACGGTATCTTTATTTGATCTATCTGGGATAATCTGAGCCACTATATGGAGTTAAAGAGACTTTTTTAATTATTATTATAAACATCGAGTTCCATGGCTAAGATTGGATATTGTTATTGTTTTTATATGTTATTTTAATATCTTTTACAAGTTCTTTTATATTATTATTGATGTTGTTACTTTTAGTATGGTCATAAGTCATACACCTCTGATTTCATATTTTGAAATTACATGGCTAGAAGTCGTATTCCTTTGATTTCTATTGTGAGATTACATGGCTAGAAGCCATATAACTTTTCATTTTCTATAGTATTATATGGCCAGAATCCATATATAACTTTTGTTTATCTTGAAGATAAAGGACCAAAAGCCAGATAGATTTAATTTCTCATCTAAAGATTAATTGGTCAGAAGCCATGAGATTAATTGGTTTGAAGCCAAGAGAATTAATTAATTGGCCAGAAGCCATAAAACTAATTAGTTTGAAGCCAAAAGAATTAAGTGATTGGCCATAAGCCATAGACTAATTGGCCTAAAGTCAAGAGAATTAAATGACCCAAAGCAATAAAGTTTTAATTTTGTTATTTTATTCTATGAATTATTTCTTAATTTTATGAATTGATCGTTTGAGATTTATGTTATCATACTGCACTTTTATATTTTATATTTTGAGACTTTCCAACTAAGCCACTAATAAAAAGGCGCTTTTTTATCGTCACAAATGGTACTAGAGTTTCAGTGAAGCGCATACTTATGCTCTCCGGTCACAGCTTCGAGACTCAAAAGGCGAAAGAAACCCAGTTGTTGTGGAGGGGCCAAGGATAACTTTGTAAGTCCACGCCCATAGGCTTGGGATTGGGTTTCGTGCGGGTGTGACAAATTATTATAAAAATTTAATATTGTGATATTGATAACTATTATCATGAGTGACATATGAAATAAACCAAAATGTAATTATTAGTCATTTTGACATTTTAATATATGATGCCTACTTATTTGCAAAATTAAATATTATGGTGTGTGAATGTTCATAATTTTATGTTCTTGTAGAATTCCATCTCATGGTTAATGTTATTATACCTAATAACTCCCAAATTGAAGGTTTTATTAATATAACCTCCAATTGTACAATTAAGTTCTTAATTGTCTTTTCTTTTATAGGTATACATGTACAATTTATTTATTTAAATATATGATAGGTATGAAAATTATTCATGCTTTAATCATGATATGATATAATGTGACATATGCATATATTGGAATTACACAAACTTTCTATTCTTGTAATTGATGGAGATTACCATGCAAGCTCCAAACCTATTTCTATGTTTTCTTCTTGAAATTTCTACTTCTCGGTTTCTTCAAAGATTTCCCCTAAATGCTCAACTTATATTCTCCAACATAAAGGTACATTCTTTCATTACTAGCCACTATATTTCATTTTAGTTTTGTCTTCCATATCTATGTTTTTTTTTCTTTGTATAAGTTTAAATATATGAGATGTGAGTATTATGATACACATATATTGTAAGTAAATTAATTTACATATATACCACAAGTAAATTAGTTTTATGTGACATTTGAGAGAAAAAGAAAAATCATATGTTTATGTGACATTTTAAATTGAGAAAATGAGGATTTATTTAATTTCATGGGAAAATTCATTTTGAATTAGTTGTGTGAATTAATTTATTGGACAAAATCAATGTTTCCAAAATTATTCGAAAATTATTTGTGTTAGCTTATGTAGTCTAATAAATTTTCCACATGATTTAATTTCTTGTGAGATGATTTTTATGAATAATGTTTCCTCATGATTTAATATTGGTGAGAAATTCTTATAGGTGTAATTCATTGAGAAAAAATGTGTTAGCTTATGTAGTCTGTCAACACCCGTTTCCTTTTCAATAATTGAAGAGTAATAACGACGGAATTCCATGGGCATATAAAAAAGTATAATTATACTGATAAAAATATGCGTTTACAATCCCATCGTCGTTCGTCAATGGAATACAGAAAATACAACGGAAACTTAATATATACAGGATGACCCAAAATATCTAAGGCATAAACTAATTATAACAACTATCTTGTCCTCGCCTCAAGACACGTGCCAATTATTTCCCTGCGTATATGCCCTTGCCTTTCGATCCACTGGCACCCCTGAGATGTTTATTTAAAAATAGGGTGAGATTCCGAAGAATCCCAGTAGAAACATACTATCGTTCATAGAAAATGCGAAAAGTAAATATGACATGCACCAAGGTATGCACCAATTAATAAACAATATAAATACATCATTGTCATGTATACATGAGTAGGGCCCAACCCCACAATCTACACCGGTTGGTCTTCCGCCAACTCCTAATGTAAGTGCACACTGACACTAACCACCTTTCTCTAGGCAATTCATGTTAATTAATAAAGTGCATTTACAAACATTGGCATCCACACAAGCATATAAATATGGCATGATGTATGAAGGATATTGTTCCCACCTCAAAGCTTTATAAACCCCTATTTAGATGTGTCTCAAATTACGTGTAGTGTTCGGCCTTCGACTCGGTCCTAAAATATTAAATGTACAAGAAATAGGTCAATACCTATCCAAGTATCATTTTAGACTCTTCTATAGTGTTTTTTGTGGTTATATTAGTCTATAGTAAAAATTTACCAAAATGCTCCCAGGACCCCGACCCGACCCCACCGTATCCGGCCCGATGGCACGTTTTTTGAAAATTTTGACTAGGGCTATCCTAACATATTTTTGCCTAAGAAATCCATTTCCAGGCTCAAAATTATCAAATTCACTGTCAAATTATGAAAATACCCTTGACAGCCCCGATTTGGAGTTTTAGGGTCGTTTTCGTAATTATGTTTTTTCGGCCTTTTCCAAAAAAAGTGCCCAACTGTAACTCTACCTATCTTTTTCTTTTTGCCTACTAAATCCAATGGAACCATTTATTTCATAAAAATCCAACTTCTAGCCCTCAGAACAGTGCTAACCGAAATTCTTGAAAAAATGGAAAAATGTAGTTTTGTGTTTTAGTTTCCAAAACTTGTACTTTTCCACTTTTAATCCTTTATTAATTCATTTAAAAACTTCTTAAGCATGATCCCAAGAAATTTGGGCAGCATAACCCCTTAGAATTAGGGCTTTCCAAATTCACAAACCAACCATGAAACTTGAAAAAAAAAAAGGAAACATCAACAACAACAACCACAAGAGAGCAAGTTCATGAAGTTACCCTCTTGCTTTTAATCTTGGCAACTTAACTCCTTCTCTTCCTTGGAGACTTGACTTGCTAAACACATGTATACATGAATAAAAAAACCTTAGAGGAAGTGTTACACAAGAATAGGAAACCAAATCATTAAATCAACACCTACTTATTTTAATCTTTCTCCTCCTTCTCTCTAAGTCTTCAAAAATCTCTCCCTCTCTTCTCTTGGTGTGTTAGCCGAAATGTGCATGAAGAAGGAAGGGAAGTGTGTTTATTAATTTGTCTCCCTTCATCCTTCACCATTGATCTCATCAAGGGGCCATAATGTCACTTGTCACAACCTTACATCCACCCATGCCTCCTTCCTATTTACTCATAATTACTCCTTTAGTTCCCTTTGGCATTGGTCAAATTTTTCCTCCCTTGGTTAGACAAAAAAAAACCGTCCCCCTCTCCTCTTGTTAACCAAGTAAGTTCTCTTCCAACTAGATCTAAGTTTGTACTCCACCTTGCAATCAAGTTTATCCCTTCCTTTACTCAAGCTATTCCCTTCATGCATTCACCATACCTTTATGTAAGTACACTCCACCATTGTCATCATTACTCTCTTCATGTAGCATTTTTGACATGTGCTCATGAAATTAAATTTTTCCCTTCATTTTATGTGTTTGGACGAAAATTAGAGAGGAGAAGGGAAGGAAAAATGTGTTTCACTAATCCCATAATTCTAATTGATTTATGCCCAAGTCCCTCTAATTTTACAATTATTAATTTATTCCATTAAGAATATTCAATTTATACATTTTCCTTTATTTTCCTAGATTAATTGGAATTAACTCCAATGAACTGGAAAATAATTAATCTTGGGCTAAATTGACAAAATTATGATTTTGGTATCACCTTTGCAATCTAATTCCTTTCTTAAATTAATTTTCTCATTTCTTTATGAATATGAATATTTCAAAATTCACAAGATCCAAATTTCATGAATATTCACCATTTTATTGTATTTCTCAATTAATTACAATATATTTTTTGTGAATATAAAATTTGGGATGTTACATAGTCCAATAAACAATTCTCACAAATTTATTTTTGTGAGAATTTCTCACAATGTTTGTTTTGAGAGAACGTTAGTAATTCAAGAATGTGTAGTTGTATCGTAGTTTCTATGTCTGAGAATTTTTGACAAGTGACGATGTGTTTTCATAAAAACTTCTCATGGATTTGTTACCTATGAAACTTTTTTGTTAGATAATATTCCTGTGGTTTTAATTTATTTTGATCTTGAGTCTCCTTATATTTCTATATGTGGTGGAAGATATACTTTGCATATGTATCAAAATAAGCAAATTGGAGTATATCATGAGATTATACAGTGATGTAATATTATATGATAGTTCTTGAAGAACTATATGAAACAAAATTGATATACTTTGTGAAGAACTAATATAAATTTTTTTTTGGGTGGAAGAAGAATTGATTATGAAATTTATGACCCATAAATTTACATAAGAGTTTTTGATTTTGTTAAAGGGTCTGAAAGTGATAACCCAAATTGAATTAACATCCATGATTGTATGTATGAAGTACTTGAGCTTACAAATAAAAGATATATTATTAGCCTACTATATACTCGTTTGTCTTTGAAATAGATAAATAAAGGAAGTATATATGTATGACCACATTTGAGGGGGAAATTGTTAGAATACAAATATGAGTTAATATTAAAAAGCTCTACCCATATACTTTATCACAAAGCCTATTGATCTCCTTGGAATGGATGTCATATTGAGATTTTAAAACAATATCTTATGGAAATTGAAAAGCTTGTTGTTGGTTAAGAAACATGTTACAATAAACTATTGATCCAAACAAATTTATTGTTGACATGACTTGTTTGATCATCCGAGTTCCGAGTCATATATATGATACGAAAAATTATAAAAGATTATGTATTGACATTCATTGAAAAAACCAAAATATTCTTCCTGAATAGCCAATATTTTATATAATTCAATAATTATTATGTGCTGTTCATTCTCAAATAAAATGATTATTAGAATATCATTGATCATGACTAGCAATGGATCTTTGCGTTTCTAAAACATATCAAACAAAATTACATGGCCCCATTGAAATAACATGTAAACCATATAAGAGTTCAGTAAATTTAATAGATGTATCTATGAGATGGTTACATGTGATATTACAATTAGTTTGAAACTTGAAATTTGCAAGATTGTTTAAATAAATTAAGTGCACAATTTTCAAACTGTACGATCTAGAAAATTCCCATAAAAAATGCTGGTGCGTTTATATCTCAGGCTTTCTGTTACTATCATATATTTATTAGAAGAATAGTTTGAAAGCCTACTTAATGAAATGATCTAGCAAACTTATATGTCAAAGCCACCAAAAGTAGCTAGATCAAAATTTATGAAAAAAAATTATATTTTACTGTTGGGATTATTAATTTTATATATTGCAGTACATAAATGCATCAAGCCAAAAGAGTATTATAAATTCTCCCATTACAATTGGTATCTTATCAAGAGCCAGATATTTTCCATCTTGGACTTTTGAATGTGTAATATCTATTATTATTACTATTCCAACACAATATTGCACGTAGATGAATATTCATAGAAAATTGGTATAAATGTTGGGTAAGGACCTCCTTCTTCTTATTTGTCTTTAAATGAAACAAAAGAATATTTCTAATAGAAACAAATTGATTAGAAGACTTATACTGCATGACTTGCCAATTGTTATTTAACAATATTTTCCTAACATGAGTAGGAGAAATTGAATATACAGCTCAAAAAGAGAACACATAGGATCCGTTATTACTATTAAATATAGATTCTCGACTATAGAAGTATGAACTAGAAGTTTATCAACCTTTACATTCATGAAATATTATAAAATATTTGCTAGATGGAATTACTGACCTAAATGAGAGTTAGTAAATCTCATATTCCAGCTAAAAATGCTCCAATTAGTATAAATAAAAGTGAGCCGCGCTCGAAGCATGTGAAACCATTTGGTTCCAAATATGAATATTATGAATAAAGTGGAGTATATAATTAAGATGATCATATTAAGGAGGCGGGTACTCTAAAAAAGTGTTGAGACATAACTAATTGTAAAAGCCTTAAGAGAAGTTCAGGTACGTGAAACGTAATATAGATCTTGTTAAGTTATGTCACAACTGGAAAAAATGGAACCGAAAAGATAAAGTTGTCGAGGATAGTTTTGAAAATGATATCACTTAATCAAATGAGGGTCTTATATAAAGATATGTCATGAGAAGTAGATATAAAGATGATTGACCAAAAGAAAAATTAAAAATGGAAAAAGACACAATGAAAACATGATTATGTTGTGAAAGTTAAGAACCTACAATCCAAACAATAGAAATATTATAGTATTTATGTGTTCATGTTAAAATAATGATTTTCACAAAAAGTCTAACAATGATTATGAACAGATATATGATATTATGGTGGATATAATAATTTTGTATAAACTATTAGTCTATCGTTTTATGTAGGAAAAATTATGCATCTGTTAGATATATATTTATATATATAGCCTATACATATGACTCCCTAAATAATAAAGTTTACATAAAAATCCTTAAAGTATCCAAAATGCTAGAATCATTTCCAAAGATGATTTTACTTACAAAATATATATTAAATTTGATATTATAGAAATAGCTTATGTCTATGAGAATATTTAGATACATGTTAATATTTGTTCATCATGATTTTATTAGTAAAGTTTAGTCATTATAGGTATACAGTAGATAATGAAAGTAAGATTTGGTGATTTTCAAAATAACTTTCTTTTATTATTTCCACCGTGTATAAGATAAATGTCGAATATATTAATAGAAGAATACATTTCAGTAGAACATTTAATGACAATACATCATTCATAGTTTGACAGCTAAAAAAAAGATATGCTCGAAAAGAAATTGGAAGTGATATTTTCATCAGGGGGAGTAAAACTGATTTTGTCAAGGGGGAGTCAATACACGTTATACTCTTTTTCCCTTATTTAGGTTTTGTTCCACGGGGTTTTCCTGGAAAAGTTTTTAACGAGGCAATACTGAATAGTGTATCAATAAATGACATATTCCTTTTCTTTAGCTATGTTTTTGTCTCAATGGGTATTTTCTAGTTAAAGTTTTTAATGAGACAAATTTATCATAGACATCCAAGGGAGAGTGTTATAAATATTAATAATATGGATATCCATTGACTCATATTCTAATCAGCATTCATAAATATATTGTTGAGAAACTAAAAAGGTTATATAGTTTAATTATATCATTTATTGTATATTAATTGTGACGCTTAATAGTGACCTTTGAAGGCTATAAATAAAAGCATTTTACATGGCATTGTAATTACAAGAAACTAAATAAGAATAAGAATTGCTCTGCTCCTTCCTCTCGCTCAAACTTTCTCTCTTCTTACCCTTCTTTCTTATCTCATATTATCTATTTTCACAACAAGTTTCTTATTTTTAAATATATATTTTTTATCTTATTTGCATGTACTTGCTAAGATTTTTTTTCTTTCAAGTCTGTGCTTGCATTCCCACGATTGTTAATAGTGACAATTACCGGCCAGTGGATAGATTTGAAAAATTGCTTGCAGACTGCAAAGTTACTAATTAGAAATATTGTTTTAAGTTTTAAGCGGCGACGTAGGAAACAAATAACAAAAAGACTGCAAAATTAGAGGCTGACGCTAAGAATGTGGATAACTCTGCGTCCTACGTGGGGTTCTCTCCACCTCCACTACTGAACTTGAGGGCTGAGAAAGCCCGCATCGCCTTTCTTCTTCACCGACCTTCACATTTTGAACAAAAGCTTTCACTTACAATCACTGTAACAATAATGTCGTCCCTTCAGAACTCCCCCTCAATTCACCGAACTCTCTTCCATAACTCTTTCCCTCAGGTACCTTCGTCTTCTCTCTCTCTCTCTCTCTCTCTCTGATCTTTTTAACTTGGTAATAATTTCACTCAGTCTTGTTCTGATTTTGAAATTTTACTAGTCGCAGAAGAATGGTCATTTTCGTTCCTGTAGAAGGGAGAGTATTTCGTTCATAGTTAACGCTTCACATTCTTCACCACCCGCTTCCCCTAGAGGTATTCAAAATTATTCCCAGTTCAACTATACAAGAAGTAATTGATTTGATTGCTTTTTTTAATTTTTCAAATATCTCAATGTCATTTCATCAGCTTATTGAACTCTCCCATTCTCATTGGTAGCTTCTTTAGTAAACATTTAGTCGTAGCTCTTAAACTTAGCATCAGAGGCCGTTGATACATCACTAGTGTGGAGTGTATGTATTTATAGATTATTGTTTTGGGAAATTTCACTTTCTCCTATGATTAATGGGTCCAATTACAATTTACCTCTGGTGTGTCAATTTCAGTACATTAACTTCTGGGTTAAGTTGCATTGTGCAATGTGCACCTGGGGGTCAATATCAAAAAGTAATCCTCACAGATGTATTATGTACGCTCCATATGACTCATTTGAGCATTATTGGACGAAATGCAGTTGCAGAGAATTTCAGAAACAAACCTTTTAAAATATATATCTAGCTGAACTTTGATTTCATAAGGATTAGTTTATGAACTTCACATGTTTTATAGTGTGTTAATGAATTATGAACAATGCAAGTAAAACTCATTCTATTGTAGAGATTAACATCAAATATGAAAGTTGAGATGCGTATAATGCAATTTTTTTGGGAAAAAATGCTTATCTCTTGATAATCCTTGAAGCATGTATATTTTCCCTGATTTTGACAGATATGTGACTAATTAGTAATAGTAAATAAAATGCTTTAAGGGGTTGAATCGAGTAGGGGTAACAAACAATTGAGGCGTTGATCTATTAGGCACCAAAAAGTACATTTCCTCAAAACTAGTGTAGGCCAAGGTTGGATATTCCAAAGCTTCGAGCACTTACTAAAATCCTTGACTTATAAATGCTTGCTTACACTATTTATAAATCAGGGCACCTACAAATTATTTTGATGTTTTTCCTTACATTTTTGCAGAAATGCCAGGAAGACGCCAAATGATTGCCATTGGGGCTACTGCCCCTTTGGTTTTTCTGTTTAACCAACATTCATACTCCTGTAAGATTGCCTTTAAGCAGTTAAGTTTTCCATTTGTTGTGCTAAATTACTATTTGACTAGAAGGCTAGAATTGGCTGACATTTTTAGCGTAAACGCTTGATATGTCTCAGTTGCTGCAGAAAACAAGAAAGGATTTTTGTCAGTATCGGACAAGAAAGACGGATATTCATTTCTCTACCCTTTTGGGTGGCAGGTGCGCAATTTTACCTGATATTTGCTCCAATATGACTTGTGTCTGTAGCTAGTTCACTGTTCATTCACAAAAGTTAAGGTTGGTTATTTCCATCCACTCTTACAATGGGGAGTATGCAGGAAGTAGTGATTGAAGGTCAAGATAAGGTGTTCAAAGATGTCATTGAACCACTGGAAAGTGTCAGTGTAAATATGATCCCAACTGCCAAACAGGATATTCGAGAATTTGGACCTCCTGAACAAGTTAGTGTTATATCAGAGCCGGCTATCTCATTTCTGAATGAAAATAGAACATGTTCTTGATCTTACTTTGCTCTCAGGTTGCTGAAACTCTAATAAAAAAGGTTTTGGCTCCTCCAAACCAAAAAACAAAGCTAATTCAGGCAAAAGAGGTTTGACATCTTATATATCTTCTTTCTTTATGTAAATTGGACCATGTAGTTGCATTGCATGCTCTTGAGATTTGATCTGGATTCAGAAACTATAAGCAGTACATGTGATATTCCCTGTACAATTCCGCTCTGCTATTTTCAACTGAGAGTTGACATCAGGAAATAACCCATGCTTTCTGTGTAATTAATGCAAGCCTTTTTGATTTGGCTGATTTGACTAGAGTGAATTTGGCCTTTCATAGGATATATAGTTTTTGAATGGGACTTTTTCCTGCTCCAAGTTGACCACCTTCTGGTGAACAAAGTGTTGTTCCATTAAATTGTCAGTGAGATTTTCTTCTCAACTGATCTTGAATTTTGGAAAAAACTTGAAATTTAAAAATATAGGCGACGGATTATCCTGGAGGATTTGAGAAAGATTAGTTGAGAGAGTCTTTGATCATTTTATCCACCCGTTCCAATCATTCCCAAACGTAGAAAGCTTTCAATGAAGCTTTTCTTGCGGGCCCTTGGATAGTTCACCACGCCAATATAAACTTGCCGTCTCTAACTTTTAGACATCCTCTTGTCTGTACATGTGGAATAAGGTTGTTTTCATTGAGTTGTATTTGCATTGTATGATGTGGACATCAAGTGCTTATCCTTGTGGAATAACAAAGCTTGCTCCATGTTTGAATGTTACAGCAAGAAGTTGAGGGCAAAGCATACTATCAATTTGAGTTTGTTGCTCAGGCACCTAATTACACTCGCCACGCTTTGAGCACTGTTTCCATTGGCAATGGTATAATTTTATCTTTGCATTGGATGGTTTAGCTCCATGATTAGTTTCCTCAAGTTTAAAAGGGAAGTTCATTGGTGAGTATGTCATATATGTAGCGATATTAGAGCGGAGTTAAACTTGGTTGAATTAAAGTTTAAGCTCAAGTTGTAACAGAGCGAAAATGTTTTCAAGGCCTCAAGCTCTGCCTGTTTAAACTCAAGTGCGATGAAAAGGGAAGTAAACTGGTTGACAATATGATCATCTACCACTTAGATGCAGATCGTTAACATATGATAGCATGTTATTTAACAAGTGTTACTGATACTGATAACAAGCATGAATGGCAGGGAAGTTTTACACCTTGACCACGGGAGCGAACGAGAGAAGGTGGGACAAGATGAAGGACAGATTGCAGACAGTTGTAGAATCCTTCAAAATTTTCAACGTTTGAGTCTTATCTTTTTTTTTTCACTTGTCCTCCTAATAGAGATTGGCATGATGAAGATGATAAACTTTCATCTACGAGAATGCTGCCCAATTTTCAAGTCTACGTTCTTTTTTGGCCAAATGCCCATATGTTGTATATTAGATAACATTTTTTTAATCAACTCAGAAGAGTGTATTAGTCCATGTTTTAATATTCTTTTTAGGGCATGTTTAGATTAATTTTTAGATAATAGCTTTAACAATTTACGAGATAAATATATGAACGGGATTTTATCTTAATTTGCAGAAAAGATCTTTTAAAACCCCGGTTTTTTATGATTTCCCTTACCCAGTCAAATCTCTCTTGCACAGTGACTAACGTTCTAATTCTATTTAGAATGTATACTTTTTTGGTGTTATTATGCCGTCCTCCTCCAAGTCAAGGTTAAATTTAACTTCACGTTCTAATTCTATTTGGATTGTATACTTTATCGGAAGAAGCATTTTCATTCAACCGTTAATTTTTCCTTTGTTTCGTATTTTTCAATGCACGAAAACACAAATACTCCACCAAAACTGGTAATCTCTTCCATATGAAAACCATATGAGCCACAAGTAAATGAATTAGATTTTAGATAGGCTAAATATGCTAGCTGCATATCAAAACACTATATTTTGAAGAGCATGAAAAGTCATTAACAGAATAGTTATTATAGTATAAAAACTGAACGCACGAGAGAACTAGCCAAAATTGAATGGAAATTAACTAGTAAAACGAGAGAGATAGTCAAATAAACAGACAACAAAAGCAAGTTTTTAATGTAACTATCTCAGCAACAATGGATTGGCTTCGCTCGATTCTCAGCAGAGTGCTTAAATTATGCCAATTTTGTTGGCCACATCCAAAGCGTCATAATCTGGAGTCAACCTAACATAAGCTTTCTTTGTTCCATCAGGCCTGCATCACACCAAATTATGGAGGTTGGTGAAGACATCCCACATTTAAATAATCTTCAGTCTAATGTTGTAGGAAAAATATATATCACATGATAACATTACATAACATCATCTAAATTTGTAAATATTAACAACTGTCAGAATCAAAGATAATAGTTATTTGACGTGACATTTTATTATCTATTGATTGATTCGCTTTTAATTGATAATGATTATAACAGATGCAGTTAAATGACAGTACCATAGACTATGCCCACCCGAGAAGATCCCAACCCCATATTTTAGATTGTATGCATTGCAACTAGCAACCACAATGCCATGAAAGAGAATGCACAAATTCTAAATTTATCTAAATCATTCCTATGGAAGAACTGCGTTCTATTAGTGAGGATCCAAGGAAGTGGCTAGCTTTCTGGTTCTGCTTCCACAACATGCAATACACGTAGAGTATCTTGACAATTTGATTCTAAGAGCATTGAGTAAGTTACCTGATCAGAGTATTGACCTTTTTGGCCTGAATATCATACATTTTCTTCACCGCATCTTTAATCTTTTTCTTGTCAGCACGGAGATCAACAATGAAAACTAGGGTGTTGTTATCCTCAATCTTTTTCATAGCAGATTCGGTAGTGAGAGGATATTTAAGAATTTGATAATGATCCAATTTGTTCCTTGGTGGTGCACTGATGCGAGGATACTTAGGGTTCCTGTCTTTCTTCAATGTCTTTGGACGATGAAATGTGACAGATGTCCTGATTTTCTTAGCTTTCTTCTTAAACACCGGACCACCTGACTTCAATGCTTTGGCAGCCTTCAAGGCCCGTCCTTTAGGATCAGCCTTCTTGGTGGAATCCACTGCATAAGGTGGACATTCATCAGGCCATTTTCGCATGAATTAGATGTTATCACCCACGCTAACTACTCAATTTCAGTCAAGCAGTGCATTAAGACTGTATATAATTATCTAAGTGTTCAGAACATGAGTAGGAATTGATCATAGCTAATGATAACAAGCTACCACACAAGAAGGCCATGGCCTATTACACAGAAAAAGCCAATCCCCTGAGTGAAAAAGTAGAAGATAATGCAGCATGCCAGTACCACTATTTCAAACTTCACATGCTATTCCATCCCTTGATGCTTGAAAGCTTATGAGTCCACCGAAATTCCAAAATAGCATACACAGTATAAAGTCTAATGTAACTGAATATCAAATTCCCTCAATCGCAATGAAGGAACAAGGAAAATGATTAATCACGAATGAACTCATTACATTAGGATTGTGTGGGCATCAGCACAAATTCCAAAAGGGAGTACTCACCAGAACAAATACATCTCTACATCATCGACACCGGTAGGACATAAAATACGAAATGTCCGGATAAAGGCAATGAAACAATAAAAGACTTACCCTTTGGAGCCATTACGAACTCTTAACAGCAGCTCTTCAAATCTCCTGCATATAATAAACTGCAGCGTGTTAGCCCCGGAAGTACAAAACCGGAAGATATGAAAAGAACACAAAGGCGTAAATCAAAGGCTAAAAACTACAAAACCAACAATATTTAAAAAGTGATTAAGTTCGATTCAGGAAAAACGAAACTGGAAACAGACAATTATGCACATAAATGCCAAATAGGACAAGACAAGTGAAATCCAGATCTTTCGGGAAATAACAGAGCTTGAAAAGGAAGATGATATTGAGAACCGAATATGAATACCTAAAGAAGAAAAGGAAAATGATTCAACGAAGGACAATGGGAGATTTCAACGAACCTTTAAAACAGGGGAGGCTGCCGCTGCGACTGAAGTTAGGGTTTAGTGGTCGCCGAGATAAGGACTCTTTTTTTGTCACGTGCATAAATACACGAAACTACAAAGTAACCTATGGTTTCATTAAAAAAATATAAAAATATTTAGAGAAAATTAAGAAGAGGGACCAAATAAAGATATTATTTATTATGAAGGATCTTAAAAAATATAATTATTGAGAAGGACAAAATTTTAAAATATAAATTTAAAAATATTAAATTACTCTTAGCCAAACTTCTCACATTCTCTCACTTAATCTCTCTCACATTCTATTTTAAAATTAATTTTAATTTTATCTTCCGCTAAAATTAAAACAATCAAGATCATCAATGGCATAATTCTCTTTAACTTTTATTCTCCATCAACATAATCATATGATAAATATATTAATATTATATGATTTTTTTATTTTTAAAATTCACATAAATTTATTTCTTAATAAAAGTAAATTTTTCAAACTGACTAATTTTAATTATTTTAAAAAAATATTATGCTGATGTTGGTGAAAAATAAAAGTTAAAAAAATCCTGTCATGAGGATTTTGACGATTTTAATTTTGGTAGAAAATAAAATTCAAATCAGTTTTAAAATAGAATGCAGGAAAAATTGAATATGAGAATAAGGAAGTTTGACTAACAGTAATTTAGTAATTTTAAATTTATGTTTTGAAATCTGATCATTCTAAATAATTACATTTTTTTTAAGGTCCTGTACAATAAATATTAATTTTTCTTGGTCCTTCTCCCTAATTTTTTTCATATTTAATCTAGTGACAGTTGAAAATATAAAATTGATCTTAATAAAAATATAAAAATTATGGTAAATTAAATAAATAATTTCTCACGAAAAATGTTAGTAACCAACGGTTCCTAATCTATGATACATTATTCTCTTCAAAATTTATTATTTTAATTTCTTAACATTTTTAAATATGATAATATTCCCACTTATACTCTCCAACCTTGACATTTCCAAAACCTAAAACCCTCCCAATTCTGCAGCACATGTATCATGATCAACACAAGTGATCTCAGACAAAAGAAAAATATGATAGTTAAAATAGGCCAAGAGGTAGAATTAAGATGTTCTTTGCAGAAATCATCTGGATTCGGGGGAAAAGCAAGACACAAAGTTACAAGCAACATTGGAGTAAACAAATTGAGAAATGTTTATCTGATGAACAGGCTCAACGATCGAGCAAATCACAAAGCCATACTACTTGTATTTTAAAACACATCAGAAAAGCAAGCAAGGTCAACAAGATTTATTCTCATAACAATAAATTAAAATATGACCTGCTTGTTTTACTAGACAGACCAGGCTTTCATTCACATTGATCAATCTGGCATATCTTTTTATACCAGCTACCTACACACCATGCCAGACTAAGATGATCTACTACACTTGCAGAGTTTGATGAGCATTATTGCTCATAGCATGAACCTGGACCTGAAGGGGCGGTTCTTGCATTAAGGTTTGTGACAGGAGCAGCCGGAACTCCTCGTCTATTTAACAGACATCTGAAGTGTAGCAACCGCGGCAATGCAGTCAAGGTGATATTGCCTGAGTGTCCTGAATCTTGCTGACTCCACAAGCGTTCTGTGAGATTCAAGTAGAAGTTAGTATTGCATTTTTCAAATTTAGCAGCATGCACCCCAACCTCCCTTCACTTTACCAAAATACACAAAACTAGAGTAAACTGTTATATTCATATATATATATATATATAAAGATTAAAAAGATTGGGGGGGGGGGGGTGGCGCAACTTAAAACTATTTAAAATCTAATTCATCTGAGAGAAGAGTTAAAAGCAAAAGAGATTACGAGACCCCTATGACCCCTTCTCATATAACTTGCAGGTCTTAATCCTTCACTAAAGTGTGTATTTCTTGCAGTCATGCCTTCTGAGAAGCAGAGGAAGATATGCTTAGATAAAACGAAAAGACTCTCAACAATGTGTAAGACTAATTATATTCTTAACGGGAATCTGACATATGCGGCATAGGCCCCAAGGAAAGGAGGGGAGGTTTGGTTAATGTGTATTAACTTTAAAGGAACAAATGTTCAATTGTTTGGTCAATATGCCTTTAAATTACCAATTGCTGATGGAAAGACCTGAATATTTGAAGTCAAAAGCAAGTAATCCTTGTTTGGAATTATTTATTGAGTAATTTTGTGTTACACAAGGTAAATATGTGAGAGGAATTTTGACTCATAAAGGGTAAAAGCACTTATTTTAAGTGTTCCCAAACCCATGCTTAGTATGATTTACCGGTGGAGATAAGAACATAATATAATGGCAACAAATTATCAGCAGGACATGATCAGATTACCTGCAGCTGCTGCAGCTCGAGGCCATATTGTTTGCTGAACGTCTGATGCATCAGCTGTCTCACCCCACATGCAAACTTCTCCTCCAATTACAAGTTTTTGTTGGGATTTGTCATGTATTCCTTCAAGTGGCTCAGCAGTATAGACCAAATCCCAAGGCACATCAAGATGGTCAAGGTACCAGACGCCCTGGTTACTGAAAATGCATCGGAAACCTTTCGCAACAGCCTTTGGACAAACCCCAGGACCCAACCTAAAAAAAATTACTTGAACGTCATCACGATATTTGAGTTTCATACCACAGTGAAATAGGTTATACGGATGGAAACTCACCAGTTATGCACTACAGTTTGAGGATGAAGCTTTGATGGGAATGAGTTGAAGGTTTCTTCCCTGAGATATTACAAAAACTTGATTAAAAAAAAAAATCTCTGTATTTTAAGAATTTGGTCACTAAAAAGTAGAGTTTATACTTGCTGATAAATACAAAAGACATTAGGATAAATGCATGCTTTATTTGATGTATAAGATACTAGGGGATATTAAATCTTTAATGTAGTCATTGTTTTCAAAATTACACATCAAAGGTTTTCCAAGGAGATCAAGCATGAAGTAGAATACGCCCACGGGATATTGCCTCCAAGGACAAAGCAGGGAAGGAACACGAGTTTTTTAATGCAGGACTTCCATATAGATAAAGATTATACCAGTTCACAGGAGTCCAATTCTTTGACAATGCTATGTTTTGGGCCTTGATTACAAAATATTCATAGGCATCTTTAGCAGTCATGTTGTGATTCTGAAGCCTGCATTTGAGAGTCCATAGTCAATATGTAGAACGAATGTCACACTGGAATATTATGCGCGATACACTGATTATCAATAAAAGAAGGCTGCTTAAATCACATATTTGTGTGGCTTAGTTAATGTGAAATCTTCTTCGTCAAAAAGTATTTAGAAGATCTCTAACAGCACACAGCTTTGTGAAAAAGAGCGACTATGTTCAGGGGCCCAAGAAAGTAAATTGCAAAGTTAAACACGAATTACTGATCATTGAATAGTTCATTGACAAGCCACTCATAGTTATTGCAAAGAATCCATTCAAAGAGAGCTCACAATGAATAGTCCACAACAGTTTATTAGATACATAAAATAATGCACTAGTATTAATTCAACATCACCAAATAGAGCTTGAAATAATGTTTCACACTGCATATCTGTTAGTCTAAGCGTCTGTTTATTTTGATGACTGTAAAGAGGTTGAAATGTGCAAGGCTTATAGTGTCACTCAACATCACCAAATAGAGCAGGGTCATATATATTGTAATCTTGGCGGTCCCAACTTAGCAAGTGATACATTGAACCTTGTGCATCCCTAGCTTCATCCAGTCATCACAATGACTAACACCCCCCCCCAACCAAAAAAAAACAAATAATAAATAAGGAAGAACAAAAAATGACCATGATATTTCAAAACCAAATGAACATAAAGCATAACCAACATTTAAAACAAAAAATAAAAAACAAAAGACACACACACAGGGGGGGGGAGGTCAGTAATGACTCGATCTTTACCAAAAATTGGCATTGGTTGCAAGTGTTGGGCAATAAAAAATGGGGCTATGAAGTGAATTTTCATGCCTTGCTGCACCCATATCTCTAGGAGAATGGAAAATCATAAAGCAAGAATAACAGTTAGGATTGTTACCATTCCTTCACATGAGTAGTATTGCTCCAGCAATCTGTCAAATAATGTTATTGCTCATAAATTAGCATAAAGACAATAACTATCTAAAAATAATACCACTATAATTGCTTTTTATCATGAAGCACAAATGCATGATTACTTGTTGATAGATCACTCTGCTGTTAATTTGGTCCTCCTAGGATAAAACCCCACAGTTAGTCGCCAGATTTATACCCCACAAAAATCATCCCTCCATTGGGTAAAATTGCCCAGTTAATGAGCACAAACCCATGACTATTAAATAGTAACCTAGATTGCTCAAATGACTTTTTTTGCCCAAAATGGTGCTCCTTAGGCAAATTTTACAAAGCCAAGTGACTAACAAAACGAAGTTATTTTGAGGGAAACTTTGCTTAAACATCATTTTAGGGGGAAATGCCACTTGCATAAGTCCATGTCATGAGTTAAGGACTAAATGGATGGCTGTTTCTTAATTAGGAGAAATTATGCACCACGAATGGTCCATTGTGATTGGATTAAAATTGATCAGGGACTATTAGGACCCAAATGCAAGGTATGGAACTAGAGCCCAACATCAAAAGTATGAGATTCTGACATGGGGTTTACAGGGACCTTGGGCTCTCCAACCTGATAACTAGCTTTTGAGGTATGACTCTCCAAAAGCTTTTTATCAACAACTGCATTGAGAGGCTTTATCTTTGGAGTGCTATATTAAGAGAGAAGTTTAATCTTTGAGGGACTAAATCACAACAATTGAGAGCTTGCACATAAGCATGAATCTATAATATCATTGTCATGAAAGAGGGTAATGCTGCAAAACCATTAAAAGTTCAAACTTCAGAACAAGGCAGAAGCATTGTAGGAAGAACAATTTATCCGTTGCCCTTAGATTGAACCTTTCATCACAAGACTAATGTACTCTAAGCAATGCTAATTATAAAATTACGCTTAAACCCTTGTTCAACAACTTCAAGTTTCAGGTCATGTGGCTATTTGGAAAATTTAAGAAGGCCGCCACTGTCTCATACTGACCAGTATTAACTTCATCACCACCCAAGTGGAATAGCTCGAAGGGGAAAATCTTTCTCATATCTGTAAAATTCAGAAAAATAAATGAAAGAAGGATAAGGAGCCATTTAACTAGTGATAATGTAAGAATTAAGGAGCTTAAGGTAAAACATGATTTAGTCAACAAATGGATCAACTTAAAATAGAGGTGAACCACAACTGTGGTTAAATGCTATAATTGCACTAGAGAGAAAATGAGCAGGAGATTCAAATGGGCATGACAAAGTTAGAAGGACCAAAGACTTTGCAAAATAGAGTAAGGACCACATGAAGTGAACCAAATGAAAGAAAACATAAATAGGCTGACGCATGTCCTATCTATATAATGTAACAGAAAATCAAATGGAGAAAAACAGATTTAGAGTTGACTTAAGTTTTCTCTCACAAGACTTGGTTGCAAAGAAGAAAATTTAGCAGCTGCTAGAAAGACAGGAAAAGGTTAGAAATGGAGACCCATCAATTATTCAAGAGTACGTATAACAAATTCAGTTGGAGATTTAAGCATATTTTTGTAATATCTTCTCATTTGTCTACAAGTTGAAGGATTGTTATTATCCAGGAGTCTTATGGTAATCCCTATCATTATCTTTAGTAGTTGTCATCATCCTTCTCATTTGTCTGCTATAAACATATATTACAACAATAAGAATTAAACTACTACCAAGGGCAAGGTTTGATAGGAGCACAACCTGTCAAAATACCAGAAATGAGATCAAATGTAAACTGCTTTGAAACATCCAGCGGCTCTCTACAGGAAGGTGCTGGCCAAAGTTCAGGATATCCAGCACCCCTAGATAAATATAGAACATGTAAATTTTTTGTCTGATGCATAAGTTGTCATTAAAAATATTAAACTCCACAAGCAATTTAAAAAGTAAAAATAAGATTTGTGGCTAGAACTTAAAACATCAAAAGGAGTGCATGAATCAAAATAATTTTTAGGCCAAAAAACAAGGAAAAGGGAAAATATGGATGTCGAGATGCAATATATTTATTGGCGGCAAGAAGAAAGAATATATACATTGGACATCATCTAATATTCCATCAGAAGAGACGCTTGTGGAATTATAGGTTCAAAGTCATAGAGGCCGATCCATCTTATGGTTGAAATTGAATAACTAAATGACTAATCTCACTTAAAAGAAATATTCACAATAAATTGCAACAGTGAAAAACATTTTCTTAGTCTCCATGTGTCGGTTTTATCACGAAAGTTATTATCAAAAGATAGATTGTCAAAACTTAGAAGTGCAATATATTATACCATGATTCAGCATGACCAGGGACATCCACTTCTGCCATCACGTTAATGCCTGAAATGCCATCCAAATTACCACTAATGAATGAGCACCGACATTTTATCTATCAGAAAACTTGACCTCATAATTTACATTTGCATGATATCAAGAACGTGGAAGTGACAAAAGTAAAGAATCTGAAACTAGGAAGTACTGCAAACTATAGATGATAGGATGTAGCAGAACCATTAGAAGAAATTGGAAGAAGCCTCACCTCTCATTTTCGCAAAGCTTTACATCAATGGACAGTGTGACATGAAAAAACAAAACAACATTAGCCAAAGGACTGATAAAGAAAGCTAATCCAATATAATAAATAGAAAATGAAAGTTTAATTAAAGGTGAAGAAAACCAACTAATCAATGGGCCAGAATGAAATATTGTTTTAATGTCATCACAAAATATTTTCTATTCATGACCCCCTTTTCCCAGTGTTTTACACCATATTTTTACGGCATATTTCTCGTCCAAATAAATTTTGCAACAACAATAGACTAATAATTGAATATTTTAGCAGAAGAACTGGACAAACTGAAGCAGAGATGTTAGTACCAAAGACTTGGCTGGAAACCTATTTCAGATATTCTATTATACATCCCTCAGCCAATAAAGTTTTGAGAAGGATAATAAGTGTTCGATAACATGGTAGGAACCTTTAAATCTGGTAATTAGTAGTAAATGAAATGAGTTGTGTCTTACGCGACAACTTCATAAGCATCCTCTACAGTATAACGTTCCCACTTTGTATATGAGCCTTTCCACAATTTTGGATACGAAGGCATCTCAAGAGGAAATGACTGCTCGTCTATGATGTGCCAATGTAAAACATTCTACCGATTATAATTTTGATATCAGCATTACATGAAACAAAACAAAATGGTATGGTAGTTAGGCGATACTTAATGAATATCAGCATGAAATCGAACAAGAAATACACATCATGTCTATCTTACAAATTTAGCATAGGACATAGCTTCAATTATCTGCTTAATTACTTCAATTGGTAAATAGTGTCTTGAGGTATCTGCAAATTAAAATACAAAAACATTTTTATATATAATAGCATAAAATCACTCAAAGAAAACAGATTTTTCCTTCAACAAAATTCTGACTTACCAATCATAAGCCCACGGTATACAAACCTTGGTTTATCTTGGATAGACCACGGTGCCTTGTATATTTGTACTGCTTTAGTTGAATAATCAAAAGAACACAACTGACTGAAGGTCTGGTGCATTATAAAAGAGAAGAAAAGATTATGGATCAGGCATAAAACAAAAGGAATTACTCGTCAACTTTTTTTAAAGTAGATTGTGTGCTGTGACCAAGATGCACATGGTGAAGAACAAAAGAAACAATAGTTCAGTTTCAAGGTAAAATAATGAAAACACAGAATGCTTTCATAAATTCTTTTCATCATAGTAATAAGACAAATTTAAAAAATCAGGGATATCACTCACCATTAGCATGAAGAATAATTAAAACAATACAATAAAAAATTAAGAATAAATAAAAATGTTATAAGTGATAGTAAAACAACTTGGTCAGAAATGTCTGTCATTCTTGTAACGAGGGAAAAAGAACGCCACAAAAGCATCACAAGTTTTAGCTCTAAATTGTAACAAGCTGCTAACTATTTTCGCAATCTTTTTAACCACCCCTCCTCCACTTCAGATACCACCAAAGAGGGGGGAAATCGGGAAAGAAAAAGAGTCTAAATGAGGGACATCAAAATATGTAGAAAGACATGACACCATATACAGACACCAGTATTTTGAGAAGAAATTTTACGGTAATAAGACATACCTCCAATCCACGTAGTGCGCCATAAACTGTATTTGCCTACATGGACAATATCACAACACTAGACTATTAATAACAATCTTAAAATGGTTCTGCTAAGCCACATCTTAATTTTGGTCAAGCTAAAGAATAAACTGCATATTTCACTTAAAGAAAATAGAAACTCGGTTTGAAGTTTTTTGCCCTAAAAAGGGGAGAGGGAGAAGGGGGTATATGCTTTGTAGCTACACCATCAAGATTGGTGATAGAGCCCCTCGAAAACTCATAAAAGAAGCATTGGTATGAAATAAGCAGACCCACGAAGATAAAGACACAGTAGCTTTTAGACGTCTTTCTTGGGTACTATCAAGAGGTTGACCCTTTTGACCATTAGATCTATTTCGAGATTCTCACTCTATTTCAAAGGGGGGGAAAATCAATCAAAAATATCATGGTAGATAAAATGTTCAAAATACCCAACTTTCTTTAGAGCTCGAGCTCGAGCTCGTGCCCAATTGAAAATAAGCAACTAGATTAGACTCATTCATAATTCAGCTCAAGTCATTCATGAAATGCATTGATAACTGTGATTCCAAACAGGAATCGAAGCATGTTTTTCGGGGGAAAATCAGTGTACCTCAATCTTTACTTCCCCAGCAACGGACTGTCCGTTGGACTTTGGAACGAGCAAGGTATAGCTTTCATCAACACCAAGTTGAAGCTGCAAGCAAAAAGAAAAAAACAATTTCGAATCTAGAAATTACTTCCTTAATAGAAAAAGAAAAAGCAATCATCAGAGAGCAAAAAACCAACCTCCTCGCTGGCAGAATGAACAGTAATACGCAATGTGCTAACATCATACACGGTTATTCTTTCCCTTAATTTCCTAAGAAAACTGAATCTATCAATTCGCTTGAATATGATCCCTCTGTATCTATCAAATGCAGCTCTGACGATATCGGAACCACCTCCATTACCATCGACGGTAAGAGAGAGTCCAGGATCAACCGAGAGCGTATCATCGCCGAAGGAAAATTGTGCAGGCAAAGGCCAAATGTAAGTGAGGGGTTCATTAGGGTGGGGGGTTCGTTTGACTCTGGCACCGAGAGCTTGAGAAGAACAGAGAGCAAGAGCAATGATGAAGAATATGTGAGAAGCTGCTAGGAACCATTTGAGTGTACAGAGACGCATGGCTGCCTTATGCTGAGACCTGAGTGCAGACTTGAGCACTAAGAACGAAAGAGAGAAAGATGATGAGTTGGGGAGGCCCAGAACAAAGCGGTCAACTGCTCCGAAGGATAGAGCTAAAGGCTTAAGCACGGAGGAATCTCAGCCGATAAAAGGTTTGCATTTACCACCTTTTATTATACTATGCGTTTGGAAAAAGTTTTGGAAGAATTACCTTGCATTATACAATGAAGAAGGGAAATGTTGAGTCTGAGCAAAAAAAAAAAGAAGGGAAATGTTGAGCAAAAAAAAAAAAGAAGAAGGGAAATGAAGAAATATTCTTTTAAAATTGTAAAATGAAAAAAATGGTTTTATGAAATTGTTAATACAAATTTTTAAAGTTGTTAATTACCTGTTTCTGACGTTATTAATATGATATTTTTTTATTTTATAATTTTAAGAGATCATTTCCTTATTTCTCTTTTTTCTTAGAACCTGAATGTAATTCTTCTAAAATTTTATTGGGAAGAAATTAAATAATTACTTTTTTTAATATATTCAAGAATTACTTAGACAAAAAAAAAATTCGAGTATTATTGTGGTGATGGGAAAAAAAATAAAAAACAATATGTTTTTTCTTTTCCTGGGGTCAATACATTGTGTTTGAGTGGTCCGTCAAAGTCTATTATTGACTAATTATCTTATATTTAGTGTGTGTTTGAATTAACTTTTAAGAATAGCTTTTACGATTTACGAGATAAGTATGTGAACTGAAAAGAGTTTAAACACTCACTGAGTAACATGAACAATAAAACCATTTATTACCCAAATCATTAATATAATATATAATTGACTAATTTAAAAATATTAAGACAGCTAAATAAATATATTTTAAAGTATTTATATTTATCATTCTTTTTAAACTAATAATATGTCTGATGTAGGGTTTAGGTTCTCTCATAATCCTTTATCTCATTTTATTTTTAGAATCTTATCTCAACCCTCATATTTTTTTAAAAAAAAAATTGGTTTAGATTTCATATTTTATCAAACAATTATTTTAAACATAAATAAATAAATTTAAAATATTAAAATCTTATCTACACAATTAATAATTGCAATACTAACAAAATTTTAAAAAATAAATTATAAAACACTATAATAATAGTTTTAAAAAATATTAAATCAAAACTATTCACTTTTTAAACAAAGAGTGAAAAACTGAAGATGGGATTTTGATAAAAAAAATGACAAAACATATTCTGAAAGTATCATCTTCCCTCTGATGTACAATCTAATTATATCCATAAATATTTTAGAGAAACTTGGTACATTTCTTATATTTAAGTAATTTATTTAGATTCATTAATCTATCCAAATTAGCCGTCTTACTTTAAATAAACATAATTCCCAGGCAACTATTAAAATGATTTACTTAGGATTCAATTTCCTTTTTTTACCGGCATTTAGGGTTCAATTGTCAATGATTGAGTTTAGAAAAATAACAATATTATTTCAAAAAAAAGTTGTTATGATTAAAATGTTTAGTTGTATTTTAGTCTAATAAAAAAGTGATAATTTAAAGAAAATAAAATAGCTAATTATTTATTATTTAATGCAAATCAGGAGTTGGTGGTAACTATATCAAACCTTTTGAGGGCTGGTGTGGTGATTGTATGATTGAGTGGTTGATCCATTTGTTTTCTACTTCGTCTGACTGGAATAATTTATTGACTTTCTGAAGTCTTTTTTTTTTTTTTGCCAACTCTCTAAAGTTAAAGTCAGATGTAGCACTTAAAATAAATATAATATTATATTGCAATCACTTAATCCATTGGATCAACCACTAGCCTGGCAAAAAAAAAAAAAAAAAAAAAGATCAACCACTTGAATATTGAGTGACAAAATCCACTATGCAATTATTACCAAATATAATCCATTTTCAAAAAAAAAAATCCTTTGCATCGAACAAGCAACATGTAATAAGAAATTAATTTGTCTGCGCCATTTGATATTTTTTAAAACACTAAATTTAGCAAGTTTAATGCGTTTTGACAACCAGGAAAGAATTATGCATATATATTATATACATACTCACATTGGGTGATTTAATTGTATATAATCATATCCATAAGTTCCTGAATTTGTGAAAAAGAAACCGAAAATAAGTATCAAATTCAGTGTTTTAAATAACATTCCTCCCAATCTAAGATATAAGACATCTTCCAGACGAAATTTTTTATATATAATATCATTTTCAATTTTACTCTTATTTATAATTGGTACATATTAGGTATTGAGAAAAAGGAGAGACATAAGACATAGTATTTTAAAAAAGACAAAAGTTAAAAGAAAATTGAGTTAAGAACAATGTTATGTAACCCCGACCGGATCGGCCAGTCCGACTCGGAAACCGGTGAACCGGCCGGTAAACAGGTCTGGTCCGGGTTACCATTTAAAAAAATTTAAAATTTTTTCTTTAGAATTTCATACTATAAGTTTAAAATTTTCAATTTCTCATTGGTTTGGTCCTGGTTTGACCCCGGTCTGACCCATTGACCTTTAACTCAATACCCGATCGGTTCAATACCCGGTCCGAGTTTTAATACCTTGCTTAAGAAAGATTGAACGTGTTAATCATGTTTTATTAATTTGGGCGAAATAGTTAAAAATAGTTTTATTTTAGATTTCCTTCATATATTGATGTTGACTCTTTGTTGTAGCTACCTGTTAGCGTTATGATTGTCATTTTTTGTTGTCGTGTCACGTGTGTTAACGTGGAGTGGGGGTTCATCTACATTCAGCCAGTGACATTAATTTATGGATCAGCTTCCCTCCTTTACTCTTCCCGTTCTTTACTCCACCCATACAAAAGAAATAAAGAATACACAGTTTTGGATGCAAAATGGGAGAGGTGATTCACTTTCTTTTTTGTAAAATAATATTCAGGGTTTTGAAATACTTTTTCCGATAGCATACTATATTTTAAAACAATTTTTTGTGCACTATCTAGTATAAAATAATTTTTTAGTAGCATTTAATATTTGACAAACTGTATCCTTAACTATTTAGTTATAACGAGTAGCCTTTAAATCGTATCAGCACCTTAAAGTATTTTTCAAGCTACAACAAGCAGCCTCTAAAATATTTTTATTGTTGCAATGATCGCCCTAAATTTATGATACTGAGTGATGGATGCGCTTAAATTTAGTTTATGATATGGAATATTACTGAAAAAATATTTCAGGATGCAGTTTGCCAAATATTGGATACTGCTCAAAAATTATTTTATGCTACATACTGCATAAAAAATTGTTTTAAAATATTGGCTGCTACCGGAAAAAATATTTTAGGACCCTAAATATTATTTTGTAAAAAGAAAAAGAAATGGACCCCCCACCAAACTTTTAGAATAAAATTTCTTCTCAATAAAAACTTTCGGAGAAAAAATGCCGATTAACCCATCTATCTACTACGAGTGAGTTTTGCTTAATTCCGTTGGTGCTTGACCATACTTATTGAATTTGGTCTGTTTGCTTGAATTTGGTCTGTTTGCATGGACAGGGAAGTGGGGTTTTTTTTGGGACTCCGTTGGAATTAATGGGAAAATAATTTGCCCTATCATAATAATTACTAGAGGAAAAGATAAAAAAAACATTAAAACATTAAAATTCTAAATTAGTTTTGTAGCCCACAATAATACAAGGATTAACTATAAAAATATAATAATTGAAAACTCATTTTAATAAAAAATAACTTATTTAGAATTTTGAAATTCAAATGTTATTTACTTATTTTTTTCCTTAATTAATACCTCTCTATTTATTTATTTAAAACCCCATAACTCAACCGAATCATTTCCCTCCCCTTCTCCTTCCTCAAACTTTGGAGTTTTGCGGTGTGCATTTGATGTACTACCTTTCACCTCCCATGACAATTTGCTATTTAATAATAATTATTAATATTTAATTAACATGATGCGTAGAGCCTCGTGATGTAGTATGTATTGATGCCCTAAATTGCTAAACCTATTAAAGTAATTTAATGATTATCAATTTAGCATTTAACATGACGTTTAATTTAGTTTTTTTATTCTAAAAATAATAATTTTTTATTAATATTAATATTAATATGAAAATGAAAATTATAGTCGAGCTTCAACATGATAGCTCATTTCATACTTTTTACGAATACATAAGAGTATAGCGCCTACATCTGTAGTTTACATGTGTCCATTCATTTTTTTATTATACTCTCTCCGGTCCTAAATATAAAATAAAATTGATTTTTTTTAGAGATTAAAGAAATTAAATAAATTACTTAATTATATCATATGTTGTGTGTCTTTATATTATATAGTAGTTTATTAGTTAAACTAATTAGTTTTGAGGAAAAAACAAAAATATAAATATTCTAAGGTAATTTAACTAACTTTATTAATCTCTCCAAAAAATTCAAATTTATCTTATATTTAAGACTGGGGGCAGTATAAGACAAAGTTGACTTTTTTGAAGAGTTTAAGGAAGCTAAATAAATTACTTAATCATATCATATGTTATATATCTTTAGATTATATATCATTTTATTAGTTAAAATAATTAATTTGAAAAATAAATATAAATATAAATACTCTAAAATAATTTAACTAGATTCCTTAATCTCTAAAAAAAATTAATTTTATCTTATATTTAGGACCGGAGGGAGTAACTTATAAGACACTCAATTTATCCTAAATATGTAGGGCTTAATTTGAGAGTGGATTTTGATTCCAATTAAAATGTAAGACATTTTTGTTTTATTTCACTCGCATATTTATCATTTTTAAACTAATTTACTTAATTTATAAATTGATATATAATTTAATGTTACACATAAGTATTTTAAAGATATCATATCACAAATGTTATAATTAAGTAATTTATTTATTTTTCTTAATCTCCCCCAAATTAGGTAAATAAGTCTTATTTTAGGAATTAAAGGAACATATTTTAAAAGTGATTGATATCCTTATTATAAGTTACTCAATACTGTATTAATTAAATTTTTTTCAATATTACCCTAGTTTTAAATCATTAACTATGAGAGAATGTAGTCCATATGATAAATTTTATTTAAATATAGATAAAATTAGAAATTTATCATATTTTCAGACAAAATTAATTATTTAACCACTCCTAATCTTTAATTTCGGGGAGATGGTTGGATATGTCTTTAGGAATCGGAGGTGGTATATAAATATTGGATCTTAAGCTAAATTATATAAAACTCTCATAAATTTTGAACCACATACTAATAAACTCTTTAATCTTTAAAATTTAAAAACTGAATCAACCTAAACTTTCAATTTTGTTTAGACAAATCCCAACCATAAATTAAATACAACCTTAAGTTATATATTTGTGAATATATATGTAACTTTCTCAAATTGAAAATTATACACATATTAGCTCCCTAAACTTTAATATATGTATGTATGAGTGATGAACAAATTAGTTAGTTGCAATATAAAAGTTTAAGCTTCTGGGAGATTCCTGGTAAATTTTCAAATTTTAAGAAAATTCTTTATAGATAACATAAAATATAAGAGAATCATGTATAGTGTTACGAAAATTTGACAATTGAATTGTTGATTAAACTTTCGTAATGTATGATAAAACCTTTTATGATAGTTAGAGCCCTTTTATCTCAATTGGCATCAAACTCCATTTTAATTCTTGAATTAGACAAAAGGTTGTAAGTTTGATCATTTATGAATATGATGGACATGTGACTCTCTTTTGTCATTTGACTAAGGGTTTTTCCTTTTAAGGTTTAGATTGCTTTTGCCCCCTCTTAATAAGTACACTTTTCAAGATTCAAACTTATGTTCTCCTTCTTATAGGTAAAACCAAAAACTTTGTGTTTGTTTGTGATGGCGTTTTGCACCCTCAAACCAACTTCTTGATTGAAAACAGCCACTTTTTGCCAATTATATATGTTTGGGAAGGCGATTGTGCAATTTGACTTTAGGCCAAACTTGCGGTATTAGCTGCCTGTTTGGGTTAGCAGTAGAAATTGCTCTTCCAACATAATTTACAGTGTAGGAGGTAAGCATGTGAGAGAAATTTTATCTCAACTTGCGTGAATATACTTCTTGAACATTAACTCAAACAGACACTAAAACAACTTCATGTTGCTTTTCAAAAAAAGCCACCGCATTGCCGTGGAGAGAGAAGAGGAGCATGGGAAAAAAGAAAGGGGTATCATTCAAGAGCTGGTAATATGGGTTTAGATCGTGGGCTGAGCCCGCCTAACTTGATAAAATGGATGGTTTGGGTTTTATAAAACTGGAACCATTTGGGAGCAGTTCTTTTAGGCCCGAACCACATACGGTCCCAACTTACGACGGGTTGGACCACCAGGTTAGCCCATATTTTCTTTTTATGTAACCCAAGATCCAAGTCCGGAAGTCCCAAAGCCCAAGCTGAAAGACCCAAAGTTCCAAACTCAATTTCCTGCCCTAGCCTACTATCAGTCTGTCACTCCACTCCTCACCTTAGTCACTCAGTGGATCAGCCTCAGTCTCTCACACTCTCAGATTCCCTACCATCCCATTATTTTTAAGTTTTACTAATGGCTTTTGGATTTATATTTATTTTTTCATATATGGACTTGTGATGAATGCTTAATTTGTAATATATTTTTAATTTTTTTATGGTTTAGGTTTGTAGAAAAAACAATTTTAGTATATTGTTTTAAAAATATTTGAAAATAATAATAATAATATCGGTTGGGCAGGCCAACCCGCCAACCCAGCAGTTATGGTTTAGTCGACCTATATTAATACAGTCATTTTAGGCCCAAACCCATATGATCTCAACTCATGGTGGGTTAGCCTGAACCCGATGAGCCGGACCATATTACTACCTCTATACCATTCTGTGCCTCTTGCTTTCATAAAAATAAAAATAAAAACAAAACTTTTGTAAAAGACCCAATAACTTTAGATTTGCAAAAATATCCTAAAAAATTAAATGATAAAATTTAATTTTTAGAGTTCACCCCAAACCCAATTGATCTCCATAGTTAACATTTAATTAATCTCTACAAATCTACAAAAAAAAAATCAATAGTTATATTTAATTAATCTCTAAAAACAAAATTTATATTTGGCAATTTGTTTGAGAAATAATAGGAAAAAATTGGAAAAAAAATTCTATTGACAATATTAAATCATTAACAAAATTTAAGTTTGGGGATTTGTTTGAAAAATAACAGGGCAAATACAAATGACATTAATTAGGGAAAAAATTCTCTATATATTATTTAATAAAATTCAAGTTCTTTTCAGTCATTTTTCATATAAACTTGCTTTTTAAATAATCACCCAAACAAGTTTCAATTTGAAAAAAAGCCACTTTTACCAATGTTAATCCAAACAAAAATCACATTTACAATTTGATTTTTATCCTATTTTAAGTTTGTAAAAAGTCATATTAAAAAAAAGCTATTTCTGCCACCACTAATCCAAACGGAGCCTTAACACATGCATTTTTTCTGTTGGCTGTTGAGTGACGGTGACAAAAAATTCTCATTGGAAAAAAAATCAAGGGAAGTCATTTTTTGAGTTTGGGTTTGGGCTTGGGCCCTACTTTCTTCACCCAAAAAACAACAAAGGAAGGGAAGTATTATGTAAGGGTGTACATGGGCAGGGCGAAGCCCTTGCCCGATACCCTGCCTGAAAAATTATTAGATTGTATTTTACAGTCCGATGCTCAGCCCTGCCCATAGAAGCCCAGAAATTTTTGGGCTGGGCGTGAGCGAGCTGGGCGAGGGTGGGCTTCGCCTTGCCCAACATTTATCAACCCAACTTTAAAGTTACTCTTTAAGGGAGCACAAACAGGTTCACAATCAAAGATACCCTACGCACACCTTATGTGGGAAAAAAATAGCTTCCATGACAATAACCAATATGGAGAGCTCAGAAAAAAAAAAACCCCTTCAATCACCATTAGCCAACCATACCTATTACATTCTTCTTTCTCCAACTGCTGAAAACAAAGCCCTCGACCTTAATAGAACCAAGCTCAAAAAAAAAAAAAAGAAAATCATATGGAGAGAAATCACAAGCTTTACACAACAAATAAATGCTGAAAACAAAACTTTCGATCTTTTGTTGTCTAGAAAAAAAAAACAGAACCAAGCTCAGGGAAAAAAGAAGAAGAAAAGAAAACGAGCACTAAGTTCTAAAACTACCCCAGATAGAACCCTCAAACCCTAAGGATCTAGACCAAGCTGAGAAAGAAATGATCTAGACAAAGAAAGAAAAACAAAACCATAAATAATATATAATATCAAAGGAGCCTAATAAAACAAAACATATAATATAATATAATTATATAAAGTTATAAAATGTTATACAAAAAAATATTTACATCACATATTTTAATATATATAATTATATACCTACTGGGCAGAGCCAAATAGGCAAGGCGGCATACCCTGCCCGATGCCCGACTCTCCCCGCTAAAATACCTAGCCCGATTGTGTTCAATTTTTTTTAGGCTGCTTTTTTTTAAGCTGGATAGGACAATTTTTATTAGGTCGGGGTGGGCGTACCGGACTCTGGGCTTCATGAACACCCCTAGTATTATGTATGAACTTTGAGGGCAAGAAACAAGACGCATGTGCGTAGACAGAAGGGGGTGAGTCAGCATTATGTCTTATAATGTCCATCATATTTAATAGCAAAGTCCAAAATAACAAAGGACAACAGAGAGAACATAAAAAATATATTTATTAATAATTCTGAGTTACTATTTGAGAATCTTGACATGCTCTCTCTCTCTCTCACTAGAAAACTGCACAAATTTTATAATAACTAAAGTTTTGTTCTTTATGTCTTGCTGAAAAGAAAGAACACTTTCAAAAAATTTTAACAAATAAAAAAGATAAAGTAGCCAGTTAGGACTTTCTTGACATTATCCTAATTGAGTAGAGCTTCGGCAAAAAAAAAAAATCTTAATTCAATTGATCCTTACAAATATTCAGGTCATCATCCAACACGGGCGTTCTCATGTTAACGAGCCACATTGCTTGGAACCATTTACCAATAGATTAAGGGCCCGTCACCACTTGTTTAGAACACTGCCAAAGCAAAGCAAGGGCCCCACCCCTCTCAGGATCACATTCACGTGCCTGTGTTCTCTGAGTTCTTTTTAAGGTTCTGAAATTGGATTGATCACCGAATTGATCGGGGTATTGAGTTAAAGATTAGTAAATCATATCGGAGTCAAATAAAGCTAATTCAGGGTTAGACTAGTGAAGAAGTGAAAATTTTAGGATTATTTATATAAAATTTTGAATAAAATTTTAGAAAAACGGATTTATTTTATTTTATTTTTTAAAGGGTTGAACTGATCAAGCCGGTTCAACTATCGGACCGATCAGACCACCGATAGGTCGGTTTCTGGCCCAAACTGAACGGTCCGGTCTGGTTTTCAAAACAATGGTTCTTTCCCATCCATAATCTTACATATTCAACTATTATAAGCAATGTTTTAAAAACTAGATCAGATGTCGAACTGAAGAGACTAACAGGTCATGGTCCAAACGGTCGATCCGGTTGGGCCATTTGGTTGGACTGCTAAAATAATAATTAAATTTTAAATAACATCAATTTACCTATATAATCATATGGGTAAAAAATAAAATGTCAAATCACTAAATATTTTTTTTAAAAAAATAAATAGTCCAATTTTGTAGTTCATAGTATCTCAATCAGTCATTGTTAAATTACTATTATCATTAAGTTAAGATTTTACATTTATAAAAAAATTAAATTCAATTGTTTTAAATAAAAATAGAATTAAAAAAACGAAAATAATATATATAATTAAATAATATTGATAGTGAAGCATAAAATGGATTATGGGAAATGTGCAAGTGCTTATGAACTAGAGATAGGACCAAAAAAATTATGCAACAAGTTGATTTTTAAATTGTATGAAATGAAAGAAATAAAAAACGCATGTTAGACCATACAAGGCTTCTGAGCAAACAAAAAAGCTTATGTCATATCAAACCTAACCATTTAATTTCTTTCTCCTCCATTATTAAGGATCTCTCATTTTTTTTCTCCGTCTCTCTTTGATTCTCAATAGCTGGCTCCCTCTGGTTTTGGCATCTCAATGTTTAGAGCGTTTCCAAATGCAGCGTAAGCTATCTTCTTCCATCGCTTGGTGGCCGAAAATCATGAGTTTTTATTCTTTATTTTTTAGTTTTTACTCACAATTCTCTCTCCTATTCTAATATATCGTTTCCCCTTCTTTCGCATTTTGTCTTCACCGTTTCTCCCCCCTCCTCTTCACCTTCTTTTTTTTTCGGTGGTCCGATTTCCTCAAACTGCTCCGGTTCCTAGTCTAAATTCGGCTCTCGACTCAAGGCGATTCTGAACGGCTCAAACCGCCTTGACTCTTCAAACGGCCTAAAGTTGTGAATCAAGCCGAAAAAGTCTCTGGCCGACGACGAAACAAGTTGGATCGCTCAGTCTGAGTTTCAAACCATTGGTTACAAGTTACGACTTACAAGTTACAACATGTTTCAAAAAATTGTATTAGCTTTACTTTTAAAATTTAATAACTTATTAATAATATTATTATTTAATAAATGAGAAGTTGACAAAAATAATAGTAATATAAAAAACAACGAATTAAGAGTAACATTATACATTTATATAATAAAATTAATGAAACAAATTGTATTAAAATCTCTATCATATAAATAGGAGCAAAGTAGTATGATTGTATGTGGGGATTTTCTATGTCAATATTAGTAGTAATTAGTCATGTTAATATTAATATAAATTATAAATTTAATGATAAGTTATATTATTTACCTCATAATGAATAGAATCATTCTTCAAATTTGGTAATATAGTCAAGGTATTAAAAATCGGACTAAACACTGAACCGGTCAAGGGACTGAGTTAAGGGTCGGTAGTTCAGACCGGAGTCAATTAAAGAAAAATTTAAATGTTCATACATACCATTTAAAAAACTACATAAGAGTTTTTTTTTCCAACCAATAGTCCAATATGACCTCCTAAACCTAATACCCACAAAAGTATCATTAAATATATAAGAATTTTTTTCCAACCAAGGCAAAACAGCAAAACTATTCCACAAACCTTTCAAAGCTCCTTGCAAATCAAAAATCAAAACAAAGAGCATCCCACAATCCTATTTACAAAACAAAAATCAAAACAAAGACTAATAACATTGTCATTCAAATCTATAGGCACTAAAACTATTAATCAATGCCCTCAAAATTGTGTTGGATTGCATTCAAATCTATAAGATTAGGAGGCGACGCTGCACGAGGAAAACCAAAAACACTAGCAACATGATCATCATTCAAAGATGGAGGCTCAAGAATATCCATGTCTTCATCACCTATATGACAAGAATTAATATATGTGGTAATGAATAAGTACGTATTTACTTATACAAGAATATAATCATAAATCATAATAGGAGATACAAACCTTCAGAACCCTTTGCAAAAGTTGATGTTCGTTCAAGTTCTTCAATATTAGTAGCAACACTTTCAAGATTTGCTACAACTGCATCATCAAAGTTGGGAGTTGAATCTTCTTCAACCACCCAAAAGTCCATTTTGTCAATTGATTCATAGTCAATTGGATCATAATCAGTCTTCTTCTTTTTGAATATACTCCTGCAATAACAAAGAATATCAAAGTAATCAAATATAATTTGCAAAAAGCCTAAACTTAATCAAATTCATATTCAATTTAAACATCCATAACTCAAAACTTACCTATTCTTTAATCATAGATTATAGTTTGTATAAACCAAATCATTTAGTCTTCATGTTGCAATCTGTTTCTTCTTTTTGTATGGATACGCTCAAATAAACTCCAATTTCTCTCACACCCAGAAGATGAAGCAGTTTGGCTAAGGATGGGCACAACAAATCTTTTGCAATTCTGGAACTGAACCCCTATAGAATGTCCACCACTCACTTGCAATGTTTAGTTATGAGTGTTAATTACATGTTTTACTAATTAAAAGTGCAATTAAAATTAAACATGTATACTTTGTTACTTACATGGGTCTAGTTTCTGGGCTACTTTTTCCCATAAAGTTTTATTAAATGAATCTTTATAATCACGATAAACAACTACTTGCTGTATCATTGTAAGATAGTCATGACTTAAACCAGAGTAGGACTCAAACACATCAACTAGACGTTGCACTACCCTATGCTTGTGAACAAACGCAGAACTATACAAGAATTCAAGATACAACAAATATGGGGATGCATGAAGGTAACAACCCTTTAATCTGTGTACAGTTTATATTGTTCCTTACTCTTATTAAGCATCTCCTTGATTGCACTTTTAGCCCATTGCATGCCTTTATAAATATAAGGCAATGAAGACTTTTCATCAGAATCAACAATTCTCAATAGTTTTATGAGAGGAGACACAATCTTCACAACTTAGAAGCAATCATTCCAAAATCGACTATCCAATATGATAGCACTAAACAATTTTCTAGCTTCAGTTCTTCCTAATTTGTGCTCTATAAAATGTTTGTCAACAACTAAAGGCTACAAGTCATGCTTATGTATATAAATGCTATGCAAAGTAATGAAAGTAGTAGCAAACCTTATTGCTCTTGAACGCACAATTTCTTTACAACCCTCTCTTTTTCTTAGCCATGACAAGAAAACCATATGATTATAAGCAAATATGGGTATCTTAGATGCCTTTGTTATAAGATCTGACATATGAAGCATGCTTACAATTTCTTTCAACACAAGATTTAAACAATGGGCAACACACGATGACCAATATATTGTTTTATAGATTTGCTTGATCAACTTGCCACATGCTATATAGTTGCATGCATTGTCAGTCGCCACGTGAACAATATTTACTACATTCATCATAGCTTGTAACAGGCTATCATAACCCACACAAGTGATCTTAGACAGTCGAAAACTTGAAATCATTGAGCAATGCTTTGAGAAGAACATTCTTGGGGGACTCTTTTGTCAACAGCACATCCACAACCAGTGAACTTCCCTTTGTTCCCTAAAGTGAAAGGGACATCAGCAATTAATGGAAACTATTGATGTCCATAGCAAAATAATACTTCCTTCTAGTCTATTTATAAGAAAAACATGATAGTTTAAATAGGCCAAGTGGTAGAATTACGACATTCTTTGCAGAAACATCTAGATTTTGGGGCAAGCAAGACACTGTTACAAGCAACATTGGAGTAAACAAACTGAGAAATGTTTATCTGATGAACAGGCTCAACGATTGAGCAAATCACAAAGCCATACTATTTGTATTTTAAAACACATCAAAAAAGCAAGCAAAATCAACAAGAGTTATTCTCATAACAATAAATTAAAATTTGACCGGCTTGTTTTACTAGACAACCAGGCCTTCATTTACATTTATGAGTGTTAACGCATAGAAATCAAGAGTATTATAACACATTTTCTTTTCTTTTTACTCATTTTTTGGTTTAAATTGTGCATATAAAGAGATTATAGAAAAAAATGTGATAGAACATAAGCTAAATCAAAATTTTGCTAAATCATGAGTTAAATGTACATAGTTTTGATTATTTGTGAAAGTTAAAGAGCTCATGAATCCCTCCTCCTTATAGGTGGAGGATGATAAGTTGTAAAAGCTCTCAAAGATCATAGGAAGATGTGAAAGGAAGGGAAGAATACAAAAGGAAGATGAAAAAGGAAACTATAAAGGAGAAGCTTGCATATGCTGTGTATGTGTTGTAGCCAAGCCATTGCAAAACTGCTTCAGAAGATTACCTTTTTGTCTACCCTTTGGCCGTGAGATCTACTGTAGCCAAAGTCATAGCGAAACCACCTAAAAAAGCATTGCTTCTGTTTATATGATAATTCGTTATGACATTCGTCATAGCGAACCCACAGCAAACGAGCGAAACTGGTACTATACATTTTGAAAACTGAAGTAGAAAAACCAGTATAAAAGCATGGGACAGGTCGAAAATAAAAAATTCTGCACTCCTTGGCTAGATTGGCTGCTAGGGTTTCACATTTTTAAGAGCTTGGAGCTTGGGATTGGATTGATAAGGGTTTTGAAGCTTCAACTCTTGGGTTTTCCTTGTTCTTCTCTCCTTTTTCTCTATTTTGCTAATATGGATTATGATTTTGTGATGAGATTATGGCATGTACAGACCATGAGCAGATAGAACTATCAATTAGGATTGCTTTTACCCATTGTATGGATTGAAACTATTAGATTATCTTGCTTTTGCTAGTTATTGAGAATATATGCTGATTTTTCTCTATACTTAATGCTATCTTGTGCTTGATCACCACATGATTAGAATAGTTTAATTGAATGATGCTTGAGAGAGCTATTTTGATTGTAGAACTTGAGAAAAATTTGTTAGACTTGAAATTTGATGATTAAATGGATGGTTTGTTGTTTAAATAGAAATATATCTAACAACTATCTATTGAAGAATTATTTTGGAAAGATGGTTTTCATTGATTATAAACAAGAGATTGAATATTTTTAATGAAGATTAAAAATCAATCTTGACTTGAGAGAGCTTGGTTGATGATTTTTGGATCTTTGACTAGCATATAGACTCATTTAACTAGCATAAGTGATTTAATTGCATAGTTTCATGAAATACAATGGGGAAGAAGTAATCCTAAGCTTTTAAGTCTTGAAGTAGAATCAATTTTACAATTACCATTGTTTTACCTTATTATTTTTAGCAAAATTCCTTAATTGACATACTCAATTTCAAATGAATTCATTTAACCTAGTTAAAAACATGGTTACAATAATTAACTCACTTTCGTCATAGTCTTTATGGATTGACACTCGTTTTCTCATCAAATTATTACTTGCGACCCATACGCTTGCGGAAGCTAAACGACGAACAAGTTTTTGACGTCATTGCAGGGGACTATTGACTGAAGTCTTTTGAGTTAATTAGTCTAATTATATGATTAATTACGCTTGATTTTTTGTTTTTCTTTTCTTTTCTTTTGTTTCTAGTCTTAGGTTGTTTAGTTGGTTTTGTAAATTTTGTTGTTTTTTGTGTTTGTTATTTTTTTTTATTTTAAACTTTGTTTATGGATTATCCTTGATGGACTGGTGGATTTGAGAATGAAAATAATCATCACAATTCTTATTATGACTATTACATTTGTTGTGATTATTGTGGAGATTATCACTTGAGAGAGCAAAGTCCCCATGCCTTAACATTGGAGCATATAAAAAATGATTTTGCTAGAACTCATTTTGAATTTCATAATAATACTTATAGCCTTGGATGTAATCATGAACAACTATTGTCCTGGGATAAAAATTGTTCTTTTCCTTCATATGTGTCACATCCTTATATATCACCTAACTCTCATATTGATGAAACTACCCCCATTGATGAGGAGGAGCTTACAATAAAGTATTTGCTTCTACGTTTTCTAGATGGTCAAAATAAATTCTTGAGAATTTTCCAAAAAGAGCAAAATAATGATCATGCCCAAAATGGAGAATTTTAAGTGGATGAAATGATTTTTAATCTTGAGTATTTGAAACAAAAAGCAGTTTTCAATGATATATCAAAAGATCCTTCTCAGAAAGATGAGGTCTCAAGTGAAACATTAACGATAGGGAATGAGGACGTGATACTAGAAGCTTGTGAATATGTTGGGGATAACTGTGAGTTGGAGATCAATGAGGGAGAGAACAATATTGAGTGTCCAGTTGAAGTTTCGATTTTGGAGCCTGACTTTTGTTGTTTTAAACAAGAGAACAATGAGGAAATCCCTTCAGTTTATGATCTTAATCCTCCTACTGATATTTTGACTCTTACTGATAAGAGTTAAGTAGATTTTATTGGATGTTCAAATTATTTAGGAGGCATGGATAACAATTGTGAAAATGTTAAATTTAAGCCTTCTATTAGTGTGATTAAAACATGAACTCTAAAGTCATTTTTTATTGAAGAAATGCATGTTTCTTATCTCAAAGAACTTCCATTGTTGTTAAAATATTGTTGTCACAGGAGGACTGAAGACAAGGTGGTTCTGGTTTTTGATACTTATGATTAGTAATTTATGTTGAACAGTTAGGCTGAAGGACTATAAATCAAACGCTATTGGGAGGCAACCCAAGTTCTTAACTCAATCTTTGTCATTTTTATGTTTTTGATTTGATTTGGTAGATTTATGTTTGATTTTTGTGTTTTGTAGGTAAGAAAGATTTCCCTCATGAACTTTAAAGGTGAATTTTGGGAGATGAAGATGGAAGAGTGACATGGATGCAAAGAAGGGAACTACAAAGGGGAGTATGCATTTAATATCCATTGAATGTGTTTTTGATCTTGGAATGTAGTATTGAGTGGTGTTGAGGCCATTCTTGGATTATGTGTTTTGTGGATGAATGAATCCTAAGGGTCTGTTTGGTATGAGGGATTGGAGGGGAGAAAATTTTTTTATGATTTGGATTTAAGAAAATTGGAGAAGTGGGGTTACTAAATTTTAATATAGAAAATATGTAAGATAAAAGAGTAAAAAAACTTAATTAAACACTTAATACCCGACTTCTCTTATTTTTTTAAATTCAACTCAAAATTTTTTTCCCTCTGCTCAGTTTCCCTCCCCTCCCCTCATACCAAACACGCCCTAAGTGTTTTGTGGCATGCATTAGTGTTTTATGTCTTTGGAATGCTTCAAATTGGATTATGGGTGAATTTGGATGACTTTGCTGCTGTTTTGTTGTGTGTTAGGTTTTGTCAGGATTCATTGTGGCGAAGGCCACAACAAATTGGATCATTTTGACATACTTTCTGACCTATTTATTGCTGTCAGGATTCGCTATAGCGAAGACCACAACAAATTGGGTCATTTTGGCATTCTTTCTTACTTGTTATTGCAAGGATTCATTGTAGCGAAGGCCATAGCAAATCAGGTCATTTTGGCATGCTTTATGACTTGTTATTCACTACCTAAACTCGCTATGGCAAAAACTACAACGAATTGGGTGAGTTTGAGTGTTTCTTACCTATGAAGAAAAAAAAAGCATATAAATAGATAAAATAAAATAATAATATAAAAAAAACAAATACACACACACACACACACACACATTTTTCAATTTTTTTTATATATATTTCTAAAAAAAAGGGGAATATTCAGAAAAATATATATATTAATTATATATATATATATATAAAATAAATAAATCATAAAATCATAATATATATATATATTAGTCTTCCATCTTTGCCCTTCTTATTTTCAATTTATTCCCACATTGTCCATCAATCATCAAATATATCCTACTAAATCTTGTAGCTATACAGCCATTGGTCCACATAAACATCCTATTTGGCATAACCAACAAAAGCTAATGGTGATTAGATGGAAGACGTTGAAAGGAGCCAAGTGAACGTCACCTAGTCATCTTCATAATAATTCCACTAGTGTCACACAATGCTTGCTATCCCATTGGTTTAAAAAACTCATTTCACAACGCGCCTTTTAATAAACATCCAGTTCCTATGTTTTTAGACTATTCCCCATGCATCACTAGCTCATTTTCAACATATTAGATGGATAAAAAAGGCCCTCATTGGCTGTACTGTGCGGTCATTCTATTCAAAGCCACAACCTTGCAGCCCCAAAAAAACAGTGATGAAGAATAACTCAAATAACTTAGTTTTGTATAGTTCCCATGTTGTTAGACTATTCCCCATGCTTTTCGGTCAGTGGATAAATTAAGAGATTAAAAGTAGATGGCATTATCATCATGCTACACTTTATTTCATGTCGTGGGCCAGACCAGTTTTATGAACATACTATGGCAGAATTTTGTAGAGTTATGAACAGTAAATTACTGAGTACAATTTCCAATAACTCGTGCTGTCACACAGTCAGTTACCCCACCTGCTAAAGTTTTAATGCCTCTTGAGAATTAGCAGCCATGCTGATTTGGCGATCCGTGCCAAATTGACACAAACAAATCAAATCTGTCCGTCCAAATTGAGTAATGCTTACATCAAAGTTCGAAAAATCAATTAACATACGGATTTCATGCGACTTGACCAGCACATACTATATATATTAGATGGTGGCCAAAGCTATGTTCAATCTATTGCATATCGAACTTCTCTGTATTATCACACCTAAATATCAAATTATGAAGAACAAGCGTGCAGACGTTGGCAACAACGTAAAGGAGTAGGTGAGTAACATATATTCCTTTTAACGTGTTGTTTTCTTTCCATGTATTATATTAGTTTCATTTGGAGGTTGCAGATTGAATGACTTTGAAGTTAACTGGTTAAATAGGTAAACGGAGATTTTCAGAGAATACATCAGAATATAATGGTCGTAGTTCACTTGCCATCTATGGAAACTCACTTACCCCTGTTTTGATGAGTGTTGGTCATACCATACGTGAGAGTGAGGTGCTAACTCCTCAATCTTCAATTGTCAATCCATTATCAGAGGATCATATACAATCTATTTTAACCGACATTACTAACATACCGAGTAGCTCTGCTTTAATCCAAAGCAACCTCAATGGATTAACGTATGACAATAACACAGCTGTGACTCCGTCTGGCCACCCAACATCACATTCAGTTAATAAAAAAAAGTGTACAAAGAGATCGTCAAACAAAATTCGGCAAGTTGCAACAGATATTTGTAGTAGGATAAGTCAATCAAGCGATGAAAGTAATTATCAGCCACAATTGTGTTTTAATGATTTTTATTATATAAGTCCATTATAGTTTGTGAATTAATGAACTTATTTGTTTCAACAAGTTTAGAAACTACCGAGGCACAACCTGATGATGGGTTTGTGGATGAAGTGCTCGACACCAACTTGCCCCCTACATTTCATTCCAGTTATTTAGATGAGGGTGATGCTATTTACGAGTGTGAATTCTGTGGTGCTCAAATGTGGCTTGTAGAAAGTTCAAAAAGAGTGAAGAAAACTGAAAGTCCACAGTTCGGCATGTGTTGTGGTTATGGAAAGATTATTGTACCTTTCTTAAAAAGCCCACCTGAAGAGCTTGACGAACTCTTTTTCAACAAACAATTAGCAAGTTCAAAAAACTTCATGAAAAATATTCGTTCATATAATAACATGTTCTGTTTTACTTCGATGAGTGGCAGAATCGATCATTCAATGAACTCAAGGGGTGGAGGTCCTTATTCATTTGTCCTTTCAGGTCAAAACCACCATTTGATTGGGAGCTTATTGCCGCCTCATGGAAATCCTCTGGTATACGCTCAGCTGTACATTTACGACATTGACAATGAGGTTTCAAACTGAATTTTCACCGTGAGGTTTGTTTCTCAAAAATCAGTGTTTTAATAATACATTCATGTTTTTTATACATTAATCACTATTCACTACATGTTATGAAGTCTTCATTTTATAATGCATCCGTCATGGTGGTTTTGAAAATTTGGATCCAAGGATCATTCAATCCATAAAAGAATGTCTCGATAAGCACAACTGTGTAGTTAAACATTACAGATCATCTAAATATATAATTAAACAAAATGTTGTCCCTTATGTTAGCATAAGGCTAATTAGAAATAGAAGCTCAGTTGGACTCCCTAAGCAATATAACATGGCAAGAGCTTCTGAGCTTGCCACACTCATTGTAGGTGATTTTGACAAGTCATACACCAGAAGAGACATAATTGTGAAGCGACAAAGTGGAGCATTACAGAGGATTGATGAGTTATACATGGCTTATCTACCACTTCAATATCCATTACTTTTTCCCTACGGAGATAACGGCTATGACTCCTCAATGGAACATGCTCAGGAATCATTATCAAAAACTAAAAAGAAAAAGAAGTTGACACCTAGGGAATATTTGACATTCTGTCTAATGAGAAGGAAGTTTGAACGGTCAATCATTTTGCATGGTAAAAAGTTACTTCAACAGTTTATTGTTGATGGCTATTCGATGGTTGAAAGTGATAGGCTTGACTACATCAGAAAGCATCAAAAGGAATTAAGAGTTTATCTTTACAATGGAATATCTGATGCAGTAACAAGAGGAGAGACAGATCCTTCATCAAATGGACGACGAGTTATTCTACCATCTTCTTTCACTGGTGGCGCTAGATATATGATTCAAAACTATCAAGATGTTATGGCCATTAGTGCTTGGGTTGGCTATCCAGATATATTTGTAACATTCACTTGCAACCCGATGTGGCCTAAGATTACTCGTCATTGTGATGAAGATGGATTGAAGCCTTGTGACAAACCAGACATTTTGAGCAGGATATTCTACATGAAGCTACACAAATTAATGCAAACTTTAAGGATGAGAAGATATTCGGAATAGTCAAAGTGGGCACAATTTTTAGTTATATCCGCAAATAATTTTAGTTCTCGCCATCTTATATTAATAGGACAGTGGTACATAGGCCTTAAACGTAATTTAATTAAAAATTCTAATTAACTACCCTATTTTAATAGAAATATGTACAAATTATGTTTATCATTTTTTTTTCATATCAGCTTATTAATCTAAACTTATTATTAATTACATTTGAGGTAAAAAATTATACTTAACAAGTTGATCAATAGCGTTAATTATTTTGGTTTTCAATCTGCTCGCATATTTTCATAAAGACACAAAGTGTCCACTTGGTTTGTAGCTTAGCTTAATTCAATTTAGCAGTTTGACCCCAACATAATATAATGAGTTTAATTATTTCATTTCGATTTTGGTACATAATTTTAATAAAAAGTGACTTTAATATATTAAAATTTTTTGAATCCTTTATAGTTCCTTTACTTTATAATTTTAAGGTTTCAATTCATATTAAAATTTTTTGAATCCTTTACATACTTCATAATTTTAAGGTTTTTATTCACGCACACCATCTTCATTTTAAATTTGTAACAATTATTATATGAGTAAAATATTCTGACCACCCTTCAATTTTGCCTTAATTACACAGACCTCCCCTCTATTTTAAAAACATACACTTAAGTCAAAACAGTTAACTCCGTTAAGAATATTCTAAAAAGATTCCAAAAATATATTTTTTAAATTAATCTTATTTTTTCTTGCACATTTTGACTAAAGTTGTTTTAAATAACTTAAGAGTTTTTTTTATCTATTCCTTAATTTCTATTTTTATCTTTACAAGTAGTTATCTGTTTGATGATTTTAGCATTGGTTAATGTAAATATCACAAACGTTGAATATTCAAGCAAGGTTTTAAATAAAAATATGCTTGATCAAATGTGTTTATAAATATTTGTGGAAAAAAATATTAAATTATAAATTTAAATGACACATACAATCTCATACTTATATAGTTTATTATACTTGATAAAAATATGTGTTTAATATATATTTTAAGTCAAAATTAATTTATAATATCAAAATTAATAAATTTTTAAAAAAATTAGAAAGTTAGAGAATCTAATAGAATAAATTTATGGTTGTATAAATTTTTATTAGCCCCTATATATATATATATAATTCTAATACTGAAGAAAGACATTTTGGTTAAAAAAAGTTTAAAAGTTAAACTTAACGGTCAATTAACGGTTTGGGTGGATGGAAATAGAATCTCAAACTATAAGGGAGGTTTGTGTAACATATATTTTAATTTTAAGGGAAGTTTATATGGGTTTCCAAAATAGAGGGGATGTCTGTATAATTAAGGCAAAACAGAGGGGTGGTTAGAGTATTTTACTCTTATTATATATATATTGATAAATGCAGAAGTATACACCATTGAGTTTCAAAAAAGAGGATTACCACACACATATTATACTGTGGTTGGCCAAGGCGGACAAACCGGTGACACCGTATGATGTTAACAAGCTGATATCAGCAAAGATACCAGATAGAGATGTTGACCCAGAACTATATGAATTAGTTGGAAGCTACATGGTCCATGGTCCATGTGGTAGATTGTCAAGAAGTACACCTTGCATGAAAGATAGTAAATGTTTAAAGTACTTTTCAAAAAGATATAGTGAGCATACCATGTTGGATGAAAATGGTTATCTAACATATCGTAGGAGGAATGATAGGTGTACAGTGACAAGGAAGGGTGTTGAGCTTGACAATGGATTTGTTGTCCCATATAATGATAGGTTACTGAAATTATTTCACAGTCATTTAAACGTTGAAAAGACAAATCAATCACATGCCATCAAGTACCTATTCAAATACCTAAGTAAAGGTCATGATCGTGTTATCGCAGGCATATACAACACTAATGACAGTGCAGGATCTCCGCAAGCATTCGATGAAATTTCTCACTACCTCAATTGCGGTACGTATCTTCATGTGAGGCATCATGGAGAGTTTTTGGTTTTGATATTCATCATAGACAATCACCTGTTGAGAGACTAAGTTTCCATCTTCCCTATCAGCAGTCAGTTTACTACACTCAAAGGGACAGGATGTCATTGTTTGTAAACAACCCAAGGGTTAAAGAATCAATGTTCCTTGCTTGGATGGAAAAAAAATAAAGATGACCCATTTACAAGAACACTTGCTCTCAATTTCCTAACTACTTTATGTTTGTTAGGGAAAAATGATAATGAAAGCTTCATGAGCGTGGATTTTAGGTTCGAAGATTGGGTTATTGTACACCAACTCAAGGAGAATTATGTAATATCCCAATTTCTGATTAAGGGATAATCATGATTATTAATGATAATTATGAACTTATTGGGATTATTATGTATTTTATGACAATATTAATTTATGTCATAATTAGTGGAAATTGGAAATATTAGTGCATATGTGTGGTATTTAAGATCAAGGGTGGTGATTCCTTGACCGTGGGTCGGGATCCAGTGTGCTTAGCTTGTGTGAGCTTATTGAGGGAATGAAGGAGATGCTGACATGTGGCATTGTGGTGGCCATTGGATGAGATCACATGAGGACAAATGACCACTTTTTGCTCCTCTTCTCCACTTCTTTCTCTCTCTCGTGCTCTCTCTCTTTTCTCTCTCTCTCCATTGTTGAAGGCAAGGAAGAAGGGAAAAGCTTGATCTTTGGGTAAGTAAATGATCTCCTTTGCTCAAACTCCATTCACAAATGTTGATCCTTGAGTAATGGGCTTCATTTTGGTGTGTGTAGTTTGGTCATTTGGTTGTGATTTGTGCCACACGAAAATTGATTGTTGGTGGATCAAGAACTCTCTTTGGAGAAGTTAATAAGGTGAGTGAAACTAATCTATCTATCTAAGTTTTATGCCATTTGGAATAGTTTATAAATTCTGGGAATTTTGACCTAATCATGAAAATGAGTGCCACTGTTCATTTGGTATGTTTATGGCATGAGAATGGCATTTTGGAATGAGTTTATGTTAGATAGATTGATTAGAAATTGAAATATGATGTTAGGATGAAATGGGAATTTTGATGAAATTGTTGCCCAAAACCCAAAGCATGATAATGGAGTAGGATTTTGATGATTCTGAGTATTCCATTGAGTTTGTTGGGTGTTTTTGTGTGGGAATGGCTTTGGGGTTAAGTTTTGTATCCATAGGAATCATTTGGGCAAAGGTTAAGGAGAGTGCCTCTGTTTCTGCGTTTTCTGCTATCTGAGGGATTCACTCGAGCAGGGAGGGGTCTGCTCGAGTGAAGGATGAACATCACCCGAGCAGAGGTGGGTCTGCTCGAGTGAGGGATGAATATCACCCGAGCAGGGGTGAACTCTGCTCGAGTGCTGGGTGATTTTCCCTTTTGTGCTTCGAGTTCGTCTGGGTTTTTATGAGCAATGCTTGAGCACATCGTTTTGTGCCCGAGTGAGCGAAGAACATGCTCGAGTGAGCATGGTCTGCTCGAGTGATAGTGGGAGTTCAGAGTGAAGGGTTGCTTCGGGTCTTCACTTGCGGGTGGATGCCAAGAGTGTGCTCTGACACTCGCGAGCATAGCCTTCTCACTCGAGCACTGGGTGTCTGCTCGAGTGAGCTTGTGCCTCAGGTGGGGGGGGGGGGGTGGTGCTCTCGGGTTGTCACTCGCGAGTAAGGTACGCGAGTGTGCCTTCTCACTCGCGGGTATGGGCACCGTGCTCGAGTGAGCCGTGTGTGCTCGCGTGAGCTTGAGCTTCTAGTGTGGGATGGTGCTCTCGGGCGTATGCTGTCTGTCTCACTTTCTCTTGTGCTCGAGTGCTGTCCATACCAATGCTCGAGTGAGAGCATTTGTGCTCGAGTGATGTCCGTACTTGTGCTCGAGCATGGTCATCTGTGCTCGAGTGAAACAGTGTAAAATCTCAGTTTTGTGCTTCCAAAAGGGGATCTTTGGGATAGTTCTTCCTACCCTTTAGGAGTGTTGTTAGGGGTATTTAATGACTCCAGAAGAGCAATAATGATAACCAATTAAGCATTATAAAGTGAATTAAGTCTTGGAATAGAGAATAACTCTTTGTCCCAAATTGTGAAAATAGGATTTGATATTTGCCTTCCTCGGGAGAGACCGGCGCTAGGACACGCCCGGAAGAACTCAGGTAGTGACTTTTCTCTCATATCTTGTATGATGTTCTGGTATGCATATCTTATCATTGAACTTGTGAAATGTGTGCCATGGTCCGTTACGGCGCGAGCAGGTCAGCGTGAGCCGTATAGGGAGTGACAGTGGTCCTCTCTAGTCGGCCGTTGGACTGCCGTCGTAATCGACATGGATCTTTGTGAATCCGACCCGTGGGGGCGGCGTATGTGAAAACCAGCCGTGGGCTGTGTGTGTGTGTATCTTGCCTATGTGGCTTGCGAATATGATATGCTTTATATGGATCCCAGCTGTGGTGAATTATACTGTGTTGATTGTTGTGATGCAATACAACGTGAGCAATTCAGCGTGAGCAATCGTCAGGGATGACATGTGTCATACTAACCATTGCCATTGTAACTGCCGTTGTAGTTGCTTGTGTGGATAATGATTTGATTACATGCATTATTGTTGTACATTATATGATTGACTTGTTACTACGGGGATTCTTTAGAATCTCACTCTCCCAAAATTAACCATTTTAGACAGGGCTGAAGGATCGAAAGGCAAGCGGGCGACGAAGAGTAGTTAGAGCTCCTGTTTAGGAGTATATTTTGGAGGTTATGGTTATCATTGTATATTTTGGAATTGTATATACTAGATTTTGTGTAATCCCTAAGTAAAAGGGTATGAATTGTAGGCTTTGTGCCTTGTGTAAATCCCTTTTATTATGAATGGAACCCGAGTGAGTCGGGAACTTATTTGCACTCTGATAATTGTAAATGGAATCCACCTGTTCAGGCCAGTATTATTTTGTATTGAGAACTTGAGACCATTGTAATTGTGTTTAGAAAAGTTTTTGCAAATCCGATTTTTGGGCAATAGATTGTCTTAATAAGTCCCATTTCGAAATATGGTCTCTAAGTACAACTTAATTATGAGTTTAAGAACTTAATCTCGGCCTAAGGTGGGAAGGGGGTTACAAATTATACTCACTTTGTTTATTGTTGACAAAGGTACGGGGACCCAAAAATTATACAAATATAAGGACAGTCAATAATGTAGTTTTCCCAACATTCAGAGAAGCATGCTACGCCCTTAGTTTACTAGATGATGACAATGAGTATATAGATGCAATTAAAGAAGCATCATTGTGGGCAACTAGCAGTTACCAACATCATTTTTTCACCAGCATGCTATTAAGCCATTCCCTATCCCAGCCCGCTATTGTTTGGGAACATGCCAAAGTAATTATTTGTGAAGATTTATTGCATATTAGCTAGAGCGACCAGCGTTTTTAGGTATATAACTTACTCTATTTTTAAATCTTACTTGTACATTAAATTAAAAGATTATATTATATGCTTGCTGATTTAAGCTACGCTCGAAACCATTAATTATGCTCTGCATACCGTCAAAATGAATGAATAATTTTAATTTACATGCTATATCAATTAGAATAATTAATTACATATATCATTCTTAAATATATATCATATGGAGACATAAGTGTTGTACTATTATGACATTTTAGTAAACTATTATTGTTATAAAGATTTGCAGATTTCAATTGCCGATAAGGAAGATGCAGGGCTATCTCACATTGAACAACTTTTGCTATGCAATGACAGAAGCTTGGACAACTACCCATCGATGCCTAGACCAAAAAAAGGCAAAATCATTAACACTTCGAGCCAGCTCATTCTACAAGAGTTAAACTACAACAAAGAAAAGGAGAAAGAAAACTCTAAAAGAATGAAGCGATTACTGAGTGATGAGTAAAAGAAAGTATTTGATGATATAATGGGTATAGTTTCTTCAAAAGCAGGAGGTTTTTTCTTTCTCCATGGTTTTGGTGGAACGGAGAAAACGTTCATATGGAATGTATTGGCAGCTTCCGTAAGAGCAAATAGTGGAATCATTCTTAATGTAGCATCCAGTGGAATAGCAACGACTCTACTACCATCAGGTAGAACTGCACATTCAAGGTTCTTTATTCCTATCGATGTCAACGAAGATTCTATATGTTCAATTACTCAAAATTCACCAACAGCGTTAATAAAAGCTACAAACCTCATTATTTGGGATGAAGCACCCATGGTGAAGAGACATTGTATCAAGCTTTTGATCGAACATTGGGGGGGATTTAATGAAGTCCAATTGCATATTTGGTGGAAAATGTGTCGTCATGGGGGATGATTTTAGGAAAATCCTACCAGTTATACCGAAAGGTGGTCGAGCTAAAATTGTAGATGCATCAATCAACACTTCTCATCTTTAGAATGAATGCAGATTACTTCAATTAATTAAGAATATGAGGCTGAAGTTTTCCAGTGATCCAGTCGAACAAGAGAAAATTAAAACATTTTCAGAATGGTTGCTACATGTGGGAGATGGAGACATAAGGTTAGCACATGATGGTATTGCAGACATCACGATACCCTCAGAGTTGTTGCTTTATGATGACTGCAATCCAATTAGGTGCATCGTTGAATTCACTTACCCAAATTTAATAGAACGTGTGGTGGACGAAGATTACCTCAACAATAGGGTGATTCTTACCCCTACTACAGAAAATGTTGACATATTGAATGATTATATTTGTTCTTTGTTGCCAGGTGATGCGGTAGAGTACTTTAGTTCTAACTCTATAAATCATACAGATAATGCTTATGAAAGCTTTGAGGATTTGTATGACATAGAATATCTGAATGCAATTACATGCTCAGGGATACGTCATCATAAATTGGTATTGAAAGTTGGTGTACCAGTTATGTTAATAAGGAATATTGATCAGGCAGTAGGGTTGTGCAACGGTACAAGGCTACAAATAACACAACTTGGGAAAAACATCATTAACGCAAAGGTGTTGAATGGCATAAGTGTTGGCGAAGAGATTTTGATACACAGAATGGATATGAACCCATCAGAATCTAAATTGCCTTTCAATATGACAAGAAGGCAGTTTCCCATCATAATTTCATTCGCAGTGACTATAAACAAAAGTCAAGGTCAATCAATGTCCAATGTAGGTCTCTACCTACCGAGTCCAGTTTTCTTACATGGCCAACTATATGTTGCATTATCGAGGGTTAAAAATTTCAATGGGTTGAAATTACTTATATTGGATAAGTTCAATAAATGCAATAGTAGTACAATAAATGTAGTTTATAGAGAAGTATTTCAAAACCTTTTGTTGTATTAATATCATGAAGACAGTTTTGGTTATCACCATAATATTATGTAAAATGTATCATGTTTCTAATGTAATGTAATGATGAAATAATAGCATTGTAGCTTTGGTTCTTCATTTTATCCCATTCACAGTTTTAACATATCCGTGCGTTGCACGGGTCGAAAGTCTTGTTTGAACCTAAACCACAATTCAAGTCACATTTATCCCCAACTTCACAATCCCTAATCCTACTCATAAATTCACTCATACCTCAAACCCTAATCGCTCCTCCTCCTTCTTTTCACGCTCATCCATCAATGTCTGGCATATCTTTTTACACCAGGTACTTACTTATACACCATACCAGACTAAGATGATCTACTACACTTGCAGAGCTTGATAAGCATTATTGCTCATAGCATGAACCCGGACCTGGTGGGGCGGTTCTTGCATTAAGGTTTGTGACAGGAGCAGCCGGAACTCCTCGTCTATTTAACAGACATCTGAAGTGTTGCAACCGCGGCAATGCAGTTAAGGTGATATTTCCTGAGTGTCCTGAATCTTTCTGACTCCACAAGCGTTCTGTGAGATTCAAGTAGAAGTTAGTATTGCATTTTTCAAATTTAGCAGCATGCACCACAACCCTCCCTTCACTTTACCAAAATACACAAAACTAGAGTAAACTGTTATATTCATATATATATATATAAAGATTAAAAAGAGGGGGGGCTAAACTATTTAATATCTAATTCATCTCAGAGGAGAGTTAAAAGCAAAAGAGACTACGAGACCCCTATGACCTCTTCTCATATAACTTGCATGTCTTAATCCTTCACTAAAGTGTTTATTTCTTGCAGTCATAACTTCTAAGAACCAGAGGAAGATATGTTTAGATAAAACGAAAAGACTCTCAACAATGTGTAACGCTAATTATATTCTTAAAGGGAATTTGACATATGCAGCATAGCCCCCAAGGAAAGGAGGGGAGGTTTGGTTAATGTGTATTAACTTTAAAGGACCAAATGTTCAATTGTTTGGTTAATATGCCTTTAAATTACCCATTGCTGGTGGAAAGACCTGAATATCTGAAGTCAAAAGCAAGTAATCCTTGTTTGGAATAATTTATTGAGTAATTTTGTGTTGTACAAGGTAAATATATGTAGGGGTGGAAATAGGTTAGGCTAGGCTTTGCCTAAATAAGCCTGGGCCTGTAACAAAGATTCAAAGCTTGAGCCTAGGTCTGAGCCTGTATGTAGGCTATTTTTAAGGCCTGGGCCCTCAGAAGGCCTGACAAGGTCTGAAGCCTGTTTAAAAGCCTACTTAAAATGTAGGACTTTAAATAGTCTTTAAAGTCTATGCCGCCAAATTCATATCTAACCCTTCATGCTTATATACAATCATACATTATGTCTTAAAAGCCTAACATATATTCTTATCGTAATATTAAGGCTTAGTAAGGAAAAGAAAATAATGTCTAGTGACAACACTTGTCCGAGCAAATAGGAATAAGAAAAACTAATCGTCTGTTGACTAATGAGATATATTTTTTAAAATCGACTAAGCATAACAAATAACATGTAAAACTAGACTTTTACCTATTTTACTCTTTGCACGTGAATTGGGACAAACTCCCCTTGTTAAGATTATAATATTTCATTTGACACTAAAATAAACTCATAACAATTTTTATGCTTTAGTGGAGGGCACAAATTAGGGGAGAGAAAGTGAGTTAGTATTGCCATCTCGAACGATCGAAGAGAAGAGATGTAGAGGTGAATGATTTATGTGAAAACAAGGGTTAAGTATAATGATGATGAAATATGAAGCTTAGAATTAAGATTAAGTTGGTAAATTTATAAAATTATTTAGATGATATTATATATACTTATATAACAGTATAATTTTTTTTTTAAAAAAATTAAATAGGCCAGGCCTGTAGGCTTGTGGGCTTGTAGGCTACCCCTTATAAAAATAGGCCTGACCTGTTTATCTAAATAGGCCTAGCAATATGCCTGAGCCTGAGCCTGACCTATTTACTAAATAGGCTAGGCTAGGCTTTATGTAGGTTAGGCCGTAGGCCCTGTTAGGAGCCTGACCTATTTCCATCCCTAAATATATGAGAAGAATTTTGACTCGTAAAGGGTAAAAGCACTAATTTTAATTGTTCCCAAACCTATGCTTTGTATGATTTACCGGTGGAGATAAGAACATAACATAATGGCAACAAATTATCAGCAGGCCATGAACAGATTACCTGCAGCTGCTGCAGCTCGAGGCCATATTGTTTGCTGAACGTCTGATGCATCAGCTTTCTCACCCCACATGCAAACTTCTCCTCCAATTACAAGTTTTTGTTGGGATTCGTCATGTATTCCTTCAAGTGGCTCAGCAGTATAGACCAAATCCCAAGGTACATCAAGATAATGAAGGTACCAAACGCCCTGGTTACTGAAAATGCATCGGAAACCTTTCGCAACAGCCTTTGGACAAACCCCAGGACCCAACCTAAAAAAAATTACTTGGATGTCATCACGATATTTGAGTTTCAGACCACAGTGAAACAGGTTATACGGATGGAAACTCACCAGTTATGCACTACAGTTTGAGGATGAAGCTTTGATGGGAATGTGTTGAAGGTTTCTTCCCTGAGAAATTACAAAAACTTGATTAAAAAAATATCTTGTATTTTCAGAATTTGGTCACTAAAAAGTAAAGTTTATACGTGCTGATAAATACAGAAGACATTAGGATAGGGGATATTAAATCTTTAATGTAGTCATAGTTTTCAAAAGTACACATGAAAGGTTTTCCAAGAAGTTCAAGCATGAAGTAGAATACACCCACATGATATTGCCTCCAAGGACAAAGCAGGGAACACGAGTTTTTTAATGCAGGACTTCCATATAGATAAAGATTATACCAGTTCACAGGAGTCCAATTCTTTGACAGTGCTATGTTTTGGGCCTTGATTACAAAATATTCATAGGCATGTTTAGCAGTCATGTTGTGATTCTGAAGCCTGCATTTGAGAATCCATAGTCAATATATAGAACGAATGACACACTGGAATATGATGCACGATACACTGATCATCAATAAAATTAGGCTGCTTAAATCACATATTTGTGTGGCTTAGTTAATGTGAAATCTACTTCGTCAAAAAGTAGTTAGCAGATCTCTGACAGCACACAGCTTTGTGAAAAAAAGCGATTATTTTTAGGGGCCAAAGAAGGTGAATTGCAAATTTAAACACGAATTACTGATCACTGAATAGTTCATTGACAAGCCACTCATAGTTATTGCAAAGAATCCATTCAAAGAGAGCTCACAGTGAAAAGTCCACAACAGTTTATTAGATACATAAAATAATGCGCTAGTATTAATTCAACATCACCAAATAGAGCTTGAAATAATGTTTCACACTGCATATTTGTTAGTCTAAGCGTCTGTTTATTTTGATGACTGTAAAGAGGTTGAAATGTGCAAGGCTTATAGTGTCACTCAACATCACCAAATAGAGCAGGGTCATATATATTGTAATCTTGGCGGTCCCAACTTAGCAAGTGATACATTGAACCTTGGTTGCAAGTGTTGAGCAATAAAAAATGGGGCTATGAAGTGAATTTTCATGCCTTGCAGCACCCATATCTCTAGGAGAATGAAAAATCATAAAGCAAGAATAACAGTTAGGATTGTTACCATTCCTTCACATGAGTAGTATTGCTCCAGCAATCTGTCAAATGATGTTATTGCTCATAAATTAGCATAAAGACAAGAACTATCTAAAACTAATACCACTATAATTGCTTTTTATCATGAAGCACAAATGCATGATTAGTTCTTGATAGATCACTCTGCTCTTAATTTGGTCCTCCTAAGATAAAACCCCACAATTAGTCGCCATATTTATACCCCACAAAAATCATCCCTCCATTGGGAAAAATTGCACAGTTAATGAGCATGAACCCACATGACTATTAAATAGTGACCTAGATTGCTCATATGACTTTTTTTGCCCAAAATGGTGCTCTTTAGGCAAATTTTACAACACCAAGTAGCTAACAAAACGAAGTTATTTTGAGGCAAACTTTGCTTAAACTTCATTTTAGGGGAAATGCCACTTGCAGAAGTCCATGTCATGAGTTAAGGACTAAATGGATGGCTGTTCCTTAATTAAGAGAAATTATGCATGACGAATGGTTCATTATGATTGGATTAAAATTGATCAGGGACTATTAGGACCCAATTGCAAGGTATGGAACTAGAGCCCCACATCAAAAGTATGAGATTCTGACATGGGGTTTACAGGGACCTTGGGCTCTCCAACCTGATAACTAGCTTTTGAGGTATGACTCTCTAAAAGTTTCTTATCAAGAACTGCATTGAGAGGCTTTATCTTTGGAGTACTATATTAAGAGAAGTCTAATCTTTGAGGGACTAAATCACAACAATTAACAGTTCAAACTTCAGAACAAGGCAGAAGCATTGTAGGAAGAACAATTTATCCGTTGCCCTTAGATTAAACCTTTCATCACAAGACTAATGTACTCTAAGCAATGCTAATTATAAAATTACGCTTAAACCCTTGTTCAACAACTTCAAGTTTCAGGTCATGTGCCTATTGGGAAAATTTAAGAAGGCCGCCACTGTCTCATACTGACCAGTATTAACTTCATCACCACCCAAGTGGAATAGCTCGAAGGGGAAAATCTTTCTCATATCTGTCAAATTCAGAAAAATAAATGAAAGAAGGATAAGGAGCCATTTAACTAGTGATAATGTAAGAATTAAGGAGCTCAAGGTACAACATGATTTAGTCAACAAATGGATCAACTTAAAATAGAGGTGAACCACAACTGTGGTTAAATGCTATAATTGCACTAGAGAGAAAATGAGCAGGAGATTCAAATGGGCATGACAAAGTTAGAAGGACCAAAGACTTTGCAAAATAGAGTAAGGACCACATGAAGTGAACCAAATGAAAGAAAACATAAATAGGCTGACGCATGTCCTATCTATATAATGTAACAAAAAAATCAAATGGAGAAAACAGATTTAGAGTTGACTTAAGTTTCTCTCACAAGACTTGGTTACAAAGAAGAAAATTTAGCAGCTGCTAGAAAGACAGGAAAAGGTTAGAAATGGAGACTCATCAATTATTCAAGAGTACATATTACAAATTCAGTTGGAGTGTTAAAGATTTAAGCATATGTCTTGTAATATCTTATCATTTGTCTACAAGTTGAAGGGTTGTTATTATCCAGGAGTCTTTTGGTAATCCTTATCATTATCTTTAGTAGTTGTCATTATCCAAATAATCAAATTTAACCACTTGAGCATAAAATAAGACAAGCAGGTGCTGCAAAGCGAACATGAGCATGCCATACAATTATCTCTGCTATAAACATATATTACAACAATAAGAACTAAACTACTACCAAGGGCTAGGTTTGATAGGAACATAACCTGTCAAAATACCAGAAATGAGATCAAATGTAAACTTCTTTGAAACATCCAGCGGCTCTCTACAGGAAGGTGCTGGCCAAAGTTCAGGATATCCAGCACCCCTAGATAAATATAGAACATGTAAATTTTTTGTCTGATGCATACGTTGTCATTAAAAATATTAAACTCCAAAAGCAATTTAAAAAGTAAAACTAAGATTTGTGGCTAGAACTTAAAACATCAAAAGGAGTGCATGAATCAAGGTAATTTTTAGGCCAAAAAATCAGGAAAAGGGAAAAAATCGATGTCGAGATGCAATATATTTATTGGGGGCAAGAAGAAAGAATATCTACATTAGACATCATCTAATATTCCATCAGAAGAGACGCTTGTGGAATTATAGGTTCAAAGTCATAGAGGTTTATCCATCTTATGGTTGAAATTGAATAACTAAATGACTAATCTCACTTAAAAGAAATTTTCACAATAAATTGCAACAGTGAAAAACATTTTCTTAGTCTCCATGTGTCGGTTTTATCACGAAAGTTATTATCAAAAGATAGATTGTCAAAACTTAGAAGTGCAATATATTATACCATGATTCAGCATGACCAGGGACATCCACTTCTGCCATCACGTTAATGCCTGCAATGCCACGCAAATTACCACTAATGAATGAGCACTGACATTTTATCTATCAGAAAACTTGACCTCATAATTTACATTTGCATGATATCAAGAACGTGGAAGTGACAAAAGTAAAGAATCTGAAACTAGGAAGTACTGCAAACTATAGAGAATATGATGTAGCAGAGCCTTTAAAAGAAATTGGAAGAAGCCTCACCTCTCATTTTTGCAAAGCTTTACATCAATGGACAGTGCGACATGAAAAAACAAGACAACATTAGCCAAAGGACTGATAAAGAAAGCTAATCCAAAAATAAATAGAAAATGAAAGTTTAATTACAGGTGAAGAAAACCAGCTAATCAATGGGCCAGAATGAAATATTTTTTTAATATCATCACGAAATATTTTTTATTCATGACCCTTTTTCCCCAGTGTTTTACACCATATTTTTAGGCATATTTTCTAGTCCAAATAAATTTTGCAACAACAATAGACTAATAATTGAATATTTTAGCTGAAGAACTGGACAAGCTGCAGCAGAGATGTTAGCACCAAAGACTTGGCTGGAAACCTATTTCTGATATTCTATTATACATCCCTCAGCCAATAAAGTTTTGGGAAGGACAATAAGTGTTTGATGACATGGTAGGAACCTTTAAATCTGGTGATTAGTAGTAAATGAAATGAGTTGCGTCTTACTTGACAATTTCATAAGCATCCTCTACAGTATAACGTTCCCACTTTGTATATGAGCCTTTCCACAATTTTGGATACGAAGGCATCTCAAGAGGAAATGACTGCTCGTCTATGATGTGCCAATGTAAAACATTCTACTGATTATAATTTTGATATCAGCATTACATGAAACAAAACAAAATGGTATGGTAGTTAGGCGATACTTAATGAAAATCAGCATGAAATCGAACAAGAAATACACATAATGCCTATCTTACGAGTTTAGCATAGGACATAGACTCAATTATCTGTTTAATTACTTCAATTGGTAAATAGTGTCTTGACGTATCTGCAAAATAAAATACAAAAACATTTTTATTTATAATAGCATAAAATCACTCAAAGAAAACAGATTTTTCCTTCAATAAAATTTTGACTTACCAATCAGAAGCCCACGGTATACAAACCTTGGTTTATCTTGGATAGACCAAGGTGCCTTGTATATTTGTACTGCTTTGGTTGAATAATCAAAAGAACACAACTGACTGAAGGTCTGGTGCATTATAAAAGAGAAGAAAAGATTATGGATCAGGCATAAATCAAAAGGAATTACTCGTCAACTTTTTTTAAAGTAGATTGTGTGCTGTGACCAAGATGCACATGGTGAAGAACAAAAGAAACAATAGTTCAGTTTGAAGGTAAAATAATGTAAACGCAGGATGCTTTCATTAAATTCTTTTCATTATGGTAATAAGACAAATTTAAAAAATCAGGGATATCATTCACCATTAGCATGAAGAATAATTAAAACAAAACAATAAAAAATTAAGAATAAATAAAAATGTTATAAGTTATAGTAAAATAACTCGGTCAGAAATGTCTGTCATTCTTGTAATGAGGGAAAAAGAACGCCACAAAAGCATCACAAGTTGTAGCTCTAAATTGTAACAAGCACCTAACTATTTTGGCAATCTTTTTAACCACGCCTCCTCCACTTCAGATACCACCAAAGAGGGGGGAAATCAGGAAAGAAAAAGAGTCTAAAATGAAGGACCTCAAAATATGTAGAAAGACATGACACCATATACAGACACCAGTATTTTGAGAAGAAATTTTACGGTAACAAGACATACCTCCAATCCACGTAGTGCGCCATAAACTGTATTTGCCTACATGGACAATATCAGAACACTAGACTATTAATAACAATCTTAAAATGGTTCTGCTAAGCCACATCTTAATTTTGATCAAGCTAAAGAATAAACTGCATATTTCACTTAAAGAAAATAGAAACTCGGTTTGAAGTTTTTTGCACTAAAATGGGGAGAGGGAGAAGGGGGTATATCCTTTGTAGCTACACCATCAAGATTGGTGATAGAGCCCCTCGAAAACTAATAAAAGAAGCATCCATATATACTAATAAATCTCAATGACTAACTTGCCGATCCAAGTCCTCTCTTTCGCAGCTCTTCTCTCATTTAACTGTTCACATGAACAGTGCGGCTCACATGTGGCTTAATGTCTTTGATTAAGTTTTCTTGGGCTGCGTGCTCTAACTCCTCTCTCAAACCTTATGCCTTCTTCTTTTTCTTTCCCGAAGCAATCTCTGCTTTTCTTCTCATACTACTTTTCTCTACCTCCTATCCGAACGCATATACCATTTCTCTTCTCCTCTTTATCTCTTTCTATAGCTCATTGAGCTCACCCATCTGGCCTAGAACATCGCTGCTTAATCTGAGTTCAAAGGTAGGATTTTTTCCAGTCATCTTCGTATATTTTCAAGCGGAAACCTGTCTTCATTTGCAGACTCCTCTTGCTTTGCAGGATTTGATGCATGAAGATCTCCTCCGCACGATCGTCGAAGCTGATAATGATAACGCCCTCTCTTTCCACTTCTTAATGCTCAGATTAGGGCATAGTGGGATTGTGAGGCATCTTAAAGCAGAAGACTATATGGTAAACATTTCTGAAATTTTCTATTTATGTTTCCCGAACTTCTGTATTTCCTATCTTCATCTTTTTCGTGCGCGCCCACTTATTGGTTTTATTACTGTTTTCTAAAGCTGTGTTTGCGAGTTATGCCAAAATTAACAAATTTATGGTTGAGTTGTTCTTTCTTACTCTCACTCTTATTTTGCTTACATTTTTTGATAGCTTTTATAACTGATTACTATTGCTACTGGGACTCTATCTTCTATTCTATTATTTTCAGGGTTAATTAATTTCAAGAAGTTCATGGATGATCTACTACTTTCTTTTCAGATCTTTTAGTCATAGACGATCACTTCTATAATATGAGCTGATTTATCCTTATGTTACATTTTTCTTTTGATGCAGCTATATGCAGTGCAGTTTTATCTTTTTGTTACCTGTGTTTTCTTTCTTAGTCGAGAGGGCTTCCAGCCAACATGCTTACGGATGGACATGAAACAATAATCCTTCTACTTATGCAAGTTTTGTACTATGTCCTATTATTTTCTTGCCTGATTTAGTGATTGAGCCTTTCCATGGCTGATGATGAGCTGCTATGTGCCTGTAATGTACTTTTGCTAACTTTACTTTTAACACCCCCTCCAAAAGAAAATTGTGGATTGTGTGTCAGGTTTAAATATGCAACACCATAATTAAGTGCTAATTGTTTTCATTTGAATAAGGTTTATATCAAGTTAGAGTTCTTTCATTTTGGGTGAAAGGAATAGCACATTGTTGAGTTATAAATCTCTTTCATGTTGTAGTGGTGGATCCTCAATGGAAGAGAATATTGTGAGGCGAATGAAAGTGGCTTGGATGAGTCTCCCACTCGGAATAGTTATTACAATTGTAGCTTGCTTGCTAGTCTTCTAGTGGCAAGAAATTTATGTTTCTGATCCTCAGGGGCGGGCTATCTTGATCAATTTTAGTTGCTTGAATTTCATGTATACTTTTTGGTATACGCTTTTGCAGTGATAGAAAAAGATTCATCCTTAAGGCATGAGAATATTGATGAAGCGAACAAGTTTTATAATTTTTTGAAAATAAGCTTCAAGCTTCTAGATCCAAGAGCCCAAGATGTCATCCTGCTATGTTCAATATTCCCAAGAGCTTATGAAATACCTGTAGAGCTTTTAAGTGAAATTGCTATATGTTTGGGCTCTGTGAAAACGTTGACAACTATTGTATAGCAAGAAGTGAGCTGCTTTTAATCGAAACCACACTTGAAAGTTCTGCTTTATTGTTAATTGCTACACAAGGATATATAAAGATGCATGATGTGATTCTGTGATGCATGGTCCAATTGGCGGGTTTATTTGCAAATGGTATGATTACTGTGGGAACTTACCATAAAAATTTGGTCTTTATCATTTTTATTGTTGGTAGCATAAAGTGTTTATGTCTGGCCTTAGTGCTTCTACTCTCTCAACTTCTTCTCCTTAATACTTCAGAATGTTGAATAATATTTTTTAAAATATATCAAAATATTGGACAATACTGAAAAATTATTTTAGGATCTTAAAAAAATATTTTAGGGAATTGGCTGATACTAAAAAAATAAATCAAGATGTTAAATAATTGAGAAAAACTAATAATTAAGGATTACAAAATTATTTTTTGAAAAACAATGAAATCTTTTCAATTATTTTTGGGGAAAATTCCTATAAAATACCGTCGAAATAGGAAAATTCCATTTTGGTGCTACGAATTCCAAAAACCCGATTCATTCATGTGTCAGTACGAATGAACAGTGCAGGGATGCCAAAAGACGATTTTGCCCTTCAGCCCTCATTCTCGCCAATTTCAAAATAACAACACGAGCCTCTTAATTAACAACTCCGGATTCTTGACTAACACCTTCGCTTTATTCTTTTACATATTCGCATCTCAAAAATATAGTGTTGTTAATGTAAAATACGGTATTGTTAATAAAGAAATAGGTGTTGTTATTGGCCCGAAAACTTAAATTACAAAGTTGTAAAATAAGAAATGAGAGTTGTTAATGTTGAATATGATGTTGTTAATAACAAAACCGGTGTTGTTATTGTAAAAGTAATAAAATGAAACTGGAGTTGTTAATTAAGAGGCTCGTGTTATTCTGAAAACGACGAGAATGAGGGCTGAAGGGCAAAATTGTCTTTTGGCACCACCTACACTATTCATCCGTACTGACACAAGACTGGATTGGGTTTTTGGAATTCATAGCACTGAAACGGAATTTCTCAATTTTGTCGGCATTTTATAGGGATTTTCTCTTATTTTTCTTGCTCCTTCTCTTCTGGTATACGTGGAAGGATGAGATTGGAGGTGGGAAAGCAACGCATGGCTGCGGAGGGAATTGGAAAAGGAGAGAAACCGCTCCCGTTTGGGGGGTCAGGGGTGGGGGGATCAGTGTACCTCAATCTGTACTTCCCCAGCAACGGACTGTCCGTTGGACTTTGGAACGAGCAAAGTATAGCTTTCATCAACACCAAGTTGAAGCTGCAAGCAAAAAGAGAAAAACACTATCGAATCTAGAAATTACTTCCTTAATTGGAAAAAGAAAAAGCAATCATCAGAGAGCAAAAAACCAACCTCCTCGCTGGCAGAATGAACAGTAATACGCAATGTGCTAACATATACACAGTTATTCTATCCCTTAATTTCCTAAGAGAACTGAATCTATCAATTCGGTTGAATATGATCCCTCTGTATCTATCAAATGCAGCTCTGACGATATCGGAACCACTTCCATTACCATCGACGGTAAGAGAGAGTCCAGGATCAACCGAGAGCGTATCATCGCCGAAGGAAAACTGTGCAGGCAAAGGCCAAATGTAAGTGAGGGGTTCATTAGGGTGGGGGGTTTGTTTGACTCTGGCACCGAGAGCTTGAGAAGAACAGAGAGCAAGAGCAATGATGAAGAATATGTGAGAAGCTGCTAGGAACCATTTGAGTGTACAGAGACGCATGGCTGCCTTATGCTGAGACCTGAGTGCAGACTTGAGCACTAAGCACGAGAGAGAGATGATGGTGATGATGAGTTGCGGAGGCCCAGCAGACGGCGTTCAACTGCTCCGAAGGATAGAGCTAAAGGCTCAAGTACGGAGGAACCTCAGCCGATAAAAGGTTTGCATTTACCACCTTTCATTATACAATGCATTTGGATAAGAGTTTATTGGGAAGGTAATTAACTAATTACTTTTTTTAACATATTCGAGTATTACTCGGACCAAAAAAAAAATTCGAGTATTATTGTGGTGGCATGGCAAAAAATAAAAAACAAAAGGTTTTTTCTTTACCTAAGGTCAATACATTGTGTTTGAGTGGTCAGTCAAAGTTTATTGTTGACTAATTATTATCCCAATCATTAATATAAACTTAATTGATTAATTTAAAAATATTAAGAAAGTTAAATAAATGTATTTTAAAATATTTATATTTATCATTCTTTTCAAACTAATAGTATATCTGATGTGGGGTTTCGTTTCTCTCATAATTCTTTATCTTTTTTTCTTTTTAGAATCTTATCTCCACTCTCATATTTAAAAAAAAAAATAGATGATTCAGATTTCACATTTTATCAAACTATTATTTTAAATATAAATAAATAAATTTAAACTATTAAAATCTTATCCACACAATTAATAAATACTAACAAAATTTTAAAAAATTAAATTATAAAACACTATAATAATAGTCTTAGAAAATATTAAATCTAAATCATTCATTTTTTAATCAGAGAATGGAGATGGGATTATGAAAAGAAAATGGTAAAACATTTTCTGAAAGTATCATCTTCCCTTTGATATACAATCTAATTATATGCATAAGTAATTTAGAGAAACTAGGTAACATTTCTTATATTTAAGTAATTTATTTAAATTCATTAATCCATCCAAATTAGACGTCCTACTTTAAATAAACATAATTCTCAGGCAACTATTAAAATGATTTACTTAGGATTCAATTTCATTTTTTTACCAGCATTTATGGTTCAATTTTCAATGATTGGGTTTAGAAAAATAACAATATTATTTCAAAAAAAAATTGTTATGATTAAAAATTTTAGTTGTATTTTAGTCTAATAAAAAAGTGATAATTTAAAGAATATAAAATAGCTAATTATTTATTATTTAGTGCAAATCAAGAGTAAGTAGTAACTATATCAACCCTTTTGAGGGCTAGGAATTGTATGATTGAGTAGTTCATCCATTTGATTGATATAGGCGTTTCTAGATGAAACTTTTTTCTCCTGAGTGAGAGCGTGATATGGTTTTCCCTGAACTTTGCCAGAATGGTGCTATCGGCCTAAGTGCTGTTTCAAAACACTGAAGGATACTGAGATCAATTGGCCTCGGCAGAGGAACTACGCGGTGTCAAAATGGAATATAAACGTCTGGACATTCAGCTTCAATGGAAAAAGAAAGAAACTCGTGCAGATGAAGGGCGAAAGCTGATAGGAAAAATAATTACAAACATGCGTGTTGGTTTGGCAACGGTAAGGGACACCGTAACGGCGGCATGGAAGGGCTGCAGAAGTATTGAGGTTAAAATGATAGGATTCAACCTGTACACATTTACATTTAGAGAAGTAGAGGAGGCAAACAGAATCTTAAAAGAAAACCCCTGGGTAGTTAGGAATTATATGTTAAGCCTACAAAGGAGAAGGCCATTCTTAAGCGATAATGAGATTGTTATTAACACGTGTGAGTTTTGGATTCAGTTCCATAATCTCCCCCCAGAAGGTAGAATCGGTACAAATATTAGACTAATGGCAAGCATTGTGGGAAAAGTGGTAGAGGTCGAGGACCCTGAGGATTTCTGATTCACAAAACGAAGCTTTGGGTGTGCCCGAGTGGAGGTGGATGTTAAAAGACCTCTCGTCCCAGGTTTTCTAGCTCCTTGTCCGGATGAAGAGCTCGAAGACATATGGATACAAGTCATATATGAGAAGCTCATCAGATTTTGTTTCAATTGTGGAAGACTAGGCCATGAAAGCAAAGTATGTGAAGACGGAAGTGTGGAGTTCACAGTAAATGGGGTGTTAAGGGGATACGACGCCAATATGTGTGTTCAGGCATTGAAGAACCGGTTGAATTCACCAGTGCACTGGAATCCTCCACGGCCGACAGAAAAGAGAACTGTGCAGGAGAATGTGGGTGTATTCAGAACAAGTATGGGAGAGGACTGCAAACGCATGGTCCCGAGGAAGTTGGTGGACCTTCTCTATGGCTGAGTGGTGGAAAAGCAGTCAAGGGCCCACTGAAGCTGAAAACATTGATAGCAGAGATTAATTCATGTGGGGGGAATTCTCAATTAGAAAAGAGAAGCCAAGTGGGCCCTTCCCAACAGGGGGTATTTGAATAGGTGGGCTTGACTGCTGGGCTCCAAATGTTAATGAAAGAATCCCAAAATGTTGAGTTAGATGAGATGATAAAAAAGATGGATGGGACGAGTAGTGTTTTGAAGGCCCGACGGAAGAAACTACTGGAAAACCAAAGTGGTTACTGGGTAGGATAGCGAAGATAGGTTAAAACGAGCGATAATTACGGCTCAGCAAAAAGTAATTGGGGACATAGCGCAAGGGCTCGGTGGAGTCTTACTAAAGAGAAAAGTAGAAGAGGATCCGGATGCCCTGGAAATTAAGTGGCGAAAAGAATTTAACCAAGACTCACCAGAGAGTGCAAGAAAAAGAGGGAAGGCCGTAGAGGAGCTGAGGAAAATCAATGAAACTGAATGGCCAACAGTGTTTGACTACAGGTACGATGGCAGACTAAATTTTGAGATTGGGTCATTATCTAAAGGTGGGGGGCAGTCAAAGATAAAGGTGAAAAGATCGTTGTTTATTACTCATAATCCTGAAATAAATATTGTCCTAGGACCAGAATTTTCCAAAAATGTGGACCTCATGGAGATTAAGGATGAGAGGGGGGTGGATATGGAAGCTGAGGGTAGTGGTGGCTGGCCTGAAATAGCCACCAGGGAGCCATGATTTGTCTAGGATGGAATTGCCAGGGGTTGGGGACTACCTTGGCATTTCGAAATCTAAAGTTCCAGTGTGGGAAGTTTAAACCGATGATAGTGTTCCTTTTTGAAACAAAAATGAAGCGTGGGAAAATAGAAAAAATAAGAAAAAAGTTGAAGTTTGATTCTGGGGAATATTTTGATCCAATAGGAAGGTCAGGAGGCTTAGCGGTTTGGTGGAAGGAAGGGGTACAGACGAGGATTGGGTTTACCGGTAGATTCATCATCCATGTAGAAAAGGTAAAAATGGGGGGACGAAACATGGGAAATATTACAATGGTATATGGGCCAAACAATATGGGCATGAAACAAAAATGGTGGGCTGATCTCGAGAAGTTAAGACCTGAACCGGTGACGCCATGGTTAATATTTGGAGACTTTAATGAAATTCTATATGCCTTAGACAAGGAAGGAGGCAGGGAATGCTCCCAGAGAAACCTGGACAAATTTAGAAGGTTTATGGGAAATTGTGAAATGATGGATCTTGATTTCAAAGGGGGCTGATACACAGGATGAACAATAGACAAAATGGGAACTTTATTAGGGAAAGATTAGATAGGGCTATTTTCAATCCTTGCTGGGGAGCTCAATTTCATAATGGCCAAGGTCTTGTTTTGGAAGCCATTGGTTCTAACCACTGCCCTATCCTTATTGAATATGAGCATAATGAAACAAAAACTCCACCACTTTTTAGATTCGATGCTAAATGGCTCACCCACCCTAATTTAATGGACCTAATTAAGCACAATTGGAGGGAGGACGCAAATCAGAGAGAGTTGGCAGATTTGGTGAAGAATTTAAGCGAATTAAGAGAAGTCCTCAAGATCTGGAGCAGAAAAGAGTTCAAGAACAATCAAAGACATATTAATCAGTTAGTAAAGAAGGTTCAAGATTGCTTAAACAGTGATTGGAACGATGAGATTGCAGGGGAAGTGAAGGAATTGAAGAGGAAAATTGAGGAATTATGGGAACAAGAAGAGATATATTGGGCACAAAAAGCGAGAATCGATTGGTTAAAATGTGGGGATAAGAACTCAAAATTTTTTCACATGACCACGATTAGAAGAAGGTACAAAAACCGAATAACAAGGGTGAAGGGGACCAATGACGAATGGTTAGACAATGAGAAAGAAATCGGTGAATATTTTGCTGGATTTTACAAAGCCCTTTTCTCAACAACGGGACCCAGAGACTTCACAAAGGTACTGTATAATGTCCAAGAAGTCATTTCTGAGGAGGACAACCAAACTTTAATGGTAGAAATTTCAAGGGAAGAGGTCAAGTGTGCAGTATTCCAGCAAGGAGGGCAGAAGGCACCTGGCCCAGACGGGTTCACAGGACTATTTTACCAGAAGGCATGGGAAGTCATCAGGGATCAAGTGAGTACTCTTGTTAAAAATTATTTTGAGCGTGGATTTCCATTGACTGATGTGAATGATACTGATTTGGTTATGATTCCAAAAGTAGAATGCCCTGAAACGGTAAGTGACTATAGGCCTATAAGTTTATGTAACTTCTCATACAAAATCTTTTCTAAAGCTATGGCCAATAGATTAAAACCACTTCTAGGAAAAACAATTGATGAGAGTCAGAGAGCGTTTGTACTAGGTAGATTGATCTAGGACAATATTATCATAGTGCATGAAATTTTCCACCACATGAAATTAAAGAAACAAGGCCTGGGGGAAGTGGCGCTAAAATTAGATATGAACAAAGCATATGATAGAGTAGAATGGGATTTTCTAGGTAGCACTCTCTTGAAAATGGGTTTTTGTAGGGCTTGGGTAGATAGAATCAACTGGTGTTTGAATTCCGTTAATTTTTCTGTAATGATGTCTGGGAAAAGGGTGTCTAAAGTGCAACCGAAGTGAGGACTAAGACAAGGGGACCCCTTGTCCCCCTATCTGTTTATCATTGTTAATAACGTGCTATCCAAAATGATTGTGAAAGAGCAAAGTAGGGAGGGGGTCAAGGGTATATCAGTGAATAGACGAAGCCCAGAGATTACTTATAGCTTCTTTGCCGATGATTCGGTCTTTTTTCTCCAAGCAAACCTGGATTTCTGCAAAAATCTGAGAAATATAATCAATAAGTACTATAAGGCTTCAGGCCAAGCAATAAATTACGGTAAATCTTGTCTTTATTTTTCAAGAAATACTCCTGAGATTGTTAAAGAGGAAATTGGTCATATTTTTCAGATTCACGTTAGGGATACCCTTGGGACTTATTTGGGACTACCAATCATCTGGGGAAGGTCCAAATCTCAAGCCTTAAATGTTGTGTTGGATAAGGTGGAGAAACGGATCCAAGGGTGGAGGAAAAATTTCCTGTCCATAGCGGGTAGAGAGGTCCTTGTAAAATTAGTGGCAAATTCCATACCTATATACTCAATGTCTTGCTTCTTATATCCAAAAAATGTGTTAAAGCGGTTGGATAGTATTGTGTCCAAATTCTAGTGGAACGGGGATGTTAAAAAGAGGAAAATACATTGGGTCTCTATGGAAAAAATGAAGAGACACAAAATGGAGGGGGGATAGGTTTTAAAGATTTTGAGGCCTTTAATTTAGCCTTAATTGCCAAAATAGGTTGGAGGATCTTAAAAAATCCAGATCAGACTTGGGTAAAGCTGCTGAAAGCTAAATACTTTCCAAAATGTTCTTTTTTTGAAGCAAGAAAGGGAAGGACAGGGTCCTAGTTGTGGGCAAGTATAATGGAAGGTAGGAAAGTAGTGGAAAACCAGGTGGTACTAAGTACAGGAAATGGGGAAAAACTGAAAGTATAGAGTGATCCGTGGATTGGGGAACTACCGGGGAATAGACTACAATCACCATGCCCTCATGAGAGCTTTGAAAAGCTAAGGGTGGCAGACTTAATACAGGGAGGGGGATGGAACCTATTGTCAATAGAAGGCTGGATAAGCTCTTTAGAAAAAGAGGCCATTGTCAATACTATTCTAGGTCCTAGGAACCGTGAGGACAGATGGGTTTGGAAGGGGGGAGATGTGAATATACAGTAAAAGACGGATATGAATTTGCAAAAAAGAATGTGTTGAGAAAGTATGAAAATATTCCGGATTCATCTAACAGTGAGAATAAGAAGATATGGAAGGAAATCTGGAATCTAATGGTACCTCCAAAAATCAAGAATTTCATGTGGAGATTAGTATCAAATACTCTTCCAACATTTCAAAATCTTTGTAGAAGAAACTGTTGTGCAGCTGATTTATGTCTAATATGCCAAAAACACACTGAAACTGATGACCATTTATTTCTTAAGTGTGGCTGGGCAAAAAGAACATGGTTTAGTTGTATATTTTCTTTTAGAATTGATGAGTCTACAAACTTGAGTCTAAGACAGTGGGTTACATGGTGTCTGTGTGAACAAAGTTTCTCCCCTTGGCAAAAGGCATTGATAGCCATGAATCTATGGCAGATGTGGAAGGGCAGAAATGCCTTTGTTTTTGAAAATGCTAAGCTTGATCCAATTTGGATTTCTTCACAGGCAGGCACCCTACTGAACAAGTTTTGGAATGCAAAAGGATGGAACCTAGTGGAAGATGTAATACCGCAAAAGGGAGGATAGGACGGAAAGCAAAAACTCTAGATACCACCTGAAGGTAATTTTTTTAAAATCAATACAGACTGTGCTACCTCCCTTGATGATAGTAGAGCTGCGGTTGGATTTGTTGTGAGGGATTCTAATGGGTGGCTATTAGATGGTAATGTTAGAATGGTAAAGGCTAGCTCTGTAATGATGGCTGAAAGTATTGGTTTTCATGATGCTATTGAGTATGCACAGTTAAATCAGCTCTCCGACATCCAGTTTGAAACTGATAACAAAAGTCTGATTAAATGCCTCTGAGAGGAGTCCTCTCCAAATGACTGGAGGAATGGTAATATCCTTGAAAATATTTTCTCTTCAAGGAAACTAATTAAAAATCATTTTTGTAATTGAGTTTCCAGGAGTGAAAATTTAGTAGCTGACTGGGTTGCTAATGCTGCATTAGGTGGGTCTTATCCGTTAGACTGGGTGCTGCGACCACCAAAGGATTTACGAAGACTGTTGGAGAAGGATGCTAGTAGCTTTTTGAGAGCCCCTGACTAATATTAAGCTGCGGGGTTTTTGTAAATATGTTAAGTTATTAATTTCTGATACTTATGGTATGTAATGAATGCTTCCGTTTCGTTTTATGTATGAATGAATGAGATGTTTCGTTTGGCAAAAAAAAAAAAGCAAGTAGTTCATCCATTTGCTTTCTAATTCGTCTGACTGGAATAATTTATTGACTCTCCTAAGTCTTTTTTTTTTTTTTTTGCCAACTCTCTAAAGTTAAAGTCGTATGTAGCACTTAAAATAAAGATAATATTATATTTCAATCACTTAATCCATTGGATCAACCATTAGCCTGGCAAAAAAAAAAAAAAAAATCAACCACTTGAATATTGAGTGACAAAATCCACTATGCAATTATTACCAAATATAATCCATTTCCAAAAAAAATAAAAATCCTTTGTATCGAACAAGCAACATGTAACAAGAAATTAATTTGTCTGCACCATTTGATATTTTTTAAAGGCTAAATTATATAAAACCCCCTTAAATTTTGAATCAATTGTATATAACTTCCTGAAATTTCAAAGTTTAAATTTAACTCTTTAACCTTTCATTTTTTAACTATTAACCCCTGTCGTTAAATAACTATTTTCTTTTTAACAGAAATTATCACATCATTTTATGAAATGACATGTGGTATCCTATATAAATTACCAATTTCATAAAACCACTTGAACTTTAAACAGGTGCAGATAATCCTCCTGAACTTTAATCAGTTACAGATAATTTCCTTAATATTTCAAAATTTAAATTTGGCTCCCTTAAAATTTTGATTTGTAATATTAAAACTCAAGTTGTTATTTTTATCATTTTAATAAATTTATTAAGTTTTTTTAACTATCATTTATCAATTAAAATAGTTTTCTAGTATGGAAAAACAAAAAAATTAGAACAATAATATTTAAAAAATATAAAAATAAAAATTTCATCATTTGTATAACATTCACTTATTTTCTTGGGATAATTAAGCATTGATAGTATTAAAATATTATCATTTGTGTTAAATATATTATTAGGATGATTGAGTATTGATAGTTTAAATATTTTGTTTGTGTCAGAGGATAGCTTATGCCCGCATTAAATTTTTATTAGTAATGCATATTTTTTCATGAATCAAAGGTTCGACGTGTATTTTTATATTTTTCTAAATATTATTTTTCTTGTTTTTTCCATACTCTAAAAAACTAATATTATTTTAATTAATAAATGATAGTAAAAATCTTAATAAATTTATGAAAATGATAAAAAGTAACTGCATGTGGTTTAATATTATAAATCAAAATTTTAGTGGAGTCAAATATAAATTTTGAAATGTCAAGGAATTATTTGTAATTGATCAAAGTTTCTGGGGGGTTCTTAGCAATTGTTCAAAGTTCAGGGGGTTCTCTGTAATTGTTCAAAGTTCATGGGTGTTTTATGAAATTAGTAATTTGCACAAAGTGCCATGTAGAATGTTACGTGTCATTTCATAATCTGATGTGACATTTTCTGTCAGAAAGATAACGGTCACTTAACGAAAAGGGGTTAATAGTTAAAAAATTAAAAGTTTGAGGGGTTAAATTTAAACTTTGAAATGTCAATAAGGTTATTTGTAACTGATCCAAAGTTTAAGAGGGTTTTATATAATTTAGCAAGTTTAATGCGTTTTGCCAACCAAGCAAGAATTATGTATATATACATACTCACATCGGTGATTTAATTGTATATAATCATATCCATAAGATCCTGAATTTGCGAAAAAAAACCCCGAAAATAAGTATCAAAATCAGTGTTTTAAATAACATTCCTGCCAATCTAAGATATAAGACATCTTCCGGACGAAATTTTTTGTCTATAATATCATTTTCAATTTTACTCTTATTTATGATGGGTATTGAGAAAAACGAGAGACATAAGGCATAGTATTTTAAAAAAAGACAAAAGTTAAAAGAAAATTGAGTTGAGAAAGATTGAACGTGTTAATCATGTTTTATTAATTTGGGCGAAATAGTTAAAAATAGTTTTATTTTAGATTTCCATCAAATAGTGATGTTGACTTTTTTATGTTGTTACCTGTTAGCCTTATGTTTGTCATTTTTTGTTGTCGTGTCACGTGTGTTAACGTGGAGTGGGGGTTCTTCTACATTCAGCCCGTGACATTAATTTATTTGATGCGGACGACCAAACCTCTACGAGTGAAAAATAGGAAGGTGCGTGGGTGAATAATCTTTACAGGGTTACGGGGCATTTTTGTTTGGAAGTGTAAAAGATAGAGTAATTTTACTCTTATTATTATTCCATTTGATTTTTATCGTTAGTTGATTAAAATATTGAGCTAGTAGTCTAAATATTATTTTTGTTAAAGTGTAAGTTTATCCCGTTAATTTTAAATTTAATTTTGAAAAAAAAAGTAAATAACAAACAGATTTCTAGCACAAACTTATATCTTAATAAAAATTATATGGATAATATGTGGACTGTCAGTTCAGCATGTTTAATTAACTAACGGTCAAAATTAACTGATATAACAGACAGTGCAAAAATTGTTCTATTTTATTTTTTTTACACTTTTAGGGTAAAATTACACTCCAAAAACTTATAAAATAAAATTTCTGCTCAGTAAAAACTTATGAGAGAAAAATGTCCATTAACCCATCTATCTACTACTAGTGAGTTTTGTTTGATTCCGTTGGTGCTTGACCATACTTATTGAATTTGATAAACTAACCGATAAAATCATGTGGGGTTTTTTTGGGACTCCGTTGGAATTAATGGGGAAATAATTTGCCCTTTCATAATAATTACTAGGAAAAAAGATTAAAAAATCATTGAAACTTTAGAATTTTAAATTAGTCTTATCACCCACAATAGTATAAGGATTAAATACAAAAGTATAACAATTAATAATTTATTTTAATAAAAAATTACTTATTTAAAATTTTAAAGTTCAAATATTACTTACTTGTCTTTTTTCCTTAATTAATACCCTTTATTTATTTATTTAAAACCCAATAACTCAACCGAATCATTTCCCCTTCCCCTCCCCCTTCCCCAAACTTTGGAGTTTTGCGGTGTGCATTTGATGTGCTACCTTTCACCTCCCATGACAATTTGCTATTTAATAATAATTATTAATAGTTAATTAACATGATGGGTAGAGCCTCGTGATGTAGTATGTGTTGATGCCCTACATTGCTAAACTTATTAAAGTAATCTAATGATTATCAATTTAACACTTAACATGACGTTTAATTTGGGTTTTCTTATTCTAAAAAAATTAATTTTTTATTAATATTAATATGAAAATGAAAATTATAGTCGAGATTCAACATGATAGCCCATTTCATACTTTTTCAAGGTATTAAAATTCGGATCGGGTATTGAACTGGTCGGGGTACTGGGTTAAGGGTCAATGGATCAAACCGAGGCCAAACCGGAGCTAAACCGGGACTAAACCGATAAGAAATTGAAAATTTTAGGTTTATAATATGAAATTCTAAAGGAAAAATATAAAAAAAAAATATTGAACCCGAACCGGACCAGGAACTGGACTGGTTCACCGACCAGTTCGTACCGACCAGTTCGCCGATTTTCAGGTCGGACCGCCCGGTTCGGTCCGGATTCCATAACTTTGCTTTTTACAAGTACACCAGAGTATAGCACCTGCATCTGTAGTTTACATGTGTTTTTTCTTTTTCTTTTTTATTATAACTTATAAGACACTCAATTTATCCTAAATGTAGGGCTTAATTTGAGAGTGGATTTTGATTCAAATTAAAATGTAAGACCTTTTTTACATTTCACTCACATATTTATCATTTTTTAAATTAATTTTTCTAACTTATAAACTGATACATAATTTAATGTTACACATAAGTATTTTAGAGATATCATGTTACAAATTTTATAATTAAGTAACTTATTTATTTTCCTTAATCTTCCCTAAATAAGATAATAGGTCTTATATTAAGAATTAAATGAACATATTTTAAAAGTGATTGATATCCGTATTATAAGTTACTCAATGCTGTATTAATTAAATTTTCTCAATATTACCCTCGTTTTAAATCATTAACTATGAGAGAATGTAGTCCATATGAAAAATTTTATTTAAATATAGATAAAATTAGAAATTTATCACATTTTCAGACAAAATTAATTATTTAACCACTCCAACCTTTAATTTCAGGGAGATGGTTGGAAATGTCTTTAGGAATCGGAGGCAGTATATAAATATTAGAACTTTAGCTAAATTATATAAAACTCCCATAAATTATGAACCACATACAAATAAACTGTTTAATCTTTAAAATTTTAAAACTGAATTAACCTAAACTTTCAATCTTGTTTAGACAAATCCCAAGTATTCCCAACCATAAATTAAATACAACCTTAAGTTATATATTTGTGAATATATATGTAACTTTCTCAAATTGCGAATTATAGACATATTAGCTCCCTAAACTTTAATATATGTATGTATGAGTAATGAACAAAATTAGTTAGTTGAAATATAAAAGTTGAAGCTTTTGGGAGATTCATGGTAAATTTTCAAATTTTAAGAAAATTCTTTATAGATAACATAAAATATAAGAGAGCCATGTATAGTGTTACGTAAAATTGACAATTGAATTGTTGATTAAACTTTCGTAATGTATCATAAAACCTTTTACGATAGTTAGAGCCCTTTTATCTCAATTGGCATCAAACACTTTTTTAATTCTTGAATTAGACAAAAGTTTGTAAGTTTGACCATTTATGAATATGATGGACATGTGACTTTCTTTTGTCATTTGTCTCAGGGTTTTTTCTTTTAAGATTTAGATTGCTTTTGACCCCTCTTGATAAATGCGTTTTTCAGGATTCAAACTTGTATTATCCTTCTTATGAGGTAAGACCAAAAACTTCGAGTATGTTTGGGATGGCATTTTGCACCCTCAAACTGACTTCTTCATAAAAAAATAAGCCACTTTTTGCCAATTATGCATGTTTGGGAAGGCGATTGTGCAATTTGACTTTTGGGCCAAACTTGTGGTATCAGCTGCCTATTTGAGTTAGTGGTAGAAACTATTTTTTCAACATAATTTACGGTATATGAGGTAAGTATGTAAGAAAAATTTTATCTCAATTTGTGTGAATATGCTTCTTAAACACTAACTCAAACAAGCACTAAAACAACTTCATGTTGCCTTTCAAAAAAAGCCACCACCATGCCATGGAGTGAGAAGAGGAGCATGGGAAAAAAGAAAGGGTACCATTTTGTGCCTCTTGCTTTCATAAAAAGAAAAATAAAAATAATATTTTTGTAAAAGACCCAATAACTTTAGGTTTGCAAAAATATTCTAAAAAATTAAATGATAAAATTTAATTTTGAGAGTTCACTCCAAGCCCGATTGATCTCCATAGTTAATATTTAATTAATCTCTACAAATCTATAAAAAAATAAAATAATATTCAATAGTAATATTTAATTAATCTCTAAAAACAAAATTTATATTTGGCAATTTGTTTGAGAAATAATAGAAAAAAATTGGAAAAAAAATTCTATTGACAATATTAAATCATTAAGAAAATTTAAGTTTGGGGATTTTTTTTTTTTTTTTGAAAATTAACGGGGCAAACACAAATGACATTAATTAGGGAAAAAAATTTATATGTATTATTTAATAAGATTCAAGTTCTTTTAAGTTATTTTTCATCTAAACTTGCTTTTCAAATAATCACCAAAATAAGTTTCAGCTTGAAAAAAAGCCACTTCTACCAACATCAATCTAAACATAAATCACATTTACAATCTGACTTTTATCCTATCTTAAATTTATAAAAATTCATATTGAAAAAAAACTACTTCTGCCACTATTAATCCAAATGAATTCTTATTGAGACACGTGCATTTTTTCTGTTGAGTGACGGTGACAAAAAAAAATATATCATGGGAAAAAAATCGAGGGAAATCATTTTTTGAGTTTCGGTTTGGGCTTGGGCCCTAGTTTCTTCACCCAAAACACAACAAAGGAAGGGAAGTATTAGGTATGAACTTTGAGGTCAAGAAACAAGACGCATGTGAGTAGACAGAAGGGGGTGAGTCAGCATTATGTCTTATAATGTCCATCATATTTAATAGAAAAGTCCAAAAAAACAAAAGGGCAACAAAGATAAACATAAAAAATATATTTATTAATAATTCTGAGTTACTATTTGCGAATCTTGACATGCTCTCCCTCTCTCTTTCACCAGAAAATTGCACAAATTTTATACTAACTAAAGTCTTCTTCTTTATGCCTTGCTGAAAAGAAAGAGCACTTTCAAAATTTTTTAACAAATAAAAAAGATAAAGTAGCCAGTTAGGCCTTTCTTGACATTATCCTAATTTTTTTTTTGTCGAAATTGACATTATCCTAATTGAGTAGAGCTTTCGGCAAAAAAAAAAAAATCTTAATTCTAGTGATCCTTACAAATATTCAGGTCATTATCCAACATGGGCGTTCTCATATTAATGTGCCACATTGCATGAAACCATTTACCAATAGATTAGGGGCCCACCACCACTTGTTTAGAATAGTACCAAAGCAAAGCAAGGGCCCCCCGATTTGGCTAGCGTCCGCTGTCATCCTTTTCCTCAAAATTACATTGTTTTGGTGTAGTTTTGAGATAAAATGTTGGGGTTGATCTTTTTTTTTTTTAAATAGTATCTAGTAATTTTCTGGAAGTATCGAGTATCTTAAAATAATTTTTAAGTAACGTTCAGTATCCTAAAATAATTTTTAGTACTTTTAATCCCTTAAAATATTTTTTTAGTTATACCCAGTCTGTTAGCAGACTGATTATAATTTTACCTTTAATATACTTTTTCAATTCCAAAAATTATTTTAAAATTATTTTTCAATCCCAACAACTTTAAAATCCACTCTAAAATATTTTAAAATAATTTTTGGAATTGAAAAAGTACATTAAAAGTAAAATTACAATCAGTCTGTTACAGACTAGGTATAACTAAAAAAATATTTTAAGGGATTAAAAGCACTAAAAATTATTTTAGGATACTAGACGTTACTCAAAAAATATTTTAAGATACTAGATACGTCCAAAAAATACTAGATACTATTTAAAAAAAAAAAAAAGATCAGCCCCAACATTTTATTTCAAAACTACACCAAAACGGTGTAGTTTTGAGGAAAAGGATGGCAGCGGACGCTGGCCAAATCCAGGGCCCCCCCTATCAGGATCACATTCACGTGCCTGCATTCTTTGAGTTCTTTTGAAGGTTCTGAAATTGGACTCACCGCTGAACCGGAAGGATTATTAGGTTAAAGGTCAGTGAATCATATTAGAGTCAAACGGAGCTAACTCAGGGTTAGAATAGTAAAGAAGTGAAAATTTTAGGATTATTTATATGAAATTTTGAATAAAATTAAAAAAAAAAAAAAGGATTAATTTTATTTTATTTTATTTCTTAAAAGATTGCTTGGAGGTTTTGGAGTTGGTAGTAAGTGGCTGGGATGATGATCACATGGAAGCTCAATTACTGGGGCAAATCCATCATATGCTGGATACAAATTGGGAGGTCTCCACGGAATGGTGTGGACGCAGGTCAAATAGTGTGGCTGATGCTCTAGCTAAAGAATCGATACGAGTGTCTACATGATTGATACGTTTTCGTGATCTGCCGAGTGCATTCGTTCTATGTTGCAAATGGATTTGAGTGCCGTGTAGTGTTGTTTTGATTGTATTCTCCTCTATCAAAAAAAATATATCACTTCACTAAACCCTATTTGTTATAGACACTTTCAAAAGTGTAAGAAATGTCAACTTGAGGGGGCATGTTAGAGATATTATAGTGAATTAATTTGAGTAGTTAGTTAATTGAGGCCCTAACCTATATAAAGGGTCCTAGCTAATATGGTTTAGTGTGAAGGATGGTGGGATCCTCACCAAGATTGAAGGAGGTTAACTTGATCCTCACATCATCTCTTAATCCTAGAGTTTAGGGCTAATAGTATGATTACCCAAAAAGAGTTAACAGTATGATCACCCAAGAAGGGTTGATAGTTGTAATATCATTGTGGCTTGTAATTCTTAAGAAGAGATTAGTATATTTTCTCCAATTCTAAATTTGTTAACATAACTGGCCCAAATTCAAGAGGGTTTTATATAATTTAGCAAGTTTAATGCGTTTTGCCAACCAAGCAAGAATTATGTATATATACATACTCACATCGGGGTGATTTAATTGTATATAATCATATCCATAAGATCCAAAATTTGCGAAAAAGAAACCGAAAATACGTATCAAAATCAGTGTTTTAAATAACATTCCTGCCAGTCTAAGATATAAGACATCTTCCGAATGAAATTTTTTATCTATAATATCATTTTTAATTTTACTCTTATTTATGATGGGTATTGAGAAAAACGAGAGACATAAGGCATAGTATTTTAAAAAAAGACAAAAGTTAAAAGAAAATTGAGTTGAGAAAGATTGAACGTGTTAATCATGTTTTATTAATTTGGGCGAAATAGTTAAAAATAGTTTTATTTTAGATTTCCATCAAATAGTGATGTTGACTTTTTTATGTTGTTACCTGTTAGCCTATGTTTGTCATTTTTTGTCGTCGTGTCACGTGTGTTAACGTGGAGTGGGGGTTCTTCTACATTCAGCCCGTGACATTAATTTATTTGATGCGGACGACCAAACCTCTACGAGTGAAAAATAGGAAGTTGGGTGAATGTGGTGAATAATCTTTACAGGGTTAAGGTGCATTTTTGTTTGGAAGTATAAAAAATAGAGTAATTTTACTCTTATTATTATTCCATTTGATTTTTACCGTTAGTTGATTAAAATATTGAGAGTTAGTAGTCCACATGTCATTTTTATTAAAGCGTAAGTTTATCCCGTTAATTTTAATCTAACTTTTAAAAAAAATAAAGTAAATAACAAATAGATTTATGGCATAAACTTACATCTTAATAAAAATTATGCGGATAATATGTGGATTATTTATTCAACATATTTATTCAACTAATGGTTAAAATTAATTGGTATAATAGGCAGTGTAAAAATTGTTCTATTTTTTTTTATACTTTTAGGGTAAAATTGCTCTCCAAAAACTTCTAAAATAAAATTTCTGCTCAGTAAAAACTTATGAGAGAAAAATGTCCATTAACCCATCTATCTACTACTAGTGAGTTTTATTTGATTCCGTTGGTGCTTGACCATACTTATTGAATTTGATAAACTAACCGATAAAATTAAGTGGGGTTTTTTTGGGACTCCGTTGGAATTAATGGGGAAATAATTTTCCCTTTCATAATAATTACTAGGAAAAAAGATTAAAAAGTCATTAAAACTTTAGAATTTTAAATTAGTCTTATCACCTACAATATAATAAGGAATAACTACAAAAGTATAATAATTAACAATTCATTTTAATAAAAAATTACTTATTTAAAATTTTAAAGTTCAAATATTATTTACTTATCTTTTTTCCTTAATTAATACCCTTTATTTATTTATTTAAAACCCAATAACTCAACCGAATCATTTCCCCTTCCCCAAACTTTGGAGTTTTGCGGTGTGCATTTGATGTGCTACCTTTCACCTCCCATGACAATTTGCTATTTAATAATGATTATTAATAGTTAATTAACATGATGGGTAGAGCGTCGTGATGCAGTATGTGTTGATGCCCTACATTGCTAAACTTATTAAAGTAATTTAATGATTATCAATTTAACACTTAACATGACGTTTAATTTGGTTTTTCTTATTCTAAAAAAATTAATTTTTTATTAATATTAATATGAAAATGAAAATTATAGTCGAGATTCAACATGATAGCCCATTTCATACTTTTTTAAGGTATTAAAATTCGGATCGGGTATTGAACTGGTCGGGGTACTAGGTTAAGGGTCAATGAATCAAACCGAGGCCAAACCAGAGCCAAACCGGGACCAAACCAGTAAGAAATGGAAAATTTTAGGCTTATAATATGAAATTCTAAAGGAAAAATATTAAAAAAAAATTGAACCAAAACCGGACCGGGAACCGGACTGGTTCACCGACCAGTTCGCCGGTTTTCAGGTCGAACCGGCCAGTCCGGTCCGAATTCCATAACTTTGCTTTTTACAAATACACCAGAGTATAGCGCCTGCATCTGTAGTTTACATGTGTTTTTTCTTTTTCTTTTTTATTATAACTTATAAGACACTCAATTTATCCTAAATGTAGGGCTTAATTTGAGAGTGGATTTTGATTCAAATTAAAATGTAAGACCTTTTTTACATTTCACTCACATATTTATCATTTTTTAAATTAATTTGTCTAACTTATAAACTTATACATAATTTAATGTTACACATAAGTATTTTAGAGATATCATGTTACAAATTTTATAATTAAGTAACTTATTTATTTTCCTTAATCTTCCCTAAATAAGATAATAGGTCTTATATTAAGAATTAAATGAACATATTTTAAAAGTGATTGATATCCGTATTATAAGTTACTCAATGCTGTATTAATTAAATTTTCTCAATATTACCCTCGTTTTAAATCATTAACTATGAGAGAATGTAGTCCATATGAAAAATTTTATTTAAATATAGATAAAATTAGAAATTTATCACATTTCAAGACCAAATTAATTATTTAACCACTCCAACCTTTAATTTCGGGGAGATGGTTGGAAATGTCTTTAGGAATCGGAGGCAGTATATAAATATTGGAACTTAAGCTAAATTATATAAAACTCACATAAATTTTGAACCACATACAAATAAACTCTTTAATCTTTACAATTTTAAAACTGAATTAACCTACACTTTCAATCTTGTTTAGACAAATCCCAAGTATTCCCAACCATAAATTAAATACAACCTTAAGTTATATATTTGTGAATATATATGTAACTTTCTCAAATTGCGAATTATAGACATATTAGCTCCCTAAACTTTAATATATGTATGTATGAGTAATGAACAAAATTAGTTAGTTGAAATATAAAAGTTGAAGCTTTTGGAGATTCATGGTAAATTTTCAAATTTTTTTTTGAAAATTCTTTATAGATAACATAAAATATAAGAGAGCCACGTATAGTGTTACGTAAAATTGACAATTGAATTGTTGATTAAACTTTCGTAATGGATCATAAAACCTTTTACGATAGTTAGAGCCCTTTTATCTCAATTGGCATCAAACACTTTTTTAATTCTTGAATTAGACAAAGTGCTCATTTGGAATATCTTATTTTTGGGTAATAAGTGCTTATAAATCGTGATTTATGGTATACGAGGTAAGTATGTGAGAGGAGTTTTATCTCGGCTTGCGTAATAAGGATTTATTTGACCTTAAAACGTGTTTCCAAACACAGACAAAAGTTTGTAAGTTTGACCATTTATGAATATGATGGACATGTGACTTTCTTTTGTCATTTGTCTCAAGGTTTTTTCTTTTAAGGTTTAGATTGCTTTTGACCCCTCTTGATAAATGCGTTTTTCAGGATTCGAACTTGTGTTATCCTTCTTATGAGGTAAGACCAAAAACTTCGAGTATGTTTGGGATGGCATTTTGCACCCTCAAACTGACTTCTTCATAAAAAAAAAAAAAAAGCCACTTTTTGCCAATTATGCATGTTTGGGAAGGCAATTGTGCAATTTGACTTTTGGGCCAAACTTGTGGTATCAGCCGTCTGTTTGGGTTAGTGGTAGAAACTATTTTTTCAACGTAATTCACGGTGTATGAGATAAGTATGTAAGAAAAGTTTTATTTTGGTTTGTATAAACATGCTTCTTAAATGCTAACTCAAATAGGCACTGAAACAACTTCATGTTGCTTTTCCAAAAAAAGCCACCACCATACTGCGGAGAGAGAAGAGAAGCATGGGAAAAAAGAAAGGGGTACCATTTTGTGCCTCTTGCTTTCATAAAAAGAAAAATAAAAATAAAATTTTTGTAAAAGACCCAATAACTTTAGGTTTGTAAAAATATTCTAAAAAATTAAATGATAAAATTTAATTTTGAGAGTTCACCCCAAGCCCGATTGATCTCCATAGTTAATACTACCTTTAGTCTTAAATATAGGACAAAGTTTTGCACTTCAAACTTTATCCTATATTTAGGACCAGAGGGAGTATTTAATTAATCTCTACAAATCTATAAAAAAATAAAATAATATTCAATAATAATATTTAATTAATCTCTAAAAACAAAATTTATATTTGGCAATTTGTTTGAGAAATAATAGGGAAAAGTTGGAAAAAAAATTCTATTGACAATATTAAATCATTAACAAAATTTAAGTTTGGGGATTTTTTTTTGAAAATTAACGGGCAAACACAAATGATATTAATTAGGAAAAAAATTTTATATGTATTATTTAATAAGATTCAAGTTCTTTTAAGTTATTTTTCATCTAAACTTGTTTTTCAAATAATCACCAAAATAAGTTTCAGCTTGAAAAAAAGCCATTTCTACCAACGTTAATTTAAACATAAATCACATTTACAATCTGACTTTTATCCTATCTTAAATTTGTAAAAATTCATATTGAAAAAAAACTACTTCCGCCACCATTAATCCAAATGGAATCTTATTGAGACACGTGCATTTTTTCTGTTGAGTGACGGTGACAAAAAAAAATAGGGTTAATATAACTTTTGGTCCCTGAAGTTTGATTCAATTTTGGTTTTGGTCCCTCAAGTTTGAAATATGTGGTTTTGGTCCCTGAAGTTTCATGCGATTTTGGTTTTGGTCCCTCAAGTTTGAAATATGTGGTTTTGGTCCCTGAAGTTTCATGCGATTTTGGTTTTGGTCCCTGAAGTTTGAAAAGGACTTGGCGACCCAATTAAAAAACCCGACCCGACCCAGAAAAAAAACCAAGTCCTTTTCAAACTTCAGGGACCAAAACCAAAATCGGGTGAAACTTCAGGGACCAAAACCATCGATTTCAAACTTGAGGGACCAAAACCAAAATCGCATGAAACTTCAGGGACCAAAACCACATATTTTAAACTTGAGGGACCAAAACTAAAATTGAATCAAACTTCAGGGACCAAAAATTATATTAACCCAAAAAAATATATTATGGGAAAAAAATCGAGGGAAATCATTTTTTGAGTTTCGGTTTGGGCTTGGGCCCTAGTTTCTTCACCCAAAACACAACAAAGGAAGGGAAGTATTAGGTATGAACTTTGAGGTCAAGAAACAAGACGCATGTGAGTAGACAGAAGGGGGTGAGTCAGCATTATGTCTTATAATGTCCATCATATTTAATAGAAAAGTCCAAAAAAACAAAAGGGCAACAAAGAGAAACATAAAAAATATATTTATTAATAATTCTGAGTTACTATTTGCGAATCTTGACATGCTCTCCCTCTCTCTTTCACCAGAAAATTGCACAAATTTTATACTAACTAAAGTCTTCTTCTTTATGCCTTGCTGAAAAGAAAGAGCACTTTCAAAATTTTTTTAACAAATAAAAAAGATAAAGTAGCCAGTTAGGACTTTCTTGACATTATCCTAATTTTTTTTTTGGTCGAAATTGACATTATCCTAATTGAGTAGAGCTTTCGGCAAAAAAAAAAAAATCTTAATTCTAGTGATCCTTACAAATATTCAGGTCATTATCCAACATGGGCGTTCTCATATTAATGTGCCACGTTGCATGAAACCATTTACCAATAGATTAGGGGCCCACCACCACTTGTTTAGAATAGTACCAAAGCAAAGCAAGGGCCCCCTCTCAGGATCACATTCACGTGCCTGCATTCTTTGAGTTCTTTTTAAGGTTCTAAAATTGGACTGAATGCTGAACCGGTAAGGATATTAAATTAAAGGTTAGTGGATTATATCAGAGTTAAACAGAGTTAACCCAGGATTAAATTAGTAAAGAAGTGAAAATTTTAGGGTTATTTATATGAAATTTTGAATAAAATTTAAAAAAACCAGATTAATTTTATTTTATTTTATTTCTTAAAAGGTTGAAATGATCAAACCGGTTCGACTACCGAACCGGTCAGACCACCAGTAGACCAGTTTCTGACCCAGACCGAACGGTCTGATCTGGTTTTCACAACAATGGTTCTTTCCCATCCATAATCTTACATATTCAACTGTTATAAACAATGCTTTAACAATCAAACTGGACGTCGAGCTGAAGAGACTAATAGGTCATGGTCCAAATGGTCGATCCGGTTGGGCCGTTTGGTTGGACCACTACAATAATAATTAAATTTTAAATAACATCAATTTACCTACATAATCATATGGGTAAAAAATAAAATACCAAATCGCTAAATTTTTTTTTTAAAAAAAATAAATAGTCCAATTTTGTAGTTCATTGTATTTCAATCAGTCATAGTTAAATTATTATTATCATTAAATTGAGATTTTACATTTATAAAAAAATTAAATTCAATTGTTTTAAATAAAAATAGAATTAAAAAAGCAAAAATAATATATATAATTAAATAACATTGATGTTGAAGCATAAAATGGACGATGGGAAATGTGCAAGTGCTTAGGAACTAGAGACAATACCAAAAAAATCATGCAACAAGTTGATTTTTAAATTGTGTGAAATGAAAGAAATTAAAAACGCATGTCAGACCATATGAGGCTTCCGAACAAATAAAAAAGCTTATGTCATATCAAACCTAACCATTTAATTTCTTTCTCCTCCAATATTAAGGATCTCTCATTTTTTTCTCCGTCTCTCTTTGATTCTCAATAGCTGGCTTCCTCTGGTTTTGGCGTCTCAATGTTTAGAGCGTTTCCAAATGCAATGTAAGCTATCTTCTTCCATCACTTGGTGGCCGAATATGATGAGTTTTTATTCTTTATGTTTTAGTTTTTACTCACAATTCTCTCTCCTATTCTAATATATTGTTTCCCCTTCTTTCATGTTTTTCCTTCATAGTTTCTCTCTCCCACTCCTCTTCTTCACCTTCTTTTTTTTTTCGGCGGTCCGGTTTCCTCAAGCCGCTCCGGTTCCCAATCTAAATTCGGCTCCCAACCTAAAAGGCGGTTCTCAGCGGCTCAAACTGGCTCGACTCTTCAAACGGCCTGAAGTTGTGAATCAAGCCGGAAAAGTCTCTGGCCAACGATTGAACTAGCTGGATCGTCCAATCCGGGTTTCCAACCATTGGTTACAAGTTATGACTTACAAGTTACAACATGTTTCAAAAAATTTTATTAGCTTTATTTTTAAAATTTAATAAATTATTAATAATATAATTATTTAATAATGAGAAGTTCAACAAAAATAATAGTAATATAAAAAACAATGAATTAAGAGTAACATTATACATTCATATAATAAAATTAGTGAAACGAATTACATTAAAAAAAATTCTTTCTCTATCATATAAATAGGAGCAAAGTAGTATGATTGTATGTTGGGATTTTCTATGTCAATATTAGTAATAATTAGTCATGTTAATATTAATATAAGTTATAAATTTAATGATAAGCTATATTATTTACCTCATAATGAATATAATCATTCTTCAAATTTGGTATTATAGTCAAGGTATTGAAAATTGGATCGAATATTGAATCGAATGAGGCACTGAGTCAAAGGTCAGTGGTTCAGACCGGGGTCAATTAAAAAATATATATAATTTAAATATTCATGCATACCATTCAAAAAATTACATAAGAGTTTTTTTTCCAATCAATAGTCGAATATGACTTCTTAAACCTAATACCCACAAAAGTATAATTAAATATATAAGGATTTTTCTCCAACCAATACAAAACAGCAAACGTATTCCACAATCCTTTCAACACTCCTTGCAAATCAAAAATCAAAACAAAGAGCATCCAATAATCATATTTACAAAACAAAAATCAAAACAAAGATTAGTAACATAGTCATTCAAATCCATAGGCACTAAAACTATTAATCAATGCCCATTGCATTCGAATCTATAGGATTAGGAGGTGAAGTAGCACAAGGAAAACCAAAAACACTAGCAACATGATTATCATTCAAAGATGGAGGCTCAGGAATATCCATGTCTTTATCACCTATATGACAAGAATTAATATAAGCGGTAATGAATAAGTAAATATTTACTTATACAAAAGTATAATCATAAATCATAATAGGAGATACAAACCTTCAAAACCCCTTGTGAAAGTTGATGTTCGTTCAATTTTTTCATTATTACTTTATTAGTAGCAACACTTTTAAGATTTGCTACATCTGTATCATCAAAGTCGGGAGTTGAATCTTCTTCAACCACCCAAAAGTCCATTTTGTCAATTGGTTCATAGTCAACTGGATCATAATCAATTTTCTTCTTCTTGAATATACTCTTGCAATAATAAAAAATATCAAAGTAATCAAATATAATGTGCAAAAAGCCTAAACTTAATCAAATTCATATTCAATTTAAACATCCATAACTCAAAACTTACCTATTCTTTAATCGTTGATTATAGTTTGTATAAATCAAATCATTTAGTCTTTCATGTTACAACCGTTTCTTCTTTTTATGTGGATACGCTCAAATAAACTCCAATTTCTCTCACACCCAGAAGATGAAGTAGTTTGGCTAAGGATGCACACATCAATCTTTTGCAATTCTGGAACTGAACCCCAATGGAATGTCCACCACTCACTTGCAATATTTAGTTATGAGTGTTAATTACATGTTTTACTAATTAAAAGTGCAATTAAAATTAAATATGTATACTTTATTACTTACATGGGTCTTGTTTCTGGGTTGCCTTTTCACATAAAATTTTATTAAATGAATCTTTATGATCACGATAAACAACTACTTGCTACATCGTTGTAAGATAGTCATGACTTGAACTAGAGTAGGACTCAAACACTTTTTTTTTTTTGGGTTAATTTAGTGGGGGATGAGATGAAGTCGTTGCATGGATAGAATTTATTGAAGGAAAAAGCTGAGGGACCTCCAATTCCCAGGATCATCATATTTCAGCGCATGCCTTCGTCACTACTCTCATTTATTTATATCAAACCCGTAACTGTCTTCCCAAATTATTATTATATAGACAACCAAATTATATTGTTACGTACTCTCGTCAAAGTCAATGCATAATTTTTCATTTCACCATATTTTAAATACAAACAGATGGACTCAAAAATTTATGAATATAAATGTTTTAACCAACTGATGATGACGTGCGTGACTTCCTTTCTTCACTTTCTAATTTCTCTGTCTTGGAATAGATAACTGATTACGTAAATCCATACATACTTTTTTTGAAAAAAACTGCACTTGACATATTTATATGTCAGGTATGTATTATAATCAGAGTATTTAAAATTGGATTGGACCGTTTGGTTTGCCGGTTCGGGGTGAACTGGATGGACCGGTTCACCCATTTTTTTAATTTTCTTTTAAAAATTTAATAATTTTTTATTACTTTTACATAGAATTTCATATAAATAAACTTGAAATCTTTATTTTCTTACCGGTCTAGCCCCAATTCAACTCCAGTTTGACTCTTATCTAACCTACTGACCCTTAACCCAATATCCTGACCAGTTCAATATCTGATCCGATTTTCAGTACCCTGATTATAATCAATATTATACCGACGTACGACGTCCTCCAGAAGAATGATGTCATTCGAGAATACAAGAAGGCAGTAACGAACTAAAGAAGAATAGTATTTAATAGAGAAGGAAATGTTGAAATTAAGGGGTTGAGAAGAGAGCGTTTCAATTTGACTGCAGGTGACTGCCAGGCCCCATATTTTGAGATTGATGCTTTTAATTATTTGTTTCCAATGGTAGGCCACTTTATATATAAATATAAAAACTCACAAAAGTTTTATCAGAACAGAGGCTTCAAGTTCACTTATCTATTATATTTATAGAAAATTTGTAGTAACTATACATCCTAACGGTGTTAACATTTTAACCTAGATAAGTGAAACCTTAAATACTAACGGTGTTAACTTTTTAATCTTGAAAGTGAAATATTTTTTTAATAATATTGAATATTAATTGTGAATTGTTTGAAAAATGAAAAGACACTTGAATATCATCTAAGAAATATTAAATGTCAATATGAAGTATGTGCTTTTACTATTTAACTGTACACCACACCTTTCATATGCCTGTCCAAAAAAAGTAAGTTGAATATTAATTATAAATTAACAAAAAATGAAAAGCCACTTAAAAGCTTATAATATTATATTACCAAAAAAAAAAGCTTGCAGTATTGGTGAAAAAGCCACCTCACAAAACTAACAAAAGTGTGCATAAGATGTGAGCTTTTTATTAGAGGAAAAGAAAAAGATAAGTCATTCAAGTTTTCAGGTATCTTTTGATGGTTGGATCAAGGGATTAAAAATAAAATATTATTTTTGATAATATTGAAAATAAAGTATTAAAATTTTGGGAGTGACCTGAAATTAATTTTAATATTCTAACAAATTAAAAGTATAAACTTTTTAACAAAACTGTGGAAAGATATTTTGGAAGAAAAAAAACTACTTGAAGTTTTAACCTAGATAAGTGAAGTCATACATACTAAGGGTGTTAACTTTTAAATCTTGAAAGTGAAATATTTTTTTTGATAATATTGAATATTAATTGTGAATTGTTTGGAATATGAAAAGACACTTGAATATTATCTAAGAAATATTAAATGTCCATATGAAGCAAATGCTTTTACTATTCAACTGTAGACCTTTCATATATCTGTCAAAAAAGTCAATTGAATGTTAATTATAAATCGTCGGAAAATGAAAAGCCACTTAAAAGCTTGTAATATTAGTGAAAAAGCCACCTCACAAAGGTAACAAAAGTGTGCGTAAGACGTGAGCTTTTTTAGGAGAAAAAAATGAGATGGGTCATTCACTACTTGAATATTAATTATGAATCGTTTGGAAAATGAAGAGACACTTGAATATTATCTATGAAATAGTAAATGTCAATGTGGAGAAAATACATTTACTACTCAACTGTACACCTTTTATATGCCTGCCAAAAAAATTCAGTTGAATGTTAATTATAAATTGGTCGAAAAGTTAAAAAGCAACTTAATTTTTAATTGTGTTGGCAACATTTGGTTTTCCTCTTCAAGTTAAATATATATATTTATGTTGTATATTATTCCTCTTTATTTATGTGTTAGAGTTCTACTAGAACTTATTGTTGGAATTTTAACATTAATATTTCAAAAAGAAAAAGTCACATGTCACATAAGATCAAGGAAATTTTAGTATAAACTACTCCCTCCCTCCGGTCCTTTTTATAAGTTTTTTCTCGATTGCATAAAAGAAACCGGAGGTTAAAATTAGTTAAAAACAACAAATGTGTTAAACATGTCATGTCTTTTTCCAATATGCCCCTATTTATGAAAAGAGCATATGAGAGAGAATGAATAATAAATGATTGAATGAAAAGACAATCAATGGTTCATTAAAATAAAGTTATGTATTTAATAGGGGTAAAAAAGAAAAAAAAATGGTTTAAATTTTGAGGCACAAGAAATAAGTTGCTTGTATTAAGGACCAGCCCCAAGAGAGAAAAAGTTACTTATAAATAGGATAAAAAGGAGTAAAATGTAAAATTGAGCTAATAAAAAGGTGAAAAAGAGAAGTATTTAGAACTAATAACTGGAGCATTTATGCATTTTGATTACTTGGTTTTATTCTCTTCATTAACCACATTTAATTGCCATAAATCACCATAATTGTAAACATTTAGAAATTGTCATATTTAATAATCATCAAGCCACCTTTAATCAACATTATGGCTCATCAACGGTCATGTTACGTTCCCTACTTATAAAAGGCAATACGTGGTTTGTAGTTAGTGTACACCGAGCTTTATCTTGGGACCTCCCTCTCCTCTCCTCTTAAGTTATACTACTATTAGGGCCCGTTTGCAACACAGAAAATGAGGCAATATGGAAAAGGAAAATCAGCATTTTCCATCATGGTGGGCACATTTGGTTGCCAAATTTCCTAGCAACCTATTTTCTAGCGGTAACTTATTTTCCTTTATACATGGAAAAATGGGATATAGAAAAGGAAGACAATTTCACCCTTAGAGCAGATCTCAACAGCTTGAGAGAATTTGGACTCAATCGATGACAAGACTACCAACAAAGAACGAAGAGTCTGGGAGGCATGTAAGTATGGGGTAATCGGATTTAGGTCACAATTACATATGATAAAGGAGTATGGCCTGCCATTGCCAGCGGAGGAGGACGGAGTAGGTGTTGGTTGGGTGTCAGTGAAGATGGTGATGAAAAGTTGGCATTGAAGATCCAAGCAAAGAGGCTAAAAAGGTTTGGAAGAATTGGGAAAGAAGTGAGAGAAACTCAAGAAGTTTCTACCAATAAATTATCATGTCAACAACTTTTAATTTTCCTCTTCAATTTAACTATATATTTATATTGGGTGTCTCTTCCTTTTTATTCAGGTGTTTAAAGTTCTACTAGAACTTATTGTTGGAATTTTAATGTCAATATTTCAAAAACAATTTTGCATAGGGCTATTAATGGAAGGGGAGATATTGATATGCTTTTAATATATTAGAGGTAAAATTGCACCACAGAATATTTTAAGGTGTTACATGCCTCTAAAAATATTTCACAAGAATGCATGCATCTTAACCCAATGTTAAATTATTTGGGATTTGAAATGTCAGCAGTTAGAATACTATTTTGAAAACAATTTCGTTATGGCGTTACAAAGAATGTCAAATTTAATTTTTTGGAGCACATATAGTTATTTTTAATTATTAATTAACTAAACAAATGAGAACATAATCACATTTTGAGCTACAAATAATTATTAATTGTCAATTAATAGCAAAACTAAAACAATGTCATAGTTAATTCAATTGTCATCCCCTTTAGCAATTGTTATATTTTCATTTGGTGTTGTTGAAAATATTCACTATAAATAAATTGACTTTTGATCACTATTATATTGTTAAAACTATCTCTAAAGCTTTTAGCGACGACATTGATTGTTGCTATTGTAAGTCACTTTTGGTAGTGGTGTTGAAAACTATCGTCGGAGAAAAGTTTCGATTAGCCGTCACTTGTGTATAAATAAATGGAATTTTTTGGAGGAGGAGAAATGAAATTTCCTTAAAATAAAATGGTGAAATACACACACACAACTACATACTTCAAATATGATATATCAACCACCCATATATGATTATTCAGAAAACACAAAAAAAAGCATAAGCTTCTTCCCATTAATAAAAAGTAACTATTTGGTCTATGCTTGATAACTTACATCACTTAAAAAAAAATTTTTAACTAACATAACAAATTATTTATAAGTGCAACCAATCAAAAATTTTGAAATAATTGAGATAGTTCTTCATAATCTATTTTAAAATTTACATCATATAATACATAACCCATGTATCGCACGGGAGAAGCCTCTAGTTCTTTTTAAAATCCAATTAAGGGGTAACTTCAAAGAATTTATCTAATTTTTGATGTCCTTAATTTAAGACCTTTATGATGAAATTAGAGTCAAAGCAGGACAAAAATAGGCATAAAGATAGAGACTAAAGGGCTATTTGATTTTCTCGTCTAGCTTGGTCTGGACTCTGGTGGTCCGCCTAGTCGGAGGCTTTCAGCTCCAGGGGTCGGTGCTAATTTTCCTGATGTTTCTTATGTTGTTGATTTTTCTTTCGTTAGAGTGTGAATCATACCCGGTTTAAAACTGTTTTTTGTTTTGTTTTTAAAAGTAGTAAAACAATAAAACTTGTTTGATGAATAGTTTTCAAAAAATTGTTTTTAAAAACTAAAAACTAAAAACAATTATTTTTTATTTTTTGAGGCAACCACTTATCTATTATTGACACTATGATACCAGTGACCACCACCATCATGTCATTTGCGACGACCGTACTGCCATATCATTTTAAAAACAGGTTTTTTAAAGCAATTATCCAAACATATTTTTTTTTATATTTTTATTTTTAAAATTTGTTTGTAAAAATTATTTTATAAAACTATTTCTATAAATAAAAAACAAAAAATAAAATCAAACAAGTACACAAACAAAAGCGAAAGCTTTTGTATTTGCGTCCATTCGGAAGACAAGAGCGTAATGTCAAGAGATTTGAAACCATGGGCCAATGCGCATTGTCAATTGTCATTCAAAGAACAAGAAATTTGAAAAGAAAGGCACATTTGCGTGCACCATGTGATGGGGATATGCTTCAAAAAACTCGTAAAAATAAAATAAGGTTAAGACACACCCAAAACCGACTATTATTTTCACCTCTATCTTATCTCTCGCCCTCTGGTTCCAAGTTCCAACCCGTTACTACGTAGGTGAGGATATTGTTTCCCTCGACTAACCAATGTGACATTTGAATATTGACCATCAAGTATTATTTTTTATCCATCTATTATCTTAAATATTTTTCAGTAACACTCATTATTTTAAGCATGCTTGTTGATGCAGAGAAAAATACTTTAATGGCAAAAATTTGTCAAAAATTACTTTAGATATTGGGTACTTCAAGGTGATGCATGTACCTTAGCCCTACAAACCATCAAACACAAAATGTAAAATTTATACTCCTCCATTCCTTAATATAAGATATATTTGAGAAGTTAATTTTAGTCCTAAATATAAGACATAGTTTTCATATTTGTCAACATTTTTCCTAATTTACTCCTATTGATGCTCTCTTAACAATAATTAAGGAGATGGAATGAGGGAATTAAGATAGGAGGGGGTATTTTAAACTTATAAATTATGAATAATGTAAGTATTTCGTTAAATTTTGATGATGTAAAGTATAAACAATTTTTATAATTTATGATCTATTTGGAATGTTAATTTTGGTCTAAGTATAAGACCTATTTTTTATATTTATCAATCTTTTCTTTATTTACACCTATTGATGCTCCCTTAACATTAATCGAGGAAGAGAGGTAATGAGAAAATTAAGAAAGATGACTAATGTATTATTACATGTCATACAAACTAAACTAACTTCCTTAATCTAATCAAAATGGATAAATAGATATTATATTAAGAGCAGTATGGGAGAATTTAACGGGATCTTACAACGCTCGACCAACTCTAACTCTATGTTAGTGAGAGGAAGTATAACTTTATGGCATCAAATATTAGATTTGCTGAGAAGGATCTTGAAAGAGACTTAAGCTGTTTATAATTAATTATTACTACTTGTGGTCCTAAACATAAGACCCTATTGATTTTGTTGGAAATGTTAAGAAACTTAAATAAGTTACTTTAAAATATTTATACTCATTGTTTTTCTCCAAACTAATTTGTATGACTTATAAACTGAAATATAATCTAATGATATATAACATATGATATGATTAAGTAACTTATTTAGTTTTTTTAATTTCTTAAAAATCAATAAGATCTTATATTTAAGATTGGAAGTAGTAATTAATACTACCTCTGGTCCTAAATATAAGAAAAATTTGATTTTTTTTTTCGAAGAGATTAAGGAAGCTAAATAAGTTAATTAATCATTTTAACTTCCTTAATCATATCATATGTTATCTATCCTTAGATTATATATTAATTTATTAGTTAAACTAATTAGTTTAAAAAAATAAAAATAGAAATAATCTAAAATAATTTTTTTAATTTTTTTAAAAAATCAATTTTATTATTAAAATATGAGGGAGTAAAAAAAATGGTTTAAATTTTGAGACACAAGAAATAAGTTGCTTGTATTAAGAACCAGCCCCAAAAGGAAAAAAAAGTTACTTATAAATATGATCAAAAGGAGTAAGATGTAAAATTGAGCTAATAAAAGGGTGAAAAAGAGAAGTATTTAGAACTAATAATTGGAGCATTTATGCATTTTGATTACTTGGTTTTATTCTCTTCATTAACCACATTTAATTGCAATAAATCACCATAATTGTAAACATTTAGAAATTGTCATATTTAATAATCATCAAGCCACTTTTAATCAACATTATGGCTCATCAACGGTCATGTTACGTTCCCTACTTATAAAAGGCAATGCGTGGTTTGTAGTTAGTGTACACCAAGCTCTCCTCTATCTTGGGACCTCCCTCTCCTCTCCTCTTATATTATACTACTATTAGGGCCCGTTTGCAACACAGAAAATGAGGCAATATGGAAAAAGAAAATCAGCATTTTCAATCATAGTGGGCACATTTGGTTGCCAAATTTCGTAGCAACTTATTTCCTAGCAATAACTTATTTTCCTTTATACATGGAAAAATGGGATATAGAAAAGGAAGACAATTCCACCCTTTAAGCAGATCTCAACAACTTGAGAGAATTTGAACTCAATCAATGATGACAAGACTACCAACAAAGAACGAAGAGGCTGGGAGGCATGTAAGTATGGGGTAATCGGATTTAGGTCACAATTACATATGATAAGGGAGTATGACCCGCCATTGCCAGCGGAGGAGGACGAAGTAGGTGTTGGTTGGGTGTCAGTGAAGATGGTGATGAAAAGTTGGCATTGAAGATCCAAACAAAGAGGCTAAAAAGGTTTGGAAGAATTGGGAAAGAAGTAAGAGAAACTCAAGGAGTTTCTATCAATAAATTATCATTTCAACAACTTTTAATTTTCCTCTTCAAGTTAACTACATATTCATATTGGGTGTCTCTTCCTTTTTTATTCAGGTGTTTAAAGTTCTACTAGAATTTATTGTTGGAATTTTAATATCAATATTTCAAAAACAATTTTGCATAGGGCTATTAATGGGAGGAGAGATATTGATATGCTTTTAATATATTAGGAGTAAAATTGCACCACAGAATATTTTAAAGTGTTACATGCCTCTAAAAATATTTTCATGAGAATGCATGCATCTTAACCCAATGTTAAATTATTTGGGATTTAAAATGTCAGCGATTAGAATATTATTTTGAAAACAATTTCGTTATGGCGTTACAAAAAAATGTCAGATTTAATTTTTTGGAGCACACATAGTCATTTTTAATTATTAATTAACTAAACAAATGAGAACATAATCACATTTTGAGCTACAAATAATTATTAATTGTCAATTAATAGGAAAACTAAAACAATGTCATAGTTAATTCAATTGTCATTCCCTTCGGCAATTGTTATATTTTCATTTGATGTTGTTGAAAATATTCACTATAAATAAATTGACTTTCGATCTCTATCATATTGTTAAAACTATCTCTAAAACTTTCAACGACGACATTGATTGTTGCTATTATAAGTCACTTTTGGTAGTGGTGTTGAAAACTATCGTCAGAGAAAAGTTCCGATTAGCCGTCATTTGTGTATAAATAAATGGAATTTTTTGGAGAGGGAGAAATGAAATTTCCTTAAAATAAAATGGTGAAACACACACACACAACTACATACTTCGAATATGATACATCAACCACCCATATATGATTATTCAGAAAACACAAAAAAAACATAAGCTTCTTCCCATTAATAAAAAATAACTACTTGGTCTGTGCTTGATAACTTACACCACTTAAAAAAAATTAAACTAACAGAACAAACTATTTATAAGTGCAACGTAACCAATAAAAAATTTTGAAACAATAGAGATAGTTCTTCATAATCTATTTTAAAATTTACATCATATAATACACAATTCGTGTATCGCACGGGGAGAAGCCTCTAGTTCTTTTTAAAATCCAATTAAGGGGTAACTTAAAAGAATTTATCTAATTTTTGATGTCCTTAATTTAAGACCTTTATGATGAAATTAGAGTCAAAGCAGGACAAAAATAGGCATAAAGATAGAGACTAAAGGGCTATTTGATTTTCTCGTCTGGCTTGGTCTGGTGGTCGTGGTTCGCCTAGTCGGAGGCTTTCAGCTCCATGCCATAGGTCAGGGGTCGGTGCTAATTTTCCTGAAGTTTCTTATGTTGTTGATTTTTCTTCCGTTAGAGTGTGAATCATACCCGGTCTAAAACTTTTTTTTGTTTTTGTTTTTAAAAGTAGTAAAACAATAAAACTTGTTTGGTGAACCGTTTTCAAAAAATTGTTTTTAAAAACTAAAAACTAACAACAATTTTTAGTTGTTTTTTTATTTTTCTTTTTATATTTTTTATTTTTTGAGGTAACCATTTATCTACTATTGACACTACGGTATCAGTGACGGCCACCACCACGTCATTTTCAATGATTGTATTGCCATATTATTTTAAAAACAGATTTTTTAAAGTAATTATCCAAACATAATTTTTTTATATTTTTATTTTTAAAATTTATTTCTAAAAATAAAAAACAGAAAATAAAATCAAACAAATCCATATAAACGAAAGCGAAAGCCTGTATTTGCGTCCATTCGGAAGACAAGAGCGTAATGTGAAGAGACGCAGTTGTGCGAGTGTGGGTAATGTAAGTCATTCTCTCAGTCTCATGGGCCGATGCGGATTGTCAATTGTCATTCAAAGAAAATGAAACTTGAAAAGAAAAGGCGCATTCGCGTGCACCATGTGATGGGGATATGCTTCAAAAAACTTGTAAAAATAAAATACGGTCAAGACACCCCCAACACCGACTATTATTTTGACCTACCAATATGACATTTGAATATTGACCACCAAGTATTATTTTTTATCCATCTATTATCTTAAATATTTTTCAGTAACACTCATTATTCTAACCATGCTCGTTGATGCAGAGAAAAATATTTTAATGGCAAAAATTTGTCAAAATTTACTTTAGATATTGGGTACTTCAAGGTGATGCATGTACCTTAGCCCTACAAACAATCAAACGCAAAATGTAAAATTTATACTCCTCCATTTTTTAATATAAGATATATTTGAGCAGTTAATTTTAGTCCTAAATATAAGACATAGTTTTCATATTTGTCAACATTTTTCCTAATTTACTCCTATTAATGCTCTCTTAACAATAATTAAGGAGATGGAATGAGAGAATTAAGATAGGAGGGAGTATTTTAAACTTATAAATTATGAATAATGTAAGTATTTCGTCAAATTTTGATGATGTAAAGTATAAACAATTTTTATAATTTATGATCTATTTGGAATGTTAATTTTGGTCTAAGTATAAGACCTATTTTTTATATTTATCATTCTTTTCCTAATTTACATCTATTGATGCTCCCTCAACATTAATCGAGGAAGAGAGGTAATGAGAAAATTAAGAAAAATGACTAATGTATTATTACATGTCATACAAACTAACTTAATTAATTTCCTTAATCTAATCAAAATGGATAAATAGATATTATATTAAGAGCAGTATGAGAGAATTTAACGGGGTCTTACACCGCTCGACCAACTCTATATTAGTGAGAGGAAGTATAACTTTATGGCATCAAATATTAGATTTGCTGAGAAGGATCTTGAAAGAGACTTAAGCTGTTTATAATTAATTATTACTATTTCTGGTATTAAACATAAGACCCTATTGACTTTTTTGGAAATGTTAAGAAACCTAAATAAGTTATTTTAAAATATATATACTCATTATTTTTCTCCAAACTAATTTGTATGACTTATAAACTGAAATATAATCTAATGATATATAACATATGATATGATTAAGTAACTTATTTAGTTTTTTTAATTTCTTAAAAATCAATAAGATCTTATATTTAAGATTGGAAGTAGTAATTAATACTACCTCTGGTTCTAAATATAAGACAAAATTGATTTTTTTCGAAGAGATTAAGGAAGCTAAATAAGTTAATTGATCATTTTAACTTCTTTAATCATATCATATGCTATGTATCCTTAGATTATATATTAATTTATTAGTTAAACTAATTAGTTTAAAAAAAATAAAAATAGAAATAATCTAAAATAATTTTTTTAATTTTTTTTAAAAATTAATTTTATCTTATAATTAAAATATGAGGGAGTAAATTATAGCAAGATGTGTGCCTATAATTATAAAGCTAGTTTACATGTATATTTTGTAGGGATTCGATTCAACTAGTGACGCCATTGTCATCTCTCACGAGCCCAAGAATCTGTCGCCAATGTTGAATCACGCGCTCCGCGCGTGCATAACGCGCGTTCGGACCTGCATTTCCCTCGTATCCTCCTCCTCCTCCTATCTTTTACGTCTCCCACTTGCCGGGTTCGAAAATCTCTCGATTATATATCATCACAGTACGATTTACCACCACCTACCCCTAATCATCCGTCTCCATTAATCTGTTCTTCAAATCCTCTGCGATCCCTCTGACGATCCGGTACTGCTCGCTGAGCCTAGTGACTGTCCGGGTGCACTTTCCAGTGACCGGAAAAAATGGTGGAGACGGCGGCGCTACATAATGACGAGGAGCTATCTTTGCTAGGAACGAGCAGCAATGGTGATCAGTCCTGGCGGCTGAACTTTGACGGTTTCCGGTTATCTTCGGAGCACATGGAGAAGAAGCCTCCACGTAGCCTCCACGACTGCCTTGGTGTTTTGGGTATGCAGAATATGTCCTCCCTGCTACATCTGTCTCATTCTACTTTGGACAAATTATAGTCACCATTAAAATCTTTTTCATAATTTTAGGGGCGTTTTTTTTTTGAGTTAATGGGGAATCTGCAGGTTTCCAGTCACCTTTTAACCAACGGCTGTAGTTGATTAGCAGTTGTGAAATTGGGATTCTTTTTGTTTTCGTTTTCTTTCAATGCGGAATTGAGAGATCATTTCGCCTCTAAGCTTTTCTACCCGAGTTGCGTATTCTCCGTACTCCCTGTCGACATTTTTCTCTGTTATTCTAGATAGCATCCACCAGGGCTAAAGGAAGCTTGTCTTCATTCGCTGAGTAATATGTATTTGGTATGAGGGTAGGCATATGTTTTGGATCTCTGTATATTTTGAGCTGCGTTGTTCTAATTTGTTTATGTGAACTGGTTAGTGTGGATGAAGTGTGATATTTCATACACCGGTCTTCTCTTGCTCTTTCTTTGTGTTTTGAATGGGAGTAGACCAGAAGTTGAAATAACTGGGTGCTAGACTTAGGCACTTTACACGCTCTAGAGGAGAATTGCTTTGGGTTGTAGACCGGTGCCTTTTGGTCTGATTGGCATTTTGTATTTTGGTTTCCATGTCTAAACTTTGTCTTGGCGCATAGAGTTTTTGGCTGAGCGACTGTGTACTTTAGCTTCATAACTTTACTTGAAGTTGTGCGCACTGAAAGGTCTGAATCAAATGTTTGCTTATCTTCCTGCCTGTTTTAATTTCACCTTTATGTGTTTTCAGATGTCTGGATTGTTTTGCTTTTTTGTTTTGGGCCTTATTATCAACCTCTATCACCCAATTACAGTAAAACTTGAGACTGGTAGTATAATGCATTCATGAATCTGGGCTTCTTAGAAGTTGGATGGACTAGGTATATATGACCTTCCCCATCATCAGTTGATGTGCGTGTGTTGAGTTTTCCAGAAGACTACTCCCCCTTCAGGAGAGGGGGAATGATGTGCAATTTACGCTGATTGCGTGCATTCTGTGTTGTTATGGGAATATTCTTCTAGTGGTGGTAGTATTTCCTTGCAACAAATGATTTTCTTTTGTTTTTCTTTTTTTGTTTTTGGGGATTGAATGAATCAATATCTTAAATTTTGCTTCTTATTCTTCAGGTTCATGTCCAGGTTCAGAAAATAATGTAGCTGAGTACTATCAGCAGCAGGTTGAAGTGCTTGAGGGGTTTAATGAAATGGATGCCTTAGCAGAGCGTGGGTTTGTTCCTGGAATGTCAAAGGTTTCTTTTTCATTACATCCTGAGTCATCTTTTGGTTCTAGAATCTAGATTGATAAATAATAATCAAATCACTCTGCTGAACATCCATTGTTCCCCACAGGAGGACCGAGAACACTTGGCAAGAAGCGAGACATTTGCCATAAGATTATCCAATATTGCAAACATGGTTCTTTTTGCTGCTAAAGTTTTAGCATGCGTCAAGAGTGGGTCCCTAGCCATAATCGCATCCACTTTGGACTCACTTCTTGACCTACTTTCTGGATTCATTCTCTGGTTCACTGCATTTTCCATGCAAACACCTAACCCATATCAGTACCCTATAGGAAAGAAGCGGATGCAACCATTGGTTAGTCCCCTAAGCATTTCCTCTTATTTTATTTATTTATTTATTTATTTTATGCTTTTATTTGAAAATTCATGTTACTGATGCCAATCAATTGCATGCAACCTACAGAATTCTGAATGACATATTTACATTTTGAAGGGCTTTGTTACTTTCTCAATTCACATATTTCAAGACTATTTGTTTAGAAACCTTTTCATTTCCTTCTTAGTTTTGGATTAGACAATACAAGAATAGCCTTGGATTATTGAGGCATACTAGGATATGATTTCTGCATTTTTATTCCATGGCTGTTATTGATTTGTTTCCCACAGTTTGATATTTTTGAAATTCAGTGGCAAAGTGGAGTTTTTTCACATTTTGTCCACTTAGTTTCTCTTGCTGACACTTTGAGAGAAATGCTGCCCCGAAAAACAGAACCTTGATTACTTTGGTATTAGTCAAAGGGAAATACAACTCCAAAAAAGAAAACACAAAGTATAGTTTACTCTTTATCCAATGGCTGTTTATAATCTCCCCATTAGCTTGGAACTTTAGTGCAGCATATATTATTATTTCTTCCAAGGTTCTTCTACTGCGTGTGAGAATAAATTTGATATTCATAGATTTGAAGTTGAAAGAACTGCATCAACTTCAGGTTCTTTGGATTCTTGAATTGTTTTCGTATTTGAATTCTTTAAGTTTATGTATAGTGTATGCATATGTTGCATGCCTCAATTATCTAGTGAATTTTGATACTTTGAATGTTGATGGTAGTATGATACGTTACAGCTGCAACTTGGGGCTAACATTGTGATTTCAAAATTTGGGCTCTAGGGAATTCTTGTTTTTGCTTCTGTCATGGCAACACTGGGACTGCAAATAATTTTGGAGTCACTGCGTACTCTGATATCAGACGTGAGTTCATCTTTACTCAAATGTTTAGTCAAATTCTCTCTCCCATAAGTAAGCATTATATTTTTTTATTAATATTAGTACACATAAAATATATATATACATTTCAAGTGCCTACAACTCAATGTCTGGATGGCTCTAATCAATGACTCTTACAGGAAAGTGAATTCAATTTGACTATAGAGCAAGAGCGATGGGTTGTGGGAATAATGCTTTCAGGGACACTGGTGAAATTCCTACTGATGATTTATTGCCGCGCCTTCAGTAATGAAATTGTCAAAGCTTATGCCCAGGATCACTTTTTTGACGTGATTACTAACGTGATTGGCCTTATTGCTGCACTTTTGGCTAATTATTTTGATGATTGGATGGATCCTGTTGGTGCTATTATTGTAAGTAAAATCTTTCCTACATGACTTTGAAGTACTCCTAAAAGATTAGCTGTTGATATTTGTTTGTTGCATCATTAGCTAAAATTGCTGGTTATTATGAGTTTTAAATCTATATGTCTTGCTATGGCGGGTTGCTAATTCAGTACTTGCAACCAGGGTAATGAACCTATAGCTTTGAGGACGTGGAAACAAATTCTCATCCTGGCAACTCTGCCTTTGCTATTATCCTACACTCATGTTTTTAACATTTTTATTAACTGAAATTTATTTAGTCCCCATTTGACCTTTCTGTATGCTGAAGTGGCTGTCTTTTTTATTTGGGGCTATGGGCCAATGAATGCGGTAATGATTTGATGCATATTTTACTGCAATATGTCAGACACCTTGAACTATAATGAACCATGACTAGTTATTTTGCATGATGTGATCGAAAGAAGTTTTGAACATTTAACTTGCATCTGCTTATTTGTTAAATCTAATTATTCCATTGCAGCTTGCTTTGTACACCATTCGCACATGGTCATTGACAGTGTTAGAAAATGTGAACTCTTTGGTTGGAAGATCAGCTGCACCGGAGTTTTTGCAGAAGCTCACATACCTCTGCTGGAACCATCACAAGGCCATAAAGCACATCGATACGGTCAGGGCTTACACCTTTGGGTCTCATTACTTTGTAGAGGTTGATATTGTCCTGCCAGCCGACATGCCCTTGCAAGAAGCTCATGATATTGGGGAATTATTGCAAGAAAAGCTGGAGCTTTTGCCTGAGATTGAGCGTGCCTTTGTTCATCTGGATTATGAGTTCTCGCATAAACCTGAACATGCTCAATCTTGCTCATAGCTGCAGCAAGTTGTTTTCAGTTTGTCCTCTTTCCTGACATGAATTGCAAATTCGAGTCTTTCTTAGCATAAAAGAGAATTGAAACTAAGAAATATGGTTTGAATTTGTAGGAGGTGGAAGTTTGTCTGACAAGAAACCAAACTTTCAGCGCCATCTTTTGGATCATGGCAATGGTGTACCTGTAAGAGGCACCCATATATAACGCAGGGTGTATTAGGATATGCAAATAGTACTTGTGGTTTTTGCTTAGTAAGGCTTGGACCCACCAATAGTCCAATCGGATCTCTGATTTGTAGAAACAGAAATACCGAGCTATTTTGTGGATCTCAGGCTTGGGGGCAAGTATTTTAAATTGTAATGTATTTGCTGATGGAACACCTTATCAACCTGCTATTATGAGAGGGTCATGACACTGAACAGCTTTTGTTACTCACTTGTGTTTGCCCAGAACAAAGCCAATGGCTGCGGCATTTGGAAATGGTTTAAATTCTTATGTTGGATGAAATCTCAAATGCAACTTGTGTGAATGCAATAGACTTGATGGTGAAAGTGAAAAGTGAAGTATTAATATTATAGTGCAAGTTAACACAGCAATTTCAGAAAATTTCTTTCTGATCCAACAATGCATAAGTTTTATGTAACAAAAAAAAAATGCATCAGTTTTACAATAACTTGAAATGGTACTGCTCATCCTTTTATTAATCCATTCTAGCTGGTCAGAAAAAAACTAGCCCGTTCTAATCTCCACAGCCAACTATCAAATGAAACTACGTTCTGTCCTTCTTTTGGACCCAAAAAGAACGTTTTAGCTTGCTGAACAGTTTTGAAAAATCACCCTCGAAACAGATGGGTCATATTAGAGTCAGGTTAAAGTGGGGGCACAGGAGCCCTCCAGGGAGAGGACGGGACGTGGATCTGCGGCTATATTTGCGAGCTCACTTCAGTACCCCAATGATAGTTGAGATTATAGCTATCATTCAAAGATTACAGATATGTTGGAGAAGGAATTATAAGAATGTTATAATTTACACTGACTGTATTGAGGCTGTTAATTTCTAATTAGGGGCTGTGAGGCAAATTACCCCATTAGGGATGTCACTGATGATGCCAGGCTTTGGTTGCCTGGGAGCCGGGAAGTTGAGTTATCATATTTCTAAGGAACACAACACTTTAGCTGACCTTCTTACTTTCTAGGGGGCTGATGCTGATGAAGGATGCTGGGAAGGGCAGTTATTTTCGTTTTTGTTTTTGTCTTTGTAATACTGTTTTGATTGAGTAATGGATTTCAAAAAATATATCACCCTTCTGTTTTTACTTGTGCAGCTTGCTAATAAAGGGAATTATCTTATCAAGAGGATTTCCAGTACTTTGAAAACTAACAAATAAAAGGTGTTCATTTTCATGTGAGATAAAGACGATAAAACAAAAGTCCAAGGGTAATCGTGTGTGACATGTCGAGTTGAAATTTGAGGGGATAAGCAAAGAAAAAGGTTAAGAACTGAGGAATTGGGGGTTGGGTTGGGAGGCCCGCACGAGCGAGTTCTGCAAAGTAAGCAGCGTCAGCGCTCGGCCAGCCTATAACCCCTCCATAAATTCTTGCGCCTTTTGGTTCAGCGCTGCGACCGGCTCTCACCGCTCGCTTTGTTTTCCTTACTCATTAGTTTAAGGCACCTTATAACGTTGCACGCTCCCTCTTATTTATAGGACCTTCTCTCCCCCTCAACTTCTCAATTTCCTCGATGTGGGACTCTCTTTTCTCTTCAACCTTACCTTCCCTCTTCCTTCTACCTAAAACCAGCCGATCCATCCATCTCTCTCTCTCTCTCTGTCTAATGAATTACTATTATTTTCTTGACAAGTTCTGTGTTATGACTTGCATCTACTTGTTCTGATAAACCTACCAATGCTGGTGATTAGTTATGGAGGCCACCCGGGAGAAGAGATTTTGGATCTTGTCGAAGGAACAGACGATGCGATATGCTCTATTAGCTGGGCTTCATCTCTTGTTCGGGACAAGTCATTTACGTCCAAGCCCATGTAGAAAGCCTTTTCTCCACAAGAATAATGATCGGCCTTAATCACTGCTGTTCTCATACTTCATTTAAAGCCTTAAAGGCATGTATCAAAAAATAAATAAAGCCTTAAAGGTATTACAAGTTTGCATTTCTTGAAACAATTGCCACCAAACTCAAGGAGTTTAGATTTAGCAGAAAGGATTAGTCTTTTATAATATAACGAACTAAGTTTTGAATTCCTACTAGGAGATGTGCCAGCATAAGTACTTGACAATGTTTTGAATAGAATTACCTTCAATAGGATAATATATGTGCATTCAGGGATACTTATACCTAGCAAAAAATCAAAAAGAAAAGAAAGAAACAATTGCCGCCACCACCCACTAACGATACAAGATCTAGCGGAATAGGCTAATTTATTATAATATGATAAATTAATGTTTGAATTTTTTCTGAGAAATATGCTCGACAATTAATGTTTCAAACAAGACTGCCTCTAGTAGGACGATTTCTATGCCAAACAAAACAATTGTCACTTAACACCCCCTTCCACAACAAGATTGCATAAAAAGTACAAGAATTAGAAAAGGTTCTATATATATATATATTGCCCCTAAACAATTGTACATAATGGTTGAAAATTGTTGGCAAAAATAAAAATAATAATGGTTCAAAATTAGAACAAATTTTGTTGATTCATTTTGATGGTGCAAAGGGGGGGGGGAGAGAGAGAGAGGTGTTGAGTGAATTTATTTTTGAGGTGATGCATTTGAAAGTATAAATCAAACTCAAGTAATTTATTTGGACTCTGGATATATAACATATTTCTTCTTTGGAAAAATTATACTCAAATCCTAAAGAAGAAGGGAAATAAAAAAAATGATCTTATTGATAATTCTACGAGCGAGTCATTGACAACTTCATGAGACTTTTTTTTCATTTTATAATTTTAAGGGGTTATTTTTTCATTTCCCTTCTTCTTTTGTTCGTACATTATTTTCAATCAACTATATATCACTTTGTAACCATTTACTACCTCAAAGTCTTAATATTAATTTAGAGTGTTGATCAAATATAAGATATATTTTTTATAGGAAAAATCTCAAAAAAATACCACTTGAACTTCAAAATCCTAAATTGATTTTGTTAACAATAAGAGTAATGCAATTGATATCTCAGGTTTTTATCAAATCATTGATTTGGATTTTAAAGTTTAACTAGTATTTTATTGGCATTTTCCCTTTTTTATATTTGGTAATATTTTTATAATTTATCTCTATTGATACTCCCTCAACAAAAATTAAGAAGAGAATTGAGGAAAATGACAAGAATGTTTTAAAAAATACATATCATATTAACTAACTTAATTAATATAATTTTTGTAATCTAATTAAATTAGATAAATATATCTTATATTAAAAATATCATCCGATAGTAATATACAGAAATCAACAGATGACTCACTTCGCTTGATTCAAAGCACTAAGTAATCAATGGTTTAAAAAAAAAAGCACCAAGTAATCAGATCGTACATTTCACTTTTTTTTTTGTTCCCTCATATAATTCACATTGTGAAATGATGTGAACCACTACTTTGGTTGGTTCGATGATTCAATTCGGTTTTCGACGCATTCTTTTTACGATATGTCACTACTTTCTTTATTTCTGATGAGATATCTTATACACTGAAGTTAAAATGATTAAACACAGTTTTGTTGATAAAGAACTAACGTTGTACAGTAACAAAACTAACAATTAATAAAGTCACATTTAAATTTATACGTACAAAAGTAGCTCATAAGTTGGGTTTGACTTGATCAAAGTACAACTTTGAGATCGGGTCCTTAAACAAGAAACAGTAAAGGAGTAGACACACGCACACATATAAATCATTAAGGTTTTATTAGAAATGCTAGTAAATTATCATCAATCCAGCCCTCGTGAGGACCTTCATATTATTATAAATAAAGACCACATGTGTAAACTCACCAAGATTAGTATTTGCGTCAATAAAAGATGATGTCTACGAATCCAAATAGTTGGCAATCCTCTAATTTCCTAAATATAGTCTGGTCATCCATTATTATATACGATGAAAATATCAGTATAAAAAGGGTACTTGCAAAATTTATATCCGTTTAATTAAATCTCAGTGGCATGGATTATGATTAGAAAACGTGTTGGTGCTCTATCTCAACTTTTTAATTAGAGTTAAGGGACAAAAATACCCATAACTTTTTTTCTAAAAAGTGTCAAATTCCATAAACTTTATTTGGATACAAAAATGCCCATAAACTTTTTGAAATAGGGGCTAAAATGCATCCAAATGAAGGGAAAAAATGTCTCATTTTCAAAAAAATTATGGGCATTTTTGCACCTAAATAAAGGTTAATTATGATATTTGACGCTCTTTAGAAAAAGTTTATAGACATTTTTGCTGCTTAACCCTTTTAATTATACTCATAGACTCTTTTATCATGAGAAGCACATGTTTCTTGAAGAAGAGGTTAGCATAGGGACATGGTTGTATTTATAGGAGAGGCCCCCTTTATTTTCCCTCATCTTACTCTCCGTTTCTTAGATGCTTGATGCTACTAGAAAATATCATAAGGGCTGGGGATGCTACTTTTCTTAGTATTAAATTTGGAAAGAATGATAAATTTAGAGGAGTTAGAGGAGGAAAAAGAAAAATAAAGACCCCTTACCCTCATTTATATATTTATAAGATGAGCTTGATGAGCCACTTAGAACTCTCAACCACAAAACTAATTAATTGTATGTGTCTGTTTGATTTAGCGGAGGTAATAAGTAAAAGTAAAATATATGTATATTTATTGTCCCTTATATGATGATTTTATAGACGATATTTGAACTTAATGTAATGAATTTAGGTATAATTGATAAATATTTTCTTACTTTTCTTTTGATAGCCACATATGGGACCATTTATAATAATATATATATATATATATATATATAAAGAGTTTATGTTGTTAGTATTATTAATAGTTTATATTAGTGTTTCTTTATTTGTTTTTATCAAGTACGTTGGATTAGTGGAGAAAAGCAACTTGAAATTGCTGAACTAAAAGGTCAAAAGAAGAAGCTACCCTTATACCCCACCATTTTAAAAAAAATAACAAAGAGAAGAAAGGAGATCCACAAGATTGAAAAAAGAGTGAGGCATGAAGACTTTGTAAAAGATGAAGGTGGGACATGGAGAGAGCACATTACAAAAAAATGCATTTTAGTAACGGTTAAAAAGGTATATTTGTAGCGGTTTTAACTACTACAAATAACATTAGTAGCGGTTTTAAAAATCACTATAACATCCATTGTTGCAAACATCTTTGTAGCAGTTATTAAGGACCACTACTCAAGTATATAAACCGCTACTATTTTTGTAGCAGTTTGCCCCAACTGCTACAATATTCAATAACGATAAGTCATCTTATGTTCATAGTTGTAGTGGTTTTATAATTGCTACATATGTTGGCGCCTGTGGCGAAAAATGAAAAAAATGAAAAGTTGCGTGTTATTTGTAGTGGTTAACAAATAGCTGCTAACTTTGAAAAACAAAATTTTAAAAAGGCGCCAAAAATTAGTAGCGGATAAAGAACCACTACTAATATCATATGAAATTTTAAATTTGGCGCCATAAATTTAAATAATTTTTTTATAGCGCTCTTATTTCTTTGAATAGCTAAAAATATTTTGTGAAATTTTTTAAAAAATTATACAACTATTTGTCTCCATTTTTATAATATGGGATTGAATAATTTACTATTTCAATAGTGTAGCTGATAGTAGTTGTTATGTAAAAAGAATTATTTAATTAAATTTTTATAGTATAAATTATATATTAGTAATATTATTGAGAATATGTAGGTAATAAGAATTTATTGTATTGTCTGCTACAATGTGGTTATCATTATGTAAGGAAAATAGGAAAAGGTAAGAAAAGGTCCTTCAATATCTGAAAAAAAAAATAGTGAGAATAAATATTATGCGAGGGAAAAAATATTAAAGTGGAAGAATAAAAAAACTTTCTACCATATTTGATCACCTTGTTCAGATTCCCATCTCTTAGAAAAATATTTGTAAATGAGAGAAAACCAAAGAGAGGAAGGGTTGAAAGAAATGGAGGAGTGTTTGAAATGAGGTGTGGTAACGGTATTTATAAGGATCTGCATAGCACTTGTAGCGGTTAATGTGACAGGTGTTGTAGCGGTTTACCGTTGTAGCAGTTATTGTACTTAATTTGTAGCGGTTGTGATATAAAACCGCTACAAATAATATATTGATTTTTTTTTTAAAAAAATATACATCCAAGGGTTACAAAAATAAAAGCATAATTTGTTTAATCATTCATCCTCGCCATCCCTACAGAAATTGTGTGAAGAAATTGTTAGTGTGGTATTATTTTGTAAAAAAGAATAAATTTAAATGATGTGAATTTAAAAAATGTACCGAAGTAGAGGTAAATTGTCATCGCCTTTAGGAAGAAGTTTTCGAAATTGGGGAGTTGAAATGGCTCACTCTTGTATGTGATGTTATCGCCATCACCCATGTCGTAAAGGTCTCGAAGCTTTATATGAACTATCATGTGCCAATCCCTGTGCCTTTCGTCCTCGACATAATAAACCTAGTATGCCTCTGAGGCAATAATATATGGCTCATCATCTTCAGAATGACCAGTATGAATTGGTCATGAGAAATTTACTAATATGATGCCTAAGTCGTTAGTTGTGAGTCCTCGAGAAGAGTGGTATTTGCCCTCAAACACTTGAACTGCGTCACGGTGAAACGACCTTGGTAATTAAGTTCGACGACATCAAGAAGCTTTCCATAGTAAGAGACGCCTCTAAACTACATGTTGGCGTCACTGCTACTTGCATAACTCCTCGTCCTAAAAGTGTCATAAACACCCGAATTTTGAGTTTGCAATCCTTGATCTCGTGAAACCGTGTAAAACTTGAAACCATTAATATTATATGTTGTAAACCTTTTTGTATGGTTAAGAGAACTGATTGTGAGAGCTTTAAAATTTGGTGAGTGTGGGTTGTGGTCATTTAGTATTCTGTGTGCAAACCAGCTTGGGAATTCTCTATTGACCTTTTTGTCAACTTCAGAAGATGTTTGTGTATGGATCCTAGGTTGACGCTTAACATTGCTTCTAAATTCCCAGTAATTAGTCAAGGGAAGACGATCATGAGATGTAAGTAAAAAATGTTACAAAAGATATAGAATAACATATGAGTGTATAATTCTGATTGAAGGAAGGGTTCAACTTGAGTGCAATTAATCAAGACATGTCTGTGTGCTTGCAACTTCTCAGTTACCGTTAGTTTGAAGTTTTCAGTTCTTCCAACTGGTTTACCAACATGAGGGATAAATTCTCCTGATGTTGGTACAGGTTCAGGACAGTCGTCTATATAAGGGGGCAGTTGAAAGCCTTCTCAATGTCATCAAAGTACCTTGAACAGAAATACAGCACCTCATCCCTTATATAACCTTCAGTTATAGAACCTTCTAGACACACTTTATTCCTTATGTAAGATTTCAATTTCCAAAAAAACCTACGAAATAAAGAAGGGAAAAATGATACTAAATGCTAAAAAGAGTGACTAGCAAACATAAGAACTAACAGTGATGTACATATGTAAAATGAGTACCTCTCAATAGGATATATCCAACGATATTGAACTGGGCTAGAGATCTCTGTTTCATGAACAAAGTGGATTGTAAGGTGAACTACCACAGTGAAAAAGGACAGAGGAAAGATTATCTCCAAATGACAAAGCGTAAAAATGATTTTGGACTACAGCTGATCGAGCTCTTCAATTATCAAAACCTTATAACACAACTTCCGAAAGAAAGAACAAAGTTCCACCAACACGATGAACACATCGGAAGGAAGTGCATTCTTTATAGCAAGCGGGAGTAATTGCAGCTGATCGAGCTACTCAACGATCAAAACCTTGAAACACAGCTTCTGAAAGAAAAAACAAAGTTCTACCAAAATGATAAACACATCAATAGGAAGTGCATTCTTTATAGCCAGTGGGAGTAACTATTGCATAAGAACATGTGAGTCATGACTCTTCAGGCCAGCAACCTTTCGAGTATGCATGTCAATACATCGAGAAATGTTGCTTGAATACCCATCAGGAACTATTATGCTTTTCAACGTCACGAGGAAGACTTCCTTGTTCTGTTTTATGAGGGTGAACTTTGCCGGTTGACATTTGTCATGCTCATCTGGCCACACGTCTTCACGAACTCCCATGGCCCGTAAATCTTTCCTCTCTTGAAGATAATCTTTTGACTTGCTGGATTTGTTAAGCAGCATATATAGCACATTATCTCAAACATTTTTTTTTCAATGTGCATGACATTAAGACTATAGCGAAGTAAATTAGATTTCTAATATGGAAGAGTGAAGAAAATTCTTATCTTCTTCCATTACTGAGGCACTGAAGTCGTACTCGTCTTTCGGCCTGCTTGTGCTGTATCATCGCTTTTTCTGAACTCGAATTCAACATCCTCAAACTACTGTAAGATATCTATACCGGATAAAGTCTGAGGTGACCCTCTTTTTTTTGGATTCCCATTGAAGTGATTCTGTTACAATATAAACTTATCCCTTCCATCTACAAACCTTCGATGCCCTATGAAGCACCACTTTCAGCTGTGGGGAAGTTGCATTGCATCAGAGTCAAAATTGTAAACTAGACACACCGACCCAGTATACACATTCCAACCAGATAATGTTCCAAGGCCAGGAAAGTCACTAATCGCCTACATCAAGGTTGCACGCAAGTTGAACAATGTCTTACTGTAAGCGTCGTATGTCTCGATGCCAACATTCCACAGGTCAAGCAACTCCACAATAAGTGGTTGGGGATACACATCGATGTCATTACCCGGTGCCTTTTTCCTTGGAATGATCATAGACAAAATGAAGGAGCTTTGTTTCATACATATCTAGGGGGTAAGTTGTAGGGAATTAAGACTACCGGCCAAATACTGTAACTTGTGCTAAGATTCCTAAATAGATTGAAATCATCAGTCACCAAAGCAAGCCAAACAATTCTGGGGTCAGCCGCAAAAGATGGAAAATCATTGTCAAACATTTTTCAGGTGTCTGCATCCCGGGGATGTCTTAACTTACCATCTTCATTCTTATCAATGTTATGCCACCTCATGTGTTTCGCCGTTTTAGACGACATAAATAATCCTGTAGGCGTGGCTTCAAAGGGAAGTACCTGAGAATCTTTACAGGTTTCTTCTTCTACTTTTTCCCCTTTCGAGTTGTCTTGTACCTCGATGTGTGACATCATTTACAAGTCTCTTTGCTGGCATCGCCTCCCCAATACAACATACAATTGTTGGAGCATGCATCAATTTTTTGATAGTTCAACCCCTACCTGTTAATAATCTTCTTAGTCTCGTAGAACGTTGTGATAATCTCCGTGTCGGGGAACTCATCTTGTAATGATTCTAGCAACATGGGCATTCACTTATCTGTGATTCCACATAAGCACTTGATATGATACAACTTAATCAAGAAAGATAATTTAGAGTATTTTTGACAACCTTGATATAAAGGACAATCTGCTTCATCCATCAAGCTAAAAAAATCCCAAGCTGCTTCATTCCTCATGAACACCGGCTCTGAACCTTACACTTCTTTGTTAAAGTTGTCGTCTTGAAAACCAAATGCATCACGCACAGCTTCATTAATTGGATCATCTTCATCTAGTTGAACTCCTACTTGTGAACTTTGAGGAAGAACATCATCATATCTCATACTGGACTTCTCACCATGAACTCCCCAGAATGTATAGTCTTCCAGGAAAGGCTTCACAATCAAATGTTCCTTAACAACTTATTGTGCATGTCACTTCTTAAACTTACATCTTTGACATGAACAGATGATCTTGCTATTACAGTTGGCGTGAGAGAAGGCGAAATCCAAGAAATTATTTAAGCCATACAAATATTTTGGAGAATTGCGTGACAACCTGATCCATGACTTATCCATAACTAGTGAGAAAGATTAGTGAAGAAGATGAATACATAGAGAATTACGGGTGCTTAGAAGTTTATAAGGAGGGCTTATAAAACCGCTACTGTGTATAATTTTGTAGCGGTTATAGTAACTAAACCACTACAAAATTCCAATCACGTTGGCATATTAATAAAAAAATTATTTTTACTTTGTAGCGGTTATTATACCAAAACCACTACAAACCTACCATTGTTTCTCTTTGTAGCAGTTTTGTCTGTTAAACCGCTACTAATTTTAGGCGGGATTTAAATTAAAATTTCAAATGCTTTTACAATTTGTAGCGGCTATTACAGTAAGACCGCTACAAAATTCCACGACTATTGACCAATTATTAAAAAAAATTTACTTTCACTTTGTAGCGGTTTTTACATTAAACCGCTACAAATGTCAAAGGCTGTTGGTGGGATTGAAATTCAAATTTCATATGTTGTATCTTTGCAGTTGTTATGACTTAAGCCGCTACAAAATTAATTTTTTTGCAGTTGTATCGGTTTTTACATAAAACCGTTACAAATGTCATAACAGAATCTGATATCGGTGCCCCTTTATTAGTGATTGTTATTCCTTCTGAAGTGGTTTTTACTACTTGCAAGATTTGCATTTTTTTTATTTTGAGTGAGATGGTAATCCCACAAACCTCTGAGTTGCCCAGTAAAGCCAGAGATCAATATATGAACAACTTCCTCCTCTTGGCAGTTGTTATATATAGCATTGGCGTTACTAACCATTATCATTTGTTGGCAGATTTATCCTTAGGTTTATATCAAGTAACTTCTTAAGAAAGGGAGACTTGTATTAGATGCTTTCTCTTACAAATGTCAAAGGTCGTTGGCGGGATTGAAATTCAAATTTCATACGTTGTATCTTTGTAGCGGTTATGACTTAAACTGCTATAAAATACATTTTATCTTATTTCTTTTTTATTTTTGTGGTTAGTTTTAAAATTATAAATATAACTGTCATAAACGCAAGAAGAATTTAACAAGGCTCTGAAAATATAAATATCCAAATTTATTTATAAATATTTGAAAAAAAAAATATAACTGTCCTAAACTAACTACCCGGAGGATGATGATCAAGTCCTCCCTCAAGAGCGTAAGGATCACGGGGTTGATCATCAGATCCTCCCTCAGTGGGGCTCCCTCAGGTGCGGTTGTATCTGGGCGCTGAGCAGAGTTAACAGCACTATCATCAGTAAGAGGAGTCAGCTGGACGACGAACTGAGGGACAGGGGGAACAAGTGGGTGCTCCTCATCAGGGAATCAGCGACTCCATACCGCTCCAACATGTAGATCATCATATCGTGCCACTACGTATGCTGAGTGTAGTAGTAATCGGCCTGCTGCTGCATCTGATGGGCCACTACAGCTTGTGTCCTGGCTAAATTTGAACGGAGCTCCTCAACAGCTCATCCTTAGGACGTCTGACCCTGGATGTCTATGCTCGAGAGCTGCCAGCCTCAAAGGCGCCGCTCTTGCCATAAACCATGCTAGGTCTGGCCTTTATCCCCATCCCTTTCATGCATCCGGGGTGCTCAACTGGACCTAGACCAACTTTCAATGGCGCAGTGGGGTCCACAGACCCCTGTGACTGCTGCATCTGCTCCTTCCATTTTATGAAATAATTAATTATTATTATTAACAATAAAGTTGTTTTATAAATAATATAACAATACATTAACTTAAAATGGCCTCCTTTGCCTGCTGAGAGGTCAGAGTCCCGTCACGAAGTCTATAGGTAATAGTGAATAACTCCCCGTAGTTCGTCTGACGGTTCTCGTGCTATGCCTTCCTCTCTTAAAACAATTACAAAATTAAATTAGTATTATGAAAAAAACACTAAATTTATAATATGAAATAACCAAGTAAAAGTCATTGACATTATGAAAAGTTACCAGCTCGCTGTAAGTGGCAGCAAAGGTCTTCGATCCTACTGTGTGTTGGATCGTCTGCTACCTTCGACACCTCGTATTCCTCTGAGAAAGCGCATGTAAAAACAATCATATTAAAAGTATTAAAATAATATAAAACAATTATAATTATTAAAAACATACATTTTATGAAATTTAATTTAAAATTATAATTATAAATAGATTACTTGCCCCTCTGCCTCCTCCTAAACTGAACAAAACTCGCCCAGTCTTTCAGTAGTACGTCGTCTGGGATGTTATCAATCAGCTGCTGCAAAGGAATCATCCCATCCTTATTCATACTGTAGAAGAGATGATTCCTCCTGTTCCTCCAATAGTCGCCCATCTTCATCAACGTGTACCTCTTCCGGTTGTCCCGGATGGAAAACCTAAGCTGTAACACAATTTAATAAAAAAAATTAAATATGAATAATTAAAAATAAGACAATTAATAATATTAATTAATTACAATTAATTACAAAATATATAATATAATTAATTAATACTATTTATTACTGTCACAGCCTCATCCTACGCCAGGTCCTTCGGCCCCTTCGGAACGTTTCTCCACGTCCTAAAGTGAAGAGGAAACCACATCCAATTCGAGCCTAGCTCGTTTAGGAAGTAGTTGAACAGGTGATCTCCATTGTCGATGGACTGGTCCGTGGCCTCATTCCACGGAACTACAACCGTAATGTCCAGTTCAGGCTGTTCAGACTGGCCACGTCCAGCCTCCTCGTGGACACGTTCTCTTACTCATCTGCACAATTTACCACATTTAACAAGTTGAATTTAAATATTTAATTTATTAAATAAAGAAATATATTTACCTTCGACTTGTACCTCAAACCCAGTCGGCCGGGAAAATGACTATCGTGGGTTGTTCTGGTCCCACGCGTCCTCCTAATTTAGGAACTGCTTCATTTCTCTAAGTTGAATCGGGATCTCGAACTCCTCGTTCTCCTCATAGTCACTGACACTAAGCTCAACTCCCTCTTGTGGAGCCGTCTGCTGTGGCTCTAGTAGGGCCGACTCCTGTGACTACTGTGGGGCCATATGCTGTGGTGTTGTCACCCTCCCTCTCGCTGCCCCCTCCCACTGCCCCCTCCTCTACTGCTCCTCCCCGCATAATCGATATAGGGATCTTGGGCTCCTTCCCTTTATCCCCCCTCCCTGAAGCTATATCAACTGCAAAAATAAAAAAAACAAAAATTTATTCACATTTATATATAAAATATAATAATATTAAATAAAAAATTGAAAAGAAAATATGTAATTTTCGTACCTCAAGTGAGAAAAATGTGAAATACTGTAGTGAAACTCTCAGAAAGACGTCAGAACACTCAGATCTAAAGGAAAACTCTCAGAGAAACGTTAGAAAACAAAATGGCTAAACGAAGCAAATGAAAGGGTGATAGGTATTTATAGCGCTGACATTTGTAGCGGTTTTCTATGAAACCGCTACAATTTCACCTCGATTAACGAAATGATTTGTAGCGGTTATTTATAACCGCTAAAAATATCAGACTCTTGAAGTTTTGTAGCGATTAAGAACAAAACACCGAACAAATAGTGTTAATGTTTGTAGCGGTTTAAGCTAACTGCTACAAAAAGGCAACGTTTTTCATTTTGTAGCGGTTTATGTCCAGATAACCGCTACAATGTAACTGCAACAATTGTGGCGGCTGGTTCGCGCCAGCTGGCGCCACATTTGTAAAGGTTTATATGAAGTAACCGCTACAATATAGCTACTACAACTTATGGTGGGAATTTAGCGCCATCTTTGTAGCGGTTAATTTTTGAAATCTACTACAAATAATGTTGGCTTACTGTCACGCCACTTGGCAAAAACCTTGTTGCTACAAATTTATAGCTATTTATGTGAAAACCGCTACAAATAATAGTATTTGTAGCGGTCAATTATAATCGCTACAAATGCACCGCTATGAAATGACATTTTTTTTGGAGTGGCACAATCTATCAAAGAAGGAGGGTTGTTGTCCTATTCATAAATGATATTCAAACCCTTTGATTTTGTATTGGAGCCTATAAATATGCATACTCGTGGAGAAAACGGGGAGAGCATCCTTCTCTGACAAAAGAAGGACAAGCTAGAGTTGGGTCTTTTAACGTCTGAAAACAGGGACATCTATATGAGCAACGTAGAAAAAATTGTCAATAACGTCCATAAAATAGGGGACGTCCATGATCTGGACTTTAGACGTCCCCAGTTTGAAGTGGGGACGTCTAAAGTGTTTTTTTAAAAAAATATATATTACAGATATGGACTAAACAGTATTTAAAACCAGAAATTACAGATCTTCGTCAATAAAATTACAGATCTAGCATCTGAACTCCAAATCCAAAATCTACACAATAATAACTCCAAAGCTGAAATCTCATAGGCAGAAGATGAAAACAATAAGAGGAATCAGTTGTAAAAAATTCATCTCCTTCTATTATTGAAATTCATTTTCTCGTAATAATGAATAGAGAAGAGCGGCAGGTAGAGATGAACCTCGTTTTCTCGGCGGGAACGTGGCCATGAAGCATGTTTCAGAGTCTCGATCTAAAAGCCATAACAACACAAGTTAGAAGATAAAATAGAAGGGAAACCCAAAGAAAAAAAGATAAAGAAGATAAAATAATAAAAAATGATAAGAAAGACAGATTTGGAGGTGAAAACAAAAGAGAGAGAAAGGAAGAAGCAAAAGTTAAAAAGAGCATATAGTGAAAAAGAAGCAAGAGTTAAAAGGTATGGTGGTAGTGGCTCTTCTTGTGTTTGCAGTGATGGAAAGAGAAAAATGAGTGTAAGAATAGTATAAAACTGATAAATAAAGACTATCAGTATAAATTTGAATTATTTTTGACATCCCAAATTTAATTTAAGGACACCTAAAGTTGTTCAGTTTTTTTTTTGCTACTTTAGACGTCCCCAATTCAAATAAGAACATCTAAAGTCACACTTTAGACGTCCCTATATACATTGGGGATGTCTAAAGCTTTTTTTTAAAAAAATAATTTTTTTTAAAAGCTTTAGACGTCCCCAATGTATATAGGGACGTCTAAAGTGTGACTTTAGATGTTCCTATTTAGACATCCCTATTTAAAATTGGGGACATATAAACTAATTTTTTTTTTCACTTTAGACGTCCCCAATTCAAATAAGGATGTCTAAAATATGTAAAGTCACACTTTAGACGTCCCTATTTAAATTGGGGATGTCTAAAGCTATTCAGTTCTCATCCATAATTACAAAAATGACACTGCCTCTGTTTTTTACTTCCCTTTTTTAAAAGGGACGTCCTTTAGGGACGTAAAATCTATATTCTGTAGTAGTGTAAATAGAATTAAAATTACCCATTTTGATACTTAGTGATCAATCCGTGTAGGAACGATACTTTACTCACTTCTGTATTACTTGTTTTTTACAGTGTACACTTACACTTTTTAATAAATCATTTATAGTCATAACAGGAGGGGAGGGGAGGGGAGGGATTTTAATGGAGGGAAGAGGAAAGGAGGGGAGGGGAGGGATTTTAACATTACCTCGTTTGAATTGATGAGAGGGGAGTGGAGGGGAGGTAAAATATTTTCATATGAACAACTTTATTTTTATTTTATTTAAGTCATTTTTTGAATTTTGTAGAATGTTTAATAATTATATAAAACTATAATTTTATAATTATTAAATTGAATAATTATAACTTTCATGGGCATAATAGTCACATCATGCCAAAATATTAAAGTGAGGATGAGGAAGAAAGTCAGGAGGGTATTATAGAAATATTAAAAATTTTCATCAACATAATAGTCACATAATACCAAAATATTACCCCTCCCCTCCAACTTCAATTTTGGAGGGGAGGGTTATAAGGGGAGGGGAGGAGAGGGGAAATTTCAAAAGTTTTTCCTTCCCCTCCTTAAATTTTTATGTTGCGAAACAAAGAGAGAGAAGCAAATTTTTAAGGATGTGATAGGATGGTATAAGATAAGATATTATCTTATTTGAAATCTTGATTTCAGTTAAATATATGAGGCATTATTAATAATCCAAAATAATTTATTATAATTATTTTGAATTCAATTTTAAGATATTCAATTCGGATTTAAAATTTATCTCTTCATAGATATTGGTGGTAGTAAGCATGTAAGTATCTCCATAAGGACTCTTTTAAGTATTGAGGCATATACAACGATCCGGGTGAGCCTTCAGTACATAACTCAGCTAAATTTCTGTAACCAAAAGGAAAAGTTTATCTCTTCACATACATTATTGTTAAACTAATAAGCCTACGAGCAAGGATTAATAAAGCCCTAAGCAATGACGACAAGTTAATTAGAATAATTTGCAAATAATATATATTCCTTCCTAGCTAGCTAGCTCCATCTTAGATTCTCACATATGTAAAATGCAAGTGATGTTGATATATGGAAGGATTCCGCAGACACCAGAATCCAATCACTAAAAGCCATATCAGCATGCATCTTCCATTATTTTCAGACATCAAATTACATATACAAGTTCTATATCCTCCTAGTGGCACGCCGACCTCTTATAGCTTGAGGAAGCATGATAACAACTTTAGCTACAAATATATAAAGACAACGAACCTGGCTTGGGACCATGTACCTACGGTAGACATGAGATTCTAGAGACCCACAAATTAGAGAGGGGAAAGTCGCAGTGCCATCCCAAAAAACAGAAAAAATATCAAAATGGTCCTACTATAAGATTCACCTAATAAAAACTCCCGAGGGACCTCAGTGATATTAATTCAAATTGTGAAATTACTCGTTGGCCCCATTGTCAATATGACTCATAAATTTGTTAATAATAATACTATGACTTATCAATATATATGGCAGATACATTTGTCAACAAAAGGATTTGTCAATGGTAACACTATGACTTGTCCATAAAGGCAAACAGATAATTTTATAATTCAAATATATATCATTAAGGTCTATTGGGAATTTTTAGATAGTGAATCATACACTAGGACTTTTTTGATAATTTTTTCGTTTCTTGAGACCATTCTGCGATTTTCCCTATATATATATATAGAGAGAGAGAGAGAGAGAGAGAGAGTAGGTTTTGTGTGCGCGCTTTGTGTTCGAAATAGACAAAGGTACGTAAATCCCAAGTGAATAATATTAAAACACAAGAGAACAGCATAAGAGATCGTTGTCAATAGCACTACAGAGGTTGATTAGTCGGCATCTTTAGAGGAGGAATGACCAGAGATCATCTTCTGTATCATCTGACTTGTCTCTTCTTCCGACATTCTATCGTCTTTACTCTTCGATTCTGCATATGCTTCGAAGAATTCCTTGTTTTCTTTCTCCAACTCATTCCACACTGTGAAATTAATGAGCCAGCTTTTATGAATCACAAACTCACAATATATATACACACAATTATAAATACAACACACACACACACACACATATGCATGTGTGCATGTGAATGTTACCCAATTTCTGGTTCAAAAGGGAAACAACTCAGCCAACCATATATCTGCTTTTGTGGTTTCTAGCCTCATATTTGGATTTCGTGTCTGTCATGCGTATCAATTCTTTCCATGTCAGCACGTTTATTTATATTATAAATGTGTTATAAATGTCAACTTGTGGGTGTATATATATGTATCTAGGGATCGAGATTGATCTATTAAACAGGAATTTTTTCTTCTTTACGAATAAAAAAGGGTTGTCATAATTCTGCTTTTGTATGGGGTATTTAGTTGTCGATAAGTTAGTTAGCAAAATTATTACATCTGCGGTTGAATCAGTAGTATGCCAAAAAGGCTTAACCGCGATATGAGGCACCAAATAGAAAGTCACAATGAATACTATCTTCAGTCTTTAATATAAGATATAGTGTAAACATAAACAAGATCTTCTATTAAGGGCAGTATGTAGTACACACACAAACATGTTTTTATGGCTTTCATATTTATAAAAAGTGAAGTCCATATTAAGAAAGTCCCAATACGAAAAATTGTTCACAAAAACTAATTATGAGACCTATTTGGTTAATCACAAAATCGTGGTTTCAGAAATTTTTTTTATAAGTCGAGATAAAACTTCTCTCAGATTAAATAGTAAAAACTATTTTCTAAAAATTAATTCAAACACACAAAATAAAACTTATTGGCCGTAGAAGTTATATAGGTATATATATATATATATATATATTCAGGCTTATAATAATGAGTGCTTGAGAGCATCAAAGTCTTTCGAAATGACTAGGTGATGTTAAAGCCCTTTACTTGTATATATAGTTATGATCTTTTCATGGCGCAGGTAGTAAGAGACAGTAAAAGTAGTTTATATATATACACAAGCCAAGTAAATATTAAACACACACACACACACACAACATATATACCTGTGGAGGTTATGACAGGCTTAATATTTGCATGCTTGGAAAGGGCTTCCATGCACTCCTCCTTTGTCATGTGAAAGGTCAAACACTTCTCGATCAGATGCTGCACCTGTCTCACACATCAACCAAACATCATGATCACATGTAATTGATTGATTAACATGTTACATACGATCTTCATGTTCATGTGTGTGTGTAAATCATCAGATCAATAAGAGAGCTGAAGCTAGAAAGCTTAACTAAAAAGAATACCATATGAATGTAAGAAGCAGCAGGAGCAGAAGAAGAAGAAGATGATGATGATGAACGAGAAGAAGAAGAGTCTCCCATAATATATGATCGATCTTATATATTATATATATGTGTCTGTGATAGCTTATATATATATAGAACTGGTTGGTGATCTGAGAATTAATATGGGAATTGAATGCAAGTGAAGGGTAATAAATGTGACAGAAAAGATATGAAGAATGAAAAGAGAGGGGCAAGAGAGAAAGAAGCTAAGTAGAGTTGAAGAAGACGAGAAAGAGAGGGTAAAATATAAAGTGGTGAGGGTGATAGAGGGGGAGTGGGGCCCATAGGCCCACGTGGGAGATAAATGATAATTGGTTGGGAGGGGATTAGAGGAGATTGTAAATAACTATTTCTTTGTCTGATTGTGTGATTACCATTAGGGCAGCCCCCATCCCCCTCTCCACGTGATCTGTGGGGCAACCCCACCTAAAATTCCTCCTTCACGACAACCTCACTTCATATCCTACACATTACATACTCCTTTCTTGATGGATCCACATCTCCATATACATACATGTCAACTAGTGTGAGAACACTGGGATGTGACATTAAAAGCTTCCATATAATTGATTTACACTTTACATTAAACATCATCTTTGAGTAGAGTTGCGAAATTGGGTCAAGCTTATCGGATCGATCTGTTTAAGCCTATTTAAATCAAGGATCGAGCTTATGATTTAGAGCCTCTAAAAAAAATTGGGCCTAAGAAGGCCAACCCTGTAAGGCCGCGGGCTTAAACAGGCTACCCCTGTAGGGCAACGAGCCAGCCGTTTTAAGCCCGTCAATTTTTTTTAATTTTTATTAAATGATTACAACTTGAGTTTTGTTTTGAGGCTAATGATTTTTCAAAAGTAGAAATGTTTTCCAAATCATATGGTGTTGCTATTTTAACGTTTTTAAAGGAAAAAATTGAACATATTCTTATTAAAAAGCTAAGATATGCTTGTTAATGACACTATATTAGTTAAAAGTCTTCTAATTGATTTTTTTTAAAAAAAAATTTACTCAATTTTTAAGAATCTTTCATTTGGTTCTTAATATTTTTACAAAGAAATTTTTCCTTATGAAATATTGTAAGAATCATTTTTTTTTATTGATGTAAGGTAAATAAAGAGAACAATTTTTAAATTTTATTTGAAGAGGTCCAAATATTATGCAAATTCTATCAAAAAGAGAAGCTAATAACACACATTGAAAAATGAGAAAGTAGAATCTCTATCTCATGAAGAATTTTGTTTTAAGGCAATGATCACTTGTTTTATTTATAAAAAATGATAAAGCATTTAATACTTTAAAAATATTTGTCTTAAATTAAAAATTTTAATGTTTTAATTTAATTTATTTAAAAAAATAAAAAAAATGTTTAGGCTTGAAGCCCGCAGATCGGCTCAAGCCTGTGAGTAAACGGGTTGGGCTTCAAAATGGGGACCTTTTAGGGGAGCCAAGCCTGTAAAGGGTCAGCTCTGCAAGGTTGAGTCGGCCTGTTTTCCCACCTTTATCTTTGAGTTCATACTTATTTGACCTAGTTTTAAATGTCAGCCATTGCAAAAGAAAATTCCCAAGTGCGTGTGCTCTTTGCAGATGACATAGCTCTTATGGTGGAATCGAGAGAAGAGGTTAATTCCAGATTGCAGATATAAAGCCATACTTTGGAATCAAATAGCTTTTACTTAAGTAGAAGTAAGACAGAATATATAAATTACAAATTTAATAAGAGGTAAGTTAGAAATTATTTGAAGGTAAAGATCAAAGAGAGAAAACACGTCACAAAGTTGATATGCTATCAAAAATTTAAGTTTTTGGGATTGATTCTAGGGAAAATTGCTAATAAATCTCTATTTGAAATGTTTTTTACTTGAAAGAACCCAAGTTTATCTTAAAAACCTAGGTCTTTTAGGGCATGTATCAATGAGAATGAAATAACTAAAATGCACATACCATCGTACCACACTATTTAGATGCTCTCATACTCTCTTCCCTTACATCACTATTCACTCTCCATCTTCCACAAATCGTCGGTTACTGGTTGCCGTTCACCCTCTTCTCTCACATTAATAGTTGCCTCTCACTCACTATCTTAGCCACACCACCTTCTCCTTGCTCGTCTTGCTCACAATTAACATCGATAACGACAACCTCCTCCAACAATTATGATAGTAGCCTCCTTTGAAAGCAACAATAACGGCTTTCAATGAGAGGATGATGGTTTCTTTAGCCTTAGATCTAATCTGGAAGATTTTAACCATCTCCTTCATTTCTTCTTCTTCTTCTTAGCAACCCTATCTCACCACCCTTAATTTGTCCTTGCCTCTCACTGACCCCCTGTTCGACTAACTAATTTGTAAATCTAAATCTCTAAGTTTGATTTCTAGAGGTATTGGTGTGGGTGGCCGGGAGTTTAAGGAAGAGAAAACTTGAAAAGTTTATTTCCTTAATAGGGGAAGATGGTTTGCACATAAGGAAATATTGTTTGCATAAAGGGAAGATTATTTGCACCAGCATAATGTTCACATTTTGGCTTGATTGCACTCTACATGTTTCTGGAGTTTAACTCCGGATGGGGATTTCACCACGAAGTCGGCATACCAAGCGATTGAATCTGTCAATTGGAATACTGCAGATGTCAAATGGAAAAAAGTTTGGAGCTTGCCAGTTGCACAGAGAATACGCACTTTCTCTTGAAAGGCAAATTACTTACAAACGAGGAACGACAGAGAAGAAGAATGACTGATGCTGCTTGTTGCTCCCTCTGTCAAGGAGGTTCAGAGGATATTAATCATGAATTTAAATTTTGCCCGATAGCCTCTGCGGTCTGGAAAAAGGTGCTCCCAAGGGATATATGCACTGAATTTTTCCAAACTGATATTAAATCATGGCTAACAGCTATGTTGGTGGTCCCCACACTAGACACATCCTGGAGAATTGGTTTCTTTATCCCATGTTGGAAGCTTTGGGAGACAAGGAATCTACGACTTTTTCAACAAGCTGACTTCACTGCCGATAGCATACTGGCACAAATTAGACCTATATAGTGAAACATACCTTAGAAACTTTTAATTTTTACGCAACTCATTGTAAGTAATAGAAGTTCAGTTTTGATCGTTTCGATTAGAAGCCTAGTAAATCCGTAGAGGATAGTCCATTGTACAGATGACTTCAAAGTAATACAATACTCCTTTCCACCCAAAAAAATAACATGATGTCGATGTTGAATGTACGTATGTCCAAACAAAAATGATTTAATTTCTCTTTCATGTCAGTAAAATATTTGAGTTGAGGCATATACTCAAAGTAGAGAGCACATATTAAATACTAGGCTAAGATGTGGAGTGCATCATTAATTAAGAATGAGGGTTGAGATTAAAAGAGATGTATGATAAAAATTCACATAAATTCTGAAAAATGGACATGCATAATATTTATATAATTTTAAGAAAAAAATTATGAGCTTAGGGGGCCATGGTCCCTCCTAGTCCTCCCCTGTGCCCCTAGGCTCTCCAGGCCTACTTTTTATGATTAAATTATATTTGGGAAAAATGAATCACTCTTGGTTTTACTAGAACACCGTTTTTAATTATATGCATTGGATTTACCCCTAATGAGAACCTTTATAATTATATTTTGAACTCAAATAAATTGTCAACTTCTTATATTAGAAACCGGAGGAAGCGTGATTGATTCAAAGCATTTTAACTTGTCCAAATTGTGATAATTTAACCGTTTCTGCATTATAAATCTAACTCTTTTACGCCCCTATCAAGTTTATAGTAGAATGTTAAGCGTGAAGGTTATTGTGGTTTGCCAAAAATGGCATCATAAGCTTCTATAGCTCGCAAATTCGCAAAAAATCTAAATCTCATAAAATTATTGTGGTTCTGCCTATATGCGCGCATTAACTTAAAGGTGAAAAAGACAGTATTCCCATTTTCTCTTGGCCATTTCGATCTATATTTTATTAATAATACATCAATATCAATTATTAATATATCTATTCAACATAGTCAAATCATGAATGCATTATTAGAATCAACATACAAGGCATGGATCGCCATGTTTTATCCTCCCGACCAGTACATTTTTCCAAGTTACATCATAATCCAACAAACTCAGACCATCATATGATTAGAACAAAGTGGAATTAGTCCACACAAATTTCATAAAACGCGATTCATATATGGGGCAATATCAATAGGCACTTTGTCATTCACATGAGACTCTCATTAAGCATCCCACAAGGAAGCACAGAATTGTGTCATCAAGAAAATATGAGATCTGTCAATACTAATTAAAACGGATGCCACCATTTACCCATTAATCAGAAGCCAGTAGATAATTCAGGTCGCATCAGCTTGAAGGTGATCTTACCCTTACATAAGCAGTAGCACTTACAACAAAACAGCCAGACAAACTCATCCTGATTACGTAACAGTAACGCTCCTCCGGTGTTCCTTAACTGTCCATAACTTCTCCCTAAACATTGGTTAACAACTACATGATACAAAACTGGGAAATGTTCATATTTAACGGCCACGACCTCGTCCACGGCCACGGCCCCGACCCCGGCCCCGACCCAAAGGCTTTCCTGCAAATGCAAAGAAAATTCAAGAAATCAGAAATGATTAAATAACAAAACTGAGCCAAACGTGTTTTTTTCTATAAACAGTCTTGTCATTAAACTGGATATGGTACCACCTGCAGTGGGCTTCTTGGGCTTCACCCTAGGTGTTTCTTCAACCAGCAAAGTCTCAAGATTTAAGCTGTCAGGAAGGATATAATAACGGATGTTGTTACCCCTCACACTGAGATGATCCAAAGTCACTGGATTTTTCCCTTTCAGAGTAAGCTTAACTGTTTTCAAATGTGTATTCATGCTGATATCCACACCTACGGCACAAGAAATCTGAGAATCAATTTACCTCTTGAGAAGAATAGACTAACACAGTCAGGACAGAAGCCTGATGACATAGACACAATGATACGACAAAGTCTAGAGAGACCATATGTAATTTAAAGTGCCACATTATGTCTTCTAAGAGTCCCCAACACAAATATGGCTCCCCTAATGGTGTGTTCGACACGACAAAGTCTAGAGAGAAGGGGGGGTTATGGGCTTTATTTGATTGAAAGGAAGGGGAGGTTATGCTTTGTTTGATTGAAGGGATGGGAAGGTATTATAATAATAATTCTTGTTTGGTTCAAGAGGGGAAGGGAGCTAATTAGAATTAGAAGTTAACTAATATACCTTTATCATATTATTTAGATTTCTTCCTTTATAATGATAATATCAGCATTTTACTATTTTCTAATTCTTGAATCTCAATCACTCTTAATCTTGTCTCTCCAAAACTCACACTAGAGAACAAACTCAAGTAACAAGAGAACAAATACAAGTTGTAGGAGAAAGCTCTGGAAGGATTCCACATTTGGTGGGTTAAGAAATATGAAACAGATTAAAGATTGTGTCTTTTCACCAACCAATATTACCAAGCTCTAGAGTTCTCATGTGAGATGTTGGCCAAGGACATTTGTTAACGTCCTCCTGATGTGCGCAAGGATTTGCTAATGGATAATACGAAGGACATTGGATCTATGTAGTTTGCTAACCATGTGGTGCATGAGGTTGATGATTCTGGATATCCTTACACATATATAATGGAAAACTGAATATTATGTTGAACACTGATAACTTTTGTTGTTATGTGTTGATTATTTTGGATATCTTTCTGGTTTATAATGAACAATATTGTACAATGGTTTATGATGATGATATAACTTTCTAATCATGATAGACTGTTGTGTTGCTAGGTGTTCTTTTTTTTTTAATGATTTTAATGATTAATGACACCCTCACATGATAGGTATATTTTTTTTTGTGATAATAACACATTAGATAGTTTTGTTCATTTATTTTATAAATTTGTACTTAGTAAATATCTAATATCTATAACACATTATATGTAGATTTATATATCTACAACCCAGGGTGTCGCATCTTTTAAGGTGTAGCTAAAGTTTCCACACTGTGGTTAACTCTAATTTTTTATAAAAAGAGACTATAAGAGAAGACTTGCCAAAGGTGCAATTGAGAAGGATGCGATCACAGATGGTGCATGTGGTACACATCATTGGATAAATACGGATAGAGAATATAGAGCATGATAGAGTGCCATTTGAGTAACACATACACTTGTGGTGATGTGTCACCATACACCATTGGTCACTCACAACTAACTTCTATCCCATTATAGCTATCATAACTCAGGATAACGAAGAGCCCAGAAAAATACAGGAGGTGTTAGTGAAGTTGGGAAATTGGAACACTCACGGCATAGAAGTAGAAATTTAACATAAATATAAACCAGTACCACAACCATAAATCTTCCTCACAGAACAAAACCATATCTGGGCAATTGGAATATCTTAAACACGAACAGCCTAAACATGGTCATCAAGAATAACTCATAAAACACATAAAATTGAGTAGCATTTGTGTGCAATACATGAAAGTTACTAGTATGGGACATGACACGACACTTTAAATTATAAAAGAAGGGAGAACACTTCAAAGCTTGTTATGTTGCTGTGTACTAAGCGTACATTTCAATGTACAACGTTCCAGAAAACCTCAAGAAGTTAACATTCCAAGGTTTGAAAATTAAAAACAAGAATGAGCAAAAAGGCAGAGAAGAAACCTGTAATGGTGCCATGAACAACGGTGCCATTCTTCAGCTCGATTGAAACAGTTTCATTGTTTAACTTCATTAGAAACCTGCTCAAAGGGACACTAGTCAGCTTCAGGCTAAAAAAATCAACAATGCCAAAGAAGATGAAGAGAGACAGAAAAAAGAGACCTGACGAGCTTCATGGTTGGCAGGGAAGGATTAGGAAGGGCTTAACTTCAGCACAGCAGATACAGAGGATGTGGTAGCTGCCCTCACTCTTCTCCGTAAGACCACCACAAAGAACAATTCATGAAATTATATTAATTAGCGAAGGACCAAGGCCTCATAGAATTGGGTCTATCAACAAACAGTAAGCATATTATTGAGTGAAATTCACAAAAGACTTTTCAAGTTGAAACACTGGTTAACCTATGATGACCAATTTTTAAAAAGCCGATCTCGATTTTAACAGGATGAGGAAAAAAGCATTGTTACGGCTTTGCCGTAAACCTTATTTATATAGATTTGGAATCGTTCCCGTCTCCGGAATGAATCGGAAATCTGAGAACTCGTCCCAGTCACTATGAAGACCCCATTGCTATCCAGCTAACATCAAACACAACCCAAATCAACATGAACCTATCATTTAGATGAGATACATCACTGTAACCAGTTCATGATCCACCGTCTACGACTAAAATACACTTTCGCCGACAAATAAGTGAATTGTTAGCCCAAAAATGGCAAATATGTGAATTCAGAAAAATTAAAAGCAGTACCGACGGCGGAATCGAGGCAGAAAACGACGGACGGCGGCGTGGGCAGTGGCAGTCGGGTTTGGCAGCCACGGAGTAGGGCAAGCGAAGATATGCGACGGGTCTGTGGGGGTTCTAGTGTTCTCCAGCTTCGCCCTAAGCTCTCATGGGTTTATGGACAACATCGTGATTCGAATTTTTCTTTGGGGATATTTTTGTCTTTTAAGCTTATTATCACGTCCAAAAATATTATACCCTGTTTGGTACAATGAAAGAGTTTTTTAGGGAAGTGGAAGTAAAAGTGGAACTGAGAGTAGAAGTGTTTTTTAAAATATGTTTGGTATGCCAATGAAAGTGAGATATTATTTTAATCAATATGTGTATTTTTCCTGTGAATAGGCTAAAATACCCTTGCCTTTGGGGAAAACAAATATGCCTAAAGAAGCTGCCCTGCCGGAACACCACAATGCCTGAAGAAGCTGCCCTGCCGAAACACCACAATCGATAACTATGGCTAATGAACAATCAACACAATCTAGAAGAATCACAAGCAAAAATAACAATCGACCTAATCAAGAAAAAAGATCTAGAAGTTGATTTGAAAAAAAAAACAAGAAAAAAGATCTACAAGTCGATCTGAAAAAAAAAAAACAATCCCAAATGGATCTAGTTCGGCAACTCGAAGACGGCGTGAGGCAAGTTATATAGTTCAACGGCGGCGTGGGGCAGGCTCGACGGCGGTGTGGGGCAAGTGTGACAGGTGCGATGGTGACGTGCGATAGGTTCGACGACTTGACTGCGGCATGAGATAGGTGCAACAGGCTCGGTGGCTGTGTGGGGCAAGTGTGACAGGTTCGCGGCCTGGAGAAGACTATGCATAGATCTTATTCTTGAAGCAAGAGGTTGAAGATGATGGTGGGAAGTGAAAAAAAATGAGATGACTAAGCTTGTCCAGTGGAAAGCTAAAGAAAACAAATGGAGGTTGTCAAGAGGTTGAAGAAGCAAGAGGGGCAAAGTTTGGAATTTGATAAAATATAAATGGGCAAAATGGTCAACAAAATTCTACTTCTATGAAAGTGGAATCAATTCTTTGGGGGGGCTAATGGAAGTGACTTCCATCATTTTCGATGAAAGTCACTTCACTAGAGAAGTGACCTCAACCCTACCAAACACACAAAATATAAGTTACACTTCCACTTCCATGATGACAAACGTGGCCTTATTCTCTCTAGTTTGATTCAATATGAAATATATAATGCTGGAAAAAAGTATGAAATATATAAAAATAATTTAAGTTTATTAATAATATTTTTGCCATTTATCTGTCTTTGTTTCTTGGCTAAAATATTTTTCTATGTGTGGATGGAAGAGACTTAATTTATTTTATTTTAAATAAGGTTGAGGATTTAAATATGGATAACAAAAATTGTATAGAGAGAAGAAAAATCATTGATTGGATCTAATAATACTCAAAATAACACACACATACATATACAATGTCTTTTCTTATATTTATCATAATTAAAATTATCACCATTCATGTTTAATGTTTAGAGAAGATTATAACGGACACATTAAAATTCCCAAATATCTCTCCCATTGTATACTATTTATTTGTCATATTTTATCAAAAAATAGAAAAACCTTTCTTTTCTTTTCTTTTTTGGTACAATAGAAAAACCTTTCTATTTTTGGGCAAAAAGAAAAAAGAAAAACCTTTCTCTTCATACAGTTGTTTTCATTTTATTTTACCCTATCAAATGGAATTGGCCCAAAAAATATTGCCCCTCCCTATATTACAAAAGTAACTTTGCTTAGCCCACTTGGTCCTGGGTCAACTTTCTTAGTTCATTAAAAATAAATTGTAGCCCATTGGACATCCTAAATTGTTTGCACCCCAACCACCCAATCTGAATGAACCCAAAAAAAACAAGCTCTATATCTCTAATCAAAATGGTTTAATTTGGTTTTCGTTCTTTTTGGACCAAAAAAAAAAAAACTACAAGAAGTTGACACCAAATCAATTAGCTCATGACTCAAAACGGGGAAAGAGAAAATTTAAAGAAACGGGTTCTTGTAAATAAAAACAAAAGGGGTTTAGGGGTTGGGTCTAGTATGAGAGCTAGTTCTATTAAAAGAGGTGCTCACATTTAGTATCTGAAAATATTTTAAATATGATTACTTTTAATAAGAGGGTACTTATGCTTAACCAAAAAAAAAATAATAATAATAAAACAAAAGTGATTTCTTCATTTCAATTTTTAAGCAACAAATAACACACCTTTATCTTCCATGATTTATACGAGCATGGTGGCCATTGCTTTTTTGGGTTTTAGAAAATCCGTTTTTAGAGCTTGAAAATTAAAAGGGATAATCTCATTAAAAGACAATTGAATTATTTAAATTTTAAATTGGGTTCTTAAATTTAACGTATTCTAAATCAGGTTTGAAGACGTAACTAGGATTTCAAGATTTGATAAATTTACCTTACTGTCCTTTATTTTTTCCTAGAATAGTCTTGCTTGTTTGTTTCTTTATTTTTTTGGAAAAAGTCTTGCTTGCTTGTTTTACCTGTCATCCCAGGCTCATATTAGTTGCGCTCACCTCACGTCTCTCCCTCCCTTACAACTTTGAGCAGGAAGAAATAGTTATAATTTAGTTGTCTTGTTCTCCAAAGATGGATCTTTTTGAAACCCATCTCTACCCCAATTAGGGGTGGGAACAGGCCAGGCGGCCTGTCAGGGGCCTGCCGCCTGGCCTGTTCCGGGGCTGGCCAGGCCTGGCCTGTCAGGCTAAAAGGTCAGGCCTAGGCCAGTTTCAAAGCCTGATTTCTTTATCAGGTCAGGGCAAGGTCTGTTAGTAGGCCTTTTAGGCCTATCAGGCCGGCCTGTTATTAGATATAAAATTGTAATTAAACAAAAAATCAACGTTCTATTTTTTTTCTCTACACCGACAGAATTTTTTCTTTCAAACTTCAGTCAATTAGGCCGACAAATGTCACAGCTCCCAAGCGCACATCATAACAAGCACTCAAAAAAAGCTAAGTCACAATCACAGTTCACAGCTCACTCATCCAATCTTTTAGTATGGGACCCGCACGCATACTCCATTTCTGTTTCTCTTGTTTTTCTTTAATTTATTTTTTTTCTTCTTTCCTTATACCTTTTCTCTCTTTCGTTATTTCTTTTCTACAATCTTTTAGTGCGGGCCCATGCTGAAACTTCACTCTCAGTCTCTCACAATTCACAGAAACCAGTCGGCAGTGAGTCACACACTCACACGACTTCTCAGAATCTTCATTCTTCACTCTTCAAGCTTCAATTTTTTTTCCCCTCAAACTTCACTCTTTAGTTCACATAATCACGTCACACCAGTAACCACACACAGCACTCCATCGAGTCATCATCAATTCATCATCTATCTCCGTCGACTTATCGCCGTCACAGTCTCAGATCATCATCATCGGCTTCTCATATTTCCGACGGGAGATAGCTTATTAGCTTCTCAGTTCTCTTTGAGGAGCGTTTCTTAGTTCTCTGTCTTCATCTTCGGCATTGTGTCATCATCCGGGTATGTTACTTCCTAAATCCTAACGTAGTCGGCGTCCCTTGCCTGCATCTTTATCATTTATTTATTTCTCTTAGATTTAATCGTTTATTTTTTTTTCTGTTAAAATTTTTCTTATTTATTTCTCTTGTTAATTTAATCGTTTAAATAAATCATTTAAATTAGATTTATTTATTTCTCTTGTTGATTTAATCGTTTAAATTTTTTCCAGGATCTATCGTTTAAACTCTTGTTGATTTATTTATGTCATCTCCATCTAAGAGTGAAACAATGTCATCTAGCTCAGTTCTACGCAATGCTGTTGAGGTCTGTGAACAAGCACCAACAGATTTAAGTCAGCAAACTAGTCAACAAACCTCTGAGAAAAATGATGGTGATGCTGAAACACTAATTTGTACACTAATTTGAAGCACTAATTTGTGGTAGGGATTGGCTTCGCAATAAGTACAGTTTAAAGAAGAAACAAAAGGTATAAATTGTGCATTATTTATTATACATATTATTTGTTAACTTATTTTATACTCTAATACCATACATTTGATTATTTTTTAGGTTTTTGAAGGAGAAGAAGAAATTATATTGAAGATTTGATGTGAAGATAAGAAAATCCAGTGCCTTTGTATTTGGTTTCATATTTTATGATGTATATTGGATTGTTAATTTAATTAGGCCTGTTTTCGGCCTGATTGTCAAGAAACATATTGTGAGGCCTGTGACCTGTAAGTCTATTTAAAATGTTTTAAACTTATAGGCCCCTTAACAGGCCTCAGGCCAGGCTAGGCCTTTGTACAGGCCAGGCTTAGGCCTAAAAAATAGCCTCTTTCAGGCCACAGGTCAGGATCAGGCCATCCTGATACACAACAGGCCTGGCCTGTTAAGGGGAAAGCCTGACTTGGCCTATTCCCACCCCTAACCCCAATCAAAGGCTGCCACAATTGTGTTTGTTTGTTCAATCCGAGCCTGAAAGACAGAGCAATGATCCCAAGGAAGAAGAAAAATCAGCACTTGAAAACTCTGCTACGTCCCGCAACAAGCTGGAGAGGAGACCGCCAAGAACGCCAGTGACTATGTGGATATGGAAGACTGCCATTTCAAAGAGTAAAATTGCAGATCTCTGACCCTCTCTTAGTATCTCAAATATGTATTCATGAGAACATCTAGTCAAAGTGCTCGTTGTCAATATCCTTCAACCAGAAACAAAACTGAAAAATCTCCATGTTTGGAGCACAAAAACCGTGTAAAGGTTACGTTAATTCAAATAAAAAAACATTGGTTAATTATGGAGGGGGACTCATTTTTTTATCGTGTAATAATTTTTTTTTGTTGCCAAATTGGGATGATAAGTTGCACCGAATCATAATATATATAAGACTTATAAGAGAATTAAAACTATAAGGATTAAAATATTATTTTTCTCTTTATTCATTTTCTAATACCTCAGGGATATTGAGGTAAATTAAAAAAATTTCAATATCCTAATTTGGGTCACATGACTTGATTATGGATTTGACAAGTTTAGTAACCCAAATCATAATTTGGGTATTTTAAATGACTTTTAAAGGGATTTTCCCAAACTAAACGTAGTTTCAGCAGCACAAATGAATACACCAAACGTTGATTTTTTTTTTTGAACAATGCCAAACGTTGATTAATTCTTTGAAAACTAATTTAAGCACACAGCCACCCACTACTTCATGTACATACATAGTAACAACACTAATTCAGGCAGGAAATTAAAAACACTAGTTTAATGTGTTGTCTAAGCATTAACATTTGGCATGTCTTCGTTTTGGGTTTTAAGCTGTGTCTCTACTCTGGTATTTCCATACTTGCATTTCTCCTCAAGCCAATCGACGATGTCTTTGTAAACGGTGTCCAAGTTTTTCGGCGGTTCTCCGATGAGAAGAGAATGCCACATTTCTGGGTACAGCTTTATATTCTTATCTTTGCTTGAAGCCACCTCATGTAGCTGCTTGCTCACTGATTTATCTATCACTTTGTCATCTTCACCGTGTAGAACCAAGAACGGTAGTGAAACCTATATATATACACAAACAGATTAAACCTTTTTAGTTTACTGCGTCTATTTACACACACACACACATGGATAAGGATGGAGGATTAGTGTATAAATTGTTACTACTGTATTATATAAATACCTCATGCAATGTTTGCTCGAGTTGTGTGCTGACTCGGAGAAGTTCGTATCCTGTTTTCAATCTAGGCCATCCTTTATAGCACAATGGGTTATTTCTAATCTGCAGTTTCATCACAAGTAGTATTTCAAAATACTTGTTCGATGCTTCATGTAAAAATTATTTATCTAATTTGAGAAAATGTAGGAAACTAAATATATAACATATATGTAACATGATCTTTCTAAATTATTTCGGTGTAGCATTAAATTATATCATTTTATAAGTTAAGTAAATTAGTTTAAAGAAAAATAATAAATATAAGAGATAAAAAAAAAAATCTTACATTTTAACCAAGGTTCAACCCAAACTAGGGATGAGCAAAAACCCGGTAGTCCGGTCCAGTCTGGTCTGACCCGAGTTGGTCCGGTCCGGTCTAGTCTGGTCCAAATAAGCAATATAATGAAATCGGACCAGACTGGACCAGACTGACTGGTCGGGTTGGACCGGGTTCCAGACCAGGGGACCAAACCACCTAGACTGGTCCGGTCTGGTCCAAGTCAATTTCTTAAAAAATATTTTTATAATTTAGATGTTATTTTTTATTTTTTATTTAATGTTGTTAGAGTTTTTTTAAGGATTTATAATCAATTTTTATTTTTTTATGATGCTTTTTATATGATTAAAGGTATGTTTATTATCTTAATTATATTTATCATGTTTAAATCTTTTTTTCTCAACATATTTTTTTTATTGTTGTTGGATATTCTTATAGATTTATGATGTTTAATTTTTGTTGACATATTTTATATTATTATAGGTATTTTTGTGGTCCTAATTATGTTTAATAGGTTCAAATTTTACCTTCTAAAAATGAAAAAATAAAAATAAAAAAATATATTAAATTTAGGTCCTGGACTACCTGGACTAGTCCAGGTAGTCCACCAGACCCGGTCTGGTCCAGCCCGACCTCGGGTTGGTGCTGGACCAGACTAGACCACGGATTGCTTTGTTCAACCCGAGATCTTCTCAAGACCAAACCTCGGGTTGATGTCAAACCCGGTCCGGTCCGGTCTATGCTCATCCCTAACCCAAACCATGACTTCTATTTAAGATAAGAGAAGTACATGTTTTGGTATAATCATGCGTATATATATTTATCCATCGCTTAAGAAAAGAAGTTAATCCCTTTTGAAATTTTGTCAAATAAACATTAAATGATCAATTAATGCATTTTTTGACTTCTAATATATCATTAGACAACACCATCAGATTACAACTACAAGAAAAATTATAAATATAGATTTCGGATAAAAAATTAATTACATATAAGTGATCCAACTTTGACTTGCGAGGATTTTAAGAGACTTAGGAGTAATTTAAAAATTATTTAAAATTATAAAAATATTCATGTTCAAGATGATCATATAAGAGGATGAGTAGGTGTGATGCCTGCTAAAGAGAAAATGAATAAAGAGAAAATGGTAGCAAAAATTATTTGATGTGGCTCGAATATATACAAAAAAAAAAGACCATATATACACAAAAAGAGAAATGAGGAGGACATGTTGCACAATATGGAGTTTTTTTTTTTTTTTTGAAAAGGTAAAAAATGTCCGGAACCAAAAAGTTCAATGAAGTTATTATTCAATGAGCTCTTTTATTAACAATAATTTATCCTAATATTTGGCTGTTGGTATAACACAATGATATTGTTGTTGTTTTGCTTATATTCCCTTCGATTCTTTTTATAAGTAACCTTTTCTCTTTTGGAGCATATCATTAATATAATCAAATATATGCCTTTGATTTATATTAATTATCCCCCACTCACAATTAATTATCTTTCATTTAATCATTTATTGTTTTGTTCAAAAAATTTAATCATTTATTGTTCATTCTCTCTCATAGTCCCTCTGGTCATATTTATAAGAACCTGATAACCGAATTGCGCGATTTAAGAAAACGGTTAAAATTAGTTAAAAATAATAAATTTGTCCTAAAATAAACTTTTTTTCCAAGCATGCATTTATTTATAAGGGGTAAGTAAGAAAGAGAAATAGAGTAAATATAAGTATAATCAACCCATTAATTAATGCAATAGATATAATCAATGAGGGGCACAAAGGAAAAAAACTCATTAAATATTGAAACAACTTTTGTCAGCTCTTATAAAGAGAACCAAGATAATTCAAATTTTCGGCTCTTATAAAAAGAATCAAAGGGGTTATTTTTTACTTATTCTCTCTCGTGTGTCATTTTCATAAATAGAGGTATATTTAGAAAAACAGGATATTTTTTAGGGAAAATCGCTGATAAATACTAAACAAGCAAATTAATTGCTCTTTGCCACCAACACACATGAGGGACTGAACTTACATTAAAATTGAACTTAAAAAGACAAAAAAGCCCTCAGTTTGATAAGAAAATTTTAGGCGGGAGCTGAGGAAGGAGAAAGTACAGTTCTGAATTCCTTCTTCCTCTTCCATTTTCGGCCTGCAGAAGTTCAGGTCGTCTCCCCTCACTCGGCCGTCTCCTTGGCTTTTGTCTGTCGGCAGTGTCATCTCCGGCTACTCCTCCAGCGGCCGCCGTCTCATTGGCTCGTGTTCTTCAGATCTGTCGTCTCCAAGTGCTCCTCCAGCGGATCTGTCGCTTGCTCCTCCAGCGGATCTGAATCCCACCGTCGCTTGCTCCTCCAACCTAAATGCCTCCTTCATTCACTTGATCTTTTTCATACGTGCCCAATGGTCATCCACGCTATGTGCAAAGGATGAAGATCCATTATGTGCCAATGATATGTCGTTTTGTGCAATTACTCTTCCTTCATGTGCCAATGATCTTCTGTTTTGTACAATTAATCTTTCATGATGTTCAATTGATCTTCCATGATGTGCATTTGATCTTCAGTTTTGTGCAATTACTCTTCCATGATGTGCAATTGATCTTCCATTTTGTGCAACGGATCTTTTCCATTGGTGCCCAATGGTCATCCACACTATGGAAAAAATCTATTCCACAAAATGGGAGATCAATTGCACATCATGAAAGAGTAATTGCATATAATGGAATATCATTGGCACAATGGATCATCCTTTACACCATGGAAAAGATCCATTGCACAAAATAGGATATCAATTGCACATAATAGAAGAGTAATTGCACAACACAGAAGATCAAATGCCCATCATGGAATATCATTGGCACATGAAGGAAGAGTAATTGCACAAAACGACAGATCATTGGCACACAATGGATCTTCATCCTTTGCACATAGCGTGGATGACCATTGGGCACGTATGGAAAAGATCCGTCGCACAAAACGGAATATCAATTACAAATGAATGAAGAGTAATTGCATACAATGGAAGATCATTGGCAAAATGAATCATCCTTTACACCATGGAAAAGATCCATTGCACAAAACGGAAGATCAACTGCACATCATGAAAGAGTAATTGCACAAAACTGAAGATCAAATGCACATAATGGAAGATCAATTGAACATCATGAAAGATTAATTGTACAAAACGGAAAATCATTGGCACATGAAGGAAGAGTAATTGCACAAAATGACATATCATTGGCACATAATGGATCTTCATCCTTTGCACATAGCGTGGATGACCATTGGGCACGTATGAAAAAGATCAGGTGAATGAAGGAGGCATTTAGGTTGGAGGAGCAAGCGACGGTGGGATTCAGATCCGCTGGAGGAGCAAGCGACAGATCCGCTGGAGGAGCACTTGGAGACGACAGATCCGAAGAACACGAGCCAATGAGACGGCGGCCGCTGGAGGAGTAGCCGGAGATGACACTGCCGACAGACACAAGCCAAGGAGACGGCCGAGTGAGGAGAGACGACTTGAACTTCTGTAAGCCGGAAATGGAAGAGGAAGAAGGGATTCAGAACTGTACTTTCTCCTTCCTCAACTCCCGCCTAAAATTTTCTTATCAAACTGAGGGCTTTTTTGTCTTTTTAAGTTCAATTTTAATGCAAGTTCAGTCCCTCATATGTGTTGGTGGCAAAGAGCAATTAATTTGCTTGTTTAGTATTTATCAACGATTTTCCCTATTTTTTATACATTTATTATTTTTAATAAATTTTAACCGTCAATTCATTTTACATAATTAAAAAAAGATTTACTTATAAAAAGGATGGTATGGAGTATTGTTTATCTCAGCTGGCTTTGAGTATCAATGGTGGGGCAAACTATTTACTACTTGGAGAAGATTTGAATTATATATGATCAAATACTATAAATAAATACCTGTTCCCTGACTTGGGGCTCCTTAAAGGCTGTGTCAATGATATCCTTGGTTGGTATTAATTTCCACTTTGGAATAATCTTGCTTAGTGCCGTCAACACTATGATCATTAGTCGGCCCGGTTTCATTTCATCCACTATCTGCACCATTATTCCCTCCAATGGTTATCTTCTAATTAACATCCATAACTTATCATAATTAATAGTAATACCAATTTATATTATATTTCGGGCAAAAAAAAAATACGGGCTCATATATCAATTTCCTCACCAATTAACGAGGAAGCATTATAACTTCAAGATATATTATCCTTAGGAAGCATTATTTATTTTTCTTTTATATGACATGACCAGATACAGTTTCAGGGACCAACCCATATCTAAAATTGTTTTCCTTAAAATAAAGGAAAATAAAGAACAAAAACAGTATGAGGCAGCCTATAATTAACTAGTGTGAGAAGTGAGAATAATATTTATAATTAAATAATGAAGAATGCAAATAAAAACAAAAGAAAAGAAAAAGAAAGCCAACCTTGCACATGGGTGCAACCAAAACAGCTCCATCCCAAAAGTGTGGCTTTTTTCTGTCCAATAAGAGAGCCAACGCTCCTCCCATGGATTCCCCCACCAGGAACCTCATCTTCTCCTTGTTCTCTTCCTTCTCTATAATTCATATTTTTTAATAAAAAAATCAATGTCACTATCATAATTCATTTTTCTACATCTCTCACCTTTTTTCTTTTAATTCATGACTTATATGTACTATATGCTATCTAATTTCATTTCAATTAAACATGTATTTACTTTACTTTTAATATCCATACATACAATATATGCATGTGTTTGGTATTTTTCAAAATTGATAAGGAATTTATATTGACTAGATATATGATTGTGCTAGATAAGAAAATATGTTATTTTTATAAAATTAGAGCGTCTCGATATATTTGTTAGGGCACACCATCTCACACGAAAATACACCTTAACCCTTATTTAGGCGCTGAAAAAAATAAAGTCATAAATTAGATTTTTTATTAAAATTATATATATAAAATTTCATTAATTATGAAAGGAATTGAAAAGTCAAAAAGGAAGTCAAGAGATTTTTAGTGGTCAAAAGTTTGAGAACGTGAAATGAAAGGAAAAAAAAAAGTGAGAATTGATGGATATGTATGAAATTTGTTATGAATATTAAATATGTGGATGTCCATTGACTCATATTAATCTTCCAGTCAACTTGACATAAAGAAGAAAAGAAGACATGACACAAAGCAAAAACAAAAAAAGATAAGGACATAAAGAAAAGAAGACAAGGACATAAAGACAATATAAAGTAACCATGGTCATTTAAATATAACCATGGTAATACAACCAGGGTTAGATTTCTGCCTCTATATAAAGGGCTATAATCGATTGTTTCAATTGAACTGAATGAGAACTTCTCTCTAACTTCTCTCTAGAAATTCTATAATCCTTTCTCTGGATTCTATCAATATTCTCTAATTCCATATAGTGGCTCAGATTATCCCAGATCTATAAAATAAAACAAGGTATATATAATCATTAAAGAAACCATAAGAAGATCATACCTTCTTTTAGAGCTTCGTGCTGATAACGTGTTATAAAAGTATATGTGATAAGAGAGAAGATTGATAGAATCCAGAGAAAGGATTATAGAATAGTTAGAGAGAAGTTAGAGATAAGTTATATAACATCGGGTTTCATGGCTAAGATTGGAGATCGTTATTGTTTTTATATATTATTTACAAGTTCTTTTATATTATTATTATTACTGTTATTATGGCCAGAAGCCATACATATCTTATTCTTAAAATTATGACCAGAAGTCATAATGTTCTAATTTCTTATAATATGGCTAGAAGCCATATCCATTCTTATTATATAGCCAGAAGCTATATACATTTTTTCTTATTATATGGCTAGAAGCTATATATATTTTTATTTTTTTATCTTATTGTACGGCCAGAAGTCATGTACAATTTTTATCCTGAAGATAATAGTTAATTCCTCATTTTGAGATAAAATGGCCCGAAGCCATACATGGCCTGAAGTCATGAGATTAAATGGCCCGAAGCCATACATGTTTTAATTTTCTTATCTTGCCTTATGAATTATTTATTGTCTTTATGAATTTACAGTTATTATATTGCATATTTACATTTCATATTTTAATTATTTTCATTTATTTCTTTAATTAGTTTGAACAATGGCAAACCTGGCAAAACTTGAAATTGTGGCTCTCGATATTACCGAGAAAAATTATTTATCTTGGAAATTGGATGCGGAAATTCATTTGAATGCAAAAAGTCTGGAAGACACGATTAAAGAAGGGAATAAGGCATCCAACCAGGATAAAGCCAAATCCATGATTTTTCTTCGCCACCACTTACATGAAGATTTAAAAATTGAATATTTGACAGTGATGGACCCACTTGTCCTTTGGAACAATTTGAAAGAAAGATATGATCACCAGAAGTTGGTCATTCTTCCAAAAGCTCATTTTGATTGGATGCATTTACGCTTACAAGATTTTAAATCTATAAGTGAATATAACTCAGCTATGTTCAGAATTACTTCTAAATTGAAATTATGTGGAGAAAATGTTACTGATGATGATATGTTAGAAAAAACATTCTCCACATTTCATGCATCCAATTTGCTCCTGCAGCAGCAATATCGTGAAAAAGGTTTCAAGAAATATTCTGAGTTAATTTCTTGTCTCCTTGTGGCTGAACAAAATAATGAGCTTTTATTGAAAAATCATGAATCCCGTCCAACAGGCTCAACTCCATTCCCTGAAGTGAATGTAGTCTCTAATGAATCTTATTGTGGCCGTGGCCGTGGCCGTGGCCGTGGACGTGGACATGGACGTGGACGTGGGCGTGGCTACAGCCGTGGGCGTGGTCGTGGTCGATATCATGGTGGTTCAAATTCCTACCAGAAGTGGGAAAAGACTGATAAGAGCCAAAAAGGGGAAAGCAGTAGGCATAACAAATATGCTGATAATCCATGCTATCGATGTGGTGGAAAGGGTCATTGGTCTCGTACCTGTCGCACACCAAGGCACCTAGTTGATCTTTACCAAGAATCAATAAAAAATACTGGTAAAAGATCAAATGTTGAAGTTAATCATGTTGATCAGGGCGAGAATTCTGAGTATGCCGATATAGATAATAACTATTTGGATGTTTCAGATTTCTTAATATAATTTAAACTGTTATATTTTATTTAAAGTTGTTTCTATCATATGTATTAATTTTATTTATGTTTTTATGAAGAATGAATTCTATTGGCATCAATCCTGAAGATTTATGTCTCGTTGATAGTGCAACAACCCACACCATACTCAGACATGATAAATATTTTTCTTCCCTGGTAATACGAGAAGCCAATGTTCAAACTATATCTGGTAGTATAAATTTAATTGAAGGCTCCGGAAGAGCTAATATTTTGTTACCTGAAGGAACAAAATTATGTATTGATAATGCATTTTATTCTATCAAGTCTAAAAGAAACTTACTGAGTTTCAAAGATATCCGCAGAAATGGATATCATTTAGAAACAACAACTAAAGATAATAAGGAATATCTTGTCATTACAAATATAGTTGCTGGTAGAAAATGCATACTAGAAAATTTTCCTATTTTTTCTTCTGGTTTGTATTACACATGTATAAACACAATTGAAACACATACTATTGTGAACCAAAAGTTCAATAATGCAGACCAGAAATTTGCCAATACAAACCAGCAGTTTGATAATGTAAACCAGAAGTTTACTAATGAATTTAATGTTTGGCATGACCGGTTAGGCCATCCCGGTTCAATAATGATGCGACAAATAATTGGGAATTCATGTGGACATACCTTGAAGTGTAAACAAATACCACAATCCCATAATTTCTCATGTGTTGCATGTTCCAAGGGAAAGTTAATTATTCGCCCCTCACCAAGCAAAGTAGAAAGTGAGTCTCTCACATTTCTAGAACGGATACAGGGAGATATTTGTGGGCCAATACACCCACCATGCGGACCATTTAGGTACTATATGGTTTTAATTGATGCATCAACTAAATGGTCGCATGTTTGCTTATTATCTTCTCGTAACCTGGCGTTTGCGAGATTACTTGCTCAATTGATTAGATTAAGAGCACATTACCCTGATTATCCTATCAAGAAAATACGTCTTGATAATGCTGGTGAATTTACATCACAAGCTTTTAATGAATATTGTATGTCCCTTGGAATTGATGTTGAACATCCTGTAGCTTATGTTTACACGCAAAATGGACTTGCAGAATCATTGGTTAAAAGATTGCAACTAATTGCAAGACCTTTACTTATAAAATCTAATCTACCAATTTCTGCTTGGGGCCATGCCATTTTGCATGCAGCAATGTTAATTCGCATTAGGCCAACAAGTTATTTAAAGGTTTCCCCCTTACAAATGGTTTTTGGTCAGGAACCTAATATTTCCCATATAAGAATTTTTGGGTGTGCGGTATATGTGCCTGTAGCACTGCCACAACGCACTAAGATGGGCCCACAAAGAAAGATGGGAATATATGTTGGGTATGAATCTCCATCAATTATAAAATATTTGGAACCATCCACAGGAGATTTATATACGGCACGATTTGCCGATTGTCATTTTGATGAATCATTTTTCCCAACATTAGGGGGAGAAAACAAACAGTTGGGTAAAGAAATTAGTTGGAATGAATTATCATTGGCTCATTTTGATCCTCGTACAAAACAATGTGAACTTGAAGTTCAAAAGATAATTCATTTACAGAATTTAGCTAATCAAATGCCAGAAGCATTTACTGACCCAAAGAAAGTGACAAAGTCACATATCCCAACTGCTAATGCTCCTATTAAAATTGATGTCCCTGAAGGATAACCTGCTATGAATAAATCTAAAACAAGCCTGAAGCGTGGCAGGCCTATCGGTTCCAAAGATAAAAATCCTCGAAAAAGAAAAGGAGCAAATAATATAAATGGTCAAGTCGAGGATAATGAAGAAAAATTAGTAGCTCCAGAAGAGCCATCTCCTGAAGAGATATTATCTCCAGAAGAGAACATCGTAGTCCCAGAAGAGACCCGGTACCTGATATACGTGAAAATTATGAGATCTTAATAAATTATGTTATGAATGGAATCCGATGGAATAGAAATGAAGTCAACGTTGATGACATCTTTGCTTATCATATAGCATATGATGTAATGAATGATAATGAGGATCATGAGCCAAAATCCATTAGTGAGAGCCAACAAAGAAAAGACTGGCCCCTATGGAAAGATGCCATTAATGCAGAATTAAAATTATTGGCAAAACGAAAAGTATTTGGACCTGTAGTCCTTACACCTGAAGATGTAAAACCAGTTGGATGCAAATGGGTCTTTGTACGAAAAAGAAATGAAAAGGGCAAAATAACTAGATATAAGGCACGTCTAGTAGCCCAAGGTTTTACACAAAGACCTGGCATTGATTTTGAAGAAACGTATTCACCAGTAGTGGATGCGACTACTTTTCGTTATTTAATCAGTCTAGCAGTAGATGCAGGACTTGATTTACATCTAATGGATGTAGTGACTGCCTATTTATATGGATCACTTGATAGTGATATTTATATGAAAGTCCCTGAAGGACTTAAGATGCCAGAAGCATCTAATTCAAGTTCTCAAGAACAATACTCAGTTAAGTTAAATAAGTCCCTGCATGGCCTGAAGCAATCAGGGCGCATGTGGTATAATAGACTTAATGAATATTTGTTGAAAGAAGGATACAAAAATGATCCGATATGCCCATGCATCTTTATGAAAAGATCTAATAGTGAGTTTGCTATAATTGCTATTTATGTTGATGATATCAACATCATTGGAACTCCTGAAGAGCTCCAAAAGGCAATTAATTGTTTGAAGAAAGAATTTGAGATGAAGGACTTGGGAAGAACAAAATTCTGTCTTGGATTACAGATCGAGTACTTCAAGAAAGGGATCTTTGTATATCAAGAAACTTATACAAAGAAGGTCCTAGAGCGATTTTACATGGATAAATCTCATCCATTATGTACCCCAATGATTGTAAGATCTTTGATGGTGGATAAAGACCCATTCAAACCTCGAGAAATTAGTGAAGAAGGTGATGAAGAACTACTTGGTCCAGAAGTACCATATCTTAGTGCTATTGGAGCACTAATGTATCTTGCTAATCATACACGTCCTGATATATCATTTGCTGTTAATTTACTAGCAAGATATAGTTCTTTACCAACACGAAGGCATTGGAATGGAATAAAGCATATTTTTCGTTATCTCAGAGGTACAACAGACATGGGGTTATACTACTCAAATGTATCCAAGCATGAACTGGTTGGTTATGCAGATGCTGGATTTTTATTTGATCCACATAATGGTAAATCACAAACGGGCTATCTATTTACATGTGGAGGTGCAGCTATTTCATGGCGATCTATGAAACAGACTATATCAACCACATCATCTAATCATGCAGAAATTCTAGCAATACATGAAGCAAGTCGAGAATGTATGTGGTTGAGGTCAGTAATACATCATATACGTACAACTTGTCATTTATCTTCCGGCAAAATGATCCCAACAATCCTCTATGAGGATAATGCTGCATGTATCGCTCAACTTAAAGAAGGCTATATCAAGGGCGATAGAACGAAGCATATTTCACCAAAATTCTTCTTCACTCGCGATCTTCAAAAGGATGGTGAAATAGATATCCAGCAAATCAGTTCAAGTGAAAATCTAGCAGATTTATTCACCAAGTCACTTCCAGGTACAATCTTTGAAAAACTTGTTCATGATATTGGTCTTCGGAGATTCAAAGATTTCAACTGATATTATCAAGAGGGGGAGTCGATACACGCTGTACTCTTTTTCCCTTATCTAGGTTTTGTCCCACTGGGTTTTCCTAGAAAGGTTTTTAATGAGGCAGCACTCGACGGTGTATCAATGAATGATGTACTCTTTTCTTTAGCTAGGTTTTTATCCCACTGGGTTTTTCCTAGTTAAAGTTTTTAATGAGGCACATTCATAATGGACATCCAAGGGGGAGTGTTATGAATATTAAATATGTGGATGTCCATTGACTCATATTAATCTTCCAGTCAACTTGACATAAAGAAGAAAAGAGACATGACACAAAGCAAAAGCAAAAGAAGATAAGGACATAAAAAAAAGAAGACAAGGACATAAAGATAATATAAAGTAACCATGGTCATTTAAATATAACCATGGTAATACAACCAGGGTTAGATTTCTGCCTCTATATAAAGGGCTATAATCGATTGTTTCAATTGAACTGAATGAGAACTTCTCTCTAACTTCTCTCTAGAAATTCTATAATCCTCTCTCTGGATTCTATCAATCTTCTCTCTTATCACATATACTTTTATAACAAAATTATTGTATATTGGAATTATTCCCAAAGACAAGTTGATTGGGGCACAGAGTCAGGAACGATAGATGAATATTGAAAGAAAAATATATGAGAGGACAAGGAAGAGAAAACTGACCGCAAATAGAGGAGAAATAGTTAGAGCAATCTTCGATAACGTTATCGAAATTATCCACAAAACCAGCCAGCCCTTCTGATTTGCCATGCCCTTCATAATCTATTCCATACACTTCAAATCCTGCCTTCGCCAGCCTCCTTCCGGCGTCTGTTTTTCATTTATTAATATTAATTAATTAATTTCGAATAATCAGTTTTATATATATTTCAGATCTATTAATTATTATAACGTACTGTTCATCGTCACCGTGCATTCCATGGCGTAACCATGGCACAAGAAAACCAAAGCTTTTGATTCTTCCTTCTCACAGACCCATCGACACGTCATCATCTTCATCCCACGAGAGTTCCTTACATATTCCTGTAAAATCAAATGGTTTAATTTCCCAACACACCGATAACATATAATGAAATAAGAAAATTAATATTTGCGTGTTAATTAATGTCGTTCCGAATAAATTGGAAATTAAGGGTGGTACCTCTTGGTATTCGATTGCTGAGTCGTCGTTGTTCGCCTGCAACACCAGGAAAAAAAGAATAAGAGGAAATTAATAAGTGGGCGAGAGCAGAAAATTAAGTAAAAAACCCATTATTTCCTGAGACTCTCGAATATAATACAAAACCCAACAGGGACATACCATGAAGATAAGTGAGAGGGAAGCTTGTCGTTGATACAGGACCCGTTTGATACACAGAACTGAAGGTGAGAGTAGGGAAGACGTCACACTTACCTGGCTCAAAATGCGTTTGGCGGTCCAATAGTATTGGAAGATCAGTTCCTGCCTCCTATTATGTTCCCTTAAACATGTGATCTCTAGATCCCTCCAAAAATGGTGAGATCTTAAATTGTTCTTGGGAAAGTGAAATCGTGGGACAAAAATACCCTTAAAAGGTAGAGCATTTGTGAGCCGAGGGACGAGTTGAAGGCCCGAAATTCGAGCTGAAGGTAATTTCTGATTTAAATCTGAGAGTGGTCTCGCTTTATAAGTTTCAGTAGTGCTTTGAAGCTCCGAATCAGAGTTTTGAACCACCGACTTGATTGCTCGAAGAAAACGAGGATTGACCTCTGGTGAAGCAAAATTTCTGATCTTTTCTATCAAAGGCATTGTCTTTGTCCGTCAACCCCTTCGTTCATAGCACAAAGATGAGTTCTTTCAATCTTTGAGCTTAGTGAGGAAGACGATGGACAGTGATGATAAGGTCGAGTTCGAATTGGATGGTTTAAGTTTTATCTGGGTTGTTAAGTTCGAACTAGGATGTTAAGTTTGAACTGGAACTTCTGATAAAATCAGGGGGTATTTTAAGTTTTTCACACAATCTTCTTACTTAAACCATGAAGATAAGTGAGAGGGAAGCTTGTCGTTGATACAGAGTGATCGATCCAGAGACACAGAGACGTCGGACGGAGCAGCCACGGAAAAATCAGCCTTTTGACCAAAGTCAGGAACCTTAGCTTTAGCTTCTTCCTCAGTGATAAGGTGGGGATGTAGATATATATATATATATAAATATAATGGGTGTGACTACTGTATATATACTATTTGCTTTATGTATATATATTCACGCGTGTTTGTTGATGGGGAGGGGACAGAGAGATATTTTCCCAGATTCAATGAAACTAAGTATAAAAACAAACAAGGAATCACTTGCCGACGAAGTTCGACATATCAGTGCCTCCGGTTCCACTCATGGCATCTATATATTTATACACACACAAATTATAATTATAATAAACCAATTGACTTTAACCAGTAAGGGTCTGTATGGCTGAACCAAAATAAGGGCAGGAGTTCTTCCTATAAGAGTCAGTAATAAGGGCACAATTGCTTAGCCCGAGGGTTCAACCCACTAACCTATGGATTCAGTTTCCCTGCTCATCTTTTGGATGGGTAAGGAAATCTGGATTATTCAGATCGATCTTGACGGTTTAGATTTATTTTTTTTATTTTTTTTAAAAAAATTATTTTAATGGATACATAATCTAAAGTAAAGATAATCTCTTAGCTAACAGTGTCTCAAAAAATAATTATTTTACTCCAAAATCATCGGTTTTAAAAAAATCAAATATGGACGGTCCAGATCCAGATCTAGACGAGCGTCTTTGGCATCGAAACAGGTTCCCTAGCCTACGGGTTAATGGGGGCTAACCCGCACTATTATTTTTAAGAAATAAAATAGATAGAGAATTAAAAATGTAAGAATTCTATAGTTCTGCCTCCTTCCCTAGCCTGAATATTGATGCTTTGGCAATTTTAGAAGTTGCTTTAAACTAATTTATTGTATCTTTATTTCTTGAAGATAATTTGATATATTTTGTTTGTAAATTTTAACAAATTTAATAACTTTATATTTTATATTGTGGATTATGTTTTTGACTTTTAGTAAGTGAAATGATTGATATTAGGAATGTAAATTTGACGACTCATATGTATATGTGTTTCAATCATATTAAAAAACATGAAAAAAGAAAAAACTTATGAGTTGGCAAACTATAGTTTAAGGTTGACATTTTACTAATCGTAAAAGTGTAGGCTACATAGGCCAACACTGTTTAACCCACGGGCTAACCAGCGAGCTCTATTTTCCCTCACAATAAACGTAATTTAGCAAAATATTTGTGGTTGTGATTTTTTTAAAGATGTTCTTATCTTTTCTTCTTAACATATTTGACTGTTGATTTTGATTTGACTGAAGATGATTTTTAAGAATTCAATAATTTTTTTTAATATAAAAAAGTACTTTACATGTCGTAAATTCACATGCCAATAACGAAAAGAGGGAAATAGGGGCAAAAGTGTAACTGTAGGGAAAAGTCATGTATGAGTATGTTTTGATGACGTGGACCATAATCTTAAATCCATAAATGGCGTGGATGAGTATAAGCCCACAGCACCACACATTGGAACTGGAAGAAGCTCTTGTTTTTTTTTTATACGAAAGGAAAGCATAAAACAAAAATAAAAATAAACACAAAATTAAGATAACTGCATAACGCTAGCCAATGTGTCAGGGCCCATAATGGTCAAACCAGGGTAGTCGTTTAAAGCTGTCTTGGCAATTAAATCAGCTTTAGCATTCAAATTTCTCTCAATATATTCTATCATCACAACCCAGTCGCGTCGTAGCATTTCTTTCACTTCCATGATGAGAGACCAATCTTCGTGAAGATCAGAAATATCATTCAGAAGAAGATGTATCACTTCCTTAGAGTCGCTTCACAATCGAACCAGTCTATGACCTCCCTCCCATGCTCTCTTCAAGCCCAATAAGAAACCCCAGATTTCTGCTTCAAGAGATTCACAATTCTCAAGCCTTAGACGAAAACCTTCCAATATACTACCATTACAGTCAATAATAATTCCTTCACATGCACATTTTTCTTGGAATGGAGAATAAGCTCCATCGACCTCTACAGTAGTATAACTTTCCACATTGTGAAATGTAGAGGCTTCAACTTGAACTTGATTGTTTGCAAGCTTCGTATATTTAATCCTATTCGTAGCTTCCATAAAGCTTCCTAGGATTGCCCTAGCTTTAGCATTAATTTGATTGAGATCCATGCTCGGACAAGAGTGAATCTTCTCATTACGATCCCTCCAAATGAGCCAACATATTATCACAAAGAGATATTTCCATTGTTCCATATCAAGCCAATAAGAATGTCTCATATTCGCTTGGAACCAGGTATGAATATTACCCGAGAAGAACCTGTCATAGACCGATGGGTGAATGACTTTCTCCCAGATGTTCCTAATGTCCTTGCAATCTCTAATTGCATGAATTTCATCTTCCATGAACTCATGACAACGGTCGCAACGGCCGTTAGGATGAAGGGACATTCGTTGCTTCAAGCTATTAGTGATAAGTCGTCCATGTAACATAAGCCAAGCAAAAAGCTTACATCTTTGGGGAATTTTGAGTTTCCAAACATCACTCCATGTACCTTCTAGAGAGACCTCTTCGTGAGAGAGAACCTTATATGCTGATCGCACCGTGAAGGAACCATGCTTTTCAAATTTCCAACGAGCTCTATCTATACCGTCCCTGTCTGTAATTAACTGAATACCTTCTTGAACCTTAGGCCATTTATGTTTAATTCCACTCCAGGTATTGGATCCTGGTTTTTTGGAGTTAATTCGAGGTATGAGATCATCACCACAACCATACTTGCTCCTGATAACCTTAGCCCATAGAGAATCTCGCTCTTTAATCAATCCCCACCCAAGCTTCATCATATAAGCTCGATTCTGTTGTCTAATATGCTTCATACCCAGACCCCCTTTTGTTTTCTCAGTACAAACCTTATCCCACGCCACTAGATGCATTCGTCTTCGTTCATCTGATGAACCCCAAAGGAAATTACGTGCCTTCTTTTCAATATTATCACAAACAGATGCTGGTAGGTTGGTCGTCTGCATGTTATAAGAAGGCATCGCAGCTATGACTGATTTGACTAATGTATCACGGCCTGCAAGTGAAATTCTTGAGGCATGCCAACTGCTTAGCCTATCTTTAACTTTATCAACCAGATGCTGGAAAGTTACAGTAGTAACATGATCATGGTGCAAAGGCACACCCAAGTATTTCCCAAGATTCCCTGTGATTTGGAAACCCAACTCCTCGCTCATTTGTCGTGCTCTATTATGATTAACATTTTTTGAGAAGAAAACTCTTGTTTTGTTTGTGCTCACTTTATGTCCCGATGCATTACAGAATTTATCCAAGCAATCCTTGATCGTTTCCACTTGATCCATATTTGCCTATGCAAAAAGTAACAAGTCATCAGCAAAAAATAAATGGGTAATAGGAGGACCATTCTTACCTAGTCTGATCGGTTTCCATCGCTCAGTCGATATCTTATGTTGAATGATGTGAGCCAATTTCTCCATACATATCACAAACAAGTATGGTGAAATGGGATCTCCCTGTCTGATGCCTCGAGTTGGAGAGAACTCCTCCGCTCTACTACCTTCCCAAAGAATTTGCATAGATGGAGAAGAGATACAGGCCTTTACCACTTCTAGAAGACTTTTTGGAATTTGGAGTTCCTCTAGGCAACTCATAATGAAGTCCCAACGAACTCGATCATATGCTTTCTCTAGGTCTATTTTAATGGCCATAAAGCCCTTCTTTCCTTTCATGTTTCGCATAGAATGTATCACCTTTTGAGCAATCACAATATTATCAGAGCTTGATCTTCCCGATACAAAACCACATTGGTTAGGTGAAATAACCTGAGGAAGAAGGCATTTAATACGATTAGCAATAATTTTAGTAATAATCTTATAAATAACATTACATAAACTAATGGGTTGAAAATCTCGAATAGTTTCTGGGTACTCCCTCTTAGGAATAAACACAATGAAGGTATGATTGATATCTTTTATTGATGTTGGATTCTCTGTAGCACTCTTGACCACTTTGATAACAGAATGACCTAGGATATCCCATTGACTCTAAAAGAAGAGAGCATTCAAACCATCTGGGCCTAGAGATTTCAAAGCCCCTATGTTGAAAACCGCAGATTTGATTTCCTCATTGGATATATTACTCTGGAGACTTAATAAATCTGCTGGATCAATCATAAGGAATGGATAGATAGATAAATCTGTTATTCTGCCATTATTTTCCTCACGAAAGAGATTAACAAAGAAGTCAGTAGCAATATGCTTAATTTCGTTTGCATCATCAGTCCATTCACCCGAGTCATTCATAATGACTTCAATTTTGTTTCTCCTCCTCCTACCATTAGCACGTGCATGAAAATATTTTGTATTTTTATCTCCCATAGAATACCAATTACACTTCGCTTTCTGAACCCAAAGAAGATCTTCTTGGATGAGGACTTCTTCCAATTCAAGCCAAAGCTTTTTCTGAAGTTGATCCATATATGAGGTAAGCCCTGTCAGTGAAGTAGAATTAGAAATCCCATCAAGTCGATTCATAAGTCTTCTTTTCTTGTGACCAAGGTGACCAAAAACATTATAACTCCATGTGCCCACTTTTGTAGTGAACTTTTCCACATTAAGATCCCAGCAACGCTCTTGGTCCCATGTATCCTTCACCATTCTTGTAAAGTCTTCATGAAGAACCCATGAAGCAATAACCCGAAATGGCCTATCCTTTATAACGTAAGGCTCTTTGATTGTAGTTTGCAAGAGAATCGGTCTATGATCAGATTTAAACCAAGGAAGATGCTTGACACAGCCTCATTGTATGTATCCATGAACTTGTTATTTACTAAGACACGGTCAATACGGCTCTCACATCCTTCTCTCTTCCAAGTAAAGAAAGGACCATGACAGCCCAAATCATGTAGCTCAAGATTCTCAAACCAACAATAGAATTCTTTATCAGCTGAAATAGGATGATAAGACTTTGATCTTTACTCATGATGATAGAGAGTAGCATTAAAGTCCCCACCAATTAACCACGGCCAAGAGTTGGCAGGACATAGATTGTTTAAATCACACCACAACTGCCTTCTTCTGATCGGGTTAGAGTCGAAGTAATGAAAATTTTTTCATTTCCTCGCTCCACCTTCATATGAATAAATTGATTAGTCTTGGTAATAAATTGATCGGGTTGTTTTGGTCCGCGTTTGTTAAAAAATAAAACAACTCAAACGGCATCGCTTTCAACTTGTCGTTTCGGGTTCTCCTACTCCTAAACCTGGCTTTGAGTCCGGGCTACTACTACTTCCTAACTCGACGGGAAGTTAAACTTAGTATGTATTTGAATTAATTTTTAAGAATAGTTTTTATGATTTACGAAATAAATATGTAAGAAAAGTTTTATTTTGGGTTGTGTAAATCTAGATTTAAAACTTAGATTTAACAATTTATCAAACACTCACATATTTGCAAGCCACCCACTTGGACAACAAAGCTTCCTTTCATGACAGGTTGAAGAAGTAAGAGGGGTAAAGTTTGGAATTTGATAAAATATAAGTGGGCAAAATGGTGAACAAAATTCTACTTCCATGGAAGTGAAACCAATTCTTTACGGGGCTAATGGAAGTGACTTCCATCATTTTCGATGGAAGTCACTTCACTAGAGAAGTGTCCTCAACCCTACCAAACACACAAAATATAAGTTTCACTTCCACCCCCACTTTCCACCCTCCCACTTTCATGATATCAAACGTGGCCTTATTCTCTCTAGTTTGATTCAATATAAAATATATAACGCTGGAAAAAAGTATGAAATATATAAAAATAATTTAAGTTTATTGATAATATTTTTGCCATTTATCTGTCTTTGTTTCTTGGCTAAGATATTTTTCTATGTGTGGATGGTAGAGACTTAATTTATTTTATTTTAAATAAGGTTGAGGATTTAAATATGGATAACAAAAATTGTATAGAGAGAAGAGAAATCATTGATTGGATCTAATAATACTCAAAATAACACACACATACATATACAATGTCTTATCTTATATTTATCATAATTAAAATTATCACCATTCATGTTTAATGTTTAGAGAAGATTATAACGAACACATTAAAATTCCCAAATATCTCTCCCATTGCATACTATTTATTTGTCATATTTTATCAAAAAAATAGAAAAACCTTTCTTCTCTCTTTTTTTTTTTTTTTGGTACAATAGAAAAACCTTTCTATTTTTGGGCAAAAAGAAAAAAGAAAAACCTTTCTCTTCATACAGTTGTTTTCATTTTATTTTACCCTATCAAATGGATTGGCCCAAAAATTGCCCTTCCCTATATTACAAAAGTAACTTTGCTTAGCCGACTTGGTCGTGGGTCAACTTTCTTAGTTCATTAAAAATAAATTGTAGCCCATTGGACATCCTAAATTGTTTGCACCCCAACCACGTAATCTGAATGAACCCAAAAAAAACAAGCTCTATATCTCTAATCAAAATGGTTTAATTTGGTTTTCGTTCTTTTTGGACCAAAAAAAAAAAACTACAAGAAGTTGACCAAATCAATTAGCTCATGACTCAAAACGGGGAAAGAGAAAATTTAAAGAAACGGGTTCCTGTAAATAAAAACAAAAGGGGTTTAGGGGTTGGGTCCAGTAAGAGAGCTAGCCCCATTGAGAAAAGTGTTTATATTTAGTATCTGACAGTGTTTTAAATATGATTATTTTCAATAAGAGAATATTTGTACTTAGTCAAAATAATAATAATAATAAAGTAAAAGTGATTTCTTCATTTCAATTTTTAAGCAACAAATAACACACATTTATCTTCCATGATTTATACGAGCACGGTGGCCATCGCTTTTTTGGGGTTTAGAAAATCCGTTTTTAGAGCTTGAAAATTAAAAGGGATAATCTCATTAAAAGACAGTTGAATTATTTAAATTTTAAATTGAGTTCTTAAATTTAACGTATTCTAAATCAGGTTTGAAGACCTAACTAGGATTTCAAGATTTGATAAATTTACCTTACTACCCTTTATTTTTTACTAGAATAGTCTTGCTCTTTTGTTTCTTTATTTTTTTGGAAAAAGTCTTGCTTGCTTGTTTTACCCGTCATCCTAGACTGATATTAGTTGCCCTCACCTCACGTCTCTCCCTCCCTTACAACTTTGAGCAGGAAGAAATAGTTATAATTTAGTTGTCTTGTTCTCCAAATATGGATCTTTTTGAAACCTGATAAGTAAAATATTTACATATTTATTTTCCCTTATATGATGATTTTATGGACGATATTTGAGTTTAATATAATATATTTGGGTGTAAAATAAATAGTATTTTAAAAATAAATAAAAAAATAAAAAAGATCAGTACTGTAGCGTCGGTTACTATTCATCACGGATTCGCTGTAGCAGGTGTTACTGTAGCGGACGGAGGTGACTGTAGCACTGTAGCAACACCGAAAAAACGCGTAAAGCAACCGACAGGATACTGTTTATTACTGTAGCAATGCGTGAAAAGAAGGCAAATCACTGTAGCACCTGTGGAAAAAAATGAAGAAGCAACAGACGCTCGCTTGCCTTTATATATGTGTGTGTTTCTTTGCAAACTGGAAGTGGAGGAGAGAACAAGGCGTGAAGAATTTTCTCTTATAGTCAGAGATCCTTCTCTGACAGGGAGAGATATTTTCTCTGACAGTTCTAAATAAATTGTGTTATTTTTAATTTTTAATTTTATGTATTGTATTATTTTTTTTATGCCTCCTACATGGAAGGCTTAGTATTATATTATTTTCTGTATGCCTCCTACATGGAAGGCTTAGTATTGTATTACTTTTTTCATGCTGCCTACATGGAAGGTTTTACCTCCTAAATGGACGGCTAAATTTCTCCATTTTTTAATGTATATTTTTGGTTGTATATTTATGTTTGAGAATTTAATGTTCAAGTTTATGCAGTATTTATGAGGATTTCATTCTAGTTTTATATAATGTCAATTTATTTTTATTTTGTTTTTAATTTCATCATGTGCTAAATTTTCATTTTCCTAGGGTGATGACGTAGCTTACTAATGACGGATTGAATCTTAACTTATTAAATCCAGTTTTAATTTCTCCTTCATGATTGAGTTTTAATTATTGTTCTTAATGCTTTCATTTGATTGGCCACCTTTTGAATGATTACAATATGCATGTTGAGACTGGAAGGAGATGCATGTGTATAGATCCTATAATTAAAACCATGATTTGCATATGAAATAGGAATATATTCATATGAGTTGTGTAGTCTTATTGAGTTTTATAAATCTTAATGCATAATTAATTGCTTAAATTCATATAGGAATATATTGGATTAGCAATTAATTATAGAATTGCTTGACCTTGGAAGAGGCTAGTAATTAAATTAAGGAAACTCGACTATCAATCATGTGGAATAAATTGGGCTAGAATAGATAAGTGATTCAATCCGGAATTTGTTAAGTGAAATCTAATCCTTAGGACTTTTTCTCATATTTGTTTTCATATCATCTGCACTCATATTTAATTATTTTTCTTTTATTTGTACTCTCAATCACCAATTTATCGATCGACTAAATAGAATTAAAATTACCCATTTTGGTACTTAGTGATCAATCCTCGTGGGAACGATACTCTACTCACTTCTATATTACTTGATTACGACAGTGTACACTTGCACTATTTAATTGATAATCAAAAACTCGTAACAAAACCCATCTCTGCCCCAATCAAAGGCTGCTACAATTGTGTTTGTCTGTTCAATCCGAGCCTGAAAGACAGAACAATGATCCCAAGGAAGAAGAAAAATCAGCACTTGAAGACTCTCCTTCGTCCTACAAAAAGCTGGAGAGGAGATCGCCAAGAATGCCAGTGACTCTGTGAATATGGAAGACTGCCATTTCAAAGAGTAAAATTGCAGATCTCTGACCCTCTCTTGTTATCTCAAATATGTATTCATGAGAACATCTAGTCAAAGTGCTCGTTGTCAATATCCTTCAACTAGAAACAAAACTCAAAACCCCCCAAGTTTGGAGCACAAAGACCGCATAAAGGTTACGGTTAATTCAAAAAAAACACATTGGTTGATTATGGGGAGGGACCCATTATATATATAAATATAATGGGTGCGACTACTGTATATATACTATTTGCTTTATGTGTATATATATTCAAGTGTGTTTGTTGTTGGAGAGGGGAGAGAGAGGGATATTTTCCCAGATTCAATGAAACTAAGTATAAAAACAAACAAGGAATCACTTGCTGACGAAGTTCGACCCGCAAATCAGTGCCTCCGGCTCCACTAATGGCATCTATATATTGATACACACAAATTATAATTACTCCGTATAATAAACCAATTGACTTTAACGAGTAAGGGTCTGTTTGGCTGATCCAAAATAAGGGGAGGAGTTCTTCCTATAAGAGTCAGTAATAAGGGCACAACGGCTTAGCCCGAGGGTTCAACCCACTAGCCTATGGATTCAGTTTCCCTGCTCATCTTTTGGATGAGTAAAGAAATCTGGATTGTTCAGATTGATCTTGACGGTTTAGATTTATTTTTTTTATTTTTTTTTAAAATTTATTTTAATGGGTACATAATCTAAAGTAAAGATAATCTCTTAGCTAACAGTGTTCCAAAAAATAATTATTTTATTCCAAAATCATCCGTTTTAAAAATATCAAATATGGATGGTCCAGATCCAGATCTGGACGAGCGCCTTTGGCATCGAAACAGGTTCCCTAGCCTACGGGTTAATGGGGGCTAACCCGCACTATTATTTTTAAGAAATAAAAAAAATAGAGAATTAAAGATGTAAAAATTCAATAGTTCTGCCTCCTTCCCTAGCCTGAATATTGATGCTTTGGCAATTTTGGAAGTTGCTTTAAACTAATTTATTGTATCTTTATTTCTTGAAGATAATTTGATATATTTTGTTTGTAAACTTTGACAAATATAATTTAATAACTTTACATTTTGTATTATGGATTATGTTTTTGACTTTTTGTAAGTGAAATGATTGATATTAGAAATGTAAATTTGACGACTAGAATGTATATATGTGTTTCAATCATATTAAAAAAATATGAAAAAAGAAAAATTTTATGAGTTGGCAAACTATGGTTGAGGGTTGACATTTTACTAATCATAAAAGTGTAGGCTACATAGGCCAGCACCGTTTAATCCACAGGCTAACCAGCGAGCGCTATTTTCCCTCACACTAATTAAGATTTTTAGTGGGTAGGGCCGGACATTGGACTACAAAATATAGCCCATTTATCTTTGAACCAGGGCATCAGGTAGAAATCTCACCCTAACTAGCTCTGTCATGCCCACCCCCACCGGGGAGAGTAATCTCCAAAGATAGTCATGTATCTTTTTGCAAGTTAGCAAGCGACATCCTGAACGCGTGGTTTCACATGGAATTCCACCAATATCACAAAACAATCCTACGGATTCACGTGGGATCCGGTAATGGCATGTGTTCGTCTAATCTTTGAGCAATTCGAGTATCGATTTGTTATATTGTGTGTGATCAATCCCTTCTGCTAAACTCAATATAATTAATTGATATATGTTTGCCTAATCTTTTTTTTTCCTGGCACATGAGAGGGCAAAGCCTGAATATTAGTAACCTGTTTGGTTTGATTATATAAAAGAGGATTATATGTAACGGACTGATTATAACATTTGGTTGAGCTTATGTAATATTGGAGGGATTACAAAACATGAAATTATATCATTTGACGTAATTAGGATTACACTCTTAATATTGATGAATGTGGATGCATATATCTTATAATCAAGTGAAAAAAAAAGTATTATTGTCATTATAACTTTTTAAATTGGCCAAAATAGCCTCTCATAAACACTATTAAATGTTAAAAAATTACCACTATTAAATATTAAAAATCAATTAATAATATATAAATTTAAAAAATATTCCGACATTAAAAAATATTAAAAATATCCCATTAAATAATATTTCCACTATTAAATATTAAGAAAACCATGAACCCAACGTGTATATTATATAATATTTTCATCATTAAATATTAAAAAAAATTACTATGAACCCAACATGCATATAATACTTATCATATATAATATATATGGGTAGTTTTAACTAATGAAATTAATTAATTAATTTATTATCACATATGTGGACAGAGTTATTATATATATATATTTGGTGAAAATATATACTTTCATCCATTATACATGTATATGTAAACATGGGTAATTTCATCTCTCACTGTATTATTCCCATATTTTCTTATGTTAATGTAATCCAACCAAATATTTTTATACTTATAACAAATATTACATTGCATTGCATTATATTATATTTCAATACATTCCTTCTGAAGTTGTGAACCAAACGGATAATAAATGACTCAGCTAAATGAGTGTTTGGGAATTTCCTAAACCTAGGTTTGCGCAACCCAAGAAAAAACCCCTCTCACATTCCTACCTCGTAAATCGTAAAAGTTATTCTCAAAAGCTAATACAAACACACACTAAATGGAACTAGATCCCATACAATCTTTGTGCCACAAAGTCCATACCATAGATGAGAGGGCATGTTTGCCTAATCTAAAAAATAAGTGATTTTTGTTCAAAAAGAAAGTGATTTTATATGGGCCATGAATTATTTAAGAGATGACTGGAGGAGAATGGGCTTCTATTTATCAGAGCAAATGCTGGGCTAAATTTCTCCAACCAGCCCAACCCACATTAGTTTCTGGTAATTAAAACATCTTTGAGTTGTTTGTAGGAAAATTTACTAGAACTAATAGGAGTTGGGTTTAGCAAAAGAGATTAGTTCCTCATAATATGATGGATTAAGATTTGAATTCCAGCAGGGAGAGGTACTCACATTTAATATATGATAGTGTCTCAAACAATATTATCTCTAATAAGAAGATACATGCACCTAACCCCCCCAAAAAAAGAGGAAAATTTACTAGAAAATATTATCGTTCTTATTTGTCTAGCGATTAAATTCCTTTAATTTAGTTCTCTATACCCATATATAGTAAATATTCAAAGATGATCGTGAACATGACAATAACTTCTTCAAGTTAGTATATTTTTGCCAGTGCCCTATAAATTACTAGTAATATGAATGTTTCTGATGAATTTTCTCTGATTTTCAATACCATCCCTCTCTTTCAGTGGATAATATATAATATCTCAATGAAAGCTCACTAGTGGAAAAAGGGTTTTTTAGACTGGTTAAAATTAACTTTTTAGACCGGTTCTGGATCCGGTCTTGATACAGCCGGTCTAAAAAGTATGTTACTTTTGATACCTGTTTGGTAACCGGTCTGAAAAGTCTAGATTTTAAGACCGGTTCTATTTATAACCAGTCTAAAATAAAAACTTTTAAGACTGGTTTTCATGAGCTGCGGTCTTAAAAGAACTCTTTTGTAAGACGATTTATGTAACATTTTTAAGACCGATTATGATTAGAACCGGTCTTGAAAGTTATTTTAAGACCGGTTACATGTAAAACCGTTCTTAAAAATGTTATTTTTAAGACTGGTTTTACATGTAACCGGTCTTAAAATAACTTTTAAGACCGGTTATCATTATAATCGGTCTTAAAAGTGTTATATATATATATATATATATTAATTGTTTGTGATTAGGTTAGTTACCAAAATGCATCTTTGAATTGTTACCTCCAATGCCATACTTATCAAGTGTCATATGGTGTTCAGTTTTCTTCCATTTACCATTTCCTTTTGCTTTAACCTTCTCATTGAATTGGGAACTTGTAACATGTCATATATCCTCATGTATAATGTTTTATTGAAAACCATCATATATATATGCATAAATGGATTCAACCATGACATATCATGCAACCAACAAGTTAATTCATCAAAATATACAAAAACCATGTTAAAACCAACAAACATGTCAAATCATGCAACCAACAATATTTGCAACCAACAAACATGTCAATTCATCAATATATACAAAAAAAATCCTCAGCTTTACAAGAACTCACTGTTGTAAAAGTTCATAAATGAATTTAGCACGACAATTACGAATGTGCTCAATATCTTCTTCTGGAAAAGGGTCAGCAAGTTCAAACATCTGAAACACGAAACCCAGGCAAAACATTAAATTCACTTAAAAAAATAAGAGTAATACAAAATTTTTGAAATATATATACATTTACCTCTTCAGTAAGTCCTGTCGTGCCTAGGGTAATAATATTATACATGTGCTTCAGAATATACAACCCACACAAGTTGGACCCTAGTGGTTGCCTACGGGTTTGAAAAATAACATGATATCGTTAAAACAAGTATAAAATTAAAGCATGGCTTATTATTGAATACATTCTTAAAACAAACCAATATGTAACTAACATTTGGCAAGATCCATATAGGGTCTTTTACCTCACACATAGGCCTACCAAGACCAGTGTGTTGGAATGTCCGCATAACCCTATATCATCAAAATCACAAAGGTTACTTATTTTACACAAATTCCATAAATTTTGCACACGAAAGGTAATTAATAATGCAAGAAAACTTACGAGTTCAAGCTTTTCTTCAATTCACTAGTTGGCTTGCTGAGGTGGAGGGAGCATAAGAGGATGACAGAATAACTCTTCTTGCATAAAATAGCTAATTGCCAATGATCACTGAAAAAAGGGATAGCTATTAAGCAAATATAAAATATTATGTATAGTATAAAATATATATTTGTGTCTTACCAATACAAATATGGAGCCAAAAAACACTCAATTGAGGTTTCACTAAGCCTGTACGATAAGTATATGTGTCTGATAGAAGCAGTGGTCCCTTTGTCGTAGAGTTGAACTGGGCATAGGAGTCCAAATTTATCGGTTTTGCTAGAGTCAACCAATCTACGATGCATCCACCTACAATAATTCGTATACCCCCTACGAGACATTGTATGGGGGCAATCATTCTTTCTACCACTCTCTTGGGCCTTTTTCCTTTTTTCCTGCGAATAAGAAATCAAAATTAAGTCATTGTAAATCAATAAAGACATTTCATAATTCATAAGCAAATCAATTGCAAAATAAGTCAACTCACCAATGCTTCTGGAGTAGTCTGAAGCCGTCTAAGTTTTTGCCAAGTCTGTTCGTCAATAAAAGAATACTGATCGCACGGATTAGGAAGAAGCTGGCCTTCTTCCACCTCGATATGCACGTAATTGTTAGCTAGATTTATCTTAAACTTCCTCCAGCGTCCATCACAATACGTCATTGTCTTGTCATACAAGACTTCACTCTCAGGAATGTCGTAAGTAAGCTGGATAGTTTCCCAAATATGTCGCTTCACACCTTTATCGACCTTTCTCCACTGCTCTATCAAGATGCTAGGCTTGTTGTGTACTAGAAGGCCGACAAAACTCCTATACCGTTGGGCATTAGGCCCGATTGGTTTTCAATATCTATCAAACTCAATCGGAATCTTTTCCCCGGTATTCCGATTAAGAGGAATGTCTGTCAATTGGGTGGCTCTCCTGCCCCTTCGTCTAGGCCGGTTACGTGGCTCATTATGTTCCTGGCTCGGAGCATTGCTAGGCTCGCTCTGATTTGGATTAGTTGGATCGGGAGTACCCTCACTGGGACGACTCATTGTCTAAAAACACTTTAAGGACACTATTTAAGGAAATTTTGCTACACGGTGCTTATTGTTATAACACGACACTATCTACAAAGGCATAATTCAAAAGCAATTCCCAAGTTACGCAAACATGAACAAATATATAATTGCAATGCACAAGTTGATAACCAATATCAACTAAAGCAATATTTTAAATTCAAATCGCATGGCCGAATCAAAAGAAGTAAACCAGAAGCTACAAAATCAATATAACAGAAGCAACAAGCTTAAACCAAACAAAACAAAACCCAGTTTAGCAAAATCAACTAGGAGCTACACTATTATAGTCTTCAACTAGGATCAAAATCAAACAAAACCAAACCAAACAAGCTTAAACCAAACAAAACAATATAACAGAAGCTACACCACCAGAAGTAACAAGCTTAAACTATAGTCTGTAATGCAAATGGAAAACCACCAAAATAAACGCAGGTCTACAATTTCAGAATAATTAAACGATACCTTAAACTTTTGCTTGAGGATCCTCTTCTTCCTCTGGATTTGAACAGTCCTTGACCACTTGCTGCAGGAATCGAACAAAGAAAATGGAGGCCAAGTCATCTCACAATTTGAAATAAAAATCCAAAAACAAAATGGAAACACAAACCTGACAATAAAAACGAGGTTGAGAATCGGAGGGAACAAACAATGATAGCCTTTCGACAATGTATTCAACAGTAAATCTCCGTTGACGGCGGCAAAGATAAGGACGGAGGAGAGAAGGGGAAAGGAGGAGCTGCCGTGAGACGATGGAGGGGTTTTGCTGATATGCTTGAGTTTTAGATTACAGAGTCAAATTTAGGCGCCTTTTGAAATCCAAGTTAGTTTTAAGACCGGTTGTCAATTACAACCGGCCTTAAAAGTAATATTTAAGACCGGTTTTAAAATATATATTTAAGACCGGTTATTAATAAATAACCGGTCTTAAAAATAATAAACATTTTATTTTTATAATTGTCTTTAATTCATATAATATTTTCTAGACCGGTTATTTTTAGAACCGGTCTAGAAAATATATTACATGTATTTATTTTTTTAATTGTATATATTTTAAGACTGGTTTTTATTACAACCGGTCTTAAAATTATTTTTAAGACTGATTTTAAATATAACCGGTCTTAAAGGTACTTTTAAGACCGGTTATAAATATAACCGGTCTTAATATTTCATCATAATTACAAAAATACTACCGGTCAAATTTTTAAGACCTTATCCAATATAACCGGTTTAAAAACCCTTTTCTGTACTAGTGGCTGCAAGAAAATTAAGCAAACTTTTTGTTAGTATTATATATCCTACAGTTACGGTAAATTAAGCCAAAAGAGATATTATGTATAATCAGTATATAATCAACTTGCAACATTTAAGACAATTTTTGGAGCACCAAATCTTAAATAAAATGTGCCTCTTACTAGGATAGAATAAATTAAAAGGAAAGGAAGAGAGCCATATTAAAATGAGAGACACAATGACATCCAATAATGTTGTGACAGTAGATCGAATATCAAAATGTTATGTTCTATATAGGTATTGAGATTTGAGGGGCTAGCTAGTTACCAGGAAAATGCATTTGATTCAATAAGCTGTAACGTATTCTAAATCAGAGAGCTATAGTCAAACCAACCTTAGCTTCAATCCCATTATTGACTGATTAAAAGCAAGGTGTTGAATTGGTTTCAACTTTAACCTCTGTTTTTGTTGTAATGCTAGGTAATTGAAAAAATGATCAAGATATAGAACCATATTACTGAACAAAATCTAAGAAAAGCTGTCCTCTCCCTTCGCATAATCCTCTCAAGAAGTCCTCGTACAGAGAATAATTAATCTAAACCATGATCAATTCAATAGAAAATTAAGTTTTTTTAGATATCCATGTTCAATTTTGAAATCAAACCCTTCCAACTTCAATTTAATTCCCATCTCAATTATACTGTTTAATATAATTAATAACTAGGGAGTGTTTGGTTTGAGGGGGAGAGGGAATGGGAGGAGGGTAAATTATTTTTTTGGGTTGAAGGTATTTAAGTTTTGGATAGGAACCTAAAATTTAAAAGGAATGAGAGAGTAAATTTTGGATGAGAACCCAAAATTTAAAAAAATAATAGGATAAATTTTCGGTTTCTTTTGTCCAAAATTGTAATTTCACTAAAAAAAAAGGTATTTTGTAGCGGTGACATTGTAGCGGTTATAATTACCCGCTACAAATATTAACATTTGTATTGGTTTTACCTTAAACCGCTACACATTTGTAGCGGCAAGTTACACGCCAAGTGGCGTGCCAGATTGGCTGCGTTTTTTGTAGCGGTTACTTAGATAAAACTGCTACAAATATGGCGCGAATTTCCCGCCAAAAATTGTAGCGGTTTAATTGTAGCAGTTAATAAATAAAAACCGTTACAGTTTTCACACCACATGGCGCGTGAACAGTGTAGCGGTTATTTGTAGCGGTTTGATCAATAAAACTGCTATAAAATTCCAAACGTCGCGTATGTTGTAGCGGTTACTAGGTTGTAACCGCTACAGGATTTCAAAGGTTCCAAATTTGTAACGGTTATATACCTTAACTGCTACAGAACTCTAAAGGTTTTTATGATTTGTAGTGGTTATATTAGAACCGCTACAAAGTTTAGCCACGCCTAAGTTATTTGTAGCGGTTTATGTAGCAGTTATTTTAATGACCGCTACAAACGTTCCGCCTATATAAACTCTCCCCCTTCATTTTTCCATTTTCTCATTTTGTTTCCTGAAGTTTCTCTGAGTGTTTTCTTTAGATTTGAGCATTCAGACGTCTGTGAAAGAGTTTTTGTTGCAGTATTTCTTGGTATTTGTACTTGAGGTAAGGAGATAAGACGTATTTTATTTGTATTTATATTTTTATTATATTTTTGTGACTAAAATATTTTTTTTGAATTTTCACAGTTGATATGGCTTAGAGAGAGGATAGGGGGAAGGCGCCTGAGGTCCTTAAACCGATTTTGCAGGGTGGCAGTAGCAGAGCAAGGGGTAGAGGGAGGGGGCAACGCGGAGGGAGGGCGACCTCGGCATTTCAGCCCATGCCCTCACAGGAGTCGCCCCTACCGCAGGCACCGCAGACGATCCCACAGAAGATGACCACACCAGAGGTGTCTGAGTTTGGGGGCAGATATCAACGTCGAGGACTACGACGAGGAGGACTTTGAGATCCCGATTGGGCTCAGGGAGATGGAGCAGTTCCTCGATGAGGAGGAGGCTTGGGAGCAGAACAACCCACGAGGGTCGTCTTCGCAGTCCACTGGGTTTGAGGTGCAGGTCCAAGGTAAATAATTTTTTTATTTTATAAATTATTTATTTAAATTCAAAATGTTATGTTTGAATTACAATTTATGTAACATGTGGTAAATTGTGTAGATGAGCAGGGGAACGTGAGGCTGGACGTGGCCAGTCTAAACAGCATGGACCGAACACTGCGAGTTATAGTGCCATGAAATGAGGGCACGGACCAACCCATCTACAATGGGGGTCACCTGTTCAACCGCTTCCTGAACGACCTGGGCGCGAATTGGATGCGGTTCCCCCTACACTTCAGGACGTGGAGGCATGTTCCGAAGGGGCCGAAGGACCAGGCTTGGGAGGAGGTGGTTCAGGTAATTAATATTATTTAATTAATATTTTTTGTAATTAATTATATTTAACAAATAATTTTTAATAGGATTTTTGTAATTATTGATATTTAAATAACTTTTTTGTAGCTGCGATTTTCCGTCCCGGCCAACCGAAAGAGGTACACCTTCGTGAAGATGGGTGACGGTTGGAGGAACAGGAGGAACCGTCTCTTCCACAGGGTGGATAAGGACGGGACGATGCCTCTGGAGTAGCTGATCGAGAGCGTCCCAGACGGTGTGCCGCCGAACGACTAGGCGAGTTTCGTCCAGTTTAGGAAGAGCGCTGAAGGGTAGGTAATGTATTTATTTGATTATTTATATATAATTTTATAATTGTTAATTATTAAATTATGATTTAAATGTAATTAATTTGAAATATTTTATATTGTGTTAATACATTTAATATTGTTTTTTTTAGGCGCTTTATTAGAGAAACACCAGGATTCGTGGACAGCAGACGATCCACCACATAGCAGGATCGAAGACCTTTGCTATCACCTACAGCGAGCTGGTAACTTTTCAAAATATCACTGACTTTTAGCTAGTTATTCCATAATAGTAATTGAATTATGTAATTGTTTTAGGAGAGGAAGACACAACAGAAGAACCGTCAGACAGACTATGGGGAGTTGTACGTGATCACACACAGATACTATGACGGGACTCCTACCTCTCAGCAGGCAGAGGCGGCCATTGTAAGTAATCTCATTATTATAATGTTTATAAAACCAACATAATAATGAAAAATATTAATTAGTAATTGTTTCATAAAATGGCAGGAGCAGATGCAGCAGTCGCAGGCTGAGCTGCGAGAGACCCAAGCCGAGGAGTCACAGGGGTCAGTGGACCCGACGACTCCTTTGAAAGCGGGTCTGGCTCAGGCTGAGCACCCCGGACGCGTTTGGGGGATGGGGATAGGCGCCAGACCTAGCATGGTCTATGGCAGGAGTGCCGCCTCTGAGGCTGGCAGCTCTAGAGGGGTCAGACTTCTGAGGGACGAGTCTGTTGAGCAACTGCAGTCAAATTTGGGGAGGACACAGGCTGCAGTGCCTCAGCAGCAGCATCATCTGCAGCAGATGCGGCAGATGCAGGAGCATACTGATATGATCTACGCTCAGCAGACGCAGTGGCGTGATATCACGAACAACATGTTCGAGCACGGATGGAGTCGCATGTTCCCGAACGAGTAGTATCCACAAGTTCCGCCTGTCCCTCGGTTCGTCGTGCAGCCTCCTCCTCCTCCTGCTGATGATGATGGTGTTGCGGTTCACTCTGCCCAGCGGCCCGATCCAGCAGCACCTGATGAAGCCCCACCTGAGGGAGCACCAGATGATCAGCTCCCAGCTACTTAGTTTAGGACATCTTTTTTTTATTTGTTGTTGAAACGTATGTAAATATATATATATATAATTTTGTATTTCAGAACTTAAATTCTTATTGTGTTTACCATAATTATATTTATATTCTAAGGCCGCGTTGTTGAATTTATGAATTAATTGTAACAATATTATTTATATTTCTAAACCTGAAAAAAATTTGACATTAATTGTAGCGGTTTTACAATAAATAACTGCTACCAATGAAATTTTTTTATATTTGTAGCGGTTTACATGGAAAAACCGCTACAAACATATATAATTTATTTTTTTATATTTATAAATAAAATTCCATATTTATAGCGGTTTAACAATAAAAACCGCTACAAATATATATAATTTACTTTTTTTATATTTATAAATAACGTTCCATATTTATAACGGTTTAACAATAAAAACCGCTACAAATATATATAATTTATTTATAAATAACGTTCTATATTTGTAGCGGTTTAACAATAAAAACCGCTACAAACACTCAATATTTGAATTTTGAAATTTGTCGCCTTTATGCAAATTTGTAATGGTTATTTATGTATAACCGCTACAAATTTAGAACTAACTTTTCCACCACTTTGTGCAAAATTCTAACGGCTTGAACATTAGTAGTGGTTTTATAACCGCTACAAAATTGTAAACGTTGGAATTTCAGAATATAAGATTCCAGGCATTTGTCATTCTCTATTAACTCATCTTCTTCTCTATACTTTCTTCTCTCTCACTAGTAGCTTTGGATAAGTCATGGATCAGGTTGCCGCACAATTCTCCGAAATATTTGTACAGATTAAAAAATTTCTTGGATTTCGCATTCACTCACGCCAGCTGTAACGGCAAGATCGTCTATCCGTGTCGGAGATGCAAGTTCAAGAAGTGGCATGCACGAAATGTTGTGAAGGAACATTTGCTTCAGAAGCCTTTCCCTGAGGGCTATACGTTCTAGGCAGTTCATGGTGAGAAGACCGACATTAGATATAATGATGCTCTTCCTTGAAGTTCTCAAGTAGGCGTTCAACTATATGAAGATGATCCTGTGAATGATGCTGTGCGTGATGCATTTGGAGTTCAAGGTGTAACACCCCAAATTTTATATTCACTAAATATATTGTAATTATTTGAGAAATTCAATAAAATGGTGAATATTCATGAATTTGGAATTTATGAATTTCATAAATGTTCGATTTCATGGGAAATTGGGCACAAATAATTATGGAATTAATTTGGGTAATTTAAAAAGCCCAATATTAAGGTCCAAAAATGAAGGAATATTAGAGAAAATATTTGGTCCAAAAATAGATGAAAATTGGTGAAAGAAAAATAAGAAAAGAAATTGGATTAGAAAGGTAATGGCAAAATCGTAATTTTGCCAAAATAGCACAAAATAAATTATTTTTCAATTAATTGAAGTTAATTTCAATTAATTAAGGAAAATAAAGGTTAAAAATATATTTATAATATTTTGGTCAATTTAATATAAATTTATGGAAAATTTGAGCAAAAAGTGCAATTTTGACCAAAATTGAGACTTTACGTGTATACGTAACCGAAACAAGTTGTGAAGCCAATTGAGACCATAGGGAGGGACCCCTAGGTGTCTCCTACATGTGGCATAAAGAAGAAAATATTGGTTGGACATGATGGCATGGTTACGTGAATGTAGGAAGTTATGTACATAAATTGGATTTTAGTAATTTTGGAAAATTAAACAAATTATTATAATATTATGAAATATGATAATATAAACTTCATCATCCTCTTCAGCCCCATTTCGTGCTCAACAGACCTGAACCATAGAGAGAGAAGGTTGAGAGAGTTTAGAGAGAGAAAGAGAAGAAAAATCACAAGGTAAGCCGATTTCTCCAACGATTTTGCTACTAACGCGTATATCTCCGACTCTAAGCTACTCATCTTTGTTCTTTAGGGTTTGGAGGCTCAAAAATCTGTTCTCTAAAGGTTAGGGTTTCAGCCATTTTTGGGAAAAGCTTGTTGGAGCTTGAGGTAACTTCCAAACCTTCGTATATTAACTATTCTGGCTGCTGTGGGCAATTTAATCGGTGAAATTTTGCCGGATTGCCATTGGTTTTAAATTTTGGAAAAGTGTATATCTAAGGGTTATGCTGCCCAATTTTAGTTCAAATGGTTGTTATAACTCAATTAGATTGTTAATAAAGTGGTTAGGAGTAGAAAGGAACGTGTTTACGGAGCCGAAATCGTAAAACCCCGATTTTTCCCGGAGAACACAATTATTTCGGCCAGGGATGTTTGAGGGCCTTAGAGTTGGATTTTCAATGATTTTATGATTCCATTGGATTCAGTGGGCGAAAATAGGTGGGGTTACAGTTGGGCACTTTTTCAAAAAAGGCTGAGAAAGCATAATTACGGAAACACCCCTAAAACCCTAAAAGTAGGGCTGCCAAGGGCAATTTCGTAATTTTACATTGAATTTGGTAATTTTGAGTCCGGAAATGGATTCCTTGGATGAAAATACGTCAGGATAGCCATAGTCAAAAATTTGGGAAAACGTGCCATCAGGCCGGGTACGGCTGGGCCGGGGTCCCGGGGGCATTTTTGTAAATTTTCACCATAGGCTAATATAACCACAAGAAACACTATGGAAGTGTCTAAAATGATACTTGGATAGGTTATGACCTATTTCTTGTACATTTGATGTTTTAGGACCGAGTTGGACGCCTTTAGTTGACACGTTTTACGAGGCGGGCCCTTTGAGACAAGAAAGAGGTTAAGGTAGGGACTACTATCTCTCATATACTATGTGACTATTTGTATGATGCATGTTACTGTATTTTGTGATATGAACACGTGCTGGAGGCACATTACCTAGCTGTGGTCTAGGCCTAGCTGAGGTACACTGGTCTTACCTAGCTGTAGTCAAGGACTCGGCTGAGGTACATGCAGGGGTTTCAACGGGTTTGTTGGCCCTGAATTTTGTGTACACACACGGATGATATGAATTTTCATTTTACTTGATACGGTGCATTGCATATTTAATTTTCGCATTTTATATATTGATCGTATGTTTCTACTGAGATTCCTTGGAATCTCACCCCTTTTTCTAATCAAAATGTCTCAGCGGGTGCCAGTGGCTCGAAAGCCAAGGATGCAGAGAAGGGAAACTGACGGACACGTTTCCCAAGATGAATACAGTGGTTGTATAGTCTGTATGTGAAATAGTTTTGGGAACATACTGTACATATTTGTCATTATTATCGACTTCTGCTCTGTTAATGACTGTCTGTAAACAAATACTTATTATCAGTATAACTGTACTTTTCTGTTTGCCTATGGAACTTGTTCGTTATTGCCCTGCGCATATCAAAATGGAAACGGGTGTTGACACAAGGCGACAACTTCAACGAAGAAGTGCACGGTTCTGAGCCGGTGTTCATGAGGAATGAAGCAGCTTGGGATTTTTTTAGCTTGATGGATGAAGCAGATCGTCCTTTATATCAAGGTTTTCGAAAATATTCTAAATTATCTTTTTTGATCAAATTGTATAATATCAAGTGCTTGTGTGGAATCACAGACAAGGGAATGTCGATGTTGCTCGAATTATTACAAGATGCATTCCCCGACACTGAGATTCCCACAACGTTCTACGAGGCCAAAAAGATTATTAACAGGTTGGGGTTGAACTATCAAAAGATTGATGCATGCCCCAACGATTGAATGCTGTATTGGGGAGATGATTCCAGCAGGGAGACTTGTAAGAGATGTCACATATCGAGGTACAAGACAATTCGGAAGGGGAAAAAGCAGAAGAAGAACCTGTATAATACTCTTTTGGTCCTTTCGTTTTTGCCATAGCCACTAAACACCATTTACAAGTAGATTTCTTCATTTCTTCTTCACTTTTTGATGTATTAAATTATAGTTGCTTTTTATTTTTTTTTCCAGATGCTTTATCATTTGATCAACTTTTGGGACATTAAATTGATGCAAACTACTTTGACTTCATGGCTTTAATTACAATCGTTTTGTTTCCTTATTTATAATAGATTACGAATGTTTTTTTAATTTTTAAAGTATGGATATATGTTAAGACATATGGTAGTTTTTAAATTTCAAGACTCAAATTGTAGACTTATTTTGAAATATCCCAAGATGTGGAATCATCGAATGTATTTGAAGTTTATATTACTTATGGCTAAATTAAGACATATGGTATTGGTAAGTACAGGGATGTTTATGAAATTTACACGGAATTATTTATTTCATATGTGGACAAGACAAGATGTTATCACTTGGGCAGGGAAACCCACCCTACCCAACCCACCCTTGCTCAGTTCAAAATAATTAAGATTTTTAGATGGTAGGGCCGTACATCGGACTATAAAATACAGCCCATTTATCTTTAAAGCAGGGCATCGGGCAGGGATTTCGCCCTAACTAGCTCTGCCATGCCCACCCCTGCCGGAGAGAGTAATCTCCAAAAATAGTCATGTATCTTTTTACAAGTTAGCAAGCGACATCCTGAACGCGTGGTTTCACTTGGAATTCCACCAATATCACAAAACAATCCTACGGATTCACGTGGGATCCGGTAGTGGCATGTGTTCATCTAATCTTTGAGGAATTTGAGTATCGATTTGTTATATTGTGTGTGATCAATCCCTTCTGCAAAACTCAATATAATTAATTGATATATGTTTGCCTAATCCTTTTTTTTCCAGCACATGAGAGGGCAAAGCCTGAATATTAGTAACCTGTTTGGTTTGATTATATAGAAGAGGATTATATATTTATATGTAACGGACTGATTATAATATTTGGTTGGGCTTATGTAATATAGGAGGGATTACAAAACATGAAATTATATCATTTGATGTAATTAGGATTACACTCTTAATAATTTGGATACAGATATCTTATAATCAAGTGAAAAAAAAGTATTACTGTCATTATAACTTTTTAAATTGGCCAAAATAGCCACTCATAAACACTAATAAATGTTAAAAAATTACCACTATTAAATATTAAAGATTAATTAATAGTATAGAAATTTAAAAAATACTCCACCATTAAAAAAATATTAAAAATATATCATTAAATAATATTTCTACCATTAAATATTAAGAAAACCATGAATCCAACATGCATATTATATAATATTTTTACCATTAAATATTAAAAAAATTACTATGAACGCATCGTGTACATAATAGCTATCATATATAATATATATGGGTAGTTTTAACTAATGAAATTAATTAATTAATTTATTATCACATATGTGGACAGAGTTATTGTATCTATTTGGTGAAAATAGATACTTTCATCCATTATACATGTACATGTAAATATAGGCAATTTTATCTCTCACTATGTTATTTTCTTATATTGATATAATCCAACCAAATACTTTTATACTTATAACAAATATCACATTACATTGCATTATATTATATTTCATCACTTTCCTTCATCACTTTTATGACTTGATATTTTGATGGAAGCTCACGATTTAGGAAATTCCGTTCCACTTCATTACAATATTATATATCATCTTTGACTAAAATCCAAGACAAGTTGTTAATGGAAATAATAAATAATTCAATAGCACGCGTCTAGTGATACATTAGGTTAGGTAACTAATGACAAAGACTGTCCCCTTAAAAAAATATCAATATATATAAAGACGATCTAAATCACCAAGATCGAGAAGTGCATGACCGCAGATATAATTTAGAACAATATAATTATTGCCGATATAAGAACAATATCACAGAATTATTAGAAAATAATATTTTTGAGAAATTCTGTTTTTCCTTAACAAAAATAGTAGTCCCTTCACATAAGGTTTTATATTAGTTTTTTAATTTTTCCAAGGTGTATTTTCAATCAAATAAACTGAATGTTGTTGCCAAAAAATTCTGACATTAAAATTTTTTTAAAAATATTTAAAAATATATTTCAAATACTAACATATTAAATTTAATTTTTAAAAATAATAATAACTGACACACAAAAAAATAATTTGAGACTGAATCACAACATCAAACTAAAATCTTATATAAAATAAAGGACTAAATTGATTGTGCAGTTTTATTTATTTATTTATTTTTCTTTTAAAAAGTCGTTTCACGTGCTGTATGTTTGTGATCCATGTACCATATATGACATGACCAGTCACAGTTTCAGGGACCAACCCATATATAAAACTTTTTTCCTTACAAAAAAAGGAAAATAAAGAACAAAAACAGTATGAGGCAGCGTATAATTAACTAGTGTGAGAAGTAAGGTAATTAAATCCGGATTGGTCGGTGAACCGATCGGGGTACTGGGTCAAGGGTCAGTAGGTCAGATCGGAGTCAAATCGGAGCTAAACCGGGATCAAACTGGAGAGAAATTGAATATTTTAAGTTTATAGTGTGAAATTCTAAAAGAAAAATAAAAAAAAGATTTAAAAAATTTGACGCGGACTGGGTCACCAAACCGGACCGATTTAATGTTCGGGTCGCCAGTTTCCGAACCGGTTCTGCCAGTCCGGTCCGGATCAGATAACTTTGGTGAGAAGTGAGAATAATATTTATAATTAAATAATGAGGAATGCAAATAAAAACAAAAGAAAAGAAAAGGAAAGCCAACCTTGCACATGGGTGCCACCAAAATAGCTCCATCCCAAAAGTGTGGCTTTTTTTTGTGCAATAAGAGAGCCAATGCTCCTCCCATGGATTCCCCGATTAGGTACCTCGTCTTCTTCTTGTTCTCTTCCTTCTCTATAATTCATATTTTTTAATAAAAAAAATCAATGTCACTATCATAATTCATTTTTCTACATCTCTCACCTTTTTTCTTTTAATTCATGACTTATATGTACTATATACCATCTAATTTCATTTCAATTCAACATGTATTTACTTTACTTTTAACTACTTTTAATATCCATACATACAATATATGCATGTGTTTGGTATTTTTCAAAATTGATAAGGAATTTATATTGACTAGATATATGATTATGCTAGATAAGAAAATATGTTATTTTTATAAAATTAGAGCGTCTTGATATATTTGTAGCGCTTAAACAAAATATTCATTTTTTTTTAATTTCAACATCATTTTATTTGTAGCGCTTAAGAAAAACTACAAGAAGTTAACCAAATCAATTAGCTCATGACTCAAAACAAGGAAAGAGAAAATTTAAAGAAACAGGTTCTTGTAAATAAAAATAAAAGGGGTTTAAGGTTTGGGTCTAATAGGAGAGCTTGCCCCATTGAGAGAGATGTTCATATTTAGTATCCGACAGTGTTTTAAATATGATTACTTTCAATAAGACGATACTTGTACTTAGCCAAAAAATAATAATAATAATAATAAAACAAAAGTGATTTCTTCATTTTAATTTTTAAGCAACAAATAACACACCTTTATCTTCCATGATTTATACGAGCATGGTGGCCATCGCTTTTTTGGGTTTTAGAAAATCCGTTTTTAGAGCTTGAAAATTAAAAAGGATAATCTCATTAAAAGACAATTGAATTATTTAAATTTTAAATTGGATTATTAAATTTAACATATCCTAAATCAGGTTTGAAGACCTAACTAGGATTTCAAGATTTGATAAATTTACCTTATTGCCCTTTGTTTTTTCCTAGAATAGTCTTGCTTGTTTGTTTCTTTATTTTTTTGGAAAAAGTCTTGCTTGCTTGTTTTACCTGTCATCCCAGGCTCATATTAGTTGCGCTCACCTCATGTCTCTCCCTCCCTTACAACTTGGAGTAGGAAGAAATAGTTATAATTTAGTTGTCTTGTTCTCCAAAGATGGATCTTTTTGAAACCCATCTCTACCCCAATCAAAGGCTGTTATAATTGTGTTTGTCTATTCAATCCGAGTCTGAAAGACAGAGCAACGATCTCAAGGAAGAAGAAAAATCAGCACTTGAAGACTTTGCTTCATCCTGCAACAAGCTGGAGAGGAGATTGCCAAGAACGCTAGTGACTATGTGGATATGGAAGACTGCCATTTCAAAGAGTAACATTGCAGATCTATGGCCCTCTCTTGGTATCTCAAATATACATTTATGAGAACATCTAGTCAAAGAGCTCGTTGTCAATATCCTTCAACTAGAAACAAAACTGAAAAACCCCCATGTTTGGAGCACAAAAACCGCGTAAAGGTTACGTTAATTCAAAAAGAGAAACATTGGTTAATTATGGACGCGGACCCAATTTTTTTATTATGTAATAATTTTGTTTTTTGCCAAATTGGGATGATAAGTTGCACCGAATCATAATATATATAAGAGTTATAAGGGAGTTAAAACTACAAGGATTAAAATATTATTTTTCTCTTTATTCATTTTCTAATACCTCAGGGATATTGAGGTAAATTAACAAAATTTCAATATCCTAATTTAATTTGGGTCACATGACTTGATTATGGATTTGATAAGTTTAGTAACCCAAATCATAATTTGGGTATTTTAAATGACTTTTAAAGAGATTTTCCCAAATTAAAACGTAGTTTCAGCAGCACAAATGAATACACCAAACGTTGATTAATTCTTTGAAAACTAATTTTTTTTTTGAGTAGAACTTTGAAAACTAATTTAAGCACACAGCCACCCCCTACTTCATGTACGTACATAGTAACAACATTAATTCAGGCAGGAAATTAAAAACACTAGTTTAATGTGTTGTCTAAGCATTAACTTTTGGCTTGTCTTCGTTTTGGGTTTTAAGCTCTCTCTCTACTCTGGTATTTCCATACTTGCATTTGTCCTCAAGCCAATCGACGATGTCTTTGTAAACGGTGTTCAAGTTTTCCGGCGGCTCTCCGATGAGAAGAGCATGCCACATTCCTGGGTACAGCTTTATTGTCTTATCTTTGCTTGAAGCCACCTTATGTAGCTGCATGCTCACTGATTTGTCTGTCACTTTGTCATCTTCACCGTGTAGAACCAAGAACGGTAGTGAAACCTATATATATAGACAAACAGATTAAACCTTTTTAGTTTACTGCGTCTATTTACACACACACACACATATGGATAAGGATGGAGGATTAGTGTATAAATTGTTACTACTGTATTATATAAATACCTCATGCAATGTTTGCTCGAGTTGTGTGCTGACTCGGAAAAGTTCGTATCCTGTTTTCAATCTAGGCCGTCCTTTATAGCACAATGGGTTATTTCTAATCTGCAATTTCATCACAAGTAGTATTTCAAAATACTTGTTCGATGCTTAATGTAAAAATTATTTATCTAATTTAAGAAAATATAGGAAACTAAATATATAACATATATGTAACATGATCTTTCTAAATTATTTCGGTGTAGCATTAAATTATATCATTTTATAAGTTAAGTAAATTAGTTTAAAGAAAAATAATAAATATAAGAGATAAAAAAAAAATCTTACATTTATAACCAAGGTTGAACCAAACCATGACTTCTATTTAAGATAAGAGAAGTACATGTTTTGGTATAATCAAGCGTATATATATTTATCCATCGCTTGACAAAAAGAGTTAACCCCTTTTGAAATTTTGTCAAATAAACATTAAATGATGAATTAATGCATTTTTTGACTTCTAATTAATCATTAGACAACACCATCAGATTACAAGTACAAGAAAAATTATAAATATAGATTTCGTATAAAAAATTAATTACATATAAGTGATCCAACTTTGACTTACAAGGATTTTAAGAGACTCAGGAGTAATTTAAAAGTTATTTAAAAGTATAAAAATATTCATGTTCAAGATGACCATATAAGAGGATGAGTAGGTGTGATGCCTATTAAAGAGAAAATGTTAGCAAAAATTATTTGACGTGGTTCAAATATATACATAAAAGACCATATATATATATATATATATATATAAAAAGAAATGAGGAAGACATGTTGCACGATATGGAGGTTTTTTTTTTTTGGAAAGGTAGAAAAAGTCCGAAACAAAAAAGTTCAATGAAGTTATTATTCAATGAGCTCTTTTATTAACAATAATTTATCCTAATATTTGGTTGTTGGTACAATACAATAATATTGTGTGACTTCTTGATGTTTTGCTTATACTCCCTTTGGTTCTTTTTATAAGTAACGTTCCCTCTCTTGGAATCAATCATGAATATAATCAATTTTTTTTTTCTTGTGTCTCAAAATTTAAACTACATTTTTTACCCCTATTAAATACATGTCTTTAATTTATATTAATTATCTCCCACTCACTACTAATTCTTTTTTATATAATCATTTATTACACATTCTCTCTCATACTCCCTTCGGTTATATTTATAAGAGCTTGATAACCGAATTGCGCGGTTTAAGAAAACAGTTAAAATTAGTTAAAAATAATAACTATGTCTTGAAATAAATTTTTTTCCAAGCATGCTCTTGTTTATAAGGGGTGAGTAAGAGAGAGAAATAGAGTAAATATAAGTATAATTAACCCATTAATTAATGGGATAGATATAATCAATGAGGGGTATAAAGGAAAAAAACTCATTAAATATTGAAACAACTTTTGCCAGGCTCTTATAAAGAGAATCAAGACAATTCAAATTTTGAACTCTTATAAAAAGGATCGAAAAGATTATTTTCTATTCATTCTCTCCCATATGTCATTTTCATAAATAAAGGTATATTTAGAAAAATATAATATTTTTTATATATTTATTATTTTTAATAAATGTTAACCCTCAGTTTATTTTACATAATTATAAAAAGATCGTATTGTTTATCTCAACTGGCTTTGACTATCAATGGTGGTGCAAACTATTTACTACTTGGAGAAGATTTGAATTATATATGATCAAATACTATAAAGAAATACCTGTTCCCTGACTTGGGGCTGCTTGAAGGCTTTCTCAATGATATCCTCGGTTGGTATTAATTTCCACGTCGGAATAATCTTGCTTAGTGCCGTCAAAATTTTGATCATTAGTGGGCCCGGTTTCATTTCATCCACTATCTGCACCATTATTCACTCCAATGGTTATCATCTAATTAACATCCATCACTTATCATAATTAATACTACCTCCGGTTTTAAATATAGGAAAAAATTTATAGTGTAATTTACACTATAAACTTTATCCTATATTTAAGACCGAAGGGAGTAATACGAATTTATATTTTATTTCGGGCCAAAAAAAAATACGTTGGCAAAACAAATACGGACTTATATATCAATTTCCTCACCAATTAACGAGGAAGCATTATAACTTCAAGATATTATCCTTAGAAATCATTCAATTAATGAAGTCATTTTTAAGTCAATATGTTGGGTCCATATAATTATATTTTTTTTAAATAAACGAATCAAATCATGTTTATGACTTGGTATTTTGATTCCGTTTCCACATCGTGATGGACCATTAATTTTATCATTATCGAGATATCAACATCGTGCTTCATTACAATATCATATATCTTCTTTGACTAAAATCCAAGGAAATTTGTTAATGGAAATAATAAATAATTCAATAGCCCGCATCATCCGTCACCACCAGGGATCCCTTAGGTTAGGTAACTAATGACAAAGACTGTCCCCTTAAAAAAATATCAATATGTATATAGATGATCTAAATCACCAAGATCGAGAAGTGCATGATCGAAGATATAAATTAGAACAATATAATTATTGCCGATATAAGAACAATATCACAGAATTATTAGAGAATAAGATTTTTGAGAAATTCTGTTTTTCCTTAACAAAAATGATTGTCCTTTCACATAAGGTTTTATATTAGTTTCTTAATTTTTCCAAGGTGTATTTTCAATCAAATAAACTGAATGTTGTTGCCAAAAAATTCTGACATTAAAAATTTTTTTAAAATATTTAAAAAAATATTTCAAAAACTAATATATTAAATTTAATTTTTAAAAATAATAATAACTGACACACAAAAAACTAATTTGAGACTGAATGACAACATCAAACTCAAATCTTATATAAAATAAAGGATTAAATTGATCGTGCAGTTTTATTTATTTATTTATTTTTCTTTTAAAAAGTCGTTTCACGTGCTGTATGTTTGTGATCCATGTACCATATATGACATGACCAGTCACAGTTTCAGGGACCAACCCATATGGCCATATATAAAATTTTTTTTCCTTAAAATAAAGGAAAATAAAGAACAAAAACAGTATGAGGCACAGAGGCAGCCTATAATTAACTAGTGTCAGAAGTGAGAATAAGATTTATAATTAAATAATGAAGAATGCAAATAAAAACAAAAGAAAAGAAAAAGAAAGCCAACCTTGCACATGGGTGCAACCAAAATAGCTCCATCCCAAAAGTGTGGCTTTTTTCTGTGCAGTAAGAGAGCCAATGCTCCTCCCATGGATTCCCCCACCAGGTACCTCATCTTCTTCTTGTTCTCTTCCTTCTCTATAATTCATATTTTTTAATAAAAAAAATAAATGTCACTATCATAATTCATTTTTCTACATCTCTCACCTTTTTTCTTCCAATTCATGACTTATATGTCCTATATACCATCTAATTTCATTTCAATTCAACATGTATTCACTTTACTTTTAACAACTTTTAATATCCATACATACAATATATGCATGTGTTTGGTATTTTTGAAAATTGATAAGGAATTTATATTGACTAGATATATGATTGTGCTAGATAAGAAAATATGTTATTTTTATAAAATTAGATATATAAAATTTCATTAATTATGAAAGGAATTGAAACGTCAAAAAAGAAGTCAAAAGATTTTTAGTGGTCAAAAGTTTGACAACGTGAAATGAAAGGGAAAAAAAAGTGAGAATTGATGGATGTGTATGAAATTGTTGTATTATCAAATTTGAAACAGTATAGGAGGAAAAAAGTGGCCAAAGCTTGGAATTATTCCCAAAGACAAGTTGATTGGGGCACAGAGTCAGGAACGATAGATGAATATTGAAAGAAAAATATATGAGAGGATAAGGAAGAGAAAACTGACCGCAAATAGAGGAGAAATAATTAGAGCAATCTTCGATAACGTTATCGAAATTATCCACAAAACCAGACAGCCCATCTGATTTGCCATGCCCTTCATAATCTATTCCATACACTTCAAATCCTGCCTTCGCCAGCCTCCTTCCGGCGTCTGTTTTTCATTTATTAATTAATTTCGAATAATCAGCTTTATATATATATTTCAGATCTATTAATTATTATAACGTACCGTTCATCGTCACCGTGCATTCCATGGCGTAACCATGGCACAAGAAAACCAAAGCTTTTGATTCTTCCTTCTCACAGACCCATCGACACGTCATCAGCTTCATCCCACGAGAGTTCCTTACATATTCCTGTAAAATCAAATGGTTTAATTTCCCAACACACCGATAACATACAATGAAATAAGAAAATTAATATTTGTGTGTTAATTAATGTAGTTCCGAATAAATTGGAAATTGAGGGTGGTACCTCTTGGTATTCGATTGCTGAGTCGTCGTTGTTCGCCTGCAACACCAGGTAAAAAAGAAGAAGAGGAAATTAATAAGTGGGCGAGAGCAGAAAATTAAATAAAAAATCCATTATTTTCTGAGACTCTCCCGAATATAATCCAAAACCCAACAGGGACATACCATGAAGATGAGTGAGAGGGAAGCTTGTCGTTGATACAGAGTGATCGATCCAGAGACACAGAGACGTCGGACGGAGCAGCCACGGAAAAATCAGCCTTTTGGCCAAAGTCAGAAACCTTATAACTTTAGCTTCTTCCTCAGTGATAAGGTGGGGATGTGTGTGTGTGTATATATATATAAATATAATGGGTGCGACTACTGTATATATACTATTTGCTTTATGTATATATATTCACGTGTGTTTGTTGTTGGGAAGGGGAGAGAGAGATATTTTCCCAGATTCAATGAAACTAAGCATAAAAAGAAACAAGGAAGCACTTGCCAACGAAGTTCGACCCGCAGATCAGGGCCTACGGGTCCACACATGGCATCTATATATTTATACACACACACAAATTATAATTATAATAAACCAATTGACTTTAACGAGTAAGGGTCTGTTTGGCTGAACCAAAATAAGGGGAGGAGTTCTTCCTCTAAGAGGCACAACGGCTTAGCCTGAGGGTTCAACCCACTTGCCTACGGATTCAGTCTCCTTGCTTATCTTTTGGATGAGTAAGGAAATCTGGATTGTTCAGATCGATCTTGATGGTTTAGATTTATTTTTTTATTTTTTTAAAAATTTATTTTAATAGGTACATAATCTAAAATAAAGATAATCTCTTAATTAATTGTGACCCAAAAAATAATTATTTTTTTCCAAAATCATTCGTTTTAAAGAAATCAAATATGAACGGTCCAGATCTAGATCTGGACGAGCGTCTGGTACCTATCCAAAAGATAGACATCGAAATAGGTCCCTAGCCTACGGGTTAATGGGGGCTAATCCGCACTATTATTTTTAAGAAATAAAAAAAATAGAGAATTAAAGATGTAAAAATTCTATAATTCTGCCTACTTCCCTAACCTGAATGTTGATGTTTTGGCAATTTCAGATGTTGCTTCAAACTAATTTATTGTATCTTGATTTCTTGAAGATAATTTGATATATTTTGTTTGTAAACTTTGACAAATTTAATAACTTTACATTTTGTATTGTGGATTATGTTTTTGACTTTTTGTAAGTAAAATGATTGATATTAGGAATGTAAATTTGATGACTTGTATGTATATATGTGTTTCAATCATATTAAAAAAAATGAAAAAAGGAAAAATTTATGGATTGACAAACTACAGTTTAGGATTGATATTTTACTAATCGTAAAAGTGTAAGCTACATAGGCCAGCACCGTTTAACCCACGTGCTAACCAGCGAGCTCTATTTTCCCTCACACTAAACGTAGGGTAAGAAAACAAATTAAACATTATTCACGTAGCATATGATTACTTTGCGTTTCAAAATTTAACAAAATATTTGTGGTTGTGATTTTTTTAAAGATGTTCTTATCTTTTCTTCTTAACATATTTGACTGTTGATTTTGATTTGACTGAAGATGATTTTTAAGAAATTCATAATTTTTTTAATATAAAAAAGTACTTTACATGTCGTAAATTTAAGAAGATCGGAACTTTAAGTAGTTAGTTACTTGGTTTTTTTTTTTTTTTGGCGCTAGTGTGTTGCATTGGCAGTTCAACTGGTCAAAGACTGAGAAAATAACATATTGTGGTTGAAGACGAAATCAGTTGCCAATAACGAAAAGAGGAAAATAGGGGGGAAAGTGTAACTGTAGGGAAAAGTCATGTAGACGTGGACCATAATCTTAAATCCATAAATGGCGTGGATGAGGATAAGCCCACACATTGGAACTGGAAGAAGCTCTTGTTTTGGTACGCGTTTGTTAAAAAATAAAATCAACTCAAACGGCGTCGCTTTCAACTTGTCGTTTCGGGTTCTCCTACTCCTAAGCCTGGCTTTGAGTCCGGGCTACTACTACTTCCTTACTCGACCGGGAAGTTAAACTTAATTGCAAGCCACCCACTTGGACAACAAAGCCTCCTTTCATGACAAGTTGACCAGTACTCCTTCTGATATTTTTTATAAGTAATTTTTAATTTTTTTATCTTTATTATTTAAAATGAACTAACGGTAAAGATTAGTTAAAATAAATAAATAAATAAATAATATTATGTTTCTTCCAAATATGCCTATATTTATGAAAAGAACATAAGAAAGAGAATGAGTAATAAATATAAGAGAGTGTGAGTATAAAATATGAGAGAAAATATGTAATAAATGAGTAAATAAAAGAGAATTAGTTGTGAGTGGAGGATAATTACTACAAAGATGTGTATTTAACAAGGGTAGAAAAGGTACAGGCAAAAAAAAAACAAAGGGTAGAAAAAGGAGAAGTAATTTAAAATTTGAGATACAAAGAGAAATTTGTTTATAAAAAGGACCGACCCTAAAACAAATATACTTATTAAAATGACCGAAGAGTAGAGGTGAGCATGATGACCAGTGACCCGGTGCACCCACCCTGGTCCTGTAAAAAATTGCCCAACTCAACCCTAAAAAAGTGGCTCAAAAGCAGCTTTGGGAAGGCTAATAACCGGGTAGGGCCGCGCATCAGGCAAGGGGTGCTGCCCTGCCCAATTGGCCTTGCTTGAAAAATTATTTTCATTTATTTAAAATGTAAAATTTCATATCAATTAAATATTATTTCATATATATATATTTAAAATATATATTGTCTATTGTATAATACTCTTCTGGTCCTTTCTTTTTTGCCCTAGCCACTAAACACTATTTACAAGTAGATTTCTTCATTTCTTCTTTACTTTTTGATGTATTAAATTATAGTTGCTTTTTATTTTTTTTCTGTGTGCTTCATCATTTGATCAACTTTTGGGACATTGATGCAAACTACTTTGATTTCATGACTTTAATTACAATTGTTTTGTTTCCTTATTTATAATATATTATGAATGTTGTTTAATATTTAAAGTATGGATATATGTTAAGACATATGGTAGTTTTTAAATTTCAAGACTCAAGTTGTAGACTTATTTTGAAATATCCTAAGATATGGAATCATCGAATGTATTTGAAGTTTATATTACTTAGGGCGAAATAAAGACATATGGTATTGCTAACTACAATAATATTTATGAAATTTACACGGAATTATATTTTTCATATGTGGACAAGATAAGACGTTATCACTTGGGCAGGGAAACCCACCCTTGCTCAATTCAAAATTATTAAGATTTTTGGCGGGTAGGGCCGGACATCAGACTACAAAATACAGCCCATTTATCTTTGAAGCAGGGCATCAGGCAGAAATCTCGCCCTAACTAGCTCTGCCATGCCCGCCCCTGCCGGGGAGAGTAATCTCCAAAGATAGTCACGTATCTTTTTGCAAGTTAGCAAGCGACATCCTGAATGCTTGGTTTCACATGGAATTCCACCAATATCACAAAACAATCCTATGGATTCACGTGGGATCCGGTAGTGGCATGTGTTTGTCTAATCTTTGAGGAATTCGAGTATCGATTTGTTATATTATGTGAGATCAATCCTTTCTACTAAACTCAATATAATTAATTGATATATGTTTGCCTAATCTTTTTTTTTTCCGGCACATGAGAGGGCAAAGCCTGAATATTAGTAACCTGTTTGGTTTGATTATATAGAAGAGGATTATATGTAACGGATTGATTATCATATTTGGTTGGGCTTATGTAATATAAGAGGGATTACAAAACATGAAATTATATCATTTGATGTAATTAGGATTACACTCTTAATACTGTGGGTACATATATCTTATAATCAAGTGAAACAAAAGTATTATTGTCATTATAACTTTTTAAATTGGCCAAAATAGGCACTCATAAACACTAATAATGTTAAAAAATTACCACTATTAAATATTAAAGATTAATTAATAATATAGAAATTTAAAAAATACTCCACCATTAAAAAATATTAAAAATATATCATTAAATAATATTTCTACCATTAAATATTAAGAAAACCATGAACCCAATATGCATATTATATAATATTTTCACCATTAAATATTAAAAAAATTACTATGAACCCAATATGTACATAATAGTTATCATATAATATATATATATATATATGGGTAGTTTTAACTAATGAAATTAATTAATTAATTTATTATCACATATGTGGACATGGACAGAGTTATTATATCTATTTGGTGAAAATAGATACTTTCATCCATTATACATGTACATATAAACATGGGCAATTTTGTCTCTCACTATGTTATTCCCATATTTTCTTATATTGATGTAATCCAACCAAATATTTTTTATATTTATAACAAATATCACATTACATTGCATTATATTATATTTCATCACTTTCCTTCCGAAGCTGTGAACCAAACGGATAATAAATGACTAAGCTAAGTGGGACTGGATCCCATACAATCTTTGTGCCACAAAGTCCATTGATGAGAGGATAAGTGATTTTTGTACAAAAAGAAAGTGATTTTATATGGGCCAAGAATTATTTAAGAGATGACTGGAGGAGAATGAGCTTCTATTTAAGTTGTTTGTAGGAAAGTTTACTAGAACCAACAAGAGTTGTATTTAACAGAAGAGATTATATGAATTTATATTATACATTGGCAAAACAAATACGGACTTATATATCAATTTCCTCACCAATTAACGAGGAAGCATTATAACTTCAAGATATATTATCCTTATGAATCATTCAATTAATGAAGGCATTTTAAGTCAATATGTTGGGTCCATATAATTATATTTTTTTTTTTAAATAAACGAATCAAATCATGTTTATGACTTGGTATTTTGATTCCGTTTCCACATCGTGATGGACCATTAATTTTATCATTATCGAGATATCAACATCGTGCATTCTACTTCATTCCAATATCATATATCTTCTTTGACTAAAATCCAAGGAAATTTGTTAATGGAAATAATAAATAATTCAATAGCACGCATCATCCGTCACCACCAGGGATCCCTTAGGTTAGGTAACTAATGACAAAGACTGTCCCCTTAAAAAAATGTCAATATGTATATATTATAGACTATCTAAATCACCAAGATCGAGAAGGGCATGATATATAAATTAGAACAGTATAATTATTGCCCATATAAGAAAAATATCACAGAATTATTAGAAAATAAGATTTTTGAGAAATTCTGTTTTTCCTTAACAAAAATAGTAGTCCCTTCACATAAGGTTTTATATTAGTTTCTTAATTTTTCCAAGGTGTATTTTCAATAAAATAAACTGAATGTTGTTGCCAAGAAATTCTGACATTAAAAAAATATTTTAAATACTAACATATTAAATTTAATTTTTAAAAATAATAATAAATGGCACAAAAAAAACATAATTTGAGACTAAATCACAACATCAAACTAAAATCTTACATAAAATAAAGGACTAAATTGATTGTGCAGTTTTATTTATTTATTTTTCTTTTAAAAAGTGATTTCACGTGCTGTATGTTTGTGATCCCTAGACCATATATGACATGACTAGTCACAGTTTCAGCGACCAACCCATATATAAAACTTTTTTGGGAAAATACCAGCTAGGTTCCAAGGTACAAAAATAATCTCAAAAAATTCCCTTTACAAATTCCAAGATGCAATTCTCTTTGAGCAATTACTAAAATAACCCCCACTCAAATAAGAAAAGAAAACGCACAGAAGAGAGAGGAGTGAAGCACGCAATTTTGATCAAGGCATCAAGGAAAAAGGGAAAAACGCACACGGACGAAAGGCGTAGGTGGTGCAACATTGAATGGATACAAAGTGGTGTTAATGTGGCTGGGAACATCGTCTTCATCATCGTCCAGGTACGTGCAGCAACGTAGAGAAACGAACTGGAAAATTTTGTTTTTTTGTGTGTGAAAGTTGGTTAGATTGAGAATGAGGATTTAGTGAAAGGTTGGATCTTGAGCTAAAAAATGGAGTAAGTGGTAGGTGGTAGACAAGAAAAGCTAAGAATTTGGTAGACAAATAAGCTAGATCATTGAAGTTGGGATTTCACCTTGGGTGGGTTGGGTTTATGTTAGAGTGCTCTGTTTTTGTGGCATGGTAACAGAGGAGCTGCTGTGTTTAAAGTGAGAATGATGAATGTAATTGGTATTCTTTTCTGGAAAAACGCTGAAATGAACAAAAAAAAAATTGTTGTAAATTTGTGCATATGAAGTTGTAAATATTGCTGTGGAAGTTGTTAATACGTACCGTAGGTGTGCTCTGTTTTTGGTGAAGCAAACAGAGGTTTGACCCTATTTTTAGTGTGTTTGGTGTTGTTAGAAAAAGCACATGTGTAGGAAAAAAAATGTAGCTAACATGTTAATATGTGCATATGAAGTTGTAAATATTGCTGTGGAAGTTGTTAATACGTACCGTAGCTGTGCTCTGTTTTTGGGGAAGAAAACAGAGGTGTGAGTGTGGTTTGTGTTATTAGAAAATGCTAATATGATGAAAAAAAAGTGTTGTTAACGTGTTGTAAATTTGTGCATATGTAGTTGTAAATATTGCTGTGGAAATTGTTAATACGAAGTTTGTCCCTGTGCTCTGTTTTTGGGGAAGAAAACAGAGGTGTGAGTGTGGTTTGTGTTATTAGAAGATGCTGATATGATGAAAAAAAAGTGTTATTAACGTGTTGTAAATTTGTGCAGATGAAGTTGTAAATATTGCTGTGGAAGTTGTTAATACGAAGTTTGTCCCTGTGCTTTGTTTTTTAGGAAGCAAACAGAGGTGCGAGTGTGGTTTGTGTTATTAGAAAATGCTGATATGATGAAAAAAAAGTGTTGTTAACGTGTTGTAAATTTGTGCAGATATAGTTGTAAATATTGCTATGGAAGTTGTTAATACGTACAGAACCTGTGCTCTATTTTTGGGGAAGCAAACAGAGGGAATGCTCTATTTTTGGGGGAGCAAATAGAGATGTGCTGTCCATTCTCATTGGCAACCAACAAATGAAGAGGAAGAAAGACATGTAGCATTTGATATGTTATTTTGTAGTATAGGCTAGTTGTTGTGTACATTGGCAACACATTATGTATATGTTCACAACATATTTTTTGGTGGTTTAATTAGGTTATTTAACAGGTGAAAGGGCCAACGTATTTGACAACAAGGTCCCCAAATTGATTTTTTTTTTTTTATGGTTTACTAGTGGATATGCATGTTTTCACAACAGTTGATGTCATTTTAACAACTGTTTGATGTTTTTATGTTTTCACGAAGGTCATTGGATGCGTACTTGTCCCACCAACTCTCAAAATCTCAAATAGCGTTTACAATATATTCAGTTACTTTTACAAAATGTACACAACGTGGTATGCTGTCATTATTCACAACGTGGTATGCTTTATTTACAACATCATAAGTCATATTAACAACGTATTCAGTTACATTTACAGTATGTAAAAGGAATGCATGCTTGTGCAATGTTTACAATACATGCTGCTACGTTTACAACACGTTAAGTTATTTTTACAAGTCTTTAAGCTAATTTTACAACTATTTTCACCAGTGACACCAGGGCAGTAGCTTGTGCAAGAAGCTACAACATACACACCACTTTTTTGACACTTCTCTCATCGTTTACAATATGTTATGCTATATGTACAACATCATAAGTCATATTAACAACGTATTAAGTTACGTTTACAACATGTAAGAAAAAAAGCGTGCCTGTGTAATGTTTACAACATATTATACTACGTTTACAACACTTAAAGTCATTTTAACAAGTCTTTAAACTATGTTTACAACTATTTCTAGCTATTGCACCAGGGCAGTAGCTTGTGCAAGAAGTTACAACATACACACCACTTTTTTGGCACTTCTCTCATTGTTTACAACATACACAACACTTTGCTGGCACTTCTGTGATTGTTGATAATATGTTATGCTATATTTATGCATACATTGTGCCTTCCTTTACGCATCTTGTTCTTACTAAACCACCAACATGTTGCATTTTTTCTTTTCCACCATTTAAAAACTCCCCCACATGAAAGAAACAAAATAGATTCTTCCCTGAACAACTTCCCATCTTTCATGTCAATTTACAACACAAACTTCATATTAACAACTTCCAAAGCAATATTTACAACTTTATATGCATATATTAACAACACGTTAACTACACTTTTTATTCCTACATATGTGCTTTTCTAATAACACCAAAAACAAGGCAAAACCTCTGTTTGCTTCTCTAAAAACAGAGCACAGCTACGGTACGTATTAACAACTTCCAAAGCAATATTTACAACTTCATATGCACATATTAACAACACGTTAACTACACTTTTTATTCCTACACATGTGCTTTTTTTAATAACACCAAACACACTAAAAACAAGGTCTAACCTCTGTTTTCTTCCCCAAAAATAGAGCACAGCTACGATACGTATTAACAACTTCCATAACAATATTTACAACTTCATATGCATATATTAACAACACGTTAACTACACGTTTTATTCCTACACATATGCTTTTTCTAATAACACCAAACACACTAAAACTAAGGCAAAACCTCTGTTTTCTTCCCAAAAAACAGAGCACAGCTACGGTACGTATTAACAACTTCCACAACAATATTTACAACTTCATATGCACATATTAACAACACGTTAGCTACACTTTTTTTCCTACACATGTGCTTTTTCTAACAACACCAAACACACTAAAAACAGAGTCAAGCCTCTGTTTGCTTCACCAAAAACAGAGCACACCTACGGTACGTATTAACAACTTCCACAGCAATATTTACAACTTCATATGCACAAATTTACAACAATTTTTTTTTTGTTCATTTCAGCGTTGTTCCAGCAAAGAATACCAATTACATTCATCATTCTCACTTTAAACACAATAGCTCCTCAGTTACCATGCCACAAAAATAGAGCACTCTAACATAAACCCAACCCACCCAAGGTGAAATCCCAACTTCAATGATCAAGCTCATTTGTCTACCAAATTCTTAGCTTTTCTTGTATACCACCTACCACTTCATTTTTTAGCTCAAGATCCAACCTTTCACCAAACCTTCACTCTCAATCTAACCAACTTTCACACACAAAAAAACAAAATTTTCCAGTTCGTTTCTCTACGTTGCTGCACGTACCTGGACGATGATAAAGACGATGTTCCCAACCACATTAACACCACTTTGTATCCATTCAATGTTGCACCACCTACGCCTTTCGTCCGTGTGCGTTTTTCTCTTTTTCCTTGATGCCTTGATAAAAAATGCGTGCTTTACTCCTCTCTCCTCTGTGCGTTTTCTTTTCTTATTTGAGTGGGGGTTATTTTAGTAATTGCTCAAAGGGAATTGCTGTCAAAAAAGTCCCTAGGGACTTTTCTGACCTTGAAATTTGTAAAGGGAGTTTTTTGAGATTATTTCTGTACCTTGGGACCTAGCTGGTATTTTCCCAACTTTTTTCCTTACAAAAAAGGAAAATAAGGAACAAAAACGGTATGAGGCAGCATATAATTAACTAGTGTGAGAAGTAAGATAATTAAATCCGGACCGGTCAGTGAACCAGTCGGGGTACTGGGTCAAGGGTCAGTGGGTCAGATCGGAGTCAAATCGGAGCTAAACCGGGACCAAACCGATAAGAAATTGAATATTTTAGGCTTATAGTATGAAATTCTAAAGAAAAAATAAAAAAAAAAGATTTTAAAAAAATTTAAAAAATTTGACCCGGACTGGGTCACCAAACTAGACCGGTTTAGTGTTCGGGTCTACGGTTTTTGGGCTAATTCTGCCGGTTCGGGTCAGATAACCTTGGTGAGAAGTGAGAATAATATTTATAATTAAATAATGAAGAATGCAAATAAAAAGAAAAGAAAAGAAAAAGAAAGGACAAAACTTATATCCAGTGCCTTATACCCAGTTCCTCCAGTTCCCCAATCAAATAATGACACCTGGACATTTTTGACACATCAACATTCAACCCCGTTACCCAATACTCCCTTTTCTCCGTTTTCTCTTCTTCGCCTGGTACAACCCTAAGCATCTCCAGCAGGGTTCCAGAAGCAGATTCGGCAATTTTGCAGAGCATACGGCACCATCGTGAAGGGCTTATAGGTGGCCAAAGACAGTCTCTCAAACTGACGCCATGGTGGAGAGGATACGGCGGCCATCTTGAGGACCTTATCGGCAGCCAACGACAGTCTGGAATTGATGCAAATAAGGTTTCTCTTAGTTTCAATTTCTCAATGCTGGTGTTAGATTTCCCTTCTGATATGATATTTTGGGTATCTTATGAGTATTGTGAATCATTTTTTGGGGTTCAATTTCTCAGTCTCGCATGGTCGAAAATTCTCTGTTATAGCTTTCTGAATTTTTTTCCCTTGACATGTGCTTTTTGAGTATGTTATGAGTATTCTGATGTTGAGGAAATCATTATTCTTAATTCCATAAAAGCTGATCAAAAGCTAAGCTTTACTGGAATTGAAAAGTAATATGAAAGAGATTGTGAGAAAGAGTTGAAAAATGAATATGACAGGGCATTACTAAAAACCTTGCTCCCAAATGTTTGTGTTCATCAAAATGAACTCTGACTTAGTCTTCTCCTCTGACTGTGAAATTTATTATCAGGTTCAATTATTTGTTTATTTTATGCTCAAATATGCAATGGAGATTGTACTAGTTGAATTAAGTGTTATCACCGGTTACTACTTTGTTTGGTCAACCAGCAGGGTCGTCATTTTCCTTGCATGCCTTGGCCTTACGGTACTTCCTGTAAACATAGTTGTTGGAAGCTTTATCAGCAATATATTTGAAGAAAGGTGATCCTTCAAGTATTACGAAGTATTATGTTGTGTAACAATATACATGAGATGTCTCCTATCTCAATCTGTTCAATACTCCCTCCTTTTTTTTTCTTCATTCTTCCATCTTTAATTTTTCCTTTTCTAGTTGGCTTTTACTTGCAGATAAGTTCTGTTGGCATCAGAAATTATGGTTTGCATTGGACTAATCCTAAGCTTCCATGTTTTCATCCCTTACTCGGTGCTGCAATATGTTGGCTCAGCCCTTATCACATTTGTATCTGCTGAAGTCCTTAAAGGTAGTTTTCTTTCATTCTACGTGACATGTAAGCTGTGTATCACATATAATGCCAAGTTCTGAAGGTGAAATCTCTGCCATGAACATTTTTGGACATGATCCAAATTGAAGAGTGGACCTATCACTTCTACCAAGGATGATGCCATCGAGGCTTTTGAAGGGAACATTCAATGGAGGATTGCTGTCAATGGAAGCCGGAACTCTGGCCCAGATAGTTGCAGATGCAGCAATAACAATGTCAGGGTATTTGGGTGAGAGCAACCTCTTGAACGCTACTTCACTTCTAGCTCTTGTCATCTCTGTCTCATCCATTGTTGCAACCTGCTACTCCTACAACTCACTCTACTAGCTAGCTACTCTTTTACTTTTTCTTTGGTTTCCTCTGTATATATTCTGAGTGTAATCTTGTTTTAATCAGTAAAAAAAGGGCATCTCTGCATTAGAGGCGTGAAATATTAGGTGGTTTGGCAACTTGAAGTTTTGATGTTCCCCCAAGGGCATCAATTGCTTACTAGTTTCATGTAGAGCTTAGTTTCTTGTTCTTTGATGTAAACTATTGAGTTACAGTCACGTTCTTGTATAGCTTATTTCTTTAATTAAATTTCCCTTTTCATGCAATTTATAATGTGGTGCTGATTATGGCATTGAACCATATCCTTGTAATGGTTTGGTTTGAAACAGGGACCACTCTTTTATTAAAAATCTTAAAATGTAAATCCAACAAGAATGGTTATGGTAAAAAAAACATCAGACAAATATGGTACTTACATTTTAAAAGAATATAAATAAGTAACAAAAGATATCCCAATAATTCTATTGGATACTCAACATACACTAATTAAAATATTAAAACCAATAAGATAGTTGCGCTCCTACTTCATTCCTTCCAAATGTTGCATCTTGCTCCCTCCGAAATTTTTCACTTCACATGTCAACCTGGGTCAAATTAAAATGAAAAATATAGATATAAAATTTTTATAGAGTTCAAATAAAAATTTTTATTGATGATGAAATATAAGTATTTTGTAACTACCTCTTAGTGTTTCATTTTTTTTTTGACTTCTTTTCTAGACAACTTTTAGGACGGCCTTTAACACGAGATACACCTTCTTTTCTTTTCAACCCTTTTGCTTGAAATGCATCTTTTTCACCATTCGTCATGGTTAAAGGCACATCTTCTTGATTTGAAATAGAAGAACTTTTGCCCAATATTTTATCAACTTCCTCACCTAATTCTACAAGTTTTTGTGCGAAAAAAGATGTAGCATCATCTGACTCAGCAGCCTTATTTGATATCTCAACTGCAACTCGGCTTAAATCCTTGAAACGATTTGAGACACCTAACTTTGGATCTTCTTTAATTATACGTCCACTGTTATTAAGAACAGATCCACTCCGAGCATGTTTGGTCCATCTCTTGAGAATGTACCTTGGAGGAATAACTAGTTTATTGCACAAGGTAAGTACTCGAAGAGCATGACAACATAAGATGCCAGTGAATTCATATTTCTTACAACTGCATTCAATTGTTTCATCTTCAGAGTCATATGTAACCTTGTGATCTCTTTTATCATCCACTCCACATACTTTATATTCAAATATTTTAGAAACCTGGTTATAATCCTTGAAGAATATGTTACATGACTTCTCATATTCCTTCCTAACTCGAAGAAATATAGCTCGTGTATAGATGTCTCTGGCATGTTTTAGCAAAAGGACATCTAAATTTAATGGGGGCAAAGTTTGACTCATTTCATAATTCTCCTCCAACTCTTTATATCTCATGTCTTCTATCAACCTCTCAAAATTTCTAAAGAAACCCAACACATTCAATGTAGGCTTCATATAACCTCTTAATCGACCATTGAAGCTTTCATTCAATTGGGTTGTTGTAGCTCTTGTAGAAAAGGCATGTCGCCCATATACTGATGCCCATTTTTCTCTTTTTCCAAACAAATCTTGCAACCATTTGTTTTGCCGAAGATCGTACTTGTCAAGCATAGACTCCCATGCATTAAGAAAATCATTCTCATATTCATAATTGCATATACAACTTTTAAAATCTGCAGCATAAGAATCTGATTTCTTGTAAACATGATTAACATGCTTGCAAGCATTCTGTGAGAGGTGCCAAGCACATAAACGATGATATGATTCAGGAAAAACCTTCGCAATTGCTTTTGCCATTGTTGGATCTTGATCTGTAAATATTGTACTTGGTTTCTTTCCAGACATAGCTTTCATGAAAGTTCTAAATAACCACTCAAATGATTCACTAGTTTCATCATACAATAATGCAGCACCAAATGTGACAGTTTGTCGATGCTGATTGAATCCAACAAAAGGTGCAAATGGCCTTAAATTACGATTTGTACGATAGGTAGTATCAAAAGATACCATATCTCCAAAATAAAAATAATCCACTATCATTTTTGCATCAGCCCAAATAATATTTGTTATTTGATCTTCAACATCAAGTTGAATTTCATAAAAAATGATGGATTTTCATGTTGCTTTGATTCAAAATAATGAAGCAATGAATAAGCTTCGCCTTCTTTCATTTCTGCCATCCTCTTGCTAGTCAAATGATTGCTAATATCTTTGAGAGTGCACCCAACATTTTCACATCCTCCAACTTGTCGACTCAAGAATTCAAAAATCAATTTTTGCCGTATTCCAGAATGGTCCGCTTGCTCAATTTGGGTTGCTTGAGCACTAGTGATCTTTCTTTGAGATGGCAATTTATGCTTGCTCCTAGGAGTAGCTAAAGTATGATTATGTTCTTCCTCAAAAGATGTTACTGCATATTTCCCATTTGCTTGTCGAGTAATAATCATTTGAGCTAAGCAACCAGTTCTCAAATCTTTACGAGCCTTTGTTCCTTTATAGTCATTCACTTTTTTAAACCCTTCTTTGAAACACACAAATTTTTGAGATACCACCGTCTTACGATCTGTCTTGCTTCTATTTACCCACTCTTTCCTAATACTAAATTCGACAAATCCAGCATATGCATTATAGAATTTATATGCATGTTCTTCACTTTCAAACTCCAAGCCCACATATGGAGTTAAATCTGTCTCTCTAACTTCTTGTTCTGTAAAATATTCATATGATAATGAGCAATGTCTTAAAAAAAATAAGAAACCATACAAAAAGAAAGAATGAAAAGGCAAACAAAATGATGAAAAAATAATTGAAACAAGTGCACTAAAACATAAAGCAAGCAAAAGTAAATTAATTATACTCACCTGCCATGTGATCAGTGATCTCAGTATATCCCAAGAGAGAGGAGTGAACACAGGGATTTGAAACAACTGGCTAGATTAAAAAAAGCCAACAAATTAATAAAAGAAACAGCTGGTTGGATCAAACATTTATATAAGGACATAAAGAATGGAAGCAGGGCACACTTGAAACAACAAGCATTCAACGACAGCAAAAATTAATATATGACCCCTCACAAACTTTACTCTCAGGTCAAAGCAAGATAAAATGTTTGTAAAAAAAAAAAGCAAGATAAACTGCATTACATAGAACCCCATTGCTGTTCAATACTTTAATGAAAAGAATAACATAGCAAATAAAGGCAAAGCAAGACCTTTTTAAATTTCACCACCATGCCTCTAAAAATTTCAATGCTTTTGGAATAGTAAAGAAAGTAAGATTCAAAAGAGGCCAAAAGCTAAACGTCGGTGTGTCTCATATATACATGTTTAGTTGAAGTCATTATATAAATACGGAAGAGGATAACAGCGGTCCTTAACTTAATCCTCTTCAAATATATCGTGTGGGTCTTCAACTCTACTAGACGCCTTCATGACGGAAAGCAGTAAAACCACACATATTCATTTTTCAACTCTTTCTCACAATCTCTATCATATTACTTTTCAATTCCAGTAAAGCTTCAGCTTTTGATTAGCTTTTATGGAATTAAGAACAATGATTTCCTCAACATTAGAATACTCATAACATACTCAAAAAGCACATGTCAAGGGAAAAAAAATTCAGAAAGCTATAACAGAGAATTTCTGACCATGCGAGACTGAGAAATTGAACCCCAAAAAACGATGCACAATACTCATAAGATACCTAAAATATCTGATCGGAAGGGAAATCTAACACCAGCATTGAGAAATTGAAACTAAAAGAAACCTTATTTGCATCAATTCTAGATTGTCGTTGGCTGCCGATAAGGTCCTCAAGATGGCCGCCGTATCCTCTCCACTATGGCGTCAGTTTGAGAGACTTTCTTTGGCCACCGATAAGCCCTTCACAATGGTGTTGTATGCTCTGCAAAATTGCTGAATCTGCTTCTGGAACCCTGCTGGAGATGCTTAGGGTTGTACCAGGCGAAGAAGAGAAAACGGAGAAGAGGGAGTATTAGGTAACGGGGTTGAATGCTGATGTGTCAAAAATGTCCAGGTGTCATTATTTGATTGGGGAACTGGGTAGAAGGCACTGCATATAAGTTTTGTCCAAAAAGAAAGCCAACCTTGCACATGGGTGCAACCAAAACAGCTCCATTCCAAAAGTGTGGCTTTTTTCTGTGCAGTAAGAGAGCCATTGCTCCTCCCATGGATTCCCCGATCAGGTACCTCATCTTCTCCTTATACTCTTCCTTCTCTATAATTCATATGTTTTAATAAAAAAAATAAATGTCACTATCATAATTCATTTTTCTACATCTCTCACCTTTTTTTCTTTTAATTCATGACTTATATGTACTATATACCATCTAATTTCATTTCAATTCAACATGTATTCACTTTACTTTTAACTACTTTTAATATCCATACATGCAATATATGCATGTGTTTGGTATTTTTGAAAATTGATAAGGAATTTATATTGACTAGATATGTGATTGTGCTAGATAAGAAAATATGTTATTTTTATAAAATTAGAGCGTCTTGGTATATTTGTAGCGCTTAAACAAAATATTCATTTTTTTTAATTTCAACATCGTTTTATTTGTAGCGCTTAAAAAAAACTACAAGAAGTTGACCAAATCAATTAGCTCATGACTCAAAACGGGGAAAGAGAAAATTTAAAGAAACAAGTTCTTGTAAATAAAAATAAAAGGGGTTTAAGGGTTGGGTCTAGTAGGAGAGCTAGCCCCATGCATTGAGAGAGATGTTCACATTTAGTATCTGACAGTGTTTTAAATAGGATTACTTTCAATAAGAGGATACATGTGCTTAGTCAAAAAATAATAATAATAATAATAATAAAACAAAAGTGATTTCTTCATTTCAATTTTTAAGCAACAAATAACACACCTTTATCTTCCATGATTTATACGAGTACGGTGGCCATCGCTTTTTTAGGTTTTAGAAAATCCGTTTTTAGAGCTTGAAAATTAAAAAGGATAATCTCATTAAAAGATAGTTGAATTATTTAAATTTTAAATTGGGTTATTAAATTTAACATATCCTAAATCAAGTTTGAAGACCTAACTAGGATTTCAAGATTTGATAAATTTACCTTACTGCCCTTTGCTTTTTCCTAAAATAGTCTTGCTTGTTTGTTTCTTTATTTTTTTGGAAAAAGTCTTGCTTGCTTGTTTTACCTGTCATTCCAGGCTCATATTAGTTGTGCTCACCTCACGTCTCTCCCTCCCTTACAACTTTAAGCAGGAAGAAATAGTTATTATTTAGTTGTCTTGTTCTGCAAATATGGATCTTTTTGAAACCCATCTCTGCCCCAATCAAAGGCTACTACAATTGTGTTTGTCTGTTCAATCCGAGCCTGAAAGACAGAGCAATGATCCCAAGGAAGAAGAAAAATCAACACTTGAAGACTCTGCTTCGTCCTGCAACAAGCTGGAGAGGGGACCACAAGAACGCCAGTGACTATGTGGATATGGAAGACTGCCATTTCAAAGAGTAAAATTGCAGATCTCTGGCCCTCTCTTGGTATCTCAAATATGTATTCATGAGAACATCTAGTCAAAGTGCTCGTTGTCAATATCCTTCAACCAGAAACAAAACTGAAAAACCCCCATGTTTGGAGCACAAAAACCGCGTAAAGGTTACGTTAATTCAAAAAAAAACATTGGTTAATTATGGAGGGGGACCCATTTTTTTATCGTGTAATAAATTTTTATTTTTTTTGCTAAATTGGGATGATAAGTTGCACTGAATCATAATATATATAAGAGTTATAAGGGAGTTAAAACTATAAGGATTAAAATATTATTTTTCTTTTTATTCATTTTCTAATACCTCAGGGATATTGAGGTAAATTAACAAAATTTCAATATCCTAATTTGGGTCACATGACTTGATTATGGATTTGATAAGTTTAGTAACCCAAATCATAATTTGGGTATTTTAAATGACTTTTAAAGGGATTTTCTCAAATGAAAACGTAGTTTCAGCAGCACAACTGAATACACCAAACGAAATTAAAAAACACTAGTTTAATGTGTTGTCTAAGCATTAACTTTTGGCTTGGCTTCGTTTTGGGTTTTAAGCTCTCTCTCTACTCTGGTATTTCCATACTTGCATTTGTCCTCAAGCCAATCGACGATGTCTTTGTAAACGATGTTCAAGTTTTGCGGCGGCTCTCCGATGAGAAGAGCATGCCACATTCCTGGGTACAGCTTTATTTTCTTATCTTTGCTTGAAGCCACCTTATGTAGCTGCTTGCTCACTGATTTGTCTGTCACTTTGTCATCTTCACCGTGTAGAACCAAGAACGGTAGTGAAACCTATATATATACTCAAACAAATTAAACCTTTTTAATTTACTGCGTCTATTTACACACACACACACACACACATGGATAAGGATGGAGGATTAGTGTATAAATTGTTACTACTGTATTATATAAATACCTCATGCAATGTTTGCTCGAGTTGTGTGCTGACTCGGAAAAGTTCGTATCCTGTTTTCAATCTAGGCCGTCCTTTATAGCACAATGGGTTATTTCTAATCTGCAATTTCATCACAAGTAGTATTTCAAAATATTTGTTCGATGCTTAATGTAAAATTTATTTATCTAATTTGAGAAAATGTAGAAAACTAAATATATAACATATATGTAATATGATCTTTCTAAATTATTTCGGTGTAGCATTAAATTATATCATTTTATAAGTTAAGTAAATTAATTTTAAAAAAATAATAAATATAAGAGATAAAAAAAATCTTACATTTATAAGCAAGGTTCACCCCAAACCATGACTTCTATTTAAGATAAGAGAAGTACATGTTTTAGTATAATCATGCGTATATATATTTATCCATCGCTTGACAAAAAGAGTTAATCCGTTTTGAAATTTTGTCAAATAAACATTAAATGATCAATTAATGCATTTTTTGACTTTTAATATATCATTAGACAACACCGTCAGATTACAACTACAAGAAAAATTATAAATATAGATTTCGGATAAGAAATTAATTAATTACATATAAGTGATCCAACTTTGACTTGCGAGGATTTTAAGAGACTTAGGAGTAATTTAAAAATTATTGAAAATTATAAAAATATTCATGTTCAAGATGATCATATAAGAGGATGAGTAGGTGTGATGCCTACTAAAGAGAAAATGGTAGCAAAAATCATTTGATGTGGCTCGAATATATACAAAAAAAGACCATATATACACAAAAAAGAAATGAGGAGGACATGTTGCACAATATGGAGTAATTTTTTTTTTTTTTGAAAAGGTCAAAAAAGTTCAATGAAGTTATTATTCAATGAGCTCTTTTATTAATAATAATTTATCCTAATATTTGGTTGTTGGTATAACACAATGATATTGTGTGACTTCTTGTTGTTTTGCTTATACTCCCTTCGATCCTATTTATAAAAAGTAACTTTCTCTCTTTTGAAGCAGGTCATTAATATAATCAACTTTTTTTCTTGTGTTTCAAAATTTAAACTATATTTTTTTTCTACCCTTGTTAAATGTATGCCTTTGATTTATATTAATTATCCCCCGTTCACTACTAATTCTCTTTCATTTAATCATTTATTGTTCATTCTCTCTCATACTCCCTCTGGTCATATTTATAGAGTCTGATAACTGAATTGTGCGATTTAAGAAAACGGTTAAAATTAGTTAAAAATAATAAATATATCTTAAAATAAACTTTTTTCCAAGCATGCATTTATTTATAAAGGGTAAGTAAGAGAGAGAAATAGAGTAAATATAAGTATAATCAACCCATTAATTAATGCAAAAGATATAATCAATGAGGGGCACAAAGGAAAAAAACTCATTAAATATTGAAACAACTTTTACCAAGCTCTTATAAAGAGAATCAAGACAATTCAAATTTTAAGCTCTTATAAAAAGGATCGAAGGGATTATTTTTTATTCATACTCTCTCATATGTCATTTTCATAAATACAGGTATATTTAGAAAAACATCATATTTTTTATATATTTATTATTTTTAATAAATTTTAACCGTCAATTTATTTTACATAATTATAAAAATTACTTATAAAAAAAATCGTATAGTTTATCTCAGCTGGCTTTGAGTATCAATGGTGGTGCAAACTATTTACTGCTTGGAGAAGATTTGAATTATATATAATCAAATACTATAAAGAAATACCTGTTCCCTGACTTGGGGCTGCTTGAAGGCTTTGTCAATGATATCCTCGGTTGGTATTAATTTCCACGTCGGAATAATCTTGCTTAGTGCCGTCAACATTTTGATCATTAGTGGGCCCGGTTTCATTTCATCCACTATCTGCACCATTATTCACTCCAATGGTTATCATCTAATTTTAGTAATTTATATTATATTTCGGGTAAAAAAAATACGAATTTATATTATACGTTGGCAAAACAAATACGGACTTATATATCAATTTCCTCACCAATTAACGAGGAAGCATTATAACTTCAAGATATATTTTCCTTAGGAATCATTCAATTAATGAAGGCATTTTAAGTCAATATGTTGGGTCCATATAGTTATATATTTTTTTTAATAACCGAATCAAATCATGTTTATGACTTGATATTTTGATTGAAGCTCACGATTTAGGAAATTCCGTTCCACATCATTATCGAGATATCAACATCGTGCATTCTACTTCATTACAATATTATATATCTTTTTTTGACTAAAATCCAAGAAAAGTTGTTAAAGGAAATAATAAATAATTCAATAGCACGCATCCTCCATCATAAGGAGAGGAGTGTCTCTCCATTCATTCTTTATTGAGTATATCTATTATTGGATCAATTTTTAATGGTTAAGATTTACCATTATAAATTTTTATTATAATAATATTCTTTATATATTATTAAATCTCAACCATTAAAAGTTAATCTAATAATAAATACATTCAGTGAAAAAAAAATAAAAAAAAAATCAATAAAGACACTCCTCTCACATCCAAATCACACCTACTCAATATTTTATTTTAAGATATACTGGATCACTAGTTGTGATCTAGTGATCCATTAGGTTAGGTAACTAATGACAAAGACTTGGCCAAAAAAAAAAAAAAAAAACTAATGACAAAGACTGCCCCATTAAAAAAAAATCAATATAATATATATATAGGGTATCTAAATCACCAAGAGAGAAGTGCATGATCGAAGATATAAATTAGAACAATATAATTATTGCCCATATAAGAACAATATCACAGAATTATTAGAAAATATGATTTTTGAGAAATTCTGTTTTTCCTTAACAAAAATAGTAGTCCCTTCACATAAGGTTTTATATTAGTTTCTTAATTTTTTCCAAGGTGTATTTTCAATAAAATAAACTGAATGTTGTTGCCAAAAATTTCTGACATTAAAATTTTTTCTTAAAATATTTCAAATACTAACATATTAAATTTAATTTTTAAAAATAATAATAACCGACACGAAAAAAAAAAAATTTGAGACTGAATTACAACATCAAACTAAAATCTTATAAAAAAGAAAGGACTAAATTGATTGTGCAGTTTTATTTATTTATTTATTTTTCTTTTAAAAAGTCGTTTCACGTGCTGTATGTTTGTGATCCATGTACCATATATGACATGACCAGTCACAGTTTCAGGGACCAACCCATATGGCCATATATAAAATTTTTTTTCCTTAAAATAAAGGAAAATAAAGAACAAAAACAGTATGAGGCAGCCTATAATTAACTAGTGTCAGAAGTAACAATAATATTTATAATTAAATAATGAAGAATGCAAATAAAAACAAAAGAAAAGAAAAAGAAAAAGAAAGCCAACCTTACACATCGGTGCAACCAAAATAGCTCCATCCCAAAAGTGTGGCTTTTTTCTGTGCAGTAAGAGAGCCAATGCTCCTCCCATGGATTCCCCCATCAGGTACCTCATCTTCTCCTTGCTCTCTTCCTTCTCTATAATTCATTTTTCTACATCTCTCACCTTTTTTCTTTTAATTCATGACTTATATGTACTATATACCATCTATCTAATTTCATTTCAATTCAACATGTATTCACTTTACTTTTAACTACTTTTAATATCCATACATACAATTTAGGCGCTGAAAAAAATAAAGTCATAAATTAGATTTTTTATTAAAATTATATATATATAATTTCATTAATTATGAAAGGAATTGAAAAGTCAAAAAGGAAGTCAAAAGATTTTTAGTGGTCAAAAGTTTGAGAACGTCAAAATGAAAGGGAAATAAAAAAGTGAGAATTGATGGATATGTATGAAATTGTATTATCAAATTTGAAACAGTATAGGAGGAAAAAAGTGGCCAAAGCTTGGAATTATTCCCAAAGACAAGTTGATTGGGGCACAGAGTCAGGAACGATAGATGAGTATTGAAAGAAAAATATATGAGAGGATAAGGAAGAGAAAACTGACCGCAAATAGAGGAGAAATAATTAGAGCAATCTTCGATAACGTTATCGAAATTATCCACAAAACCAGCCAGCCCTTCTGATCTGCCATGCCCTTCATAATCTATTCCATACACTTCAAATCCTGCCTTCGCCAGCCTCCTTCCGGCGTCTGTTTTTCATTCATTAATATTAATTAATTAATTTCGAATAATCAGTTTTATATATATTTCAGATCTTTTAATTATTATAACGTACCGTTCATCGTCACCGTGCATTCCATGGCGTAACCATGGCACAAGAAAACCAAAGCTTTTGATTCTTCCTTCTCACAGACCCATCGACACGTCATCAGCTTCATCCCACGAGAGTTCCTTACATATTCCTGTAAAATCAAATGGTTTAATTTCCCAACACACCGATAACATATAATGAAATAAGAAAATTAATATTTGTGTGTTAATTAATGTTGTTCCGAATAAATTGGAAATTAAGGGTGGTACCTCTTGGTATTGGATTGCTGAGTCGTCGTTGTTCGCCTGCAACACCAGGAAAAAAAGAATAAGAGGAAATTAATAAGTGGGCGAGAGCAGAAAATTAAATAAAAAATCCATTATTTTCTGAGACTCTCTCGAATATAATCCAAAACCCAACAGGGACATACCATGAAGATGAGTGAGAGGGAAGCTTGTCGTTGATACAGAGTGATCGATCCAGAGACACAGAGACGTCGGACGGAGCAGCCACGGAAAAATCAGCCTTTTGGCCAAAGTCAGAAACCTTATAGCTTTAGCTTCTTCCTCAGTGATAAGGTGGGGATGTAGATATATATCTATATATATATATATATATAAATATAATGGGTGTGACTACTGACTACTGTATATATACTATTTGCTTTATGTATATATATTCACGTGTGTTTGGTGTTGGGGAGGGGGAGAGAGATATTTTCCCAGATTCAATGAAGTTGGACCCGCAGATCAGGGCCTCCGGTTCCACACATGGCATCTATATATTTATACACACACAAATTATAATTATAATAAACCAATTGACTTTAGATTTATTTATTTATTTATTTTTTAAAATTTATTTTAATGGGTACATAATATAAAGTAAAAATAATCTCTTAGTTAACAGTGTCCTAAAAAATAATTATTTTATTTCAAAATCATCCGTTTTTAAAAAAATCAAATATGGACGATCCAGATCCAGATCTGGACGAACGTCTTTGGCATCAAAACAGGTTCCCTAGCCTACAAGTTAATGGGGGCTAACCCGCACTATTATTTTTAAGAAATATAAAAAAATAGAGAATTAAAGATGTAAAAATTCTATAGTTCTGCCTCCTTCCCTTGCTTGAATATTGATGTTTTGGCAATTTTGGAAGTTGCTTTAAACTAATTTATTGTATCTTGATTTCTTGAAGATAATTTGATATATTTTGTTTGTAAATTTTAGCATATTTAATAACTTTACATTTTGTATTGTGGATTATGTTTTTGATTTTTTGTAAGTGAAATGATTGATATTATGAATGTAAATTTGATGACTTGTATGTATATATGTGTTTCAATCAATGTTTTAAAAGCCGGACCGGATATCAAGCCGGAAAGATTGGCGGGTCATGGTTCAACCGGTCGGACCGGTCGGACCGTTGGTCGGACCGGAGGCATGATAATCAAATGAAAAATAATATAACACATATACATATATAGTAATATAAGTAAGAAAATAAAATATCAAATTTAATTTCGTTTGATAATTTGAGAAAATAATTAAATAGTTTAATTTCATGATCTTAGAAGCAATTCAACCTTGATAATTAATTAGATTACATAATAATATTAATAAAATCATGAAAACAAATAAGAGCAAATGCCTTTCTTTAATTTTGTTTTAATAATAGATGTGTGTTATGACAAAATAAAAGGACGAGAGATTAATATAAAAACTAGAAATATAAAAAGAAAGATTAAATTTTCAAAACCTCATAATAATATATAAATTCAGTTTTAATTTTGTCTAGCAAAAGTACTAGATTAAAAATAAAATACTAAAAAAGCATTTTTGATTATATTAGTTCATTTTAATAAGATTGGATAGAAATTAAAATTTTTAGAAGTTATAATTAAAAACTATAATTTTATTAAAAAAACTTGGCATTTTAATATATTAGTATATATGATAAATTGACAATAACATATTTATAAAAAAACTTAAAAATTACAAGAGCGAAAATTGAGTTGAGAAAGGACCTATTTCAGTTTCAGGCAAGGAAAGAAAAAACCACCTATAAGGCTATAATGTCTAATCACCAATTTTTAGACTCTCCTTTCCATATTCCAAAACTGCAATTTTCAACGTGTATAGATGCAGAGTTGCAGACACGCATAGTTCAAAAAGCACAAATGCAATAAATTTTTCTCTTTCTTCCTCTTTCTATTAAGCGTTTTGTTCCCTCCTCTGGCTCTCTCCTTCTCCGGTGACACACGGTTTCTTCTTCATTCATCGTCTTCTTTCTTTTTCTCACAGAGAGGGCCTGATATTTGGCTTAATCGTTGATGGACGGCAACCATAAACATCTGATAATGTCAAGATGAGAGAACAACTCGTCCTTATGCAAAGAATATGGGATTTGAGGGTCTGTAAATCAGCCAAAAAATTTCAGATATTAAGCAAAACTCAGACCGGACGGTTATTCCAAAGCCGTTCCGGCTCCCAAGTTAACAGCGATTTCCGGCTCAAAGGCCGGCTCACCCCGGCTCAAAGCGGCTCAACGTAAAAGACGGTTCTCAGTTATGAACCGATCCGCCTTTATCTCCGGTCAACGGTCGGACCGGCCGGACCGTCCGGTCCGGTCCGGTTCTAAAAACATTGGTTTCAATCATATTAAAAAAACATGAAAAAAGAAAAAATTTATGAGTTGGTAGACTATAGTTTAGGGTTGACATTTTACTAATCGTAAAAATATAGGCTACATAGGCCAGCACCGTTAACCCACGTACTAACCAGCGAGCTCTATTTTCCCTCACACTAAACGTAGTGTAAGAAAACAAATTAAACATTATTCACGTAGCATATGATTACTTTGCTATACAAAATTTAGCAAAATATCTGTGGGTGTGATTTTTTTAAAGATGTTCTTATCTTTTCTTCTTAACATATTTGACTGTTGATTTTGATTTGACTGAAGATGATTTTTAAGAAATTCAATAATTTTTTTTAATATAAAAAAGTACTTTACATGTCGTAAATTTAAGAAGATTGGAACTTTAAGTAGTTTGTTTGTTTGTTTTTTTTTTTTTTTGGCGCTAGTGGGTTGCATTGGCAGTTCAACTGGTCAAAGACTGAGAAAATAACATATTGTGGTTGAAGACGAAATCAGTTGCCAATAACGAAAAGGGGAAAAGTGTAACTGTAGGGAAAAGTCATGTACAAGTATGTTTTGATGACGTGGACCATAATCTTAAATCCATAAATGGCGTGGATGAGGATAAGCCCACGCATTGGAACTGGAAGAAGCTCTTGTTTTGGTACGCGTTTGTTAAAAAATAAAATCAACTCAAACGGCGTCGCTTTCAACTTGTCGTTTCGGGTTCTCCTACTACTAAACTTGGCTTTGAGTCCGAGCTGCTACTTCCTAACTCGACAGGGAAGTTAAACTTAATTGCAAGCCACCCACTTGGACAACAAACCCTCCTTTCATGACAAGTTGGTTAACTGTTAAAATTAATTAAAAATAATAAATATGTCAAAAATATTATATTTCTTTTAAATAAGCCTATATTTATGAAAAGATCATAGGAAAGAGAATGAGTAATAAATATAAGAGAGTGTGAGTATAAAATATGAGAGAAAATATGTAATAAATGAGTAAATGAAAGAGAATTAGTAGTGAATGGGAATAATTACTATAAAGATGTGTATTTAATAGGGGTAAAAAAGAAAAAAAATAATTTAAAATTTGAGACATTAGGAGAAATTGTTTATAAAAAGGATTAATTATAAAATAAAAAAAATTACTTATAAAAAAAACTGAAGAAAGTAATCTCCAAATATAGTCACGTATCTTTTTGCAAGTTAGCAAGCGACATCCTGAACGCGCGGTTTCACATGGAATTCCACCAATATCACAAAACAATCCTACGGATTCACGTGGGATCCGGTAGTGGCATGTGTTCATCTAATCTTCGAGGAATTCGACTATCAATTTGTTATATTGTGTGGGATCAGTCCCTCCTACTAAACTCAATATAATTAATTGATACATGTTTGCCTAATCTTTTTATTTTTTGGGCACACGAGAGGTCAAAGCCTCAATATTAGCAGCCTGTTTAATTTGATTATATATAAGAGGATTATATATAATCGTAATGTAATAGACTGATTATAACATTTGGTTGAGCTTATGTAATGTAGAAGGGATCACAAAACATGAAATTATATCATTTGATGTAATTAGAATTATACTCTTAATACTGATGAATGTGAATGCAGATATCTTGTAATTAAGTGAAAAAAAAGTATTATTGTCATTATAACTTTTTAAATTGGCTAAAATAGCCACTCATAAACACTATTAAATGTTAAAAAATTACCACTATTAAATATTAAAAATTAATTAATAATATAGAAATTTTAAAAATATTCAAACATTACAAAATATTAAAAATATCCTATTAAATAATATTTTCATCATTAAATATTAAGAAAACCATGAACCCAACGTGTATATTGTAATATCCTTGTTTTTATAATATAATTATAATTTAAAGATAATTATGGATTTAGTAGTAACTTTTTGAAAAAAAATAAAATAAAATATTTAAAAAAATAATATAATAATAATATAAATATATATATATATAAAACTGTGGGTGCCAATTTGACCCCATAGTTGAAAAATGAGGGAGGCACTTTCGGTGCCTCCACTCATTCATGAATTGGCGCCTTATGGCGCCAATTATTAGATGTGAAGGAGGGAGGTATTATAAATACCCCCTCTCCCTTCTCACTTCATGCATATCGTCTGCGTGAAGTGATTGTGTAGAAGGCGTATGGTGTATGGTGTGATATTGATAGGAGTATTTTCATATATTTGGGAATCAATAAGGTACTCAAATTCTTTTCTGATCACAACTCTTCTTTTGTGAAAATGTTATAAATAATTTTCTCTTTCTTATGATAGTAATTTTGTGTGGATTAGAGAAAATTTTAAGATTAGGGTTTTGGACAAATTTGAGTTTTGTTAATATAAGGCTATAAGAATATAGAGGAGGATTAATAGTTAATTTTAATCAGGTTACTTTTGTTATGTAGTTGGTATATAATTTTATAATGAATTTTTTATATAATTAATCTATGAATAATTATATATTAGGCTTTTTATCCGATTAAATTTGGATTAAATAATTTATTTGGTTTGTTGGAGGTATTATAGAAATTCTAATCGGTTTAGTTTGGTAAATTTTATCGTATAAGAAATTATAAATTATAATTTGATATTAAGAATTATATTTTTTATATGATTTAAATTATGTGGAAGTTTTAAATATTGTTTAATAATTACACTATATTCATATAAATTAGAAAAAGAGATTTAGTTATTTTAGAAGGTTGATATTGATGATTATATAATAATAGATATGTTAAAGGTGAAACTTTAATTTATAAAAATTAAGTGATTGACGAGAGAGAATGATATAGAGGTTGTTTAAGGATTTTTAAGGAAATTAGAATATTTAGGGATAATAATAGTAGAGGAAAATTGGAGATGAATTATGTAAATTATTTATTTTAGTATTGCTTGGGGTTAATTGGTACTTAAATTGATAATGTAGAGTTTTCTTGGGATCGGTGATTGTTCGTATTTGGTACTCAAGATAAGGTTAAGCTTGGAATGGAGGTAACCGGGGTTAATTTATTTTATATGTTTGTTTTGGACTGTAAGGTGTTTTCTAAACCTTACTTTCATCTATACCACTTGTATGTGTTTTGAAAGATTATGTGTATGTTTGAATATGAACCTAGTTTAGTGAAGCAATGTATTTTCAAAATTGTATATATGAGCATAGATATTATTAAAATTTGTTACTGTTGTGATGGTTATGATGTTTGAGATGGAATGTTGTAGAAGATATGATAATTTGTATATGTTTCGAGAATTATATTGATATATTGTTTTTCTGTTATGGGATATGGTGGGTTGTGTGGAAAAGATATGGTGAAACTGTGCCCATTGGCTCTCGCATTCCTGGCCCGGATTTTGAGTTGAGTGTTTTGGGTGGACACCTCCCTGTTACGGTATATTGGTGGTGGCATGGGAGGGGCAGTATTCTTGAAGTGACTAGCTAACCTTTGGCCGGGTATACTAGCATTGATAGGCTGTACCACGTCCAGAAGCTATAAGGAGGAGCAGGATGGATGAGTGGGGATGATTCTAGTTGTTGAACATATTATATGAAATTTAATTATTGAGAATATTATTAATATTATGTTAATTAAAACTGCTTCACTGACTTACAATCTTTTCCTGCATATTTTGTAAATTAAGTTTTGGTTATTGACACTTTATGTCTCACTCCGTCATTATAAATATTTTTCAGGCGAGACCTCTAATTTGGCTAGAGGCCAAGGGGAGCAACCAGAGGCATAGACGTTGAGAATCCTGTAGGCCTCTTGTGGTATTGGTGTTGTATTATTATCTATATTGCCATTATAGGACATATTATGTTTTCGGAGATATCATATTTACTGTTTGGATAACTGTTTTAATGAATATCTTTGTAGTGGGTTTGTGGGCGAGTTTGTGCCTTGAACTCTGATATGTTTTAAATGAGAAATTGTTTTCGATTATCACTGGTTAACCAGATTTTGTAAAATCATTACGGTTAATTGTTGTTCGGAGAAAGGGTTGTTTCATATATTATATAATATTTTTATCATTAAATATTAAAAAAATTACTATGAACCCAACATGTATATAATAATTATCATATATAATATATATGGGTAGTTTTAACTAATGAAATTAATTAATTAATTTATTATCACATATGTGTACAGAGTTATTATATATATTTGGTGAAAATATATACTTTAATCCCTTATACATGTATATGTAAATATGGGTAATTTCGTGTCTCACTATATTATTCCCATATTTTTTTATGTTGATATAATCCAACCAAATGTTTTTATACTTGTAACAAATATTACATTACATCGCATTATATTATATTTCATTACATTCCTTCCGGAGATGTGAACCAAACGGATAATAAATGATTCAGCTAAATGAGTGTTTGGGAATTTCCCAAACATAGGTTTACGCAATCCAAGAAAAAATCCCTCTCACATACCTACCTCATAAATTATAAAAATTATTCTCAAAAGTTAATCCAAACACACAGTAAGTGGAACTGGATCCCATACAATCTTTGTGCCACAAAGTCCGTAGATGAGAGGGTATGTTTGCCTAATCTAGAAAATAATTGATTTTTGTTAAAAAAGAAAGTGATTTTATATGGGCCATGAATTATTTAAGAGATGACTGGAGGAGAATGGGCTTCTATTTATCAAAGCAAATGCTGGGCTAAATTTCTCCAACCAGCCCAACCCACATTAGTTTCTGGTAATTAAAACATCTTTGAGTTGTTTGTAGGAAAATGTACTAGAACTAATAGGAGTTGGGTTTGGTAAAAGAGATTAGTTCCTCATAATATGATGGATTAAGGTTTGAATTCCAGCAGGGAGAGGTACTCATATTTAGTATCTAATAGTGTCTCAAACAATATTATCTCTAATAAAAAGATACATACACCTAACCCCCCAAAAAAAGAAGGAAAATTTACTAAAAAATATTATCGTTCTTTTTTGCCTAGCGATTAAATTCCTTTAATTTTAGTTCTTCATACCCATATATAGTAAATATTCAAAGATGATCGTGAACATGCACAATAACTTCTTCAAGTTAGTATATTTTTGCCAGTGCCCTATAAATTACTAGTAATATGAATGTTTCTGATGAATTTTCTCTGATTTTCAATACCATCCCTCTCTTTTAGTGGATAATATATAATATCTCAATGAAAGCTCATTAGTGGAAAAAAAGGCTTTTTATATCGGTTAAAATTGACTTTTTAGACCGGTTCTAAATTCGGTCTTGATATAGCCGGTCTAAAAAGTATGTCACTTTTGAGACCGGTTTGGTAACCAGTCTGAAAAGTGTAGATTTTAAGACCGGTTCAATTTATAACTAGTCTAAAATAAAAAATTTTAAGACCAATTTTCATAAGCTCCGGTCTTAAAAGAACTCTTTTGTAAGGCAATTTATGTAACATTTGTAAGACCAGTTATGATTAGAACCGGTCTTAAAAGTGATTTTAAGACTGGTTTTACATACAACCGGTCTTAAAATGTTAATTTTAAGACCGGTTTTACTTATAACCGGTCTTAAAAGTGTGTTATATATATATATATATTTATTTTTTAATTATTTGTGATTAGGTTAGCTACCAGAACGCATCCTTGAATTGCTAACTCCAATGCCATACTTATTAAGTGCCATATGGTGTTTAGTTTTCTTCCACTTACCATTTCCTTTTGCTTTAACCTTCTCATTGAATTGGGAACTTGTAACATGTCATATATCCTCATGTATACTGTTTTATTGAAAACCATTATATATATATATATATATATATATGCATAAATGGATTCAACCATGATATATCATGCAACCACCAAGTCAATTCATCAAAATATACAAAAATCATGTTAAAACCAACAAATATGTCAAATCATGCAACCAACAATATTTGCAACCAACCAACATGTCAATTCATCAATATATACAAAAAAAATCCTCTGCTTTACAAGAACTCACTCTTGTAAAAGTTCATAAATGAATTAAGCACAACAATTACGAATGTGCTCAATATCTTCTTCTGGAAAGGGGTCAGCAAGTTCAAACATCTTAAACACCAAAACCAGGAAAAACATTAAATTCACTTAAAAAAATAAAAGTAATACAAAATTTTTGAAATATATATACATTTACCTCTTCAGTAAGTCCTGTCATGCCTAAGGTAATATTATTATACATGTGCCTCAGAATATACAACCCACATAAGTTGGACCCCAGTGGTTGCCTACAGGTCTGAAAAATAACATGATATCATTAAAACAAGTATAAAATTAAAGCATGTCTTTTTATTGAATACATTCTTAAAACAAATCAATATGTAACTAACATTTGGCAAGATCCATGTAGGATCTTTTACCTCACGCATAGGCCTACCAAGACCAGTGCGTTGGAATGTCCGCATAGCCCTATTTCATCAAAATCATAAAGATTACTTATTTTACACAAATTTCATAAATTTTGCACATGAAAGGTAATTAATAATGTAAGAAAACTTACGAGTTCAAACTCTTCTTCAATTCACTAGTTGGCTTGCTAATGTGGAGGGAGCATAAGAGGATGACAGAATAACTCTTCTTGCACAAAATAGCTAATTGCCAATTATCACTGAAAAAAGGAAAACTTTTAAGTAAATATAAAATATTATGTATAGTATGAAATATAAATTTATGTCTTACCCGTGCAAATATGGAGCCAAGAAACACTCAATTGAGGTTTCACTAAGCCTGTGCGATAAGTATGTGTGTCTGATAGAGTTGAATTGGGCATAGGAGTCCAAATTTATCGGTTTTGCTAGAGTCAACCAATCTATGATGCATCCACCTACAATAATTCAAGCAAGGACATTAAATCAAAGTTTAACGGCGTAATTTGTAAAATATTAACTTTCAATTTGAGAAGATACTTACATAAAAAAGACCTGGACAATCAAAATTGTAGCTATTGTAAAGGAGCTACCAGGGACATTAAATCATTCCTTTCAAGATAGCATTGCGCCCCTGACTTGCCAACAGCTGACTCAGTAGCCCAATTTCTTGTTGCAAAGGACGTATCATATGCCATCAGAATCACTTGCTGCATCACATTTTATGGAGGCCGTGAAACATCTTGAGTGGAGGGAGGTGGAGGTGGAGGGGATTCCTCAGCTCGATCAGAAATAAGGTTCTTTGGCCATAAGATGAAAGAGTTGACGACATCGCCCACAACCTTGAAGTCATCAACAAGGATAGGGAGAGGTGCATCTACAACGAACACCTCTTCAACTGCCACTCTGACTTGATCATCCTTTATTTCTTGGTGGTGGACAGTTGATCCCAAGTTGTGCACGCTCCCCCGTGCAACCAATCGTCTCAGAGGATCCTCCACAAACAAGTCACAAGGCTCACCAATTTGGCCGCTAAGACCCTCTGATGACTGACCAATGCAAGGATCACCTCTTCAACTGCCACTCTGACTTGATTATCCTTTATTTCTTGGTGGTGGACAGTTGATCCCCAGTTATGAACGCTCCCCCGTGCAACCAATCATCTCAAAGGATCCTCCACAAACAAGTTACACTGCTCACCAATTTGGCCGCTAGGACCCTCTGATGACTGACCAATCAACTCCATTTAGTGCTGTGTTTAGGGTTTGGGGAATGAGCCTGGGGAGCACTGGTATCTGCTTGTCTTGTGCTCGTCATGATCATCCATTCCTCCTTCATCTTGCTGAACCTTTCTTCAAATCGTGTATCAAATGATGTTTCTGCCTCGGCCCTAGCTTCCACCCTCACAATGGCCAATATACGCTCCATCTCCTCCCTAGTCACTATACCACTTGAGGAACGATGTGAGGGTGCTCCAAAGTAATCCTTTATGCCTACCCCTCCTCCAATCCCCCTGACACGGTCGGAATGCTCAGATTTTCCTGTAGCTACGGTCAGGATGTCATTCCTCCCATCTAGAGCCGGGAAAACGGGCAGAGCTCGTCGGACCGGCCCTTTTAGGCCCTAGCCCTTCAAGGGCTGGGCATGCAAATTGTAGCATCAAAAGGAAGTCGGTTTTAAAAGGGCAAGCCCTGTAGGGCCTCGGGCTTAAAAGAGCCGGCCCTGGGGGGCCTCGGGCTAACCCTTTAAGCCCATTTATTTTTTATTTTTTCTGCTTGGACAGGAACCATGTTATATTTTTGAATTGCCTTATTGAATCTATATGTCACTCTATCCTCATATTGTATAGAGTATGATTTTTGAGTATATTGTTTTGTCTAATTGAATCATATTATGATTTTTGAGTATATTATTTTACCTATTTAGAATAAAATCATATTATATACTATTCTGCTTGATAGAGTATGATTTTTTATGGAGGTTGTGATTATTTGACTACTTGAACCTACTGCTCAAAGTGAAACACAATCAAATGTCCTTGAAATTGATGATAGTGGCAAAGAAGGTGAAAATGATAGTCTTCATACTCATGTTGTTTAGAGCTTAGAGTATTGAGCTTCTTGCCTTCTTATACTTTGGCCTTTGTGTGAGTTATTTATGGACGTGATTTTACCTTTGATTATACATTAGTAACTGTGTTTGTTTGTTGCAAGAGACGTGTTATTTAAACCTTAATGTTGACAACATTTATGTATTAAATTAGAACTTTAATCATTGTTATTTATTAATTATATCTCTCTGGAAAAAATACATAGGAAAAATAGTTAAATATTGTGAAAAAGACTTCCCGGCCCTGGCCTTGATGCTCTCGAGCCGGGCTTTGAAAAACTGTAATTTTCCTGACCCCGAGCCCTTTAGGGCCGGTCTTATTAGGCCCTGACCTGTCAAGAGCCAGCCCTGATTCCCAGCTCTACTCCCATCCGACCTAAACGATCCCTCGGCTTGTTTTTTTTGAAGATCCTCCTATAAGACACAGATGACAAATGTTAGTAATGAAATTTGTTTACTAAATAATTAATAACAACAAGTCAACAACAATACTTACAATTTTCTCACCGAATATAAGAGATTGTTCACTTGTATAAGACCCGCTCCCCTTTTGGTGAGCGAACAACCACTTCTGTTCGTGACGTATCGGAGATGGTAGAGAAAGAAGAACAGAAGGATCGGATTGAGCTGCTTCTTCCAATCTCTTTTGTTTAGCCGCCAACAAGTCTTTTTCGGCCTTCGTATACCCCCCACGAGACATTGTATGGGGGTAATCATTCTTTATACCACTCTCTTGGGCCTTTTTCCTTTTTTCATGTGAATAAGAAATCAAAATTAAGTCATTGTAAATCAATAAAGACAATTCATAATTCATAAGCAAATCAATTACAAAATAAGTCAACTCACCAATGCTTCTGGAGTAGTCCGAAGCCGTCTAAATTCTTGCCAAATTTGTTCGTTAATAAAAGAATACTGATCGCACGGATCAGGAAGAGGCTGACCTTCTTCTACCTCGATATGCACGTAATTATTGGCTAGATTTATCTTAAACTTCCTCTAACGTTCATCACAATACGTCATTGTCTTGTCATACAAAACTTCACTCTCAGGAATATCGTAAGTGAGCTGGATAGTTTCCCAAATATGTCGCTTCACACATTTATTGACATTTCTCCACTGCTCTATTAAGATGCTAGGCTTGTTGCGTGCTAGGAGGCCGACAAAACTCCTATACCGTTGGGCATTAGGCCCGATTGGTTTCTAATATCTATCAAACTCAATCAGAATCTTTTCCCTGGTATTCCGATTGAGAGGAATGTCTGTCAATCGAGTGACTTTCCTACCCCTTCGTCTAGGCCGGTTACGTGGCTCATTATGTTCATGGCTCGGAGCATTGCTAGGTTCGCTCTAATTTGGATTAGTTGGATCGGGAGTACCCTCACTAGGACGACTCATTGTCTAAAAACACTTTAAAGACACTATTTAAGGAAATTTTTCTACATGGTGTTTATTGTTATAACACGGCACTATCTACAAAGTCATCATTCAAAAGCAATTCCCAAGTTATGCAAACATGAACAAATATATAATTGCAATGCACAAGTTGATAACCAATATCAACTAAAGCAATATTTTAAATTCAAATTGCATGGTTGAATCAAAAGAAGTAAACCAGAAGCTATAAAATCAATATAACAGAAGCAACAAGCTTAAACCAAACAAAACAAAACCCAGTTTAGCAAAATCAACTAGGAGCTACACCACTATAGTCTTCAACTAGGATCAAAATCAAACAAAACAGAACCAAACAAGCTTAAACCAAACAAAACAATATAACAGAAGCTACACCACTAGAAGCAACAAGCTTAAACTATAGTCTGTAATGTAAATGGAAAACCTCCAAAATAAACGCAGATCCACAATTTCAAAATAATTAAATGGTATCTTAAATCTTTGTTTGAGGATCCTCTTCTACCTCTAGATTTGAACAGTCCTTGGCCACTTGCTGCAGGAATCGAATAAGGAAAATGGAGGCCAAGTCATCTCACAATTTGAAATAAAAACCCAAAAACGAAATAGAAACACAAACCTGATAATAAAAATGAGGTTGAGAACGAAACTAATTAGAGGGAACAAACGACGATAGCCTTCCGACAATGTATTCAACAGTAAATCTTCGTTGACGGCGGCGAAGTTAAGGACGGAGGAGAGAAGGGGAAAGGAGGTGCTGCCGCGAGACGATGGAGGAGTTTTGCTGATATGCTTGAGTTTTAGATTACAGAGTCAATTTTAGGCGCATTTTGAAATCCAGGTCAGTTTTAAGACCGGTTGTCAATTACAACCGATCTTAAAAGTAATATTTAAGACCAATTTTATTTGGAAACCGGTCTTAAAATATATATTTAAGACCGGTTATTAATAAATAACCTCTCTTAAAAATTGAAACTTTTTAAGACCGGTTATTAATTAATAACCGATCTTAAATTTTTAATATTTAAGACCGGTTTTCATTTACAACCTGTCTTAAATATAATAAACATTTTATTTTTATAATTTTCTTTAATTCAGATAATATTTTCTAGACCGGTTATTTTTAGAACTGGTCTAGAAAATATATTACATGTATTTATTTTTTTAATTGTATATATTTTAAGACCGGTTTTTATTATAACCGGTTTTAAAATTATTTTTAAGACCGGTTTTAAATATAACCGGTCTTAATATTTCATCATAATTACAAAAATGCCACCGGTCATATTTTTAAAACCTTATCCGATATAATCGGTCTAAATGTTCCAGTCTAAAAACCCTTTTTTGTACTAGTGGCTGCAAGAAAATTAAGCAAACTTTTTGTTAGTATTATATATCCTACAGTTATGGTAAATTAAGCCAAAAGAGATATTATGTATAATCAGTATATAATCAACTTGCAACATTTAAGACAATTTTTGGAGCACCAAATCTTAAATAAAATGTGCCTCTTAATTACTAGGATAGAATAAATTAAAAGGAAAGGAAGAGAGCCATATTAAAATGAGAGACACAATGACATCCAATAATGTTGTGACAGTAGATCGAATATCAAAATGTTATGTTCTATATAGGTATTGAGATTTGAGGGGCTAGTTAGTTACCAGGAAAATGCATTTGATTCAATAAGCTGTAACGTATTCTAAATCAGAGAGCTATAGTCAAACCAACCTTAGCTTCAATCCCATTATTGACTGATTAAAAGCAAGGTGTTGAATTGGTTTCAACTTTAACCTCTGTTTTTGTTGTAATGCTAGGTAACTGAAAAAATGATCAAGATATAGAACCAAATTACTGAACAAAATCTAAGAAAAGCTGTCCTCTCCGTTAGCATAATCCTCTCAAAAAGTCCTCGTGCAGAGAATAATTAATCTAAACCATGATCAATTCAATAGAAAATTAAGTTTTTTTAGATATCCATGTTCAATTTTGAAATCAAACCCTTCCAACTTCAATTTAATTCCCATCTCAATTATACTGTTTAATATAATTAATAACTAGGGTATGTTTGGTTTAAGGGGAGGGGAGGGAGGTAAATTATCTTTTTGGGTTGAAGGTATTTAAATTTTGGACGAGAACCCAAAATTTAAAAGGAATGAGAGAGTAAATTTTGGACAAGAATCCAAAATTTCAAAAAATAATAGGATAAATTTTGGGTTTCTTTTATCTAAAATTGTAATTTCCTCACCCTCCACTCCCTTCAAACCAAACACACCTTAAAGGTATAGTTGACCTGCTCATGATGGGGTACAGGTACTTCGTATAATTTTCTTATATCACTTTATCGCTTTATATAACTGATATAATTTTCCTTTTTTGAGGAGAATCAAGGTTTGTAATAGATTATAAGCCTCTAAACAAGGTTGTAAAATCTAATACTTATCCTCTCCCAAGAAAAGTTGTTTTATTTGATAAAATCAAGGATTCAGAAATATTTTCAAAATTTGATTGTAAATCCAGATTTTTTCAAATAGAACTAGAAGAAAATTCAAGAGAATGTACTGCTTTTAGTGTACCAAATGGACATTATGAGTGGAATGTATTACCAATGGGTTTAAAGACCAGTCCAGCAATTTTTTAAGAAAGAATGGACCAAATCTTTAATCCATACAGGTCATTCATATTAGTCTATATAGATGATATACTAATATATTCTAAAAGCCCAGAAGAGCATCGAAAACATTTATTTGTTTTTGCTTGTAAAGCTGTTGAGAATGGATTAGTATTATCCAAAAGAAAAGCAGAAATAGGAAAGACCCAAATAGAATATTTGGGCCTAATCATAAAACCCAAGGGAATTGTTGAATTACAACCCAATATAATTCGGACAATTTTAACATTTCCGGATGAATTAAAAGACAAGAAGCAATTGATGTCTTTTCTAGGACATCTTAATTATGCCATGAACTTCATTCCTTATGGAGCTTTGGTAAGAGGGAAGTTACAGAAAATGCTTAGAAAAAATAAGCCTTTTATTTGGGGAGAAGAAGAAACACAAGAAGTAAGAAAAATAAAAGAATATGTAAAAAATGAAGTTAAACCTCTACCTTTACCAAAAGATGAGGATGATTTGTTTTTACAAACAGATGCTTCTAACCATTATTGGGGAGTAGTACTGCGAAAGCGGGAAGAACCCATAAATCCGATTTTATCTTATGCTTCAGGTACATTCAAGGGAGCAGAGATAAATTATGATATAAACGAGAAGGAACTTCTTGCTGTTAAATATGGAATAAAGAAGTTTGAAATTTGGATAGTCAGCAAAGAATTTGTTGTTGAAACAGATAATACCCAAGTAAAAGCATTTATAAATAATAAATGCCCAGATTCAATTGCTACTCAGAGAAGAGCAAAATTATCTGCATGGTTCAGCATGTATTCTTTTAAAGTAATTAATATTAAAGGAATTCATAATGTTTTTGCAGATTTCCTTAGCTGATATGGAAGTCAATTCCAAGATTCATCTAATGGATATAATCCAGAAAATCCAAGATGAAGAAGCCAAGTTGGAGTCTCTTCTAGACTACCAAAATAATCAGTATAAGGAGCTAATGAAGCTTCATAGCCAAGTTATACTTCAAAGAAGTATATTACTTCAACTCAGAACTGATTTAAAACAGTTTATAAGGAATTCAAATCCTTTGAGTGAAGAAGATGAGAAAGTCTTAGCCAGTTCTTTTGGTTTAAGTGAGAAAAGTCTTCCTGGAAGAATACTGGAAGCGAAAAAGTCGGAGCCTATGGTTTCCGCAAATTTAGATGAAACGAATGAAGAATCTAAGAATAATAAAGATTCTAATGATTTCAAGAAAGAGGATAAAGAGGAAGTCTTATTAGTGAGGCCCAATGATTTATCCAAAGAACAAAGGCAACAAGCCTTAAAACTCAACAGTTCAGGTTCTAAGATTGAGATGATAGTTGAGGCTAAAGTCTGTAAAGTCAAGGAAGTCGTTAGCCCTGAACTGGAAAAGATAACTCAAGAGTTACTTGGACAAAATTTTATCCAAGTTCCTAAAAAGAAAACTGTTCAGGTAGGGTTTACCTTTGCAGAAAAAGCCAAGCAGTTACCCCCACATCCTAAACAGTTTCCAGAATTACCCGAGAATCATAAATCCAAAAATGAGTTTCTGATGGAATATAACCGAGTGAATACCATTATGAACTCAGGAAATAACCAAGAGTCAAGTAAAACCTTTGCCATAAATTACGGGAGTCATTATCCTAAAATCTTTACACTGAGCGAAGCACCAAAAGAAATAATTAAACTTGCGTTTAATTATGGTTATCTTTCCCTAGCCTATGTAGAAAATTATCAAAAGATTGATGGTATTTTACCTAAGCCTATTGTTCTAGCTATCAAAGAGTTAGATAAAATAGGACCAGCCAAAATCAAGTTCTTAAAATTTGTTATTGTCCCACCGAAGTTTTCCTTTACAGGTCCTTATATCTGTCAAGTTGGAACGGTTGGGATAAATCAAAAGATAGACTTGAAAATAAAAAAAAGTATCCCAGATATTAAATGGGAATTTGATGAGTATTATTCTCATCTTAGACGAGCAGCATGATATCTTCCTTATCTTTTCGAAATTGAAGAAATGTTAGAAGATGGAGGTGCTTGGACCTACCATGTAACAGAATCTGCAATTGTTTATTGTAGAAAGAAAAATCCAATGAAGCCAGGTGTCATTAGCCAAATGAATGCCTTTAAAAGAAAGATAAGGCTGAATCAAATCAGTGCCAGCAATAAAGTAAAAGAAATCCTTTGTATGATTATGTGTAGAAAGGAGGAAAAGCAGCACAGCTGTCCAAGTTGCCAACTACCGTCGGCAGAAAAGACGAAAGAAGAAGAAAAGCAGGAGACAAACGTGTCTGCCACCTAATTACTTTTCTAGAAGCCTTATCCAAGAAGGGACGAGAAAAGACTGGAAGATGTCTGCCACAAAAACCTGTGATTTACTTTTGTAACTAGGGTTATGTAAAGGAACTATGATTAGGTTATAAAACCATGGTTACCTCTTAGACGAGTCTCTATATAAACCGATCAGGGTTTTTTCCACGGAGCACAAGATAAGCACTTACCTAGCTATGTACTCTGTTTTTCCCTGAGAATGTATCTTCAGTCTGAGTAAATAAAATTAGGGATTCTTATCCCTATTTCTATCAATATGCTTCTATATTAATATTTCGAGAAGAGAGAGAGTGAGAGTATCTCCGGATAACTGGAAAAAGAAATTCTGTGAAAAATATCCAATTTCTCGAAGGTTTACTGGCTGAGAGAGGTGTGCCCATTGAAGGCAAGAGGCCGTTTTGAGGGCGATTCACCGATCGAGAGGTTGCCGAAGCGGATAAGTGAGAAAAAGGAGAAAAATAGCGAAAGACGTATTGGACCCGGTAAATCCTAAGCTCTCATTCTGTTATAATCCTGATATTAATAAATTCGAAGCTTGATAGAATTAGGATAAGAAACCTTTGTTTTATTTATGATTAAAGATTTAATTCTCGAATTAATATTTTTAGCCAAGGAAGATAAAACAAATCTGTATAATCATACAGATGAATGTTATATAATTAGCCAAAAATATCCAAAGATATTCAGAGCAATAGACGAGTTAAGACTAAATGATGCTATAAATCAATTTATAGAAGAATTTGCCTCTACATTCGATAGAGTTGATAGTTATTTGGTAAATAACTTTAACCTCTTCGGATTAAGAGATTTTGTGCAGCTTAAGCATTATGCTTATGAAGCATTAAGTAAAGTTGTAGTCAAAAATATAATTGCTCAAGAAGCAGTTAAACAAAAGAGGATAAATTTAGATCAAGAACCGAGTGTTCTACATCTAGATTCTTCCATGATAAAACTTCAAAAGAAGATAATACAGAAACGTAAGTGTGGATGTTTATCTCTCTCTTGTGAATTAGCAAGTTTAAAAATTGGAGAGAATTCGGAGAATTCGGAGCCCACGAATTCGCGCAGAGTGGTTTGAGTTGTTTCAACTAAAACACCCCTCAAGCTAGAGGGAACAACATCTAAACCCAACCACTCCATATAGCTTTTTCTCCCCTTAACCAAATATGCTATAACAACTTCACTTCAAGTTAAACTAAACAGAAATATTAGAGATCCTCGTGTTGTATGCCCAGGCATATAAATACACAACTAGAAGGTCTACTTCATCACAACATTCTACAGTTTCAGCAATTATCTGAAGTCTCTCGGTCGCTTTCACACACACACACACACAGAGAAAGCCTTCTCTGCAAAAATGGCCACTTTCAAGCTCATAATCTGCCTCTTCTTTCTAGCCACTGCGTTTAATCCAAGCAGGAAATTAAAAATACTAGTTTAATGTGTTGTCTAAGCATTAACTTTTGTTGGATTGTCTTCGTTTTGGGTTTTAAGCTCTCTTTCTACTCTGGTATTTCCATACTTGCATTTGTCACACACACACACACACATATATATATATGGATAAGGATGGAGGATTAGTGTATAAATTGTTACTACTGTATTATATAAATACCTCATGCAATGTTTGCTCGAGTTGTGTGCTGACTCGGAGAAGTTCGTATCCTGTTTTCAATCTAGGCCGTCCTTTATAGCACAATGGGTTATTTCTAATCTGCAATTTCGTCATGTGTAGTTAACTACACAAGTAGTATTTCAAAATACTTGTTTGATGCTTAATGTAAAACTTATTTATCTAATTTGAGAAGATGTAGGAAATTAAATATATAACATATGTGACATGATCTTTCTAAATTATTTTGATGTAGCATTAAATTATATCATGTTATAAGTTAGATAAATTAGTTTTAAAAAAATAATAAATGTAAGAGATTAAAAAAAAGTCTTACATTTATAACCAAAGTTCACCCCAAACCATGACTTATATTTAAGATAAGAGAAGTACATGTTTTGGTATAATCATGCGTATATATATTTATCCATCGCTTGACAAAAAGAGTTAATCCCTTTTGAAATTTTGTCAAATAAACATTAAATGATCAATTAATGCATTTTTTGACTTCTAATTAATCATTAGACAACACCATCAGATTACAACTACAAGAAAAATTATAAATATATATTTCGTATAAAAAATTAATTACATATAAGTGATCCAACTTTGACTTACAAGGATTTTAAGAGACTCAGGAGTAATTTAAAAATTATTTAAAATTATAAAAATATTCATGTTCAAGATGACCATATAAGAGGATGAGTAGGTGTGATGGCTATTAAAGAGAAAATGATAGAAAAAATTATTTGACGTGGTTCAAATATATATAAAAAAGACCATATATATAAAAAAAGAAATGAGGAAGACATGTTGCACGATATGGAGGATTTTTTTTTTTTTTGAAAAGGTAGAAAAAGTCCGAAACAAAAAAGTTCAATGAAGTTATTATTCAATGAGCTCTTTTATTAACAATAATTTATCCTAATATTTGGTTGTTGGTACAATACAATAATATTGTGTGACTTCTTGATGTTTTGCTTATACTCTCTTTAGTCCTTTTTATAAGTAACTTTCTCTCTCTTGGAATCGGTCATGAATATAATCAATTTTTTTTTCTTGTGTTTTAAAATTTAAACTACATTTTTTTACCCCTATTAAATACATGTCTTTAATTTATATTAATTATCTCCCATTTACTACTAATTCTCTTTTATATAATCATTTATTACCCATTCTCTCTCATACCCCCTTCGGTCATATTTATAAGAGCTTGATAACCGAATCGCGCAGTTTAAGAAAATAGTTAAAATTAGTTAATAATAATAAATATGTCTTGAAATAAACTTTTTTCCAAGCATGCCCTCGTTTATAAAGGGTGAGTAAAAGAGAGAAATAGAGTAAATATAAATATAATCAACCCATTAATTAATGCAATAGATATTGAGAGGGGCACAAAGGAAAAAAAAAACTCATTAAATATTAAAACAACTTTTGCCAGGCTCTTATAAAGAAAATCAAGATAATTCAAATTTGAGGCTCTTATAAAAAGAATCGAAGGGATTATTTTTTATTTATTCTCTCTCGTATGCCATTTTGATAAATAGAGGTATATTTAGAAAAATATGATATTTTTTATACATTTATTATTTTTAATAAATTTTAACCGCCAATTCATTTTACATAATTGAAAAAAGATTTACTTATAAAAAGGATCATGGAGTATTGTTTATCTCAACTACCTTTGAGTATCAATGGTGGTGCAAACTATTTACTACTTGGAGAATATTTGAATTATATATGATCAAATACTATAAAGAAATACCTGTTCCCTGACTTGGGGCTGCTTGAAGGCTTTGTCAATGATATCCTCGGTTGGTATTAATTTCCACGTTGGAATAATCTTGCTTGGTGCCGTCAACATTATGATCATTAGTGGGCCCGGTTTCATTTCATCCACTATCTGCACCATTATTCACTCCAATGGTTATCATCTAATTAACATACATCACTTATCATAATTAATAGTAATACCATTTTATATTATATTTCGGGCAAAAAAAATACGAATTTATATTATACGTTGGCAAAACAAATACGGGCTTATATATCAATTTCCTCACCAATTAACGAGGAAGCATTATAACTTCAAGATATATTATCCTTAGGAATCATTCAATTAATTAATGAAGGCATTTTAAGTCAATATGTTGGGTCCATATAGTTATAGAGCTCGTTTGGTTCAACTCCATTGCATACCTGCAATGGTAATCATGATTGCATTACCAAGAGAAGAGTGTTTGGTTACTCTTTAGCATGGTAATAGGGTTTACTAAGGTAATGATGATTACTAAAAAATTGGTAATCCTCATTCATACCTCCCCCCTATGAATCCTCATTACCATCCCATTGCATGATTTAAAAAGTCCAATTTACCTTTTTGTTTCCCTTGTCTTTATTTTACCTATTTCATTTCACTTGCTGCATCATGTCACAACTGCCACTGCCACAACCTCTTCCTCTTCCACCGCCGTCACCTCCACCCTCTGCCACCACCACTACCTCCTCCACCGCCGTCACCTCCACCCGCTGCCACCACCCTCGGCCCACCGCCATCGGTCCACCGCCTACCGCCACCACCTCCTCCTTTGCTGCCACCCTGACCCCCGCCGCCATCGGCCAACCACCCAACACCTCATCTTCCACCCCCCGCCGCCCACCCGCCACCACGACCTCCTTCTCCACCACTGCTGCCACCACCTCCTCGTCCACCACCACCCTCACCCTCGCTGCCCCCACCACCTCCTCCACCCCCGCTGCCCACCACTGCAGCAGCCACCTCCTCCTCCGCCGCCACCCCCGCCCACCGCCACCACCTCCTTCTCCGCCGCCGCCACCACCACCTCTTCCGCTGCCGCCACCCCCGACCTACCGCCACCAACTCCTCCTCCCTCGCCACCCCCATCATTGCCACCGCCACTACCTCCTCCTCCTCCATCCCCGTCGTTGCCGACTTGTAACTATTTTTTCTACAAAGATTATATTAAGGGATAAAATAGACTTTGTGTAATATATTAATTTTAAATAATTGTTAAAATATTAACTCATTGCACGTTGCTTAAAAATCAAACCAAACACTACCCCTTGTAATTAATATTGCATTGCATCGCATTGCACTGCACCGCAGGGTGTAATGGGATCAAACCGAACGGACCCGAAGGCATTTTAAGTCAATATGTTGGGTCCATATAATTATAATTTTTTTAAATAAACGAATCAAATCATGTTTATGACTTTATATTTTGATTGAAGCTCACGATTTAGGAAATTCCGTTCCACATCATTATCGAGATATCAACATCGTGCTTCATTACAATATCATATATCTTCTTTGACTAAAATCCAAGGAAATTTGTTAATGGAAATAATAAATAATTCAATAGCACGCATCATCCCTCACCAGGGATCCATTAGGTTAGGTAACTAATGACAAAGACTGTCCCCTTAAAAAAAATATCAATATGTATATAGATTATCTAAATCACCAAGATCGAGAAGCGCATGATCGAAGATATAAATTAGAACAATATAATTATTGCCAATATAAGAACAATATCACAGAATTATTAGAGAATAAGATTTTTGAGAAATTCTGTTTTTCCTTAACAAAAATGATTGTCCTTTCACATAAGGTTTTATATTAGTTTCTTAATTTTTCCAAGGTGTATTTTCAATCAAAAAAACTGAATGTTGTTGCCAAAAAAATTCTGACATTAAAAAAATATTTCAAATACTAACATTGTAGGAAAAATATTAACTAAAAGGAGATTAGGCGTACCTGGACGAATCTATGTTCGAATCCGGGTCAAATCTCCAATACTCCATACTTGTGCCCATACAATTATTAGACTACTAGAGTCTAATTGTGATTTGCACAGCAGATCACCAGAACCAGAAAGATGGTAGGAGATAAGAGAATTGCTAGAAAACTCAATGGCGGGGTAAATTGCAATTGAGGAGGCACACCCTATTTATAGTGGTTTATGGAGGCCACTAATTAGGAAACATGTGCACTCCTTCTTGCCCTCTAAGACATCAATTAATTGTCTCTCAATTAATTCCCTAATTATGGTGATTTGTTCCTCTTTTAACAAATCCATAATTATTGCTGAATTATTCCCCAATCTACATTTTATGCTGATTTTATTCTTATTTGATTAGACTACTTATTTCCTAATCAAATAGTCCGGCCCATCAAGGGCGGGCTTGGACCCAAAGTCCAACATCTCCCACTCGCACTTGATGGGCCTCCCATCGTGCGTGCGTTACTCTTTCTTGTTTCATACTTGGTGTCTGCCGTGATTGCGTGGGCAAAACCGTCTTTAAGATTTGGTGCTTGTGATACTAGAAATCCTTTATATCGGATCAGCATCCAAGAACACCCTTTATATATAACCGTAAACTATATGTTCATTGCCTCATATGCCCCAGATTCTCCCATACATATTACTCATGACATATCTAATCCCTCTCGAGTTAATATGTTGATTAACTCAGATTGCCTTCTACGCACATAGTATCTGCACTTACAAGCTACACATAGAGCTAGTAAGGGGTCGACCACAGATACTAGTACATCTTATGTATCTAAGAGTAAATCTTCCTTTTTGACTAAACATCAGTCCATCTTGACTTGGTCGTTGTCCTAGTTTTCACTCGTCTGACCGAATCGAGTGTGATCATGGAGCTTCAGCTAAAGTAGCTGTCACTAAACCAAGCTTTCATGATATCGCCTAAGTCTTAAGGGCATTATGGAATAATTATTCCTTCCTGGGACTCACACTGTGGTGAACTAGGGATCTTTCACCCACATCCCATGTTGCAGTTTAACTCTCAAGCACATGCATTATGAATTGCATGCTACGGTGAATGGTTTGAGGTGTATGTCGATTTCTTTATCTTTCACCGTACAGACATTAGTTCCAAAATGTACTCAACATTCGAACCAGAACTTTCTTTTTCACAATATCTCTTTTACAATCTCGTTTGTGAAAAAGAGTTCTTTGCCTGGCTACAGGTCTATATTCTTGCTTCGATCCATTTTCTGTGTATATAAACACATGTAGATCTCATCTCAGTCTAACTGAGGCGACTCAAACGCAAAGATTCTTCTCAACCATCTCATGGTGATCATTTGCTCGTCTTACCTTTCCATGCCCCTGCAAAACATGGGAAGACGGTTGTTCGTGTGAGTGAACCAACCTCTTTTGACCTGTACGACATACAAAACTGTATACCTTTATGTATTTACTCATAACATACATACCATTTCTTTTATCTTCATATAAAAGAAGTTCACGACCTTATATTTTTATTTGCGCCTAGATTTTCACTAACTCAATAAAAATCAAGCTATGGGCTCAATAAGGGGATCCACCAACATTCTGTCAGTAGAAGGTCATTGAACTATCGCTTTTCCTCTTTGAAAGCATATCTCTCATAGAGATGTATCAAAAAGTATGTTTCGCCTTGCTGTGATATTTAGGATCTTCATCATAAGATGTTATCGTTTGAATCCTTTTATACACCATTCATTCCCAATCTCTCATAGGAATTACTTTAGCCATATGGCACTTTGAATGATGGTAGAACACGCCCTGTGTTCTATTTCCATGGATAACAGGGAAAAAATATTTTGTATATTTCCTTACTCCATCACCATTTGCCTAGGTCTTGTATTGGAGTATCCTTTCAAAAAGGAAAATTGTTGTTTTGACAACTTAATCCATGGTTATTCTCATAACCCATTTTACAGTAGGAACATAAACAACTTCCAAGTCTGACAAAAAACATGTGGTCTTATGTACACCAATGTGTACATTCATATTACCAACTATAGTCTCATATGGGACTCTATCCACTTTTCTTATGTTGGATTCCTCATAGGACATGTAATCTTCTTTAGGTTTATGCCCTTGACTTCAGGGGTGTCTATAAGTTTGTAGTTTGACATCCCAAGATGTCTAAGGATTACACTTATACATGTCTTAGGTGGAAAAGACTGTATCTTTCTTGTGCAATCTTCGTTTATCTTGTCATTCAAGATATTTGTTCAACCCATGACTTTCTCAACTCAGAATTTAAGGATTCTCTGATCCTTTATTCTTTTGACTCCCTTGACACTTGTTTCATATGTCATTTGACAAAGGATGACTTCACAAAGAATCATCACTAGACCGTTTGGGACTTATGTAGTGTTCTTCAATTATTTCAAAGTTGGTGAGGCTTTCACCTTGTGAAAAACCTCATATACTACTATTTGGGTGATTGTTTCTACGAAGCCCTTAAGCTGCTTCATGTAGAGTTTATCATCCAATTTTCAAAATTCCAAATTGGAAGGTGGTCTTTACATCATCTTGATGCAATTTTCAAGACTAAGCTTGTTGTCATAGCCAGAGTTCAGAGTTAAAACGCACAATGGACAACCTTCCATTGTATTACCCCTTAGCCACTAAGTGTTTTAGGTTCTACATGCCCCCAACAGATTTGAGAATCTATTTGTTCCCAATCGCTTCTTGGCTAGGTGACAAATTACCCAAATATATATTTGGCTTAAAAAGAATCCAAATCCTCCTGCATGACACTTTGCAATTCATCTTAGTAGGTCCTTCTAGCGTCTTTCAGACACTTATAGGTAGTTATCATCACCTTCTAAATGATGAAGAGAGCATTCAATCCATTAGGGAATCTATCCCTTATAGTTATCCGTTAGATGACAATTTGCTCCGAGGTGGATTTCATAGGATATGTATGGTGAGGTAATTCTCTCGTAACTTACCTCTTACCTCTTTCGTTGTGAAAATGGTATTAATCCTCCCACTCGGATCAGTGAACTTAGGAACACTTGGTTATTCCTTGTCACTTGTGAACCTCTTAAAGAGATTTATTGTGATTAATGCTCATTTCCTACTAGGAAATCTGGGTTTTATGAACGTTGTGTCTCACGGTTTTCTCTTAGTCACTGAACCGCCATCATTTTCACTAATGAAGACATGTCATGTCAAATTCTCATGTCATCTCACAAAGAGATACTTTGTATACCTTGACCCCAATCTTCCTTACTTATAGGAAGGATTATGAATATAAATTTGATGACCTTTATGGTCTTAACGAGCTCGGCCCTAGTCTAAGGCCCATCCAAATTCATAAGGTAAGGTCGTGACTGACATAGAGGGCATTTGGTTAAGTGTGAATATAATAGCTGTGAGTCTACCTACCAACATATGGCTGGTAGCCTCATTGATGCCATTTTGTTCATAACCAAAACAAGGAGAGGTCTATCTCTCCATTTCAACAACTCTATTATGTTGAAGGGTTCTAGGTATTGATAGTTGTCTAACAATGCCTTTCTTGTACACAAAGCAGCTTGAACTAATCACATGGGTGTCTTTAACCCTTGTTAGTTCAAAAAGGGTCTTATCCCTTTAGTTTAACTGATTCCTGACTAGTTCAGCCATTATGTAACAGCTTCACACATGTCAAAAATCAAGTAAACATTACTGTATTTCGAGTAAACGTCCACAATGTTAACGAAACACCAAGCTCTTTGTGTTTTGCCCTCACGTTCATTGGTTTACTAACGTCATAATTTGTCAATTGCAGTGGATTTTCTAAAAAATGTTTCTTTGTCTTTCTTGTCAAGTAGAATGAGTTTTTAACTTATTCATAAGGGTATTAACCCTTTAGCACACGTTGTTTAGCAAATACTCTTTTGCTAGTTTGATTATTCCCTTTGATCAAGGTGTACATGTGGCAAGAAATGGAATCTTTTATCCCTAGAAAGAAACATCAAAATCCAACGAAGGATTTGAGAATCATAGTCCCATCGATCCTTAACAAAAGAGATAGCAAAGATGTGATTTTTTCAGTTGCAATTGCATGGAGTGAATCAGGATAGTTTATCTATGCAGAGTTAACGTGCAATTTCCAATCCCTTGATTCTATCTCTTTGTTGCTTTGCATTTAACATAAAGCCATATGCTTTTCTGAAATATCCACAACTCATGTGGATCGCTACTTTTATAACCCTTAAGGATTATTAATATAGCTTTTCATCTTTGTAGAAACCATTTGACCTCCTCTAGATCAAGTTTACCTCATCGGTTTCTTGCCCTCAGGCTTAGAGGATAAATCCTCCCACTCTTTAGCTAAGTTCGTCTGACTGATGGATCTTGAATCCTTCAGTCTTTCACACTCAAGTTCAATGTGGTGAATCACATTGCTGAAGGTTACAATATGCATATCAAAGGCAATCTTTACTTTCGTATACGCCCACTCACTGGAAGACGTACTCCCACTCACTAGGAGACACAACTTACTCCCACTCATTGAGAGACGTCTTGTCACAACATTCACTTGTTATTTGTTAGAAAGAACTTGGCATTTAGTTTGTCTCAACTTCTTAGTTTAACATTTGCCTCAAGTGTTGCCTAAATAACATGTTAGGACTTAGCACACTGTGTTAAAACTTAACTTAGTTTTAACTTGGAAGAAGATAACATATTCCACTATCTTCCAACACTATCCACACGGCTTGGATAAGGTTACATTGCTCATACCAACATAAGTTTAAGCAATGTTGTTCTTTCTATACTTGATAGCATAAACCTGTTGTATCCTTCGGTTGCTTCAACCTTTAAATGCTGAAGACTAGTTGGTAGGATGTCCCTGACATCTCATTCTTCTTGAATGAAAGAGATTTGAGAGTTTTTAACTCCACAGATATCTCTATTAAGCTTGTCTTCATAAGCTCAATCAAATAAACTTGGTTATAATTGGTCACTCAGACGATTATGGTATACAAATCTTATTTGTTCAAATAAGACAAAGGATAATTAGATAATAAGTTCACTAGTTTCATGTTCAGGAGACAACTATATTGACTCTCATCCCAATCATACTAGTTAGCTCATCACCCTTTTAACCACAGTCTTCATTGAACACTTTCCCCTTTGGATTTCTAGACGCATTCCAGAAAAACTCCCACTCAATCAAAGAGCAGTTATATTAATAAGATAATAACACAATATCATCTAACTAGCATGAATGTTCAAGAAAACAAGAAGAGAATATACTGAATTCAATTCTAAAAACAAACAGAGAATTTAATCTTAAATTCAATGGAAAAACAAGAACATTAAAAAAGTTACGCCTTATATTGTTGTCTCTTAACAGATTCTCCTTCTCATAGGCCCTTTTGACCATATTAACTCATGTAGCTTCTAGCTACAATGTCCAGCTCCTGTTTGCCATGTTTACATCCACTCATTTGGATATATTTGCAGCATACCTCCTACTTGATGAGATGATTCTAACATCTCTATTTGTCTTATCCTTTGTCACAACATATGTGATAAAAGGTTAACTTTTGGAAGTCATTGCTTCAATCCCAATTGAATCAATGTGGTTAGAAGCATGGGAAGACTTATCATTATTCAATAATTATTGAATAATTTCAAGTTGCTGCAATTTTTCAGGTTTTATCTCTAAAAGTTTGAATCAAGGTTGGATATGATTTTATATTCAAAAACTTATTTGAATAACCCCTCACTTTTAAAGAATCTTTCAGCATTTAACCTTATGTTGCAACTGCAAAATACTTTTAAAAAAATAAGCCAACCTATCCCAAAAACAATAGAACCAACATTGATTCAATTCCAACATTTTTGGGAATCTCTAGATGCATACAAGCACCTTTTTGACTCAAAACAGATCCAAACGTGCTTCAAATATATGCAAATTATATATCAAATTGAAGCTCTCAAATTTAGGGATTTTTAGGAACCAACCGCGTCTCAATCGGAGGTCCCATGCTCCATCACGTGCCCCTAGAAGGTCTCTGGATCAACAAATCCTGAAAAATTAGAAAATTCCAGCGTTGGCCACTCTCAGCGGTGGCGCGTGACGTACACACGCTGCTTTGCGGCCACGCGCTGTCCTCTCTCCGACGGTGCTTACCACATGTCAAACAGAGGTCCCAGTGGGCCCCATGCACCATATGTCCTTTTTTTTTGGGTCAATAGTCAACGAATGACTGTTGACTATTGACCGGTCAACCTGGACCCGTCACCGCTGACGTGTCTCTGTCACGTGGCTGGTCAACGGATGTCGTGTCCTCGTTGACCGATGCTGACGTGGCGATTGGCTCTAACGTGTCAACCACTCATTGGCGCCACGTGGCATTGTTGACTGATGACGTGGCGTTGACTGCCACGTCATCGTCTTCAACCTTCAGCCGGGTCAGCCCCGACCCGGTTAGAGCTCCGGTGGGTTATCGCGACCCGTAAACTTCGAGAGGCCATATCTCCCTCGTTTTAGCTCTGTTCTTCACGTTCTTGGTGTCGTTCGAATCGTAGTTCCACGAACTACAAATCCATGGTATTTATTTGATCTAAAAACCTTTGTTTTATTGATCAAATCGTGAGTAAAGTGGCGGCGGTGACTAACGACCCGCCAACTTCTTTCCTTTGTTTCTCCCTCATCCGGACTCCGTTTAACGCGTTCTAAGCATCGTTGGAATCGTCTCTTTGAGATCTACACATCCATGTCCTTACTTTGGGAAAAAACACTGAGTTTCAAACACCCCATATTTTCTCGACGTTGTCGGCACGACGTAATTCGACCGGATGTGTGTCTCTGTGTATCTCAAAAGCTTTCCTAGCCTTTGAGGGTTAAAGGCTTTTCGTTTTTGAATCCATATAGGTTTCAAAAACTCAACTTTAAGAAATTGAAGAAGTGATGAGGAGAAGGAGAAGAAAATTTATGCCATAAATATATATACACATGCGCATATTTATATAATAGTCAGAGGAGCAGAGAACGCATTCAAAAACACACAGCAACAAATATATATATATATATATATATCATGTATGGAGCTTTAAAATATGCAGAAGCAATATATATATATATATATATATATTTTCACGTTTCCGGTTCCATATAGACACGCATATATATATGTGGAGGCAGAGACATACGCATATGAAATTGTTTTTCGTGAATAAGCATGTTTGGAACCATATACAAAATTGCATATTCATATGGCATAAAAGAAAAAAATCATACCTAGAATTATGATATTGCACAGCGGAAAAATAAGCATGATGAAACATAAAATTATTCACATAGAATAATCACAGTCACAGGATCAACATGCTCTGATACCAATATAGGAAAAATATTAACTAAAAGGAGATTAGGCGTACCTGGACGAATCCATGTTCTGATCCTGGTCAAAGCTCCAATACTCCATACTTGTGCCCACACAATTATTAGACTACTATAACCTAATTGTGATTTGCACAGCAGATCACCAGAACCAGAAAGATGGTAGGAGAGAAGAGAATTGCCAAAAAACTCAATGGCGGGGTGAATTGCAATTGACGAGGCACACCCTATTTATAGTGGTTTATGGAGGCCACTAATTAGGAAACGTGTGCACTCCTTCTTGCCCTCCAAGACAATAATTAATTGTCTGTCAATTAATTCCCTAATTATAGTGATTTGTTCATCTTTTAACAAATCCATAATTATTGCTGAATTATTCCCCAATCTGCATTTTATGTTGATTTTATTCTTATTTGATTAGGCTACATATTTCCTAATCAAATAGTCCGGCCCGTTAAGGATGAACTTGGACTCAAAGTCCAACAAACATATTAAATTTAATTTTTAAAAATAATAATAAATGGCACTCAAAAAACATAATTTGAGACTAAATCACAACATCAAACTAAAATCTTATATAAAATAAATGACTAAATTGATTGTGCAGTTTTATTTATTTATTTTTCTTTTAAAAAGTGATTTCACGTGCTTTATATTTGTGATCCCGAGACGATATATGACATGACTAGTCACAGTTTCAGGGACCAACCCATATATAAAACTTTTTTCCTTACAAAAAAGGAAAATAAAGAACAAAAACAGTATGAGGTAGCATATAATTAACTAGTGTGAGAAGTAAGATAATTAAACCCGGATCGATCAGTGAATTAGTCGGGGTATTGGATCAAGGGTCAGTGGGTCAGATCGAAGTTAAACCGAAGGTAAAACGGGACCAAATCGGTGAGAAATTGAATATTTTAGGCTTATAGTATGAAATTCTAAAGGAAAAATAAAAAAAAGATTTAAAAAAAATTAAAAAAATTTGACCCGGACTAGGTCACCAAACCGGACCAGTTTAGTGTTCGGGTCTCCGGTTTCCGGGCCGGTTCTGTTGGTCCGGTCCGGGTCAGATAACCTTGGTGAGAAGTGAGAATAATATTTATAATTAAATAATGAAGAATGCAAATAAAAAGAAAAGAAAAGAAAAAGAAAGCCAACCTTGCACATGGGTGCAACCAAAAGAGCTCCATCCCAAAAGTGTGGCTTTTTTCTGTGCAGTAAGAGAGCCACTGCTCCTCCTATGGATTCCTTGACCAGATACCTTATCTTTTCCTTGTTCTCTTCCTTCTCTATAATTCATATTTTTTAATAAAAAAAATAAATGTCACTATCATAATTCATTTTTCGACATCTCTCACCTTTTTTCTTTTAATTCATGACTTATATGTACTATATACCATGTAATTTCATTTCAACATGTATTCACTTGACTTTTAACTACTTTTAATATCCATACATACAATATATGCATGTGTTTGGTATTTTTGAAAATTGATAAGGAATTTATATTGACTAGATATGTGATTGTGCTAGATAAGAAAATATGTTATTTTTATAAAATTAGAGCGTCTTGGTATATTTGTAGTGCTTAAACAAAATATTCATTTTTTTAAATTTCAACATCGTTTTATTTGTAGCGCTTAAAAAAAACTACAAGAAGTTGACCAAATCAATTAGCTCATGACTCAAAACAGGGAAAGAGAGAATTTAAAGAAACAGGTTCTTGTAAATAAAAATAAAAGGGGTTTAAGGGTTGGGTCTAGTAGGAGAGCTAGCCCCATGCATTGAAAGAGATGTTCACATTTAGTATCCGACAATATTTTAAATAGGATTACTTTCAATAAGAGGATACCTGTGCTTAGTCAAAAAAAACAAAACAAAAGTGATTTCTTCATTTCAATTTTTAAGCAACAAATAACACACCTTTATCTTCCATGATTTATACGAGCACGGTGGCCATCGCTTTTTTGGGTTTTAGAAAATCAGTTTTTAGAGCTTGAAAATTAAAAGGGATAATCTCATTAAAAGACAGTTGAATTATTTAAATTTTAAATTGGGTTATTAAATTTAACATATCCTAAATCAGGTTTGAAGACCTAATTAGGATTTCAAGATTTGATAAATTTACCTTATTGTCCTTTGCTTTTTCCTAGAATAGTCTTGCTTGCTTGTTTCTTTATTTTTTTGGAAAAAGTCTTGCTTGCTTGTTTTACCTATCATCCCAGGCTCATATTAGCTGCGCTCACCTCACATCTCTCCCTCCCTTACAACTTTGAGCAAGAAGAAATAGTTATAATTTAGGTTTCTTGTTCTCCAAAGATGGATCTTTTTGAAACCCATCTCTGCCCCAATCAAAGGCTGCGAGAATTGTGTTTGTCTGTTCAATCCGAGCCTTAAAGACAGAGCAATGATCCCAAGGAAGAAGGAAAATCAACACTTGAGACTCTACTTCGTCCTACAACAGGCTAGAGAGGAGACCGCCAAGAACGCCAGTGACTGTGTGGATATGGAAGACTGCCATTTCAAAGAGTAAAATTGCAGATCTCTGGCCCTCTCTTGGTATCTCAAATATGTATTCATGAGACACTACTACAAAAGGGATAAAAGGTGACGCACATTTTGTGGCACTTCTTTAAACAAGTGACACAGCTTCCCTTTTTTTTGTTTTTTACCTCTATAATTTTTTTTTATTTTGGGTACCAGCTGCGACACCTAATAGGTTAGGTGTCACAGTTGGGGAGGCCTAGTGTGGCGCCTGCGTACACTTGGCGCCACACAAGCAGCTATGGCTGCACCTAAGATCATGTGTGGCACCTAAATTGTTAGGTGCCACACATGATCTATTTAATATCAGCTGTGGTGCTTGGGCATCCCAGGCGCCACAGCTGATTTGGGCAAGTGTGGCGCCTAGGCATCCAGGCGCCACACTTGCCCATTTCTTAAAAAAAAATTCAAATAGATATAGTGTAATCCCTTATCTCTTAATTATTTCACTTTCCGCGTAGTGGTCCCGTGTCCGCCCCCCATTCCTTCTCTTTTTGACCGCTACTCTACTTTAATTATTCAATTACTCTCTCCTCCATTAAACTACTTTCCCTTTCTCATCTTCTTAGTGGATCCGTCAGCCACCTCCCTCCATTTTCTATCATCTTCACACTAAAAAACACACCCACACGTTCACTCGTCACTCAAACTAGCGTCACCAACGTGGTCCCCTACTCCCTGTGCTGATCAATTAATATATTTGTAAGAAGAAGACTGTTTCATTCTAGCTTGCTTTGTTTAAATTTTTTTTTTAGTCAAGATAAACCGTAATATAACGTTTGCCTTTTTGTTCCTAATTTAATAGGAAAGAGTGAAAACCTAGCTTGTTTCGTTTGTCTTTTTGCTTTGTTTAAATTTTTTTGCCGACAAGCTTGCTTTTTTTTAGTAATCTTTTAATTTACTTAATTAGTTGTTGATGTATTGTGTTCACATATCAAGTTCTTGTATTGTGATATTTTTTATGTTAGCTTTGGAGAATATTAATGTAAGAACATTATTGTTGGGGAACTTGAATTTTAAATGTGAAAATTATATATATATATATAAATATATAATAGGTTGAAATATAAAATAGAAAGATTGACAATTTGTGGAGATGATAAACACGAAAGCCACTCATTTTATATAAAGCTTCACAATCAGGAAGCATAAAAAAGGGTCACAAGAAAGAGAAGAAGAAGAAGAAGAAGAAAGAAACAAAAAAGAAAAAAAGAAAAAAGGGACCCTTCTATGGCGCTTGTTTGAGGAAGTGCCACAGGAGGGGGGTCTCCTGTGGTGCTTGCTGACGTAAGCGCCATAGTAGGACCCCCCTCCTGTGGCGCTTTCGTCGAGGCCCCCCTCCTGTGGCGCTTCCTCAAACAAGTGCCACAGGAGGGTATTTTTTAAAAAAAAATTTAAATGTTGCGGCGCTGCCAAGCGCCACAGGTTTTTTTAGTGGCGTCCAGATATGTGACACTTCTCTAGCGCCACAATTAATGTAATTATAAGCGCCACAGCTTTACTTTTTTATAGTAGTGAGAACATCTAGTCAAAGTGCTCGTTGTTAATATCCTTCAACCAGAAACAAAACTGAAAATCCCCCATGTTTGGGGCACAAAGACCGCGTAAAGGTTACGTTAATTCAAAAAAAAAAACATTGGTTAATTATGGAGGGGGACCCATTTTTTATCGTGTAATAATTTTTTTTTTGTTGCTAAATTGGGATGATAAGTTGCACCGAATCATAATATATGTAAGAGTTATAAGGGAGTTAAAACTATAAGGATTAAAATATTATTTTTCTCTTTATTCATTTTCTAATACCTCAGGGATATTGAGGTAAATTAACAAAATTTCAATATCCTAATTTGGGTCACATGACTTGATTATGGATTTGATAAGTTTAGTAACCCAAATCATAATTTGGGTATTTTAAATGACTTTGAAAGGGATTTTCCCAAATTAAAACGTAGTTTCAGCAGCACAAATGAACACACCAAGCGTTGATTAATTCTTTGAAAACTAATTTAAGCACACAGCTACCCACTACTTCATGTACGTACATAGTAACAACATTAATTCAGGCAGGAAATTAAAAACACTAGTTTAATGTGTTGTCTAAGCATTAACTTTTGGCTTGTCTTCGTTTTGGGTTTTAAGCTCTCTCTCTACTCTGGTATTTCCATACTTGCATTTGTCCTCAAGCCAATCGACGATGTCTTTGTAAACGATGTTCAGGTTTTCCGGCGGCTCTCCGATGAGAAGAGCATGCCACATTCCTGGGTACAGCTTTATATTCTTATCTTTGCTTGAAGCCACCTCATGTAGCTGCTTGCTCACTGATTTATCTATCACTTTGTCATCTTCACCGTGTAGAACCAAGAACGGTAGTGAAACCTATATATATACACAAACAGATTAAACCTTTTTAGTTTACTGCGTCTATTTACACACACACACACACACATGGATAAGGATGGAGGATTAGTGTATAAATTGTTACTACTGTATTATATAAATACCTCATGCAATGTTTGCTCGAGTTGTGTGCTGACTCGGAGAAGTTCGTATCCTGTTTTCAATCTAGGCCATCCTTTATAGCACAATGGGTTATTTCTAATCTGCAGTTTCATCACAAGTAGTATTTCAAAATACTTGTTCGATGCTTAATGTAAAAATTATTTATCTAATTTGAGAAAATGTAGGAAACTAAATATATAACATCTATGTAACATGATCTTTTTAAATTATTTGGGTGTAGCATTAAATTATATCATTTTATAAGTTAAGTAAATTAGTTTTAAAAAAAATAATAAATATAAGAGATAAAAAAAAATCTTACATTTATAACCAAGGTTCACCCCAAACCATGATTTCTATTTAAGATAAGAGAAGTACATGTTTTGGTATAATCATGCGTATATATATTTATCCATCGCTTGACAAAAATTAAAGAGTTAATCCCTTTTGAAATTTTGTCAAATAAACATTAAATATGTTATAAAAGTATATGTGATAAGAGAGAAGATTGATAGGATTCAGAGAAAATCGATAGAATTTTTAGAGAGAAGTTCTCATTCAGTTCAATTGAAACAATCGATTACAGCCCTTTATATAGAGGCATAAATCTAACCCTGGTTGTATGACCATGGTTATATTTAACCTGATTACATGACCATGGTTACTTTATATCTTCTTTATGTCCTTGTCTTCTTTTGCTTTTGCTTTGTGTCAAATCTTCTTTTCTTCTTTTTGGTTCTTATCAGTCTTTTCCCACTTCTGGTAGGAATTTGAACCTCCATGATATCGACCACGACCACGCCCACGGCTGTAGCCACGCCCACATCCACGTCCACGGCCACAATAAAATTCATTAGTTACTACATTCACTTCAGGGAATGGAGTTGAGCCTGTTGGACGGGATTCATGATTTTTCAACAAAAGTTCATTATTTTGTTCAGCCACAGGGAGACAAGAAATTAACTCAGAATATTTCTTGAAACCTTTTTCACGTTATTGCTGCTGCAGGAGCAAATTGGATGCATGAAATGTGGAGAATGTCTTTTCTAACATATCATCATCAATAACATTTTCTCCACATAATTTCAATTTAGAAGTAATTCTGAACATAGCTGAGTTATATTCGCTTATAGATTTAAAATCTTGCAAGCGTAAATGCATCCAATCAAAATGAGCTTTTGGAAGAATGACCATCTTCTGGTGATCATATCTTTCTTTCAAATTGTTCCAAAGGACAAGTGGGTCCATCACTGTCAAATATTCAGTTTTTAAATCCTCATATAAATGGTAGCGGAAAAAAATCATGGATCTGGCTTTATTTTGGTTGGATGCCTTATTCCCTTCTTTAATCGTGTCTTCCAGACTTTTGGCATTTAGGTGAATTTCCGCATCCAACTTCCAAGATAAATAATTTTTTCCGGTAATATCAAGAGCCACAATTTCAAGTTTTGCCAGGTTTGCCATTGTTCAAACTAATTAAAGAAATAAATGAAAATAATTAAAATATGAAATGTAAATATGCAATATAATAACTGTAAATTCATAAAGACAATAAATAATTCATAAGGCAAGATAAGAAAATTAAAACATGTATGGCTTCGGGCCATTTAATCTCATGACTTCAGGCCATGTATGGCTTCGGGCCATTTAATCTCAAGATGAGGAATTAATTATTATCTTCCGGATAAAAGTTGTACATGACTTCTGGCCATACAATAAGATAAAAGATAAAAATATATATAACTTCTGCCCATATAATAAGATGAAAAATGTATATAGCTTCTGGCTATATAATAAGATGAAAAATGTATATAGCTTGTGGCTATATAATAAGAATGGATATGGCTTCTGGCCATATTATAAGAAATTAAAACATTATGACTTCTGGTCATAATTTCAAGAATCAGATGTGTATGGCTTCTGGCAATAATAACAATAATAATAATAATATAAAAGAACTTGTAAATAATATATAAAAACAATAACGATCTCCAATTTTAGCCATGGAATCCGATGTTATATAACAATCTGTAAAAGTATCTCTCTAATTCCATATAGTGGCTCAGATTATCCCAGATCTATAAAATAAAACAACGTATATATAATCACTAAAGAAACCATAAGAAGATCATACCTTCTTTTAGAGTTTCGTGCTGATAACGTGTTATAAAAGTATATGTGATAAGAGAGAAGATTGATAGGATTCAGAGAAAATCGATAGAATTTCTAGAGAGAAGTTCTCATTCAGTTCAATTGAAACAATCGATTACAGCCCTTTATATAGAGACAGAAATCTAACCCTGGTTGCATGACCATGTTTATATTTAACCCTGATTATATGACCATGGTTACTTTATATCTTCTTTATGTCCTTGTCTTCTTTTGCTTTTGCTTTGTGCCAAATCTTCTTTTCTTCTTTATGTCAAGTTGACTGGAAGAGTAATATGAGTCAATGGACATCCACATATTTAATATTCATAACACCTACGAGATTTTTTAAGTTATAATAATAATGAAGATTGAAGTAAAGTACTAAAAGATTGAGTGTGACTGCCTGATTGTGATAAGATACTCCGTAGCATCATCATTGTCGTCAATGTCAATGACGTACCAATCTCTCCCTCTCTCTGCAACTTTACCATTTTCTTTTAAACATAGCTCATATTTTATGAGCTATGTTTAAAAGAAAATGGTAAAGTTGCAGAGAGAGGGAGAGATTGGTACGTCATTGACATTGACGACAATGATGATGCTACGGAGTATCTTATCACAATCAGGCAGTCACACTCAATCTTTTAGTACTTTACTTCAATCTTCATTATTATTATAACTTAAAAAATCTCGTAGGTGTTATGAATATTAAATATGTGGATGTCCATTGACTCATATTACTCTTCCAGTCAACTTGACATAAAGAAGAAAAGAAGATTTGGCACAAAGCAAAAGCAAAAGAAGACAAGGACATAAAGAAGATATAAAGTAACCATGGTCATATAATCAGGGTTAAATATAAACATGGTCATGCAACCAGGGTTAGATTTCTGTCTCTATATAAAGGGCTGTAATCGATTGTTTCAATTGAACTGAATGAGAACTTCTCTCTAACTTCTCTCTAGAAATTCTGTCGATTTTCTTTAAATCCTATCAATCTTCTCTCTTATCACATATACTTTTATAACAAAATGATCAATTAATGCATTTGTTGACTTCTAATTAATCATTAGACAACACCATCAGATTACAACTACAAGAAAAATTATAAATATAGATTTCGTATAAAAAATTAATTACATATAAGTGATCCAACTTTGACTTACAAGGATTTTAAGAGACTCAGGAGTAATTTAAAAATTATTTAAAATTATAAAAATATTCATGTTCAAGATGACCATATAAGAGGATGAGTAGGTGTGATGGCTATTAAAGAGAAAATGATAGCAAAAATTATTTGACGTGGTTCAAATATATACAAAAAAGACTATATATATAAAAAAAGAAATGAGAAAGACATGTTGCACGATATGGACGTTTATTTTTTTGAGAAGGTAGAAAAAGTCCGCAACAAAAAAGTTCAATGAAGTTATTATTCAATGAGCTCTTTTATTAACAATAATTTATCCTAATATTTAGTTGTTAGTACAATACAATAATATTGTGTGACTTCTTGTTGTTTTGCTTATACTTCATTTGGTCTTTTTTATAAGTAACTTTATCTCTCTTGGAATTGGTCATGAATATAATCAATTTTTTTTCTTGTGTTTCAAAATCTAAACTACATTTTTTTACCCTTATTAAATACATGTCTTTAATTTATATTAATTATCTCCCAATCACTACTAATTCTCTTTTATATAATCATTTATTACTCATTCTCTCTCATACTCCCTTCGGTCATATTTATAAGAGCTTGATAACCGAATTACGAGGTTTAAGAAAACAGTTAAAATTAATTAAAAATAATAAATATGTCTTGAAATAAAATTTTTTCCAAGCATGCATTTATTTATAAGGGGTAAGTAAGAGAGAGAAATAGAGTAAATATAAGTATAATCAACCCATTAATTAATGCAATAGATATAATCAATGAGGGGCACAAAGGAAAAAAAACTCATTAAATATTGAAACAACCCAGGCTCTTATAAAGAGAATCAAGATAATTCAAATTTTGAGCTCTTATAAAAAAGATCGAAGGGATTATTTTTTATTCATTCTCTCTCATATGTCATTTTCATAAATAAAGGTATATTCAGAAAAACATAATATTTTTTATATATTTATTATTTTTAATAGATTTTAACCGGCAGTTTATTTTACATAATTATAAAAATTACTTATAAAAAATATCGTATTGTTTATCTCACCTGGCTTTGAGTATCAATGGTGGTGCAAACTATTTACTACTTGGAGAAGATTTGAATTATATATGATCAAATACTATAAATAAATACCTGTTCCCTGACTTGGGGCTGCTTGAAGGCTTTGTCAATGATATCCTCGGTTGGTATTAATTTCCACGTCGGAATAATCTTTGCTTAGTGCCGTCAACATTATGATCACTAGTGGGCCCGGTTTCATTTCATCCACTATCTGCACCATTATTCACTCCAATTGTTATCATCTAATTAACATGCATCACTTATCATAATTAATAATACCATTTTATATTTTATTTCGGGCAAAAAAAAAACTAATATGTATTATACGTTGGCAACACAAATACGCAATTATATATCAATTTCCTCACCAATTAATGAAGAAGATTATAACTTCAAGATATTATATATCCTTAGGAAGCATTCAATTAATGAAGGCATGCATTTTAAGTCAATATGTTGGGTCCATATAGTTATATTTTTTTTTTAATAACCGAATCAAATCGTGTTTATGACTTGATATTTTGATTGAACCTCACGATTTAGGAAATTCCGTTCCGCATCGTGATGGACCATTAATTCTATCATTATCGAGATATCAACATCGCGCATTCTACTTCATTACAATATCATATATCTTGTTTGACTAAAATCCAAGACAAGTTGTTAATGGAAATAATAAATAATTCAATATATATATAGACTATCTAAATCACCAAGATCGAGAAGTGCATGATCGAATATATAAATTGGAACAATATAATTATTACCCATATAAGAACAATATCACAGAATTATTAGAAAATATGATTTTTGAGAAATTCTGTTTTTCCTTAACAAAAATAGTAGTCCTTTCACATAAGGTTTTATATTAGTTTCTTAATTTTTCCAAGGTGTATTCTCAATCAAATAAAATGAATGCTGTTGCCAAAAAATTCTGACATTAAAAAAAAATTTAAAATATTAAAAAAAATATTTCAAATACTAACATATTAAATTTAATTTTTAAAAATAATAATAACTGACACACAAAAAAATAATTTGAGACTGAATTACAACATCAAACTAAAATCTTATATACTGTGTTGGAGGGGGGGGGTTGGAGCCCCAAACGCCCGATTCATCACCAAATCCAATGAGTAATTTAAAAAAAAAATTGTGAGTGTTTGGAGATCAAAGTGGGCAATTGAGTTTGAGATTGAAAAAATAATTTTTGGTATAAGCTCAGCTTTGGAGCTTTTGGTGATTTAGCTTTTGAAGAGAGTGAGAATGATTAAAATATTTTTTCAGTTGTGTTCAGTGTGATATCATACTGATTGCAATTTTACCCTTAATGTACTTTTTCGGCCACCAAAATTAATTTCAACTATTTTTTGGTGCTTGTAACCCTTAAAATATTTGTTCAACTGTACCCAGTGTGTTATCAGACCGATTGCAATTTTATCCTTAATGTCCTTTTTCAGTTCCAAAAATTATTTTAAAATATTTTTTGATGTTTTTAACCTTTTAAAATATTTTTTCACCCACTCTCTCTTACTATTATCACAAAAGTCACTTATGCTTAAGTCAATCCAGACAAGTTTTATTTTTACAAAAGTCATTTATACAATCACTGTTCCAAACATAAATCACATTACACAATCGAGTTTTTACCAAAAATAAAATTATCAAACACTAAATTGAGAAACTCTATTTTTCCCCTCGCTGTTCCAAACACACTCATGAAATAAACGACTAAATTGATTGTGCAATTTTATTTATTTATTTATTTTTCTTTTAAAAAGTCGTTTCACGGGCTGTATGTTTGTGATCCATGTACCATATATGACATGACCAGTCACAGTTTCAGGGACCAACCCATAATCCCATATGGCCATATATAAAAAAAATGTTCCTTAAAATAAAGGAAAATAAAGAACAAAAACAGTATGAGGCAGCCTATAATTAACTAGTGTCAGAAGTGAGAATAATATTTATAATTAAATAATGAAGAATGCAAATAAAAACAAAAGAAAAGAAAAAGAAAGCCAACCTTGCATATGGGTGCAACCAAAAGAGTTCCATCCCAAAAGTGTGGCTTTTTTCTGTCCAATAAGAGAGCCAATGCTCCTCCCATGGATTCCCCGACCAGGTACCTCATCTTCTTCTTGTTCTCTTCCTTCTCTGTAATTCATATTTTTTAATAAAAAAAAATCAATGTCACTATCATAATTCATTTTTCTACATCTCTCACCTTTTTTCTTATAATTCATGACTTATATGTACTATATACCATCTAATTTCATTTCAATTCAACATGTATTTACTTTACTTGTAACTACATTTAATATCCATACATACAATATATGCATGTGTTTGGTATTTTTCAAAATTGATAAGGAATTTATATTGACCAGATATATGATTGTGCTAGATAAGAAAATATGTTATTTTTATAAAATTGGATAATCATGTTATTAGAAATATTTTGGAATAAGTATGATGGTATAAATTTAAAGTACAAACATTTGATTTTGAATGCATTTTGATTTTATTTAAAAATTATGTAATTTATTTCAATATCAATTTTTAACTAAATGACTCGTGTATACTACATAGAGTTTTTATGTAACATTTAATTAACAACCTGAATTATTCTTTCAATAACACTTAAAATCTTAAAATAATTTGTTGGTGCAATACTAAGGGCACACCACCTCACACGAAAATACACCTTAACCCTTATTTAGGCGCTGAAAAAAATAAAGTCATAAATTAGATTTTTTTATTAAAATTATATATATATAATTTCATTATGAAAAGGAATTGAAAAGTCAAACAGGAAGTCAAAAGATTTTTAGTGGTTAAAAGTTTGACAACGTGAAATGAAAGGAAACAAAAAAGTGAGAATTGATGGATATGTATGAAATTGTTGTATTATCAAATTTGAAACAGTATAGGAGGAAAAAAGTGGCCAAAGCTTGGAATTATTCCTAAAGACAAGTTGATTGGGGCACAGAGTCAGGAACGATAGATGAATATTGAAAGAAAAATATATGAATAATAATGAGATGATAAGTTCTGGCAAAAAAAAAAAAACAGAGAGGATAAGGAAGAGAAAACTGACCGCAAATAGAGGAGAAATAGTTAGAGCAATCTTCGATAACGGTATCGAAATTATCCACAAAACCAGCCAGCCCTTCTGATTTGCCATGCCCTTCATAATCTATTCCATACACTTCAAATCCTGCCTTAGCCAGCCTCCTTCCGGCGTCTGTTTTTCATTAATTAATTAGTTTCGAATAATCAGTTATATATATATATATATATATATATTAATTTCGAATAATCAGATTTATTAATTATTATAACGTACCGTTCATCGTCACCGTGCATTCCATGGCGTAACCATGGCACAAGAATACCAAAGCTTTTGATTCTTCCTTCTCACAGACCCATCGACACGTCATCAGCTTCATCCCACGAGAGTTCCTTACATATTCCTGTAAAATCAAATGGTTTAATTTCCAAACATACCAATAACATATAATGAAATAAGAAAATTAATATTTGCGTGTTAATTAATGTAGTTTCGAATAAATTGGAAATTAAGGGTGGTACCTCTTGGTATTCGATTGCTGAGTCGTCGTTGTTCGCCTGCAACACCAGGAAAAGAAGAAGAAGAGGAAATTAATAAGTGGGCGAGAGCAGAAAATTAAATAAAAAAATCCATTATTTTCTGAGACTCTCTCGAATATAATCCAAAACCCAACAGGGACATACCATGAAGATAAGTGAGAGGGAAGCTTGTCGTTGATACAGAGTGATCGATCCAGAGACACAGAGTCGTCGGACGGAGCAGCCACGGAAAAATCAGCCTTTTGGCCAAAGTCAGAAACCTTAGCTTTAGCTTCTTCCTCAGTGATAAGGTGGGGATGTAGATATATATATAAATATAATGGGTGTGACTACTGTATATATACTATTTGCTTTATGTATATATATTCACGCGTGTTTGTTGTTGGGGAGAGGGCAGAGAGATGTTTTCCCAGATTCAATGAAACTAAGTATAAAAACAAACAAGGAATCATTTGCCAACGAAGTTCGACCCGCAGATCGGGGCCTCCGGTTCCCCACATGGCATCTATATATTTATACACACACAAATTATAATTATAATAAACCAATTGACTTTAACGAGTAAGGGTCTGTTTGGCTGAACCAAAATAAGGGGAGGAATTCTTCCTATGAGAGTCAGTAATAAGGGCACAGAGGCTTAGCCCGAGGGTTCAACCCACTAGCCTATGGATTTAGTTTCCCTGCTCATCTTTTGGACGAGTAAGAAAATTTGGATTGTTCATATTGATATTGACGGTTTAGATTTATTTTTTTTATTTTTTAAAACATTTATTTTAATGGGTACATAATATAAAGTAAAGATAATCTCTTAGCTAACAGTGTCCCAAAAAATAATTATTTTATTCCAAAATCATCCGTTTTAAAAAAATCAAATATAGATAATCCAGATCCAGATTTGGACAAGCGCCTTTGGCATCGAAACAGGTTCCCTAACCTACGGGTTAATGGGGGCTAACGCGCACTATTATTTTTAAGAAATAAAAAAAATAGAGAATTAAAGATGTAAAAATTCTATATTTCTGCCTCCTTCCCTTGCCTGAATATTGATGTTTTGGCAATTTTGGAAGTTGCTTTAAACTAATTTATTGTATCTTTATTTCTTGAAGATAATTTGATATATTTTGTTTGTAAATTTTGACAAATTTAATAACTTTACATTTTGTATTGTGGATTATGTTTTTGATTTTTTGTGAGTGAAATGATTGATATTAGGAATGTAAATTTGATGACTTGTATGCGTACATGTGTTTCAATCATATTAAAAAAACATGAAAAAAGAAAAAATTTATGAGTTGGCAGACTACTATTTAGGGTTAACATTTTACTAATTGTAAAAGTGTAGGTTACATAGACCAGCATCGTTTAACCCACGGGCTAATCAGCGAGCTCTATTTTCCCTCACACTAAACGTAGTGTAAGAAAACAAAGTAAACATTATTCACGTAGCATATGATTACTTTGTGCTACAAAATCTAGCAAAATATTTGTGGCTGTGATTTTTTTAAAGATGTTCTTATCTTTTCTTCTTAACATATTTGACTGTTGATTTTGATTTGACTGAAGATGATTTTTAAGAAATTCAATAATTTTTTTTAATATAAAAAAGTACTTTACATGTCGTAAATTTAAGAAGATTGGAACTTTAAGTAGTTTGTTTGTTTTTTTTTTTTTTTTTGGCGCTAGTGGGTTGCATTGGCAGTTCAACTGGTCAAAGACTGAGAAAATAACATATTGTGGTTGAAGACGAAATCAGTTGCCAATAACGAAAAGAGGAAAATAGGGGAAAAAGTGTAACTGTAGGGAAAAGTCATGTCCGAGTATGTTTTGATGACGTGGACCATAATCTTAAATCCATAAATGGCGTGGATGAGGATAAGCCCACGCATTGGAACTGGAAGAAGCTCTTGTTTTGGTACGCGTTTGTTAAAAAATAAAATCAACTCAAACGGCGTCGCTTTCAACTTGTCGTTTCGGGTTCTCCTACTACTAAACTTGGCTTTGAGTCCGAGCTGCTACTTCCTAACTCGACAGGGAAGTTAAACTTAATTGCAAGCCACCCACTTGGACAACAAACCCTCCTTTCATGACAAGTTGATCGGTACTCCTTTCGGTGTTTTTTATAATCAATTTTTATCTTTATTATTTAAAATAAACTAGCGTTAAAGATTAGTTAAAAATATTAAATAAATAAAAAATATTAGGTTTCTTCCAAATATGCTATATTTATGAAAAAAATATAAGAAAGAGAATGAGTAATAAATATAAGAGAGTATGAGTATAAAATATGAGAGAAAATATGTAATAAATGAGTAAATGAAAGAGAATTAGTGACGAATAGGGATAATTACTATAAAGATGTGTATTTAATAGAGGTAGAAAAGGAAAAAAATAGTTTAAAATTTGAGATATTAGGAGAAATTGTTTATAAAAAGAACCAATCTTTAAAAGAGAAAATTACTTATAAAAAATATTGGAGAAAGTAATCTCCAAAAATATAGTGACTTATCTTTTTGCAAGTTAGCAAACGACATCCTGAACGTGTGGTTTCACATGGAATTCCGCCAATAACACAAAACAATCCTATGGATTCACGTGGGATCCAGTAGTGGCATGTGTTCGTCTAATCTTTGAGGAATTTGAATATCGATTTTTTATATCGTGTGTGATCAATCCCTTCTGCTAAACTCAATATAATTAACTGATACATGTTTGCCTAATCTTTTTTCTTTTTAATCGGGCACACGAGAGGGCAAAGCCTCAATATTAGTAGCCTGTTTGGTTTGATTATATATAAGAGGATTATATATAATCGTAATGTAACGGACTAATTATAACACTTGATTGAGCTTATGTAATGTAGAAGGGATCACAAAACATGAAATTATATCATTTGATGTAATTAGAATTATACTCTTAATATTGATGAATGTGAATGCAGATATCTTGTAATTAAGTGAAAAAAAAATATTATTGTCATTATAACTTTTTAAATTGGCCAAAATAGCCACTCATAAACACTATTAAATGTTAAAAAAGTATCACTATTAAATATTAAAAATTAATTAATAATATATAAATTTTAAAAATATTCCAATAAAGAAAATCAACAGGGACATACCATGAAGATAAGTGAGAGGGAAGGTTGTCGTTGACACAGAGTGATCGATCCAGAGACACAGAGACGTCGGACGGAGCAGCCACAGAAAAATCAGCCTTTTGGCCAAAGTCAGAAACCTTAGCTTTAGCTTCTTCCTCAGTGATAAGGTGGGGATGTAGATATATATATATATATATATATAATGGGTGTGACTACTGTATATATACTATTTGCTTTATGTATATATATTCACGTGTGTTTGTTGTTGGGTTAGCTAGGGGGGAGAGAGATATTTTCCCAGATTCAATGAAACTAAGTATAAAAAGAAACAAGGAATCACTTGCCAACGAAGTTCGACCCGCAGATCAGGGCCTCCGGTTCCACTCATGGCATCTATATATTTATACACACACAAATTATAATTATAATAAACCAATTGATTTAACAAGTAAGGGTCTGTTTGGCTGAACCAAAATAAGGGCAGGAATTCTTCCTATAAGAGTCAGTAATAAGGGCACAACGGTTTAGCCCGAGGGTTCAACCCACTAGCCTACGGATTCACTTTTCCTGCTCATCCTTTGGATGAGTAAGGAAATCTAGATTGTCCAGATCGATTTTGATAGTTTAGATTTATTTATTTTTATTTTTTTAAAAAAATTTATTTTAATGGGTACAGAATCTAAAGTAAAGATAATCTCTTAACTAACAGTTTCCCAAAAAATAATTATTTTATTCCAAAATCATTCGTTTTATAAAAATCAAATCTGGACGGTCCAGATCCAAATCTGGACGAGCACCTGGTGCCTATCCTTTATCCAAAGGATAGGCACCGAAACATGTTCCCTAGCCTACGGGTTAATGGGGGCTAACCCGCACTATTATTTTTAAGAAATAAAAAAGAAGAATTAAAGATGTAAAAATCCTATAGTTCTGCCTCCTTCCCTGGCCTGAATGTTGATGTTTTGGCAGTTTTGGATGTTGCTGCAAACTAAATTATTGTATCTTTATTTCTTGAAGATAATTTGATATATTTTGTTTGTAAATTTTGACAAATTTAATAACTTTACATTTTATATTGTGCATTATGTTTTTGACTTTTTGTATTGTGAAATGATTGATATTCGGAATGTAAATTTGATGACTCAGTGTGTATATATGTGTTTCAGTCATATTAAAAAAACGTGAAAAAGGCATGGTTATGGAAACCGGACCGCACCGGCCCGGTAACCGGCGAACCGGCCGGTTGGCCGGTCCAGTTTCCAATTTTTTTTTTAAAAAATATTTTATATATTTTCTTTAGAATTTCAAACCGATAAGCCTAAAATCTTCAATTTCTCATCGGTTTGGTCCCGGTTTCGCTCCGGTTTGGCCCCGGTCTGACCCACTGACCCTTAACCTAGTACCTCGACCGGTTTAGTACCCGGTCCGGGTTTTAATACCTTGGAAAAAGGTAAGTAAATGGCCTCCATTGCTCAAGTTCTCTTCTTTAATGTTGATCCTTAAAGTGAGAGCTTCATTTTGATATTTATAGTGTGCCCATTGGTGTTAGTTTATGCCCACACGAAATTTTGGAGATTTGTGAATCAAGAAATCTCTTTGGCAAAGAAAAAGAGGTAAATGAGACCAATCTTTCTATCTATGTTTCATGCCATTTGAAGTAGTTTGTAATTTCTGAAAATTTTGGCTTGAATCCGAAAATGAGTGCCACTGTTCATTTGGTATGTTTTTGGCATGAGAATGGTATCTTGAAATTACTTTAGGATAGATAGATTGATTGGTAATTGAAATGTGATGTTTGGGTGAGATTGATATTTTGTTGCCTAAAACCCAAAGTATGATAATGGAGTAGGATTTTGGTGATTCTAATGATCCCATTGAGTTTATTGGGTGTTTTTCTATGGGAGTGGCTTTAGGTAAAGTATTGTGTCCATTGTGATCAATTGGGCAGGTGTTGGGAAAATGCCTCTGTTTTCTGCATTTTCTGGTTCTGATAGAATCACTTGAGTGATTTGGGATTCACTTGAGTGTGGGATGAAGATCACTCGGGTGAGGTTGAGTATCACTCGAGTGCTATGCGTATATCCTGTTTTCTCTTCAGTTTTTCTGTTGTGCTTTCTGAAAAATTCAAGAGTATTTTGTCTCGCATGCAAGTGTTGATCTATTACTCGAGTGCAATATCCTGAGCTCGAGTGCTCCTCTTCATGGTTAACTCTTGTGCTATTTGGTTCTCACTTTCTAGACTTCATTCTCAGGTGATTGGGTGAGGTCCGGTGTGCTCAAGTGTTGTAGTTCTGAAAAGTCCTTATGCTTTCGGGTGTTTACTCGCTATCCTTCACTCTCTAGTACCCGAGTGCAGACCGTACTATCACCCGAGTGAGGCCTTCTTCACTCGAGTGTCTGTACAATCTCACCTAAGTGAGGTCATCTTCACTTGAGTGTCGTAGTGAAAAATGTCAGTTTGGAGCTTCAAAAAGGGGATCTTTGGGGATAGTTTTCTAACTCTTTAGGGCTATTGTTAAAGGTATTCTTTAGTACTAAAAGAGCAATAATGATAACCAATTAAGTGTTAAGAAGCTATTGAGAATTGGAATAGGGAAATAACTCTTCATCACTGATTATAATTAAAAGATATGATAATTGCCCGACGTGGGAGAGACCGGTGCCAGGGAACACCCGGAAGGATCAAGGTAGTGACTTTTCTCTCATTTTGTATATGATGTTTTGGTATGCGTAACTTATCATTGAACTATGAATTGCATGAGCACTTCAGCGTGAGCCGTTTAGGGAGTGACAATGGTCATCTCTAGTTCGGCCATTGAACTGCCGTTGTAATCGACATAGATCTTTATGAATCTGACCCGTGGGGCAGCGTTTGTGAATCCAGCCATGGGCTGTGTTTGTATCTTGCCTGTATGGCTTGCGTTATGAAATGCTTTATATGAATCCCAGCTGTGGTGAAATATATTGTGTGGATTGTTGTGATGCAATGCAGTGTGAGTAATTGTAAGGGATGACATGTGTCATACTAACAATTATCGTTATAACTACCATTTTAGTTGCTTTGTGTGGATAATGATTTGATTTCATGCCTTATTGTTATGCATACTTTGATTGATTTAACACCACGAAGATTCTTTAGAATCTCACTTTCCCAAAATTAAACATTTTAAATAGGGCTGAAGGATCAAAAGGCAAGCGGGTGATGAAGAGTGGGTAGAGCTCCGTGTTAGGAGTCCCTTTTTGGTTAATGGTTATCATTGTATATCGTTGGATATTTTTTGTAGAAACAATTGTATAATATTGGATTTTGTGTAATTCCCCAAGTAAAGGGTATGAATTATGGGTTTTGTGCCTTTGTGTAAACCCTTATTTAATGAATGGAACCCGAGTGAGTCAGGAATTTACTTTGCACACTTATATTTGTAAATGGAATCCACCTGTACAGGTCATTATTGTTTTGTATTGTGAATATGAGATCATTGTGAATAAGTTTTGAAATTTTTTTTGCAAATCCTATTTTTGGGCAAAATATTACCTTAATAAGTCCCAATTTGAAATATGGTTTCCAATTCTAATTTAATTATGTGTTCAAGAACTTAATTTCGGCCTAAGGTGGGAAGGGGGTTACAGGCCCTCTAAAAAATTGCCCAATCAAACCCTAAAAAAGTGGCTTGAAAAAATCTCGGGCAGCTTTGGGAAGGCTAATAACCGGGTAGGGCCGAGCATCGAGCAAGGGGTGCTGCCCTGCCCATTTGGCCCTGTCTGAAAAATTATTTTCATTTATTTAAAATGTAAAATTTCATATCAATTAAATATTATTTCATATATATATTTTTATTTAAAATATATATTGTCTATTGTATAATACTCTTCTGATCCTTTCTTTTTTGCCAGAACCACTAAACACTATTTACAAGTAGATTTCTTCATTTCTTCTTTACGTTTTGATGTATTAAATTATAGTTGCTTTTTATTTTATTTTTTCCAGATGCTTCATCATTTGATCAACTTTTGGGACATTGAATTGATGCAAACTACTTTGACTTCATTGTTTTAATTACAGTCGTTTTGTTTCCTTATTTATAATAGATTATGAATGTTGTTTGATTTTTAAAGTATGGATATATGTTAAGACATATGGTAGTTTTTAAATTTCAAGACTCAAGTTGTAGACTTATTTTGAAATATTCCAAGATGTGGAATCATCGAATGTATTTGAAGTTTATATTACTTATGGTGAAATTAAGACATATGGTATTGGTAACTACATGAATGTTTATGAAATTTACATGGAATTATTTTTTTTATATGTGGACAAGACAAGACGTTATCACTTGAGCAAGGAAACCTATCCTGCCCAACCCACCCTTGCTTAGTTCAAAATAATTAACATTTTTAGCGGATAGAGCCGGACATCAAACTACAAAATACAGCTTATTTATCTTTGAAGCAGGGCATTGGATAGGGATCTCGCCCTAACTAGCTTTGCCATGCCCGCCCCTACAGGAGAGAGTAATCTCCAAAGATAGTCCCGTATCCTTTTGCAAGTTAGCAAGTGACATCCTGAACGAGCGGTTTCACATGGTTCCACCAATATCACAAAACAATCCTACGGATTCATGTGGGATCCGGTAGTGGCATGTGTTCATCTAATCTTTGAGAATTCGACTATCGATTTGTTATATTGTGTGTGATCAATCCCTCTTGCTAAACTCAATATAATTAATTGATATATGTTTGCCTAATCTTTTTTTTTTTCCGGCACATGAGAGGGCAAAGCCTGAATATTAGTAACCTGTTTGGTTTGATTATATAAAAGAGGATTATATGTAACGGATTAATTATAACATTTAGTTGAGTTTATATAATATAGGAGGGATTACAAAACATGAAATTATATTATTTGACGTAATTATGATTACACTCTTAATACTGATGAATGTGGATGCAGATAACTTATAATCAAGTGAAAAAAAAGTATTATTGTCATTATAACTTTTTAAATTGGCCAAAATAGCCACTCATAAACACTATTAAATGTTAAAAAATTACCACTATTAAATACTAAGATTAATTAATAATATAGAAATTTAAAAAATATTCCACCATTAAAAAAATATTAAAAATATCTCATTAAATAATATTTCTACCATTAAATATTAAGAAAACCATGAACCCAATATGCATATTATATAATATTTTCACCATTAAATATTAAAAAAATTACTATGAACTCAATGTGTACATAATAGTTATCATATATAATATATATGGGTAGTTTTGACTAATGAAATTAATTAATTAATTTATTATCACATATGTGGACAGAGTTATTATATATATTTGGTGAAAATAGACACTTTCATCCATTATGCATGTATATGTAAACATGGGCAATTTTATCTCTCACTATGTTATTCCCATATTTTCTTATGTTGATGTAATCCAACCAAATATTTTTATACTTATAACAAATATCACATTACATTGCATTATATTATATTTCATCACTTTCCTTCCGAAGCTGTGAACCAAACGGATAATAAATGACTAAGCTAAGTGGGACTGGATCCCATACAATCTTTGTGCCACAAAGTCCATTGATGAGAGGGTATGTTTGCCTAATCTAAAAAATAAGTGATTATTGTATAAAAAGAAAGTGATTTTACATGGGCCAAGAATAATTTAAGAGATGACTGGAGGAGAATGGGCTTCAATTTATCAGAGCAAAGGCTGGGCTAAATTTCTCCATTAAGGGAGTGTGTTCGAACCCTTTGACCGATGGGGAGATCTTATTGGTAGGCGATCTCGTAAGTCCCTTGTAAGCGCTCGAAGAGCCCTGGGGCCGTGCCTTGGCCTTGGTAGGGGACTGATGCCGAACCTACCTAAACTTTTTTTGTACAAAAAAAAAAGTTGTTTGTAGGAAAATTTACTAGAAACAACAGGAGTTGTGTTTAGCAGAAGATATTAGCTCTTCATAATATGGTGGACTAAGGCTTGAATTCTAGAGGGGAGAGGTGCTCACATTTGATGTCTGATAGTGTCTCAAACAATATTATCTCTAATAGAAGGATACATATGCCTAATAAAAAAACAAAAAAAAAAGAAGGAAAATTTACTAGAAAATATCTCATTGCAAATTTTATTGTCTAACGGTACCTCAAATTTGTTTATGGGCCCGTTGTTCTTCAATTGCGTATAATTGAAAATATATATATATTGCATAAAGCTAAATAAGAGTTGCATATACTAAAAATGAGTAACATCCGTTCAAGCACATTAGTTTTTAGTGTGTGTTTGGGTAAGTCCCAAATTACAGTTTTAAAAGCTCTTTTCCATAATTCTAGATAAAACTCCTCTCACATATTTATCTCCTAAATCGTAAAAATTATTCTCCAAAAGCTAATCCAAACACATGCCAATTCTTAGAAACATTTGGGTAATAAATTCTGCAATAAACGATTTTTCAGCAAATTTTCCTTGTTTATATTAAACTTTAAAACAAAAATTTAAAAGGCCAAAAAGAAAAAGAAAAGACATTGTACCCGCAGCGCCTGACTAACAACCCCACGGCCACTAGTCCACTACCTAAGCCCATTTTTTATTCTCCAAAAGTCCAAAGTTATAAACAGAGCAGTTAATAAAAAAATCTTTAAAACCACATAACCAAATAACACAATGAAAATGGCAGACTGAAAAAGCTGATTCACAAAATGTCTAAGCTCGCTTCTCTTGATCAAACCACCATAGCCATCTTTCTCTCCTTCATCTTTTCCTTTATGAATCAACCTTGTTCTTCTCGAACCCTAACCAATAATATTCCAACTCATAACCTTAACCTCAACCATAGCCATCTTCACAAAATCACATTCTTAATGCCACACGTCCTCAACACTTCTCTCACTCAACCTTCTTCATCAACCAATGATAATAATTTTCCCTTCTCATCAAAACCTCTCTCCATTTCTCCTCCATCATCAGAATCTCCCGGCGATGATCCGACCCGAACTCTGGACTTTACCTCATCCATGGGATTCTTGTTTCCCAAGAAGGCGACTCTGCAAGACCTTGAACTGGGGAGAACAACGTTAATACTACAGGAATTACTGCAACAAGTGGATGATACTTTACACAAGTTTGGCACAGCAGAAGGAGTGTACGTGGGTAGTTTAGAGGATAATAATGGGAGTGGTTATATGATGGTTTTGACTGTGAATTTTGATGAGGACGATGATGATGATGGGTCTTTGAGGTTTTTTGGAGAGCTAAGGAGTGATGTTATTGAGTCGCATGTTGCTGTAATTGGTGGTAGTGGCAAGTACGAGGATGCTAATGGTTATGCTTCTGTTAAGGTTGTGCAACGTGTAGGGTTTAGTCATCAACACAGAGGAAAAGTCACCAGCTCTGTGCTTCTTTCTTTCGATGTCTACCTTATTATTTGATACTCCTATCAACTAGTTGAAGCAAGCAAATAGGGGTCTAGCTTGTTTAATTTTCCTCTTTAGTATTGAGATATAGTATCATTCTTATTTGCCAAGCTAGTGATTAAATTCCTTTAATTTTAGTTCTCCATACCCATATATAGTAAATATTCAAAGATGATCATGAACATATAGCTTCTTCAAGTTAGTATATTTTTGCCAAGTGCCCTATAAATTACTAGTAATATGACTGTTTCTGATGAATTTTTTCTGATTTTCAATACCATCCCTCTCTTTCAGTGGATAATATATAATATCTCAATGAAAGCTGCAAGAAAATTAAGCAAAACTTTTCGCTACTATTATATATATATATATATATCCTACAGTTACGGTAAATTAAGCCAAAAGCGATATTATGTATAATCAGTATATAATCAACTTGCAACATTTAAGACAATTTTTGGAGCACCAAATCTTAAATGAAATGTGCCTCTTACTAGGATAGAATATATTAAAAGGAAAGGACGAGAGCCATATTTAAAATGAGAGACACAATGACATTCAATAATATTGTGACAGTAGAATATCAAAATGTTATGTTCTATATATGTATTGAGATTTGAGGGACTAGCTAGTTACCAGGACAATGCATTTGATTCAATAAGCTGTAACATATTCTAAATCAGAGCTATAGTCAAACCAACCTTAGCTTCAATCCCATTATTGACTAATTAAAATCAAGGTGTTGAAGTGGTTTGAACTTTAACCTCTGTTTTTGTGGTAATGCTAGGTAACTGAAAAAATGATCAAGATATAGAACCATATTACGAACAAAACCTAATAAAAGCTGTCCTCTCAGTTCTCATAATCCTCTCAAGAAGTCCACGTGCAGAGAATAATCTAAACCATGATCAATTTATTAGAAAATTAAGTTTTTTATTAGAGATCCATGTTCAATTTTGAAATCAAACCCTTCCAACTTCAATCTAATTCCCATCTCAATTATACTGTTTAATTTAATTAATAACTAAAGGTATAGTTGACCTGCTCATGATGGGGTGCTGGTACTCCGTATAATTTCCTTATATCACTATATCACTTTATATAACTGATATAATTTTTGTTTTTTGTGGATGACTTTATATAATTTGATGAAACAGTTCATGGTTTGAGTTGTTTCAACTAAAACACCCCTCAAGCTAGAGGGAACAACATCTAAATCCAACCACTCCATATAGCTTTTTTTGCCTTAACCAAATATGCTATAAAACTTCAATTCAAGTTAAACTAAACAGAAATATTAGACATCCTCGTGTTGTATGCCCAGGCATATAAATACACAACTAGAAAGTTTGCTTCATCACAACATTCTACAGTTTCAGCATTTATCTGAAGTCTCTCGGTCGCTTTTACACACACACACAAAGCCTTCTCTGTAAAGATGGCCCCTTCCAAGTTCATAATCTGCCTCTTCTTTCTAGCCACTTCCTTTAATATTGTCAACTCTGCTAGGATCCTTGATGAAGTGGATCCACAACCACATGTCATTAACAATCAACCAGGACTAGCCATTCCTACTACAGCCACTTCACCTACCACCCAAATACCAGCTGCCACCGCTGCCATCCCGGTCCCAGTTACAGCGGGTGTCCCTGTTGCCGCCGCCTCCACGCCCACCACCACTGTGAACACTGACGATGGCACAGATGATGATAACAACAATGCTGATGATACCTCTCAACCCCCAGTTGCCGTGACTGCCTCTGCACCTGCTATAGGTAAAAATGTTATCCATATGTAAAGAATATTCTTATAAAGGTGACCAAAAGAAGAATGCTGTTATAAAGAATATACATCCGGTCTTTAATATAGGATCTAATCAGGATATGAATCTTGATCATAATATTTATCAATCTTTAAATTTACCCTTATCTTCCTCAACAATAATCAAGAAAGAGAGGGAAGGAGGAAGTTAAAGAAGATGAATAGGATATTTTAGAAAATACATGTTATATTAACTAATTTAATTAATTTTTTTAATTAATTTAATCAAATTAGATAAATATATTTTATTTTAAGGATATGAGTATCATACAAGACAAAAATTGAGGTTGTTTATATAATTGCGCGAACACATTTAAAAGAATGACTTAATCCAAAATATGAGTTATTTGTAAGATAATTGAGGTTCATTTTTTAGTTTCGTCTTTTAATTAATGTTCATTTTCAATTTTGACCACTTATTAAATTTTTAAATATATTTTCTAATAAAAATAAAAATAAGAAAGTTTTCAATTTATTATATATTTAATGATTAATTAACGGTCACTTCTTATTTATCGTAAATTAGTTAAAATAGCCTATGCTATAGAAGAGATAAAAGAGAGGAGTATATAACTTTGAATTACTGATATTTCTATATGTCTATCTATCTTTTACTACCATATCCATTATGTTAAGCTTTGTTTTGTGAGTAAGAATATCACAGAACATGAGAAAGCTCAAAAACTGAACATGCTTGATTTTGCAGGCGATGCAAGTGAAGAAGAAAATCCAGAACCTGAAGCTGTAACTCCAACCCTCCCGGTGGCAGGTGCCCCAGTTGCCCGAACCAAAGCGGCTGCGGCGGCTACGGAGAACCCGGCCGGAAAAGAGCCAACCCTTTCATTCTTCATGCACGACATAATAGGCGGATCACACCCATCAGCCAGAGTGGTGGCCGGGATCGTCGCGAACACCGACGTCACCGGACTACCATTCTCCAAGATGAACAACAACCTCTTCCCCATCGTCGGAGGAATCCCATTAGTCAACCCTAAGCTCAACGGCATCGTCACCAACAACAACCTCCCACTCCTTGTAGGCCTCAACGCTGCACAAGCCTCCACTGTGTTCCAAAACCAAGGCACCGGCAGTACCGTAACAGGCGGCGACAACCAGCCTTTCGTCTCCGCCGGTAACCTCCCCGACGGCTTCAACCTCCAGAAGCTCATGTTTGGGTCGGTGACGGTGATCGATGACCAATTAACCGAAGGACACGAGCTTGATTCTACTGTGATTGGTAAAGCTGAAGGCTTCTACTTGGCTAGCTCCTTGGATGGTACTAGCCAAACCCTTGTGCTTACTGTTATATTACATAGTGATGAGCAACATCATGGAGCTGAGGACACCATAAGCTTCTTCGGGGTTCACCGGACCGCATCGCCGGGATCGGAGATTGCCGTGATCGGCGGCACGGGTAAGTACGAGAATGCTGTGGGATATGGTGTTCTTGAGACTCTTCCAAAGGTGGATCAGCACACCACGGACGGTGTAGATACCATCATGCAGTTCAATGTGTATCTCACTTATGAGTAGCTTAATTATTTGTGCTTTCAAAGGTTATTAATTGGTTTCACATAATTTGGGTGAACGTTAATTATTATGTATGGTGCTTGGTTTGTATCTGAAGGCGTGTTCATCAGTTCATATCAATGTTAAAGCCTGTCATATGGTAAAAGGTTGTCGGTTTCTTTATGTTGAAATGGGGAGGCAATGTATGTAGCTATCAATTTCTGATATTCAATCTTCAATTAACACACACACACACACACACACACACACTGAGGAATTATCAATTTCGTAACAAAGAAATTTGAAAATTCATATTTCTTCGTTTAATGTAGGACTTTCTCCTGTCTTCACTGGATTCGTTTTAGGAAAATAAAGACATTTGAAAAATCTAAATTTTAATTTGGTTCACTAAACTTAATAAATCATTAATAAAGACACATAACATAAACTTGGATTTAGAAATTTGATCAAATTACCTCCATACCTCTAAATCATAAGCATTTGGCAAGTTTTTGACAACGCCTATATTATGAATATTTATTGGCGTGAAGACAATCACTTTTTTGGGCTCTCGCTTCAACACTGTGCCCAAATAATTAAGACCTGAACTAAAAGAAGTGCTTGGTACATGATGAAGATATAACCCTCTTTTTCCTTCTCGTGTTGTGTGATGTGCACAAGCTTGCCTAAAAATACATTGAAAATCATACAGGATGCTTACCTTTCCAATTTTCAAACTCAAACCAGCCTTTGCTTCTTCTTCTGATCCCACTGTCCTCATATTGCTGCATATTTAGTATCTGTTTGGGATAGCCGTATAATCTATTTTTCTAATGCAATTTACGGTGTAGTATATGAGAGGAGTTTTATCTTAGCTTGTATATGGACATGCTTCTTGAACACTAACTCAAGCATACACTAGGTCGATGTCCAAATGCCTCCAGCGCTGGGGATCAGTGGATGCTGGCAGAGTAAGTCACCACGCGAGACTGCAAAATTGAGACAAGCCAACCTACCACAAAGTGCGAGAACAGCAACATCATGTGCTTCGGTTGCTTCCTCAGGGGTCGAATGAGAGAGAGAGAGAGAGAGAGAGAGAGAGCGGTGCTGATATGAGATTGAGGGCACCATCCACGAATCAGAGACGAGAAGATTCCGAGGAGAAATTGAGAATAGTGTGATTGAGCTTAAGCGTTGATCCAAGAGTGGGAAGAGAGGCAAGCATAGGGTGAAGAAGGCTTAATGACTAATGGTAATGGAGAATATAAGAGCTTTGAATTGACATTGCACTAAAGTCATTTTATCTACATTCTAGAATCTTATTTTCGATCAATGACCTTATAAGAGATTTGTTAAGTTTGAAGGCCTAATTTAGGATTTCAATATTTTAGCTAGTTTTATATAGAATTTTCCCTTTGTTTTAAGAAAAAAGTATTTTGTCAAAACAATACAAAATAAAAATACTAGAGAAAGCGAAGGAACAAAACAAATGAACTATTGTTGTGGCGTCTTGTTAATTTTAAGTTTTAACTCGTTGCAAGAAAATTCATAAAAAAAAGAAAAGGTTAAAGGCCATTCATGTTATGGGATACTTGGACACAATTTTAATTATAATGTTGTGCTATACTTTTACAGACACATACGTACGTACATGTGTGATTACAAATATCCTATATAATTTAAGGTTGCTCCCATTCAACAGAAGTTGGGGAAGGAACAACCTTGGAGCCACGACAATAGTGAACGATGAAACAGACACTAATAGCTGAAAACAGTACTGGCCAAAAAAGGCCACAAACAAGTACAATGGCAAGGATAAGGCCGATACCAAGAGTGACTTCCTTCTCACCTATGAGATCTATACAATCTACGAGTAAAATAACAAACACAGTCCATAAGACAACTGAACCCATGATGCACACCCCAATTATGTGGATATTCAGTCCATTGTCTTCTTCTTCATGCTGGTATTCATGAAGAACAGACTTAGCAGAATTTGATGATGTATCAGGTCGACATAAATTGATCATGCTGCTTTTGCAACGTTTTGCAAATTGGACTGTGTAGTGAAGGCAATATAGGGACAGGTATACCGACATAGGAAGGCTGACTCCCCCAGTCAGCAGTGTGTCTTCTAGTTTATTGTGTTTTTTGAGAAGAAAACAGATCTCTAGATACATCGTAGCAATGAAAAAGGAACAGAAGAAACCTGAACAGATGAAGAGACACAGTGAAGTTATCACGTCTTTTACTTTGTAAATCTCCATTTTTCCACTAGTAAAACGAAACACATACGAGCTAATATTAATACTGCAATAATCAAGTATATTCTCAGGTTCAAGGGCGAAATACGCGAAGCAAGTTATGGCATATGCTTTGGTTCACATTATATTACTAAAGAGCCAACTGACCGTTTTTTTTTTGTTATAGATTAAAAAAAATAAATAAATTACATAAAAGTATTTATATTTATTGTTTTTCTATAAATTAATTTACTTGACTTACAAACTGATATACTTCTTCTGGTCCTTAATATAATATATATCTGGAGTGTTAATCTCAATCCTAAATATAAGACAAAGTTTTCATAGTTGTCAATCTTTTTCTTCCCATATTGATGCTCCTTCGATAATAATCAAGGAAGAGAGAGAAGGAGGGAGTTAAGAAATGTGACTAGGGTATTTTAAAAAAAAATATTTTGTCCTATTAACTAATTTATCCCATTTTCTTAATCTAATTAAATTGGGTAAATATGTCTTAATTTACTTGACTTATAAACTGATATACTAAACTTGGTCCTTAATATAATATATATTTGGAGTGTCAATCTTAGTCATAAATATAAGACAAAGTTTTCATAGTTGTTAATCTTTTTCTTCCCATATTGATGCTTCCTCAATAATAATCAAGGAAGAGCGAGAAGGAGGGAGTTAAGAAATGTGACTAGGGTATTTTAAAAAAATACATTGTCCTATTAACTAATTTAACCCACTTTCTTAATCTAATTAAATTGGGTAAATATGTCTTATATTAAAGACCGGAGGAGTAGAATCTAATGATATACAACATATGCTACAATCAAGTAATTTATTTGGTTTCCTTAATCTTTTTTAAAAAAGTCAATTAGCTCTTGTACTAAGGATTGGAGAGAATATTCATTAGTTCATTATATACCGTTATCATTCGTTGCCGCCTAGGTTTTGTACTCGTCTTCCGTCATGGTTGAACCAAATCCCTCACCAGCTAGCCAATGGAAAACTTGCTTTTGGAAACAGCACAAGTCTTATTGGAAAAATCCACAATATAATGTTATCAGATCCTTGGTGACAATACCTAATGGTGTCATTTTCGGATCTATATTTTGGCAAAAAGGACATGAAATGTAAGCTTACAAGTTATCTTTTGGTCTCAGTTTTTTAAGATGCTGTAGAATAATCCAAAAGAGCAGTATGCGATATTATTTTAATGCGGGTAATAAGAGCCTAAAATTTAATTGTCTTAGTTCTTTTTATGAGAGTCTAACGAGAGTAGTATAAACATTTAATGAGTTTTTCCCATTTTTCTCACTCATTAATTATAGGGAAAATCCCTTAAAAAGAACTTTTAAATTAATAAAAGACGCAAAGGTGTTCCGAAATTCCATATCCCAGATCAGTGCGAGTGTCTGAACTGGAATATTAGAATTCGAGACAAAATGACGTGCGTGACCCTGGAATTTTTGAAATTGAAAAGCGTTAAGGGAGGCGTGATAATGGCGCTAAAACGCATTCAGGACCATTCATCTTCTCTGTCGTCATCGGTGCCGTTGGTCGACCCTGAATCCGTGGCCTTGGATTGCTATAGTCCACAACATTTAATATTTTGTGTTTCTCTGAACTAAATCCTGTTGTCAAAAAATGAGAAGTACTAAAAGTTAAACAATATCAATAACTCCGATGCCATGAGTTGAGATAAACTAGAAAGAAAACATAGTGAAATCTTGAGCACTCGTTATCTTCTTCTCGGTTGCCAACAATTCCGATGTCATCACCCCCAACAACTCGCCATCTTCTTCTTTTATAGGATCCTGTGTATATGAGCTAAAAAACAGGGATAAACAGAGAAGAGATTGTTAAGAACACTCAAGTGATCAAAAGAAGTAATGAATAAGTTTGGAAAATCACTCAAATTGTCTGAGTCTTGACCCAATCATTTCCTAAGAAAATTTAGTAATGATCGCAGCTACCGACCATCACCGCCAATGACTCGTCATCTTCTTCACATTTATCATCGATATCTGCTTCATCATTGACATGATTCCCAACTCGACATTAGGCTTTACCAACACATCGTTACATTTTCACAACATCCTATTAGACTTTCACAACTCGAGTTTGCCATTCACAACTCGAGTTCATATCATCACTGGAGGGTAACCGGCGAGTGATTAGCTTATAGGATGCAGAACTCGAGTTATGAATTGATAACTTGAGTTCACCAACATATTCTTACATTTTCACGACATCACGTTAGACTTTCACAACTCGAGTTTGCATTTTCACAACTCGAGTTCATATCGTCACTAGAGGGTAACCGGCGAGTGATTAGCTTATAGGATGCAGAACTCGAGTTATGAATTGATAACTCGAGTTCACCAACACATTCTTACATTTTCATAACATCCCGTTAGACTTTCACAACTCGAGTTTGCATTTTCACAACTCGAGTTCATATCGTCATTGGAGGGTAACCGGCGAGTGATTAGCTTATAGGATGCAGAACTCGAGTTCACCAACACATTTTTACATTTTCACAACATCTTATTAGACTTTCACAACTCGAGTTTGCCATTTTCACAACATTACAGGGTGATCATCCCACTTCTGGAGATAAGACCATATTCAATAATTCAATTTTCTTCGTAAAACAATTACTGAACAGAAAATTTACCTTTTATATGAGGTGCTATATGAGGTGTTATAATTAAGTTTTTGTTCTATTTGATCAAGGTTGAGGAAGTGAAACCTTTCTTTAACTGTTTGTCAGGATCCTCTTAGAAGTGCTGTTGTAGATTCTTGCATTCAAGTCACAGACAATGGGAGGGAAAGCATTAACAGAAAAGTATAAGCACAATTTCTTTGTGGTTTAATGTTAATATTTGTCTAAACTTTCTGTTCCAATCAATATGGATCAATGACATATGCTTAATAGGAATTCCTTGCACAAATTGCAGGTATTCTTTATATTTACTCTTTACAATACTTCAAATCACTGTGATCAATTAAAGGTGAGATCACTATTAGGCTATTTTTTTTTTGAAATTTTAATGCTAAATCAGGTAATGTGAATGTTATAGTTAGGAGCAAGCCGCCCTAACTATATTAATGCTAAATCAGGTATTCTTTATATTTACTCTTTAGAAACTTTTGCTATGAATGTGTGCAGCATGCTCTTGATTTTAATGATATTTTTGTAGCTTGCTCTAAGAGGAGATGGCAGTCATTTAGGTAAAGTAACTGAATTTTTCATGCAATATGAAAAACACTTGTACTGCAATGAATTTTCAAGATGTCTGAATCGACAAACTTTGAATTATTATTCACTTGTGATGTTATCTTGATATTTTTATTGCATAACCCTTAATACTATTGGTGTTTTTATGCTTACAGATTCAGTGGTTCTAGCAGGAAAAGCCACTCAAATTCTTTAGACTAGACTCTTTTTTCTTCTACAAATTTGGATCCTATGACATCTGATGTTGTTGCTCCTTCACCCTGAATAATCTTTGGTTGCCAAAATGGAAAAACGTTATAATTCAGATTTTGCTGATTGTGGTAGTTAAAATTATGCATACATATTCACATGGGAAGGTTGGTAAATTTTCTGTTCAGTAATTGTTTTACGAAGAAAATTGAATTATTGAATATGGTCTAATCTCCAGAAGTGGGATGATCACCCTGCAATGTTGTGAAAATGGCAAACTCGTGTTGTGAAAGTCTAATAAAATGTTGTGAAAATGTAAGAATGTGTTGGTGAACTCGAGTTATCAATGGACAACTCGAGTTCTGCATCCTATAAGCTAATCACTCGCCGGTTACCCTCCAGTGACGATATGAACTCGAGTTGTAAAAATGCAAACTCGAGTTGTGAAAGTCTAACAGGATGTCGTGAAAATATAGAATGTGTTGGTCAACTCGAGTTATCAATTCATAACTCGAGTTCTGCATCCTATAAGCTAATCACTCGCCAGTTACCCTCCAGTGACGATATGAACTCGAGTTGTGAAAATGCAAACTCGAGTTGTGAAAGTCTAACGGGATGTCGTGAAAATGTAAGAATGTGTTGGTGAACTCGAGTTATCAATTCATAACTCGAGTTCTATATCCTATAAGCTAATCACTCACCGGTTACCTTCCAGTGATGATATGAACTCAAGTTGTGAATGGCAAACTCAAGTTGTGAAAGTCTAATAGGATGTTGTGAAAATGTAACGATGTGTTGGTAAAGCCTAATGTTGAGTTGGGAATCATGTCAATGATGAAGCAGATGTCGATGATAATTGTGAAGAAGATGACGAGTCGTTGGCGGTGATGGTTGGTAGCTGCGATCATTACTAAATTTTCTCAGGAAGTGATTGGGTCAAGACTCAGACAATTCGAGTGATTTTCCAAACTTATTCATTACTTCTTATGATCACTTGAGTGTTCTTAACAATCTCTTCTCTGTTTATCCCTGTTTTTTAGCTCATATATACAGGATCCTATAAAAGAAGAAGATGGCGAGTTGTTGGGGGTGATGACATCGGAGTTGTTGGCAACCGAGAAGAAGATGACGAGTGCTCAAGATTTCACTATGTTTTCTTTCTAGTTTATCTCAACTCATGGCATCGGAGTTATTGATATTGTTTAACTTTTAGTACTTCTCATTTTTTGACAACAGGATTTAGTTCAGAGAAACACAAAATATTAAATGTTGTGGACTATAGCAATCCAAGGCCACAGATCCAGGGTCGACCAACGGCACCGATGACGACAGAGAAGATGAATGGTCATGAATGCGTTTTAGCGCCATTATTACGCCTCCCTCAACGCTTTTCAATTTCAAAACTTTCAGGGTCACGCACGTCATTTTGTCTCGAATTCTAATATTCTAGTTCAGACACTCGCACTGATGTGGGATATGGAATTTCAGAACACCTTTGCGTCTTTTATTAATTTAAAAGTTCTTTTTGAGGGATTTTCCCTTAATTATATGTATTGCTTTAATTAAAATGTGATTGATATTTATATTTATTTTATTTCTCTCTCTTTATTTACCTCTCATAAATTATAAGCATTTGCAAGTTTTTGACAAGGCCTATATTATAAATATTTATTGGCGTGAAGACAATCACTTTTTTGGGCTCTCGCTTCACCACTCAGCTCAAATAATTAAGACTTAAACTAAAAGAAGTGCTTGGTACATGATGAAGATATAACCCTCTTTTTCCTTCTCGTGCTGTGTGATGTGCACAAGCTTGTGTAAAAATACATTGAAAATCATACGGCAAGCTTACCTTTCTAATTTTCAAACTCAAACCAGCCTTTGCTTCTTCTTCTGATCCCACTATCCTAATGCTGCTGCACATTTAGTATCCGTCTGTGTTAGCGATAGAAGCAATTTTTTCAAAGTGATTTATGATGTATGAAATAAGTATATGAGAGGAGTTTTATTTCAGCTTACATACGCGCTGTTTTAAACACTAACTCACACACTATGTCGACGTCAAAATGCCTTCATAGCTTGGGATCGGTGGATGCTGACTGAGTAAGTCGACACGCGAGGTTAGTCTGCAAAATTGAGAAAAATGAACCTACCACAAAGTGCGAAAACAGCAACATCATGTGCTTTGGCTGCTTTCTCAAGGGTCGAATCGAACGCGAGAGAGAGAGAGAGAGAGAGCAGCGTTGATATGAGATTGAGAGCACCGTCCACGAATCAGAGTCGAGAAGATGCCGAGGAGAAATTGAGAATAGTGTGATTGAGATTAAGCGTTGATCGAAGAGTGGGAAGAGAGGCAAGCATTGGGTGAAGCAGGCTTAATGACTAATTGTAATGGAGAATGAGAGTTTTGAATTGACGAAAGCCAGGTGGCAAGTAAAGTCATTTTATCTATATTCTGGATCCTAGTTTGGATCAATGACCTTATAAGAGATTTGAAGGCCTAATTTAGGATTTTAATATTTCAGATAGTTTTATATGGAATTTTCCCTTCATTTTAAGAAAAAAGATTTTGTGAAAAATGTAAAAGATAAAAATACTAGAGAAAACAAAGAAACAAAACCAATGAGCGATTGTTGTGGCATCTTGTAATTTTAACTCTCGTTGCAAGAAAATTCAAAAAAAAAGGGTTAAAGGCCATGCATGTTATGGGATACTTGACACAATTTTAATTATGATGTTATGGTATACTTTTACAGACACATATATACGTACGTACATGTGTGATTACGAATATCCTATATAATTCAAGGTTGCTCCAATTCAACAGATCGAAGTTGGGGAAGGTGCAATCTTGGAGCCATGACAATAGTAAATAATGAAACAGATAATTATAGCTGATAACAGTACTGCCCCTAAAAGGCCATAAACAAGTAAACTGGCAAGGATAAGACCATTACCGGGAATGACTTCCTTACCACTCATGAGTTCTATAAAAGATACGAGTAAACTAACAAACAAACTCCATAAGACAACTGAACCCATGATGCAAAACCCAAGTACATGGATATTGATCAGCCCATTGTCTTCTTCTTCATGAAGAATGGACTCAGCAGAATTTGGTGATGCATCTGGTAGACATAAATTGATGATGCTGCTTTTACAACGTTTTGCAAATCGGACTGTGGAGTGAAGGAGTTTTAGGGCCATGTATACCGACACAGGAAGGAAGGCTCCCTCCATCAGCACTGCGATGCAAAGGTCACTGCCCTCTTGGAGAAAGATAGAGATCATTCGATATATTATAACAATGACATAGGAACTGAAGAAACCTGAACAGATCAAGAGACACAGTGAAGTGATCACGTCTTTTACTTTGTAAATCTCCATTTCCCCCTTTTAAAACAAAACAGATACGAGCTAATATTAATATTGCAATAATCAAGTATATTCTCAGGTTCAAGTGCCAAATATACGAAGCAATTTATGGCATAAGATCCAACTTACTCTTTTTTTTTTATAGATTCATAAAGTAAAATAAGTTACATTAAAATATTTATATTTATTGTTTTCATATAAATTAAATCAACTGACTTTTAAATTGATATACTTTCTCAAGTCTTTAATATAAAACATGTTTAAGGAGTTTGATCCTAAATATAAGACACAGTTTTTATATTTATTAATATTTTTCTAATTAATTTACCTTTATTTTTTTGTTGCCAGCAATTAATTTACCTCTATTGATGTTCCTTCAACAATAATCAAGGAGGAGAGGGAAGGAGAGAACTAAGAAAGGTGACTAGATTATTTTAAAAAATATATGTCATATTAACTAACTTAATTAACTTCCTTAATCTAATCAAATTAGGTAATTATGTCATGTGTTAAGGACTAGAGGGGTATAATCTAATTATATACAATATATATTATGATTAAGTAACTTATTTAATTTTTTTAATATCTTGAAAAAAAAATCAACTGCTCTTGAGGACCGAAGGGAGTATTCATTAGTTCATTATATACCGTTATCATTCGTTGCCGCCTAGGTTTTGTGCTCGTCTTCCGTCATGATTGAACCAAATCCTTTACCAGCTAGCCAATATGGAAACTTGATTTTGGAAACAGGACAAGTCTAATCGGAAAAATCCACAGTTCTGATCCTTGGTGACGTACAATGCTTAATGGTGTCCTTTTCGGATTTATATTTTGGCAAAAAGGAAGCAAAATGTAAGCTTACAAGTTATCTTTTGGTCTCAGTTTTTTAAGATGCTGTAGAATCATCCAAAAGAGCAGTGTGTGATATTATTTTAATGTTAGTAACAAAAATCCAAAATTTAAATTGTCTTGATCTTTTTTAAAAGAGTCTGATTAGAGTTGTCTAAACATGTATGCTCTATTTCGATAGGAAGAAAAGTTGGGAGGAAAGAAAATGGGAAAAAAGAGAAAACTGGAAATAAAATGTTATCACCTCTCCTGTCTAGATGAATGAGAGAAAATGGAGAGAAAGAAAATGAGCAAAGATCTAAATGACTGTCAAAAATTTAGTTACAAATTTCCGACGGAAATTGGTTTGTCACGCTATTATTAGTGACGAAATCCATTCTGTCGAAAATCCCATCGGAAACTCTAAATTCAATGGCAAATTCCGTCGAAAATTCAGTATTTTTTTGTAGTGAAATGTCCTTACCCCTATAATTTTTATATATCAGTTTATATTTTTAAAATAAAAATATAATTTGTGAAACATTTTAATTACGTTTTAAATATTAATATCTATATGTATTCATACATATCTTGATTATTAGATTGTAAATTGTACTTTCCATTAAATCTAATTTTTAAATCCATAATTTATAAAATAATATTTTTATAAGTTTTATATCAGATATATAATGTATGTTGATTTAATAACACGCCGCATATTCACGTGAATATTGCAACTGTTAAACAGGAACATTTAATTGATTTTTTTTTGTCAAAGGGTGTGCTTGGTTTGAGGGGAGTGAGGGGAGAGGAGGAGGGTCAAATTACCTTTTGGGTTTAAGGTATTTAAATTTTGGGCGGGAACTCAAAATTTATCATACAGGTTTATTCTTGACAAGAGTGATGCTAGATTAGCAAGCTGGAAGTCAAACATGTTATATATGGCGGCAAGACACACTCTTGTATCGTTCGTGGTGTCAGCCATGCCATCCTATGCCATGCAGTCTGTGCCTCTTCCTCTAGGTACCTGTGATGAGATAGACAGGAAGTGCAGGAATTTTCTTTGGGGAAGTACATCCACAAATCATAAACCTCATATGGTGGCTTGGGGTTTGGTTTGTTCCTAAAAAAAGGACGGCTGATTGGGATTAAGGAAGGCAAGGATTCAAAACCAGGCTTACATGAATAAACTGGGATGGAACTTGATTCATAAACGAGATGCATTGTGGGTTTGTTTCCTTCGAGAAAAGTACAAGACAAGTAGTGATGTGGTGCCGAAAGTGGAAAAAAGACGGAATGAATCAAGCATATGGAAGGGAATTAGACAAAATTGGGAAAGTGTAAGTGAAAGCATTTTCTGGAGGATTACAGATAGAGCTTTGGTGTCCTTTTGGCATGATATATGGGTTCCCCATCTGGATAGATTGGAGAGCTTGATAACTCACCCATTATCAAATGATATCCGAGATTGGAAGGTAGTAGATTGTACTACTCCATCAAGTCAATGGGATCTTAATAAGTTTGGCCATTTATTACCAAATCAGGTTGTGTTAGCGATCCAAAAAGTGAATATTAACCGCAATGCTTGTAGTGATATTCCGAGTTGGCGTTGAGCAGCTGATGGTAAATTTGCTTTAAAAGAGGCGTACAACAGATTAGCGAGTCACGGAGATAATCAAAATTGGTTCCGATGGAGGCTCATATGGAAGCTAAAAGTTCCTTAACGATACAGAATGTTCACGTGGTTATGCGCCCACGGCCGTTTAATGACAAATTTGGAAAGGACTAAACGGAGAATCCACACAAATGAGATGTACCCCTTTTGTGAAGACGAGACCGAATCAATTCTACATGCTATTAGAGATTGTGCTATGGTAAAAGAACTATGGAGTGAGTCGCTGCCTAGTCAATGGTATCATCAATTTTTTGACTCAACCGATAGAAACATTTGGTTAACATGGTGCTTAAGTCGTCGGGATAAAGTGTATGGATACGAGTTTCGCATTTGGTTTACTGTTTTATGTCGACACATTTGGTTGGTGAGGAATGACCGTATTTTCAACAATAAACAATGGTGTAAACAGCATTTACTAGTTCGTACTAGTTCAGTGTTGTCTTGGGGTATCTCCAGTTCCATACAACCGAAGGCCTGTATCACATCAACTATGGTTTGGCGCCCTCCACCCGCTGGAATGGTTAAGGTTAACATAGATGGGTCTAGGAATGAAGCATCGGGAAGCTGTACATGTGGTGGAGTGATACGGGATGATCAGGGCCGATTTGTTCAGGGATTTATGTTTCAAATTGGAAGTGGGTCTGTGATCACAGCAGAAGCCTGGGGAATCCTGTGGGGTATAAAGTTGGCTTGGGAAGGAGGATTTAGAAATGTTATTGTTGAAAGTGATTGCACCGAAGTATTGGAGCTTATACAAGGAGCGGTCTCTGATGAACATCCTGATGCTACGTTAATTTTGGAAATTCAATCGATGCTGGAACGTGAGTGGGAAGTGGGGATACTACATTGTTGTCGGGAGGCGAATAGGGTGGCAGATTGCTTCACTAGGAGAGCATGGAATATGGCGGTTGATTTTCTTATAGTTCACATAGAGCCAACTGAAGCTAAACATTTGCTTATAGAAGATGTCGTTAATCATAATTTTTGTAATGATTAGGGTAGAGCCCTTAGGGCTGTTGTTTTGATTCATTCTTTATCAAAAAGAAAAAAACGAGTAACGGAGCAGCATTGGAAGTTTCGTCCTCCTCTCCCAATATCTCCATATATGGAGAGAAATTTGAGAGAGAAAATGAGGCATGGGACCTACCCTATTTTCCCATCCTCTCATATAATTTTTTGGGAAAATTTTAAAAAAATACCACTTAAACTTTAAAATCTTAAATAAGTTATTTGAAAAAAAGTTGAGTTGTCAATTCCATTACACTTTTTGTTAATCTCATTATTCTTTTTACCAAAAAAATCAATTTAAAATTTAAGTAGTATTTTTTTAGGATTTTTTCTTATTTTCTCTCTTATTCAACCAGAGGAAAACTTGCTTCACCCCTTATTTTTCTCCATAGTCTTATTTCCCTCCAACTTTTCTTCCCATCCAAACAAGGGGTTATTGAGTTTTTCCCATATTCATTCTTCATTAATTATATGTATTGTATTAATTAAAAGGTTGTTGATATTTACATTTATTTTATTTCTCTCTCTTACTTTCCCCTTATAAATAAAGACATATTTAGAAAACAAATTTTATTTCAGATATATTTATTATTTTTTTACTAATTTGAATCATTTTTCAAATCACATAATTCAGTTATTGAACTTTTATAAATAGGATCGGAGGATGTATTTTAACTCCTCTACTCTAAAATTTCCAGTTTAATTCTCACAAAAAATCATCAAAAGAGTGGCATGGGATAGAAGATCTAATACATCATGATTCATTTTTTTACTTATGCATGTTCACATTTTGGATTTATTGGTTAGTTATTTTGTTCGAATGAGTTAGAATGATTAACTATAAAGATTGGAGTTGTCATGTTCAAATTTTAATTCAACTTTGAAAGTTATAATAATTAAAATAAAACACAGAAAATCTGAATGAAGTGATAACATCTACATGTAATTTAACAAGAAATTTTTTTTAAAAATTAGACAATAAATTAATTATTTAATTAATGTTACAATGAATTTTGATCATAACAAATTAATCGACCCAGAACGCAAGATCTCATTTCTCGTTGGTGTACTTGCCTAGATCATCAATGTCTTGTCAGGAAGTTAAAATCTCACTACTTGTTTCATAATAATGAAATTTGAAAATTCATATTTCTTTATTTAATGTAGGACCTTTCGTATGTTCACTTTATTATTTTTTTATGAAATATCTTCACTTTATTTTCTGGATTCGTTTTTAGAAAATATATTTTGCAGAAAAGTGTAAAAAAATAGATCTTGCAAAAAAAAAACGAAATAAAAATACTAGAGAGAACAAAGGAACAAAACAAATCAACCAGAGCTAAAATCAAATAAGAAGGACTAGACTACTTCAAGTACTTCCCCATAAGACACACATTAAATGCAGCGACTTTCCAATTGGCACACCATAAACACATACTTTTGTTGTTGTCCAAAGAAAATTGCAATTAATTAAGTCCACTAATTTTACTGTACCTTTGTAATGAATAATTGGCACAGCATAACAATACTATTGGTTGATACTATACAATACAAGGTTGCTCACTTTCAGCATAGGTTACTAAAGATGCAACCTTAGTGCCACGATTTAACTGATCAATGATACTACAAATACAAGAAACTGATAGTAACACTGCAAGTAAAAACATAACAACGTCGCTCACTAAAAGAAGAACTTGAAAAGCACCAAGAGAACCCACCAAGTCGTCATCCTGAGGTAAGCCATCTATAAGAATTACGAGAAGCATGCAACTCAAGGCCCATGCCACAATCGAAGCCATGATCAAAGCGGCGATTTCAACAACTTTGTTATTTTCTTCATGTTGGTGTTTTTGAACCAGCTTATCAGAAATCTTCTTGGTTTCTGATACATATTCCATGATACTGATTTCACAACGAGCTATGGATTTTAGAGTGTAGGAAAGTGAAGCAAAGGCCATACATATCAAGCCAGGAATAAAAAATGCTCCTGTAAGTGCATCTATAAGATTGTGCTCTACGAAAACTGAGATGATCACTAAATATATCAGTACAAAGAGGAAGGAACAGAAGAAACTTGAACAGATGAAGAAACACAGTGAAGTGATCATAGCTTTTACTTTGTCTATCTCCATTTTTTCCCCTTGTAAAACGAGGTAGATACGAGGTAATAATAATACTGCAATATAATGAAGTATATTCTCAAGTTCACTTTGATTAAGTGATGCGAAATATAAATATGTGTGTGTTTGTGTGTGAAGAAAACTGTGGCATTTGCTTTGCTTGACCACTTCTATATTAAATTCATTATATTATAATTTATATCATTATCATTCGTTGCCGCCTAGGTCACGTTGCATTATCAGTTTGTTTCTTATGTTGCCTTTTTCTTCCTTCTTCGTTTCTTCCTTGGACATGACAATTCGGACCACCATGTTAGTCATCAATTTTCAATCAGACATAGATTCAAATACATACTCTTACGGTTCTATTTACAAACAACATTTTCTTTTAAGGGGTTGGTCCTAACATTTTGGCTTTCTCTAAAATTTAATACAATTTTTTTTTAAATTTTTATCCTCAATTAATGACATATCTCTTTCATCTCTTTTTCTCATTCATTCTCTCTCATCTTTTTTCTCACTCATTGTTTTTCACGCTCCTCATCATCATAAATATATAAGAATGTATTTGGCAAAAAAGTTATATCTCTTATACATTTATTATTTTTAACTAATTTTTAATAACATTTTGTTTTACGTAATTTGAGTAACGCTGTTGTTTATAAAAAGGATCGGAAGGATACTTGATATTTGTTGTGATTTGGTGATATGCATTCAAATAGAGTACCTAATATATCTGTTGGCAAAAAAACAAAAAAGGAGTACCTAATATATCTCGAATTATTAATTATTTGAATATTTTTTTGCTAAATTGAATGCCGGTAATTTCATGTTGAGGTCATCCTCGAAGTCCTATGAAAAAATTTTGAATAACAAGACAAAATATCTAAGCTTGATCCATACATTCCAAGGCATCAGTAAGTATAACCTTGCCTTAGAACTCTACACTTATTACAATTATACATATTCATATTTCATTTTGCAGATAGATCTCCTGTGCGAATACTCTTGACGTTGGTGTTGTGACTTGCAACATTCGATTTCCCACTTTCAACGACATTGATGGCACGACAACAATCGATGATACTACGTATGAAACCTTCTGGTATAACCACACAAAAGAAAAGAAAAAAGATGGCTGAAAATAAGAACCAGCTAAGTCCAATTCCCAACCTTACTACTTGTCCAGCTTCGCGTGCTTCGTTTATAGAAACAACCAAATCCATTACGATATACAAACACTTGACCAGACCCAAACAACTCAAGCACCAAAAGCTAATCACAAAAATGACCATTGCTATGTCAATCATAATTTTATTATTATTGTATTGACCAACCAGTTCTTGAGCTTCAACACAACAAGTTTGACTTTGTGCAATAATCTGGGACCAGGTATGGCTCCAATCTTCCATGATCTTCCTTTTACAAGAATCTGCGAATCGGACGGTGTAGATAAGAGAAGCATAAGCTATGAATAATAGCCAAGCAATATTAATTCCTATTTCCAGTAATTTTATAGCTTCGTGCTCCACGGAAACGATGAAAATTATCAAAGCCACTGCGAAATATATCGACGCGATAAGTAAGAAACAAAAGAAAGAAGCATAGATGAAGAGAAGTAATGCAGTGACAATTAACATTTTTTTTTCTTATCAATCAAAATATATATGCAGCTATACACACACACAGAGTCTCTGTGCGTGTTGCGGTTCTTTGTGTATTAATTACCAGCTTCGATTTAATTATCAAATGTGTATATATATAGCAGAATTTACCAATGGCTGATTGGGCACCTTGTGTATATGTGATTAGATGCCTTAGTATTATATATATTACCGTTCGTGGCCACCCAAGTTTGTTAATTCCTAGGTGAGGCGTACCTTTTATGTGTGTTGCATTTCGATTCTTTGCCGCTTGGTGTGTGTTTGTGTAATATATACTAGGTCCGGTATATAAATGTTTTGACTTATCCATATTTATTTTTGGTATACTTCCCAAGTACCTAGGAAAAATTGCTCATAAATCCCTATTTAAAAACTCATTTGTGAAATGGGACTTGAAATAATGTAAAGGTGTGATGTCCTTCTCTATAAATAATTGTAATAGGAGAATGACAAAATTAACCTTAATGAAAATATTAGGGACTAATTTTGCACACAGGGGAAGAATGTGTGCACAAAGGAAAAATGAGTTGCACAAAACATATTGCACATAGGGAAGATAGATTGCATATAAGGGAAGTTAATCTGCAAAAAGGGATCAGAAGATGGTTTGCACTAAGAAAGATGAATTGCATAAAAGAAAGATTGTTTGTACATGCATAGTTGAAAATGATTTGTATTAAGGAAATATTGTTTGCACAAAAACGTAATTTACACATCAGAAGCTAATTTTGCACACAATGCAAGATATGTTGCACATAAGGGAAGTTAAGTTGCACAAAGGGAAGATGGTTTGCATTAAGAAAAATGGATTGCATAAAAGGAAGATCATTATATAAGGAAAGGTATTTTGCACTAAGGAAGGATGGTTGTCACAAAACATAATTTACACATGCATTTAGACTAATTTTGCACACAAATGAAGATGAATTACACATAAGGGGAGTTAAGTTGCACTAAGGAAAATGAATTGTATGAAGAGAATAATGTTTGCACATAAGGAAAAATGGTTTATGCTTGAAGCATAATTTGCAAATAGGGACTAATTTTTCAAATAAAAGAAGATGGATAGCATATAAGGGAAGTTAAATTGCACAAAGGGAAGATGACTTGCATTAACGAATATTAATTGTATAAAGGAAAGATCGTTTGCACATGAGCAAAGACAAAGTCTTGGAGAAGCACAAAGGAGATGACAAGCAAGGAGAAGATCTGATAGAGTAGGCGAGCACTGAGAAGCTTTGGCCTTCAAGTAGGCAAGAACACAAGCAACAAGAAGCTTTTGAGTTTGTGAATCATGAGCAAGATGAGGAAGGAGAACATAAGCAACAACCATCAATGTGAGGGAAGAGGGCGGGTGGGTAAGAAGTAACCGACGATGTGTGGAAAATGGTCAATATGCGGCGATTTAAGGGAAATGAAGAGGATATGCAAGCATATGTGAGATTTGACAATGTGGTATGGGCATTTTAATCATTTCATTTTTATTCATATGTGCCCTCAAGGATCTAGGTCGTAAAAGTGAATTTAGATCCTTCTAGGTAAAAAACTTGTCAAACGGGGATTTATAAGCAATTTCAGCTCCCATCAATATTTTAAGCCATGCCCATCAATATTTTAATATATAAAACCATCATTATTGTCATATTTGCAGTAAACTTTTTAGTAATACATATAAACCATCATTAAATTGGTGAGAAAGTCATCCCTAATCTTATTAGATAAATTGGACACTAAATTTAAAAGTAAACCTCGTAAGTATATATATGTCCTCTGTATCAAATTAAAAGAAAAAACTTCTAGAAGAGTACAATTTTAGATTATTTTTTTGATACAAATACAACTTAAGGGCACTAATTTAATCAATTCATATGCATGCTTGATAGAGCTGCACTGATTGCTGTTGCCATCATTACAACTTTGGATTCTAAGAATGTATTCGAGTAATTACATTGATACAACTTTGGATTCTAAGAAGGATGGCAAATCAGATCCATGGAAATATTACATTGATAGGCCATCGCCATCCTTTTTACACAACCATATATATTAAACTGCAAAACTATACACAGAAACTCAGAAATATATCTGCGTGTACTCCTCGATCTCCATCTAACATTCCCTTGTATCTTGAAGGCTTAGGGGGGCCTTTAACACACCTTCTCTGACATGCTCTTTAATACCCCTGAAAATTTTACAACTTTCCAAGTGTTTTATTCTTATTTCTTGTAATAATTAGATTCTATATAGAATAAAAGACATTTTAATATTTTATGGGTATAAAATGGTGCAATTATTTTTTAAAAAAAATAAAAAATAAAAAATTTAAAACTATATCATTTTATGCTCACAAGATACCAAAATATTATTCATTTTATATAGAATGTAATGATGACGAGAAAAAAGGAAAAAACTTTTGGAGGTTTGGGCATTAGAAAGAGGTGGCCCAAGGGCTATATATAGAGCTTGGTCATGGATTTCCATCTGGTCTCTGTTCTTGAAATTGAATCTCATCTTGTTTCGGTGAAGGTGAAGTACTGTTGTTGCCACTACGAGAATCTTTTGTAACATACACAACTCACTGTTAGTGGCAATACGAAAAGAAACATAAACAAGGATAATATCGGCATTAAAACAACTCTTATAACTTCAACGCTTTCTACTTTTCCATCTTCGTGGCCTTGATGTAACATATTCACAACATCATTTATAGCCTTCATCAGAACAAAAACGACGGCGTACACACCAGTCACTGCACAAAGCAATTTCGTTACGCCCACCATCACTTTATCCACTTCATCATTACCACGACGGAGATTTTGAGGTTTTTGTCGTTGTTCTTGTTCTTGTTGATCAAGTTCGATAGTGGAAGTTGGTGTTTCGGATCCAGTCTGAGATAAAGCGTTCTCAGATTCTTCGATCTTGTAATTTTTCCCTCTGTACGAAGGTAAAACTAAATTCTTATTAATTTGATGTTGCATATGGATATATATACACGGAGTTGCATTTGAACTATTCAATATGAATTCGACATGCCGTTCTATACCATTCCTAACTCTACGACTTTTCTACATGTGCTTCCTGTCGGCAAGGGATTATTGTTGACTTCTACATCTAACACTCCCCCTCAAGTTGGAGCATATATATTGATCATGCCCAACTTGTTACAAAGATATTTAACCCATGTCCCATTTAAGGCTTTTGTCAGAAGATCTGCCAGTTGGTCGTCGGATCGTATGTGCTCTGTAGATACAATATTTTCTTTGATCTTATCACGAATAAAATGACAATCAATCTCAATATGTTTTGTTCGTTCATGGAACACAGAATTTGAAGCTATATGAAGTGCTGCCTTATTGTCACACCATAGTTTTGCAGGCAATGTCGTGGTAATGCCAATTTCCTTCAAGAGTTGAAATACCCACACAATTTCTTGTACTGACTGTGACATGGCTCTGTATTCTGCTTATGCACTTGATTTTGACACAACTAATTGCTTCTTACTTCTCCAAGATATCAAATTTCCACCAACAAACACACAATAACCAGTAGTGGATCGTCTTGTGGCTTTAGATCCTGCATGATCCGCATCATAGAAACACTAGACTTTAGTGTGCCCATAATCTGTATAAAGAATACCAAGATCTGGAGAACCTTTCAAATAATGCAAGATATGTTCTAAAGCTTCCCATTGTGCCACCGTTGGTGATGCCATGAATTGGCTGAGCCTGCTGACTGAGAATGTTATATCAGGACGAGTTACTGTCAGATAATTCAACTTCCCAATGAGTCTTTTATATCTTTTAGGAAATGCAAACGGCTTCAGTTTCTCTGGATCAATCTTCTTTTTCAAGTCATCAAGAAGTTCATCAAACATACTAGCATCAAGATCCAGGAAAGGATTCGGAATCATGGGGATGCTACTCGGTGCAGCTCCAAGCTTTCCAGTTTCTTTTAAGAGATCAAGAACATACTTCCTTTGAGTTAAAAGAATACCTTTCTTGCTTCTCAAAACTTCAATACCGAGAAAGTACTTTAATGATCCCAAATCTTTTGTCTGGAAATGGGAATTCAAGAAGACTTAAAGTTTTGAGATTCCGGAAATGTTACCCCCTGTAATCACAATATCATCAACGTATACTACTAAAAGAATCATGCCTGCATCATATTGCTGGTAGAATATAGAATGATCACACTTGCTTTGACTTAATCCAAACTTCTTGACGACATCACAGAATCTATCAAACCAGGCACGAGGGCTTTGCTTTAGACCATACAATGATTTATGGAGATAACACACTTTCCTATTCTCCCCCTGAGCAACGAATCCAGGTGGTTAGTTGCTCCATATAAACTTCTTCAAGGAGATTGCCATTCAGAAACGCATTCTTAACATCTAACTGATGTAAATCCCAATGACATGTGGCAGCTAAGGAGATAAGGAGATGAACAGAGGTGAGCTTAGCAACAGGAGAGAAAGTCTCAGAGTAATCAATACCATAAGTTTGTGCATACCCTTTGGTAACTAGTCGAGCTTTTAACCATTCTAAAGAACCATCGGCCTTAGTTTTAATAACAAACACCCATTTACATTCAATGGCCTTCTTCCCAGGAGGAAGATCAACAAGAGTCCAGGTACCAGCGTTTTCAAGGGCAACAAGTTCTTCTTCCATCGCCTTACGCCAACCAGGATGAGTCAAGGCTTGATGAAGTGTAGGAGGAGTGGAGATGGAACCAAGGGTGGCAACAAGCGAGGAAGAAGTAGGGGACAAATTCTGGTAAGATACAAAAGAAGAAATAGGATAGGTACAATCTGCATATCTTCTGGGAGGACAACGATGACGTGTACCTTTCCGAAGTGCAATTGGTAGGTCAGAAGACGGATCAGCAGCAAGATCAGAGTCAACTGGGTCAAGGGCAGCAATGGGAGGTTCTGGGGAGTTAGAAACATAAGAGTCATGACTAGAATCTGTCGGTGAAGCAGTAACTGGTGTTGGCAAAACATTAGTAGCATCATCGTCATTGATGATATCAGGTTCTGGAACAACAGCTTGTACTGGTGAGAAAGGAGCATAATAAACCATGACATCATCAGACTCAATACTAACAGAAGCAGAGGAAGTCGAAGATGTAAAGAAAGGAGAAGACTCATGAAAGGTCACCTCAGTGGACACAAGGTAACGACTAAGATCAGGAGAGTAACACCTATAACCTTTTTGAACTCGAGAATAGCCAAGAAAGACACATCTAAGGGACTTAGGATCAAGTTTGCTAACACCAGGACGGATATCCAGAACAAAACAAACACAACCAAAGATCTTAGGATCAACAGGAAATAACTTAGTCGTGGGGAAGAGAGTGGAATACGGAATAACCCCACCAAGAACAGTGGAAGGCATGCGATTGATGAGAAAACATGCAGTAGATACAGCATCAGCCCAAAAACGTTTAGGGGCAGAGGAATGAAACATAAGAGCTCGTGCAGTTTCTAAGAGATGTCGATTTTTTCGTTCAGTAACACCATTTTGAGCAGGGGTATCAACACACGAGGATTGGTGAAGAATACCATGACTTTTCATGTAATTGGTGAATGGTGCGGAAAAATATTCTTTTGCATTATCACTTCGTAAGATTTTCACAGGAGTGTTAAACTGGGTTTGAATTTCAACACAGAAATGATGAAAATGGGTAAACAATTCAAAACTCTGTTTCATTAAGTAAAGCCAGGTGGTTCGAGAAAAATCATCAACAAAAGTGACAAAATAACGATAACCAGTTTGAGACAGAACTGAACAAGGACCCCAAACATTAGAATGTACTAACTCAAAGGGGGAACAGCCCGTTTATTGATGCGAGGTGCCAAATGAACACGATGGTGTTTGTCAAACTGACATGACTCACAATTTAAAGTAGACACAGAAGAAAACTGAGGATACAATTTTCGGAGAGAGGACAACAACATATGACCTAAACGACAATGAACTTCAAAGAGAGACGACCCACCAGAACAAGCAACAGAACGTGGCACCTGATCATCAAGGATGTAATGTCCACCAGATTCATAGCCTCTACCAATAATCTGCTTCGTCGAGAGATCCTGAATTAAACAATAGTCAGGGAAGAGTGAGAAAAAACAGTTCAAATGACGAGTGAGTTTACTTGGAGATAAAAGGTTGAAGGTGAGATCAGGAACATTAAGAACAAAAGATAATGAGAGGGATGCTGTAGGTTGAACAGTGCCGGAGCCAGTAACATGGACAGACGAACCATTGGCAACACATATGGATGACGGGTTGGCATAGGGGGCATATGAAGAGAATAAGTGATGATTACCTGTCATGTGATTGGTGGCACCAGAATCAATGACCCACTTAGTTGAAGCAGTAGTAAAACCAGAGGACAGAGTACCTATGGCTAGGGCCCTGCAGAAGAAGATCCAGATCCGGAATCAGAGGTACCAGGTGTCTGGGCAATATGAGCAAGACCACGCTGCTGTTTATTTTGCAATTTTCGACAATTTTTCTTAATATGTCTAGGTTCTTTGCAATAATTACAGATAATATTACCAGAAGTCATTATAGGAGGATTGTTGTTTTGTTTGTACCCATAATTCCTGTTCTCAAAGGGACCATGCCTAGCTAGAGCACTTGCAGTTGGATCAACAGAAGAGTGAATCAGGCTATCAGCACGAAGAACCCGGGAGAAAACATCTTCAAGAGAAGGAAGTTCTTGACTAGACAGAATCTAAGAACGAATAGTCTCATAAGACGGATTGAGAGCTTCAAGAAAACTTATGATAGCCTGAAGTTCCAAATTCTTAATACGAGTTGAGAGATCTGCCTATGGAGACATGACAACCTTCATTTCTTCATACATCCTCTTGAAATCCAAGAAGAAATCTTTCAATAAACGGTCTTGCTGTTGGGAACGATAAAAACCTTTACAGACTTCATGAATCCGAGTAATATTTCCTTTGTTAGAAAACATAAATTCAAGATAACTCATAATTTCTTTGACAGTGTTACAATGGCTAACAGAAGATAGAATCCGTGGTTCAATAGAATTTCGAATTTGAAACAGAAGTCGAGCATCTGCTCTCTGCCAAGTCAAAAGTTTGGTTTCATCACCAGAAGGAGGATCTTCAGTTAAATGAGTTTCTATCTCAATTCCCAAAATATAAACTCTAACAGTTTTATTCCAATCACTATAATTTGTCCAATTTAACTGAGAAGCAGTAATCTTTGCAGACATAGGCAACATATCAGAATTTTTAGAATCAGCCATAATGCAAATTGAATAGTGATACACAACCAATTCGCACAAAAGAACAAGATCAACAAATGAGTAGAAAAGGTCACAATATTCCACAAACAAACAAAGCTTCTGATTAATTTAAGTGAACTGCACCCCACTGACCCCGCAGAGAGATAAAGTCAAGATATATACCTCAATTAATCCAAGGGACCCGCAGACAGAAATATGTACTAAGAATTATGAAGTTATCAACAAATGGCTACTCACCGATGTTGGAATCGGGTGCGAGGAATAAAGCTCAAAAAACAAACTATCTCGAATGGTCACGAAACTTCAGGAGGAGGAAGAGGAAGCTGAGTTGATCAGTCTGCAACAATCGCCATCTCAAATGGCTGCCGGAACAGTGCACACGCGCGGTGCGTGGCTTGGGACGGCGGTGATGGTGGTGGCGTGTGGAAGCACACGCGCCGTCGGATGGAGGCCGGATTCTGGGTTCTGGCCGACTTGACGCTGGGGAATGTGATGGAGTGGCGCGTGTCTCTTAATGGTGCACCGAGGAAGGCGGATCTGGACTGAACTAATGTGTTGAAACAAAAAGCTTCACCGGAAACAATGGAGTTATGGCCGGAAGAAGAAGAAGACAGAAAAACAGAGAAGAACGGGAGCAAACGAGGCTCTGGTACCATGTACGAAGGTAAAACTAAGTTCATATGGATATATATACACGGAGTTGCATTTGAACTATTAAATATGAATTCGACATGCCGTTCCTACCATTCCTAACTCTACAACTTTTCTACATGTGCTTCCTGTTGGCAAGGAATTATTGTTGACTTCTACATCTAACACCCTCCAACTACATATCGTATGGTGTAGATAAGAGGAAAAATGGCTGTGTAATAACCAAGCAGTAAAAATTCCCAACCACAGTTCGTCAAGAATGACAGACACTTTGGGACGACTAGATGGGACTTGTTTCAGATATATGATCCATATGAAGAAGGAAGCGAACAAAGCAAAAAACGAAAAGAGGCACTGTGCAGTGATGACGGCAATTTTTAGAATCTGCATTTTCTTTTTTTCTTGTCAACCACAATGTTAATATGAAGCTATGCAATTCCTATATGAGTATATATTCCCAGCTCTTCTTCATATGAATCGCCAACTACATATATATATATATATATATAAGTGGCAAATTTCAGCAATTACGTAAAGAAGGAGGCAATTTAATTTGTGTCGACACATTTTTTTTTATATGTACAATATAGTACCGATATTATCTATCATTCGTGGTCACCCATGTTTGTTAATTCCTAGGTGTGGCGCAGCGTACCATTGTGTGTGTGCTGTTCATTCATTCCTAAATTAACATGGGATACATCATATTATATATATATATATATATATGATGACATGAATATATGGAGCATTCCGGTGACTTCTCTATTCGTTCGTTATGTTTCTTTCTTCCTTTCATCAGTCTAGGGATCAAAGAATATTTGTTTCTTTCTTCCTTTTATCAGTCTAGCAAACTTTTTTAGTAATATAAACCATCATTAAAAAAATGAAAAACCACATCAAGATCCCAATTAAGAAAATTAATATAAAAAAAGTCTCACAGCTTGTCAATAACAAGTGAAAGAGCAATCATTAACAAGTAAGATAGCCATCACTGATAAGTTATGAGACTTTTTTGATATTATTTTTTTTAATTGGGATCTTAATGTGATTTTCCCTTAAAAAATCAGTGAGAAAATAATTGTCTGTCTTATTATAGAAAGTCGACACTATTTAAAAAAAACCTCATATATATACATATGTTAGTATTATAACAAAAATGTTTTGAAATATCTATATTTCTTTAAGTCTAGAGGCATATCTGGATCTTGAAAAGCCCAAGATCAAACTAACCTAAACTTTTGCCCCACCGACAGAATAAAAGTTGCTTAAGAAGAAAGGTTATGAGTGGAAAATTGTATATTTTATCTACTTAATATAAAAAGAACCTTATGCGTATAATTGTATTGAAAGAACTATGTTCAATGTGGCTTATTAATTAATAATATTTGAATTTTACATAATAATATTCAAAATCTAACAGTACGTATTTAGTCTTTTAACTTCACACAAAGTTTCATTTTAATTCCTCAAAGCATTTTTTCTAGTTCTTAATATAAGTTATATTTAGCTAGTTGATCTTAGTCCTAAATATAAGATATGGTTTTATTTTTGTCAATTTTTTCCTGATTTACCGTTATCGATGCTCCCGTCAACAATAATCAAGAATGAGAGAATTAAAGAATATGGCTAGGATGTTTTAGAAAATACATAATATATTAACTAATTTAACTAACTTCTTTAATCTAATCAAATTAGATAAATATGTTTATAATTAAGGACCAGAAGAACGATCTTTTTAGTCTTATAATCCTAACATCATTAACGAAAAAATGTTGATCATGATATTGAAATTTAAATGTTGAAAAAACCTTTTCAAATACAGATATATTGAATCTAATTTTTAAGACAACAATGATTGTTACTAAAAAAAAAATCATCATTAATTGGAGACTAACATTATTACGATTAAAGGCTGAGGAGAGGTGGTGAGGTGACTCTTGGGTACATGATACACTACTGCAAAATCACGATCCAAGAATGATGGCAAATTAAGTCCATGTAATTAATTACATTTATTAAACTGCACAACATGTACTATACACAGAAACTCAGAAAGACATTCCCTTAAATCCTGAATATAGCTAGCTAGCTCATGGGTTTACATCTGATCTCTGATGTTGTAATTGCATGCTTTCCAGGTGAATCTCATGTTCTTTCATTGAAGAAGGTGAAGTATTGTTGTTGTTACCACCAATAGAAACTTTTGTGACATATATACAACTCACTGCTATTGGCAGTGCGAAAAGAAAGATGAACAAGGTTAATATTAGCATAAAAACAACTCTAATAACTTCATGACTCCATACTTTTCCATCTTCGTGTCCTTGGTGTAACATATTCACAACTTCATTTATAGCCTTCACCACAACCCAAACGCCAGGGTACACACAAGTCACTGCACAAAGTAATTTTGTTACGCCCACCATCACTTTATCGACTTCATCATTACAACATCGTGGGAGATTTTGAGGTTCTTCTTGTTGTTGTTGTTGATCAGTCTGAGATAAAGCGTTCTCAGATTAATTCTTTAATCTTGTTTTTGCCTCCAACTACATATCGTAGGGTGTAGGCAAGAGAAACGAAGGCTAAGTGTAATAACCAAGCATTAAAAATTCCCAACCCCGGTCCATCAAGAATAATGATGTAAACTTTGGGACTAACAACTGCGACTTTTTTCAAATACATGATCCATAGGAACAAGGAACTGAACAAAGCCCATAGCAAAAAGAGACACAGTGTAGTGACTAGTGATGACGGCTACTTCTTATTCTGCATTTTTTTCTTGTCAGGTAATTAACCACAATGTTATTAAGAAGCTACGCAACTGCTACATATATATATATATATATATATATTCCCAGCTTCTTCAATGAATATATTGTCAACTATAAAAATCGCAAATTTCAGCAATTACTTGAAGAGGAGGCAATTTAATTTGTGTCGATCGATACAGTTTATTATATATATATATCATCGATATTATCATTCGTGGTCACCGAGGTTTGTTAATTCCTAGGTATTAATATATTATGTATACCCTCGTGTGTGTTGTTAATTCGTAAATTACCGTGGGATACATCATTTTATATGATGGCATGACTATGGAGAAATCCGTTATTAACTTGTCTATTTGTTTCCTTATTTTCTTTCATCCTTATGTCACTCTAGGGATCAAATTAAAAGAAACTTGGTGCTCATCACAATTGTGAGCATTATGGCGTTCAAACATGCATGCAGTGAGATTTGCACCATACAATAATATAGTTTTCAGCGGTCTAGATTTAAAATTTTCAAGTAATATTTTTTTTAAAAAAATATTTGGAATCTAAGAATGCGTTAAAGTAAATTACATTAATCCAAGCATGATGGCAAATTAAGTCCATGTAATTATTACATTGATCCCCGTCGCCATCCTTTTTCATACACAACCATATTAAACTGCAAAGCTATACACAGAAACTCAGAAACATATATATCATCATGTACTCATTCTCCAGCTGATCGACACAATGTCAACTAATAAATAATGATATTCCCTTATTAGATCCTGAATAGCTTATGGTTTCCATCTGATCTCTGTTGTTGGTGAACCTCAAGTTCTTTCAGTGAAGAAGGTGAAGTATTGTTGTTTCCACCACGAGAAACTTTTGTGGCATATATAATACAACTCACTGGCAGCACGAAAAGTAAGATAAACAAGGTGAATGTTAGCATTAAAACAACTCTAATAACTTCATCACTTCCTACTTTTCCATCTTTGTGTCCTCGGTGTAATATGTTCACAACTTCATTGATAGCCTTCATCAGAACAAAAACGACTATACGTACACACTAGTCACTCCACAAAGCAATTTTGTCACGACCACCATGATCACTTTATCGACTTCATCATTACCACGTCGGAGATTTTGAGGTTCTTCTTGTTTTTTTTGTTGTTGATGATCAGATTCTTCGATCTTGTTTTGCCCTCCAACTACATATCGTATGGTGTACACAAGAGAAAAAATGGCCAAGTGGAATAACCAAGAAGTGAAAATTCCCAACCCTAGTCCGTCAAAAATGACGTAAGCTTTGGGACGAATATCTGGGACTTGTTTCAGATATATGATCCATATGAAGAAGGAAAATAACAAGGCAAAACGCAAAAAGAGACACTGTGCAGTGATGACGGCTACTTTTTTAATCTCCATTTTCTTTTTTCTTGTCAACCACAATCTTATTATGAAGCCATGCAATTGCTATATATTTACACATTCCCAACTCTTCTTCAAATGAATCGCCAACTATATATATATATATATATAAGTCGGAAATTTAGCAGTTACGTAAAGGAGGAGGCAATAAATTTGTGTCCATACATTTTATTTCATATATACAATATATTATCGATATTATCATTCGTGGTCACCCAAGTTTGTTAATTCCTAGGTGTGGCGTCCCCTTGTGTGTGTTGTTACTTCGTTGACTTCTCTTTTTGTTTCGTTATGTTTCTTTCTTCCTTTTTCAGTCTAGGTATCAAAGGATATTCAGTACGGACAATACTTTTTACATATAATATGCCGTCTGAAATTAGCCATAGGATTGGATTATATTGATTAATATTTATAATTAATATATATTGATTAATATATATATAATCTGATGCAGAACAGGTATTGATGGTCCAATTATCAATGATATTTTGAGTATCTAAAATGAATATTTTTAGTGAATTTAAAGTTAGTTTATGAATATTCATTTATAAATTTTCCTAGTTTTTTTGTTACAAAAAGTTTAAGTGGGTTAGGTTCTAGGAGCTTACAATGGTCAGGGCATACCTCGAAACTCAAAGAGTACTTATAAAGGTATTTACAGATCACCCACCAATAAAGTCTTCACATCGGTAAGATTCGAACTTACAACCTAATAGTTATAAGCTAACCCCTTTACTAACTGGACCAACTTTCGTTAGTTAAATTTTCCTAGTTTGTTTTGAACATGGATAGAGTACTACCTTTTTAGCAATATAAACCATCATTAGATCAGTGAGTAAATCATCATCTATCTTGTTCTAGGAATTCGATACAAAATAAGATAAATTTTTCTAGAAGAGGGCAACTTTAGATTCTTTGCAACCTTATTAAACCAATTTTACTATTCTTATATTAAAATAGAATTTACTATTATATTTTTTTGACCAAGAAAATATTTTGAATATGAATTGCAATAATATGAGCTTGGTGGTAAAAGAACCAAATTAAATTTTAGCAATCCAATCAACTACTATTAAATCTAAATTTGCCTCATCAGTTCCTTGGAATCTATAAAAAAATGATGTGATGATTCTAAATTAATTGGATTCCTCGTAGAAATGTTATGGCCGAAATATATATCCATCTTCAATTTGAAGATATCCAATTCTTATACAAATAATTAATAGGAATTGTACTATGATCAGATTCAATCTGTAAGACTGTTCAACTAGTAATTAATCACAGAATAAAAACTGACACAATGCAAGAGGTAAAATTGATATTCCCTTCGAGATTAGATCCTATATATACATAGCTAATTCATGGGTTTGCATCTAATGATCTTTGTTCCTGTAATTGAATCTCATGTTCCTTGGGTGAATCACTCTGCTTGTTGCCACCACAACAATCTTTTGTGCCACATATACAACTCACTGGTATTACCAGTACAAAAAGCAAGAACATAAATAAAGCAGCTATTAACATCAAAACCACTGTAACTCGAACCCTTCCAATTTCTCCATCTTCATGCACAGCTTCATGTATAACCATAACCAGAACCCAAACACCAACGTACACAGAAGTCACTGCACATAGGAATTTTGTTACGACCACCATAACTTTATGAACTTTATCACTAATACGACGTCGTTGGAGATTTTGATGAGGTTCTTGTTGTTCTTGTTCTTGTTGTTCATCATGAGCTTCAATGATAGTGGAATTATTAATTGTTGGTGTTACTGGTGCAATTTGAGATAAAGAGTTCCAATATTTGACGATCTCGTTTTTTCCACAAACTGCAAACCGTATGGTGTAGAAAAGAGAAACAAAAGCTAAGTGTAATAACCAAGCAATGAAAATTACCAACCAAATTGTGCCAAGAACGTCGTAGTACACTTGACGAAAGAAACAAATTGCTTCTACGATGAGATATATCATCCCTATGAAGGAGAAACAGAGCAAAGACGAAAGCAAGAAGAGACTTAGTGCAGTGATGATGGCTTTTATTTTTTCACTCTCCATTTTCAATTTTTTTCTTGTCAACCGCTATGAAAGAACTACATGTATTCACAGCTTTCGGATAATGGTCAACTATATAAGCATCGCAAATTTTAGCAATTACGTAAAGAATGAAGTAATTGAATTTGTGCATATATGATCGTTATTATCATTCGTTGCCGCCTAGGTCGATCCCTTTGATTATTCGATCTTTGTGTTCGAGCATACTTCACATTTATAATTAGAAAAACTACATATGTTGCCAATGATTTTGATGTCTTATGCTCTCTCGTATTTAATACAAGAGTTTCTATTGCCAAGTGCCAGCAGAGATTAATCCTGTTATTAAAGGGTTGGTTTATAAACATAATTAAGATTATGAGTTCAAATCCTTCCAATGTAAAGATTTTGTTGATGGGTGATCTATAAGTATCTCTGTAAGCGTTATTTGAGTATGAAAGCATGCCTTAACCTTGACAAGCCTAGTTTGGAAAAAAAAAAGTGAAATAAATAAAAAACTCATATTTTTTCTAAATCTAACCTTCAACTAGCTACTATGCTAAAAACCAAAGACTTTATATTGATGGGATCATCAGATTAGATCAAATTGAGTTTACTATTGGTCTCTCATTGCCTTATGTTTGGATGAGAAGAGAATTAGAGAGGAAAGAATATTAGAAGAGAAAACTTCTAAATTTTTTTTTTTTTTTTTTACTATTTTGAGTTGTTTTCTTTCGCAGTGTTCGTCCCTCCTTCTATTTTCTTCTCATTTTTTCTTTCATCCAAACATAAGGTAAGGATGATTTTTACTAAGATTGATATTGAAATTACCCAATTAATTACAGAAAATTAAATTTGTATCCACGCGTGTACATCAAACAAAAGAGAGTGGATTTATTTATCGTTTTCCTTCCTTCCTTTTGTAAACGATATACAGATGGTCTCTGGAATTCTTCCGATCGACACTCCTTTATGAGTAGGAGTCTAGCTAGGAGAGTTCAAAGCTTTTATTTAAAAAAAAAAAACATTCTGATGAAGAAAAGAAAGGACGAGTCAGAACATAAATTAAAGGAGGGCATTTCCCTTGAAGTAAACGGAAATTATAATACTCAGATCATCATTCTATTTGACCTAACTAAGATCAGTATCTTCTGCTCCTAAATATTCCATAGTTGAAACTTCTGTAAAATCCAAGTCTCACATAAGATACTTTATATATGTAGAAAATCGAAAACGTAATATATTAAGTCCTAACCCAACACACACACACAGAAATGATGAATTCAGTTGTTGGAATATATTTCTATATATATACTCCTGACCTATTCACACACAAACAAAATATCTTGGCATATTTATATTAATTATGTATCCATATACTACTGGAAAACAATACTACTTAAGATTCTTAATACAAGATCCGCTATGTAATTCAATTTCTTCATTAAAATGGATTTTATATAAAGACGGCCAGAGGTAGTAAATTATTAAAGTTGTCGTTGAACCATTGGAGGTTGGTCATCTTCAACAGAAGAAGTTGGTGCAGGAACAACCTTGGAGCCATTATTATTGATCATAGAATTGATGACACTACCAGAGAACATGGCGATGAAAACGAAAGCAATGGCGAATATCGAGAAGAAACCGACTCCGAATCGATCCCAAGGTGCTCGTTGCTCTTCAGCATCAGCATCAGCTTCCTCTTCTCTCATTTTGTTCTCAAAATCCACCATTTCCAATACGAAATGAGCGACCAGCATGAAGCATGAACAAGCCATTAATGAACTGAAAATGAGTAATAATGAAAAGATCACCAATTTTCCATTCACCATATTCTTACTCGATCTCTTGTCTAAAAGATTTTATGAAATTAAACTGCATCATTAATAATGACCAAGTATTATACTATGAGAGAAAAACTAACTAATCAAGTAGCAGGATATATATTGTCCCTTTATATGCTCTTTTCAACTTTTGGCTGGATAGTAAGAGGTAGAGAAGGCCAACACCAATTTGCATATACAGATAAATTAAAATTTAACCCTTTTTTTACAGGTTTGTTATAAGATTCTGCTTTTATTTTTGAATAAAGTATCACCCAGCACCCTGATATTATTTTTCTAGGATATCGAATACTCCTTAATGTTATTTTTCAGTTACCTCCAGCACCCTAAATGCACTATATCTAAGTAAAATTAAAGTACTGGAAGAACAAAAAAAATTACATCATGATGATGGATGCATTATAAATAATATTAGAATGTTGGGATGCAATTGGAAAATAAAATTGAGGTGGTAAGTGCTACTTCAGCCTTTATGTTTTTTTTCAAAGAATGATGATCTAAAAAAAATTTAGTAAAATATAAAATGAGGTTAATTTTTGTGTTACATAATTTATGAAATATATTTTTCTACACATATTATAATAATGTATATTGATATATTATAGCTAGAGAATAGAGATCCATGGAGCTTCTTATTTTAATTTAATAATCAGGTTTATTTTTTAGCAATTACTTAGGGACGACAACTATTCCGATCTGAAGGTTGGCTAATAAAATTTTAAAGAGTTAAGAGTGATAAATTATTTTGAAAAGAATTGACCTAATGAACAATGAATTGAAGCTACGTTCAATTATTCTAGATAACGAGCGTGGCGAAACTCTTATCTTCATAAGGAGATGAAACTTTTTTCAATATTTTTTATATTAGAAACAATGAGAAAGCTTATCAGTTAATTATATATATATAAACCACTACAAATTAAAATATATCGGCCCATATTAACGAGTGCTTGTTTTCTGCCCCAAAAAAAACACCAAGTGCTTGTTTGAGACTTTCAAGTTTTCTTAATATATTGTAGATGTAGATTAACTCTTCATGGAAAATATGAGAGCTTCGTATTAAAAAAAATGTGTCATATGAAGTTATAAACCTCATCGGCTCACCCTAGCCTTGCCAACTGAAAGCTCAGATGATATAACGAAGATATTAAACACTTAAAATAATCAAGTGATTTTAGCAACATATGACCAAGAATAAGATTATATAACCAAAAGATATTGATCTTAGTAGAAGGGGTTTTAGTCACTTAAACTCAAAATCTTGAATTCGAATCCATGTAAATGCAAAACAAAAACAAAAAAACCCTCTTCTGAAAGAGCTATAGCTAATTGAACCCAACGATGCTCAAATTTGACATGATTAGATAGCCATGCAAAAAAGAAAAAAAGAAAATGATTAATTTACAAGAAGTTACAAAAATATGTGCTTAGACTCTTGGTGAAAAAGAGATGACAACTTAGCTGAATATTTTGTCTTACAAAAGCTTTATCGGTCCTATGCAAACTTTCCATACAAGATTTTTTTTTTTGGGTTTACAAACTGAATTTATCCCAACTTATTGCTCAAAATCAAAGTGATGTAACACAACATTATCTTGGTGTCACTACTACAAATAGGGGTTTTAATGTCCCTATTTTAGCACTTTAATATTTAAAAATAGGGGGACGTCTATGTGAGGGGCGTAGTAAAGTGGGACTTTAGACGTCCTAAAAAAAAGGGGCATCTAAAGTGGAACTTTAGACGTCCCAAATTTGAAAAAGGGACGTCTAAAATCTCCACTTTAAATATCCCTTTTTTTAGAATGGGACGTCTAAAGTCTTCACTTTAGATATCCCTTTTTTTAAAAAGGGACGTCTAAAGTCATTTGAATTTTAAATTTTCTATAGATGTTGAGGTCATCAATTACGAAAGCAAACACAAATTCTATATGAGAATCCTCTGCAATGGTTTTGTTGAACACAAATGCTAACTTTCTCCATTCTCTTTTTGGCTCCAGAATTTCCTTTTTTGGTATCACCACACTTCCACCACTTTGCTAGCTTTGTTCAAACTTCTTTTAGTCAAACTTTAGAATTCAAAAATCCATTTTTTACCCAGATGCATTGTACCAGATCTGATTGTGAAAAAGAGAGGAACTTATATAATAATAATAAACAGACAAGCATGTAAGATTTGAGAAATGATAAAGAGAGAGTTACCATCGCAAATAAGGGCACCGAAGGGCATGATGAGAGGGGGAAGGATGGCAAGAACACCAAAGGAAAAAGTCATTTGAATCTATAGAATGTGGGTCTCTCTCTGCAACTCCTCTCAGAGAAATTGAAAAATGTTGTGGGGGAGAGAGAGAGAGAGAGAAAGAGAAAAGCGTCCCTTTATTTAATATAAGGCACGAGCATCCCTTATATTCAATACAGCTCGTAAGAAAATTTTTAAATTACTTTATACGTCGTCCCAAATTGAATTTGGAACATCTGAAATAGGACTTTAGACCTCCCAAATTCAATTTGGGATGTCTAAAGTAAAAAATAAAAAAATTAATTTTTTTTTTAACTTTAGATGTCTCAAATTCAATTTGGGACGTCTAAAGCTACCTAGTTCCCACACAGAATTACAAAAATACTACTGCCTATGTTTTAGACGTCCCTATTTTAAAAAGGAACATCCTTTAAGATAGCAGAATCTATATTTCGTAGTAGTGAATGTAAGATTTTCAAAAGTTTTCTTTTTGTATTTTTTTCAAAAACAAAAAAAAAATATTTTTTTATAAAAAGGGAAAATGAAACTGATGTAAAAAAAATAAAAAATACATAATAAAGGCAATACCAAAGAAGGAAATAAACAAAATAAATTACCGAATGCAAATGGAGAAGGATTAACTTAAACAATAGCTGAACTAGTAAGTAAAGCTAAGTGAGAAATGCCAGAATATCTTCCAAGATAATATTTTTTATCCCTTTCATTTGACTAGCCACTTGAGCGAATTACTTAATTAATACCAATATTTGTAAATTGTAATGCTATGGTTCCAAGAGAGAAAAGAGAGAATTTAATAATTTAGGAAAGAGTGAAACGAAGACATGCATTTATTTGTAATTAAATAGATGATCTCCCTCTTTCTTTGAACCCAGAATCAGACATTTTCGGTGCTCATCATCTAGATGGTTTAAATTTATTTTTTTTAATTAGTAATTTTTAAATGAAAAATTATTTTATGAAAAAATATTAGTTAAGATATTATCTTTATTTTAAATTTTCTACACATTAAAATAATTATTTTTAAAAAATAAAAAGTAAAAAAATAAATATGAACCGTCTAAATCTTACCTAGACGGTTTATACAAGATTAGTGCTTTGAATAAACTCTAAAACTGGTTATTGAAGAGGTTGTCCTTGAAAACGGAAAATTTACCAATATAGTATACTACATGCAGTAAAATAAATTATCCAAATCCTACTGGATGAAAAATATTTACTAAAATATTATACTTAAAATCATTCACTCAAAGAACGACTTTGAAATTGTGAAGAAATCGGTTAAACGAAGAATAATGTTGCCTTATTCTTCACCTCTTCCCCCATCACATCACCCCTTAAATCTAACATTTATTATTTTTTTCTAAATGAAAAGCTTTAAATCATTCCTACGAAGAATGATTTTCCCTTCCTGACTTTCATCTTCTATCACTTTATATACTTTTTACGGTATAAAGTATTCTAACTAATTCATAGAAAATAAATAGTGATAATTAACTCATTGAATATATTTTAAATTAAAATTCTTTCCCCCATTTTTACTCTTATTGGAAAATATGTTTAAAAATTAATGAGTGTGTAAAGTTGGAAATGAACATTAATTATAAGAATAAAATTGAAAAATGAGCATTAATTATCTTACAAATGACTTATATATTGAACCTAACTATTCTTTTTTGAAGCGCCTTATGTTATGAATTAGATAAAGTAGTTTTCTCCTTTCTCGCTTTTACCCTCCTCTCCTTCTACCTTTCGCTCTCCCTCTCCTTTAAAAATAGTTGATGAGGTGTTAAGAGAAGATAGGAAGATATCAAGATTTGAAAAAATTAAGGATAATTAAAAAATAAAAATATAAAAATCAGAAAAAATTTTAAAAACAATCAAATAAGTTACATACTTCGTAATTTTAAACTTATAGCCAAGCTTCTAGATTATAAATTTTTTTTTTAATTTGATCCACCATAAGATTTAGATAAAGTTTGTTACTTGAACATTTTCTTTTAAAAATTATTTCTTTTTTATTCAATATTTGTAAAGAAAATATTAATCTATCTTCCGCAATAAATCAAGTTTTAACAAAGCATATTTTATCGAGTTAGGTTACCTCTAACATCTTGAAGTATTTTTTTAATAATAATCAGTATGCTCTTAAACTAATTTGTGCATCGTTTGGCATCATAAGGTATTTTTTCAATAGTATTCAATATCTTAAAGTATTTTTTAGTAACTTTTTTATTCATATAACACTTTAAAGTATTCTTTCATCTGTAATCAGAATCCTAAAGTATTTTTCAAAAAAATAAATAAATTTATAATTTATAAGATTAACTATAAATTTTAAATTATTAAGTGTGTAATTTTTTTAATATATTTAATTGTTTTAATTGATGTTTTTTTCTTATTTTTGATATTTTTAAATCTTCATGTCTTCCTATCTCTACCTTGCACTTCGTGGATGATTTTCTTAAAAGGGAAGAGAGAGAAAGGCAGAGGGAGAGAAAGGGGTAGATGTGAGAAAGGCGAAAATTATATGAAGTGAAGGAGAGATAAAATGAAAGTTAGGAAAGGGAAATTCTTCTTCATATGAACGATTTCAAGCTTTTTATTTAAAAAACAAATAAATGTGATCGGGGTAGAAGTAAAGCATAAAGCAAAATTATTCTTCGTAAGAATAATTTCTTCACAATTTTAAAATCATTTTTCGCGTGAATAATTTGAATATTAACATTTTGTTAAATATTTTCCACCTTATAAAATTTTGATAATTTAATCTGCTGTTGATAGTATATAGGTATATCTACGACCTACACATCCAAACCGTACAAACAAATATACAAATCGGTTTAAGCAAACACATCCCTATCCTTTTCCAGAGGCTGAGAATTTGAGAATTTGAGGCTTTTAGCTATGGAAGTGGAGGTGAAGCTCCGTCTCCCAGACTCATCTTCTCACCAGAAACTCTCCGATTTTCTCGCACCATTTCATATCAAAACCTTAATTCAAGAAAACATCTTCGTCGACGGCGCAAAATCTCAGCTCACTGCCAATCTCGCCGTCCTCCGAATCCGATTCTGCAATCTCGACACCTGCGTCCTCTCTCTCAAAGCCAAGCCCCTAATTTCCGACGGAATCAGCCGCATCGAGGAGCAAGAAGAGCCGTTCGACGCCGCAATCGGCCGCGCCTGCGTCGCCGAGCCATGGCGGCTGGCGAGAATCGAGTCGTCGGAGATACTCAAGAGAGTGAGGGATGAGTACGGAATCCGTGAAGAAGGGGAATTTGTGTGCTTAGGTGGATTCAGGAATGTGAGAGGCGTGTATGAGTGGAATGGATTGAAATTAGAGGTTGATGAGACTAATTATGATTTTGGGACGAGCTATGAGATTGAATGTGAGAGTTCTGAACCAGAAAAAGCCAAGAAGCTGCTTGAGGAATTGCTCAATCAAAATGGTATTAATTACTCTTACTCTCAACTTTCTAAGTTCGCTGTTTTTCAGTCCAGGAAGTTGCCTGAGCCAGGGAAGTAAAGTCTCATCACTCTGCAACACCAAGCATTGCTTCTTCTTCTTCTTCTTATTAAGAAAATAATCTAAAGTATTGTTGATCTTATATATGTGGTTTCATGAATACATAGGCACATAATATGTAATTTTGAGGTATTGATTACTCGTTGATAATCCAGCATACATATGAGCTGAATTTAAAATCTTGTTCAAAGGTCTCAAAAGTGAACGATTGAAAGAGTGAGAGGACCAAAAAAAAAAGGATGTTGGATGTGTGAATAAATGAAGGAAAGGCGAAGCAGAAAGAAGAAATTGAAGCGTAGAAGAAGGACGTGGGGTTGGGACGGGAAAATGATCTTCAGGAAGGGAAAAATATTAAATTAAAATAAAATAAAAAATTGGGGAACCAAATCAGTGTTCAAATATTGACGTAACGGAGAGTAGAGAAAAAATTAACTTCAAGAGGGTAGATATTTTAAAAACATGAGACCAAAACATTCTTAGAAAAAATATTAAATTAAAATTAAAAAAAATGCATGTGAGACCAATTACTGGTTTGTTACGGTGGAAAGTTGCTATTGATTGAGAATTACTGGGTAATATTATCAAAATTTTAGGAATATAATTGACATGTTTCAAGTGAGCCTGACTCTAACAAATTGTATCTTCCAACAGATACTTGGGTAAAAAGACTTAATTGAATTAGCAACACTTCTCTAGATCCTCTTCAACTCCCACAGTGGATATTAAAGCCTAAATTACAATAAGTGTATGTTTGTTTTAACTTTCTATAAGTATTTTTATTATTTTTGAAATAAATATGTGAAAAAAATTATATTCCAATTTATGAAAAAGGTTTCTGAAATTATAGTTTTGGGTTTTCCCAAACAAGCACAAGGAACTTGTGCAAAATGCCCCCAGCAACCACAATAAGTGGTATTAGAACTTGAAGTATAATAAAGAATTACATGCAAACCTATGGAAAGCATTGTTAACGTGTCAAATGTGTGCAGATTTGATATTTGTATTGGACTTAATACATTTGAAGAACCAAATACACTCATCAAACCTCGGAATTGGAACAGCATGGTGAGAAACAACCTTTTCTTTTTTCTTTTTTCTTTTTTTGTGTGCAAATTTTCATAGGGAAAATCCCTAAAAAAGAACTTTAAAATTGAGAAAAGATAAAAAGGTAATCTCAATTTACATATTCCCACATAGGTGTTAGTGTTTGATTTATCATTTTTGAAATCAAAAGAAAATTACACCACCGCCCTTGAAATCATCTTCTCCATCATTCGACAAAATCATCTATTCCTCCAACAATGGTGACGGTGACCTCCTCCAGTAACAACGACTCTTTCTCCAATGACAGCGGGCTTTAGATCTTCGATCTCTACTACCATATATGTCTCTCATTCACATTCACGTTCATCATATTTTCCTCACTAAAAATACTAAGCTCTGCTTTGGACAAAGAAAACAGGGGAGAACAGGGACCTCGGACGTGCACTTCTAGGTACGTGAGGGAGGGCTTGCGTTCATTGTTCTCATCTTCTTCTTCTTCTTCACCATCACCGCCAACAACTTCGACACCATCACCCCCAATACTCATCATCTTCTTCTTTATCGTTATAACCAACATGTGCTTCATCATCGAGATAAGTCTTAATTTTTATCATGAAGAAGAAAACTCATCTCGATAATGAAGCACATGTCAGTGATAACGATGAAGAAGAAGATGACGAGTATTTGGGAGTGATGGCGTCGAAGTTGTTGGCAGTGATGGTGAAGAAGAAGACGAGAACGATGAACGCAAGCCCTCCCTCATGTATCTAGAAGTGCATGTCCGAGGTCCCTGTTCTCCCCTGTTTTCTTTGTACGAAGCAGAGCTTGGTATTTCTAGTGAGGGATAAATGATGAAAGTGAACATGAATGAGAGCTATATATGGTGGTAGATATCGAAGATCTAAAGCCTGCCATTATTAGAGAAAGAGTCGTCGTTACTGGAGGAGGTCACAGTCGCCATTGTTGGAGGAGGAGATGATTTTGTCGAAGGATAGAGAAGATGATTTCAAGGGCAATGGTGTAATTTTCTTTTGATTTCAAAAATCACAAATCAAGCACTAACACTTGTGTGAGAATATGCAAATTGATATTACATTTTTGTCTTTTCCTTATTTTAAAATTTTTTTTCAGATATTTTCCCATTTTCCATATTCTTTCAATTCTTTTTCACGTTTTAATAAGCTTCATTCAGCACTTTTTATAACAAAAATAAAAAAAAACCAAAATATTATTTGAAATTGGCTAAAGTATACTTTTAGTCCTTTAAATTTTACACGAGGTATATTTTTATTTTTAGTTTCATAACTTTAGAAAGTATACTTTTAGTCTTATATTTCTATTTTCTAATATCGTTAATGTTACTAACAAAAATTGTTAACGCAGTAAACTTAAGTGATGATTGTGCAGCTGACAAAACATATTTAAGTTTTAATTTTTTTAATGTAATATATTTAGATTATTAAAATAAAATTAATTGACAAATAATTGCAAATGAAATCGAGGTTTTTCTATTTAGATTATAAAAATAATATATTTAGATTATTAAATTAAAATTTTTAATACAATCAATGATTTGATATTGACTGCTTCATTAGGTTTTTATATATGTTTCAATTTACACATATTTTAAATTTAAGATTAATAGTATTTAATTACACAATCATTACTTGTGTTTATTGTGTCAACTTTTTTTGTTAACAACATTAACGGTGTTACAATTATAAGACTAAATTTATAAAGTTAAACAACAACCTCATATAAACTTAAAGGACTAAAAGGAATTTTAGTTTTTGTGTGAGCACACACTTGCATGACAATTCTGGGCCTTATTTATTGGGCCTCATGTTCATGTTCTGTGCACTCATCTGACCCAATGCTAAAGAAATCAAAACCTACTCGTCCAAAATTTTAAAAAACTTAACAAGATTAGTGAACGACCATACAACAATAGGAACGGCAATTTATCAAAAAAAAAAAAAAAGAATGCTGATATGAGGTGACTTGTAAGCCCAACCCACTAATCCATCAAAAAAGTGAGTCTTTTTTCACTATTTTATATTTTAATTTTAATAAAAAAAATTATTTTTTCATTCCGAATGTAATCTAATCATAACATTATTTTATGTTAAGAATTTCATTTCAGGTTTGATTACTCATGTTTATTATTTTATCATTTTTATATTAATAAAATAATTATGTAAAATAGTTTGTATTTTTATATTTACACATTTTTTGGCTTGACTTTTTTTTTTTTTGGATTTAATTGTATACTGTTTGAATAAAAAATGGTCACCTATTAGCGAGCCGGATGCGCTTGCCCATCCTATATAAACGCCGAAACCTAAAACCCCAATTAGGGCTTTCATTTTTGAACGAGGGGCCGTCGGTCAGTGCTGCAACGCTTGGCGACACACATAGCGATGGGTAATCTAATTCTAATCTCTTCACCCTCCTTCGGAATCGAAGATTCTCATCAATTTGTATTTCTTGTTCTGTAATGTTGGTTTTTCTGATTCAAAAATAATATGCTCCAGCGAGGATCAAGGTTCACGAGCTCAGGCAGAAATCGAAGAACGAATTGCTGAGCCAGCTCAAGGATCTGAAAGCTGAGCTTGCTTTGCTCCGTGTCGCTAAAGTCACTGGTGGTGCTCCCAACAAGCTCTCCAAGATGTAATCCTTGCGTTACTTCCTTTCTGCTTTCATTGGTTTTTCAAACTCGCTCGATTCCTATTGTATTTCGCACATGTCTAATCCTCGAATCAGAAATCATATTGCATACCAGATTACATCGAAACGTATATTGTCTCCTATTGTAACTAGTTCTGTGTCTCTAAGGCTTGGCTTTATTGCTCATAAGGTGTTTGTGATTAAAATTCTTTATCTTGGGATGCGGCAAGGTGGGGAGATTGTCCGCTGAAATGTTATGGATTTTTCGTATTTATTATGATTGGTACTTGCAAAATGGGGCCGTACGTAATTTAAACATATACTGGTGTAGTATACAGATGTGGTATCACATATCATATTTCACCGGAACAATAACAAGTTGTTCACATTGTACCTTGCATTTTTTTCTTCTGTCTGATGTAGCCGGCTATAAGTCTGTGTTTAATATTCTTACATATGATATGCAGAAAGGTAGTGAGGTTGTCCATTGCCCAAGTGTTGACGGTGATTTCTCAGACGACGAAGGCTGCATTGAGGGAAGCCTATAAAAACAAGAAGTACTTGCCTCTTGATCTGCGCCCAAAGAAGACCAGGGCTATTCGCAGACGGCTTACCAAGCACCAGGTAATAACTTGTTGACCTTGGCTCATGACTTTCGTTTTTGAGTGATTACATCTTCTTTATAACGGTTTTCCAGCATCATTCTAATGTATTAGTTTTATGAATATAAATATGGTTTCTGAACTTTTAGTTCATGATGAAGTCTTTACTCTTTGGGGTTCCTAGAAGTAGGGGATCACTTGTATTGTAATGCATTCTTCAATCATTGTATTGAATCTGTTTTCTCTCTAATTTAATTCAGATCATGCATTTTCTGATATAATTTAACACGATTCACCTCTTAGGATTTCATTATTATGTATCCAATTGGATATAACACAACAGCCCATTGATTGGATGAGTTTACTCAAAATTAACTTCATCGGTTGTTGACTACCCATATGCCTGATAGTGAGATTAGATAAGCAACTTAGATGGATTATATTAATTCAAATCAAGAATTCACATAAGCGAATATCTGATGGAGATTGGATATTCATGATCAATTCCATCATTCATTTGTTATTTTTGTGCTCTCAATTCTTTCACCTAAATAATTACTGTATATCATACTCATCTGCATACCCGTGCTGCATATTTGATTAGCAGTTTGTTTTCTATTTGTGTTTGATTTAATCACGTGCACGCACACATACATTGTCATTTCATTGATGCCATTTCCATTCTGATTTTTGCAGGCTTCACTGAAGACTGAACGACAGAAGAAAAAGGAGACATACTTTCCTTTGAGGAAATATGCCATTAAGGTGTAGGACTCTTAGAGAGCAATCTTATAGTACTTTTCAAGTTTTGATACATTTCAACTTTTAGTATCGGCTGTGGTACTATTGATTTTATGTGGTGTTAATTTTGGCGTTTTCAGACAGGTTTTTTTTCTCTCGTTATGTTACCGAGTTTCAGCTGAGTGGTAGTCCTGAAAGTGGATTTAAGGGATAATAACTAATACTTGGCTCCGTTTTCACTCTTTTCTATTAAATTAGGAACTAAAAGGCAAAAGTTATATTACAGTTTATCTTAACTCATGTTTCTTGTTAATGATTCGAAATCTTTATCATTGACTTGAAACAATTAATTGAATCGTATGGTATGTCAAAACGATGAAAGATTAATGGGGTTCGGCAATGTGTTATAATAGTGTGAAATATGGCGAAGAATTATGATTTAATGTGGCTTAAAAAGATTTCCATTACCTAATTTGCCGGACGTGGAAATTTTAAGTTTTTATTGAGGAATCATGTTCTTTCGATGATATGCCATTATCTGGTACGGGGTTAATCTCAGAACTGGTTCGAACCACGATTTTCCCCCATAAATTTCTGAAAAATTTACATGATTTTCTAAGCTTTATATTATAATGATAAAGGTGCAAAAAATGTTTATACGTTTTAATATAATTTTAAAAATAACTCTGCATAAGTTAAATATGATCTCAATTATTGTTTTAACGAGTCTCTTGGTTTAGTGTAAAATTTCCTTCTATATTGTGTTGCTGAATAGAATTCTTGACGTGTTTGTTTCTTGGTAGAATCCTTTTTTAACTTTTGATGTAAATTATATGTAAGTTCAATTTTGTATAATGAGCAGGCAAAAGATTGTTGCACAAAAGGGTGAGCTGTCTATATTCATAAAATCAACATCAACATTTAATAATGAGCTTAACCACTTAGTACAATTATTAACTTCTTAAGGCGCATAATTAAAAGTAACAAACTAATGTTGATAATTATATATCTAATCTCAATTGTAAAGGACAGTGGATGAGAGGAACTGGTCCCAAGGCTTTGATAGAAACATTGTGTCTGGATTTTGTTTTTGGGAAGCATTGAACCCAATAAAGCTTTCACAGAATCATCATATCCATGTAAGCAATAAATTAAAATAATTTCCTGGCAAGAAAACAAAAATTTCCAATACAAATAAGTAAAAAAATAGTATTTTAGAGAAATTAACACATTTTTCATATATAATTTTCTTAAAATAAGAATTAGTTACCCATCTATATTTATGACCAGAAGGAAGGAGTATATAATATGGCAAAATAATACTTGTTACATCGGTTGCTACAGGCTTTCAGCAGACGAAACAATAAAACAAAGCACCAAAAGTTTAGGATTTCTTTTTAAATTAATTATAAACTTCTCAGGATTTAAAATAGTATGGGAAAATCATAACAATTTTAAAGAATATTCATGAAACATTCACTGAAAAAAAAATAATTGCTCAACAATTTCCCAGCTCCCTGATCCGGAAAACAAGTTACCCTTTGACAAATTCTGATACAAATGTCCAAAAGACAGAGACAACAAGACGAAACATAAAAGAAATAAAGCAACTTCCATAACGGTGGGCTTGAAATTGTGGTTTTGTAAGATTCCTTTTTCATTGGCCATCAGTTTGTCCAATCTAAAAGAAATGCTAAAAACAAAACTGACTTTGTTTAGCTATTAGGATCTGGATTCTCCTTCCGATATCGTTCAAGAATTAGATTACACTCATTCATGGTACGTGCATCTAGAAGAGCATGATTCCAAAGTTTGATCATAAAGAATCTCCAAGACCTGTGAACATAAACATGATACGTCCAGTTTATTCAATTGTCTCTTGCTTCATTCTCTTGGTAAAAAGATCTAACAGCCAAGTTGTATTTGTTCAATAAAGTTAAAAGAAAACCTTGCTGATGGCGAAGATAACTACAAATTAGGGGAAAAAAGCAGGAAGGTATGATGTAAATATCAGATATGCAAGGCTGCAAACACCTCTGACACAAAAACGATACTCCCTCTGTTCTTTTTTATAAGAGACAATTTGTGGATATGTCCTGATCCTTCTTTTCTTTTCTTTTTTTGAGACATTTAGAGGTTGTCTCAATTTTTTTTGTTCATACCATTGTATTTAATGTCCACACATTCTCTTCAACATAAATGAGGGTATTTCTGGCCAAAAATGTAATATTTTTTACAGCCTTATTGTCTCTAACTAACTTCAACAAAGTTTTTGAACAACGTAATTCAGTTAATCGTATCTTATAAAAAGGAGAGGAAGCACTTACCAAGCTAGTGAAGTGGATTGTACAAGTTCAGGGGCATGCAGTTTTGAGAAAGCTTCACACGCCCACGGAATATGGCCATCAGCAATAACACTGCCAAGAAAATAAAACATCTCAAACTAGAAAGTAGAAACTTGAATGGACACGCACATCAACTTTCTCAATCTTAAATAATCTTTGAGGATGAAGTAATATTTGTTGTTAAAAACTTGAAATGCCGCAGCAAAATGACTAAACCAAAATGGAGAGAACTTGTTACCGCTGCTTCCGAACAAATGAGTTCCACATATGCATTATTTGCTTCTCATCTTTGGTCACATCAACAAAATTATCAAGCATCTGCAAAATAACAAACCTAGATTAAAATCATACACACAGTTAAGGGAAAAAATTCCAATTTTTAAGCCGGAATCCCAAATGGCAAGGTTTCCCCATAAAAGGGAGCAGTTTGTAAGTCAATCTTCAACTTTTAGCCAACCACTAAAATGTATAGCAGTTCTAAAAGAGTTTTATTGTTCAAACCTCAACAGCAACTGACATTCATAAACTGACAACAATAGATCATTAAGAATATAATTAAACATACCCTTCGATCTTCAAAATCCGCCACATCATCATCAACTTCATCTTCACTATCTTGATCTGATAGAACTTGTTCAAGTGTCATTGGCTTTAAAAGTAAAAGAGAAGAAAGATGACTATCAAATATAAGTGGATATGTGATGGCAGTCAAAGAAACTTTGAACATATAATTCAGATATCACCAGCAAAAACTATTTTTTTTCTTTTTCTTATTTATTCTTTTTTAAGGTGACATCTAATGATTAAGGATATTGTTCCATCTCGATGTTACTACAGTTCAAGGCAGCCTGAAAGTTTTTAAAACAGAAAACCGTTAATGGTAAATATACTACAAGAAGCAAAAATAATGCAGCAATCAATAATATTGATCCCGCCAACTGCGATTATTATCTTACAACACCCAAACAGATATAAATTATTACCAATTATTTTTAAAATTAAATACTTGTTTTATGAACTACTTGTCTTGAATCTAGGCCACAAAAAAGTTGGCTTAAATCAAATCACATTAAAATTAGAAAATGATATTTCACTAAAAGCAAAACTGGTAACAAAAAGATTGTGGACACATTATTCAGGAAAACTTTAGAACACATGTATGGCAGAAACATTTTTTTATGGACAAGGACATTAGTCTTCCCTAATCAAGCTTTTTCTTTTCCTCCATCCAATCAACCTGAATGTTCCCTATATAAAAAATGAAAAGAAAAATCACAGTTGCCAATCATTAATCTTCCATGATTTGGCTTAAAGCTAGCCCAGAATCGACACTGTTATCTTCCACTGCCCTTCCAGTTAGTATATCAATGTTTATGGATTATTTTAACATAATTAACAATAAACTAGTAATCTTATTGAGCTAAAAAGCCTTGACTTGAAAACCATATATAATATTTGCAAATTTGAAAAGGAAACCGTTAAAGAAAACAAGGATGATTAGTAAAGAGCCCAATGGCAAAGAAAACAGTACAAGAAAACAAAAATAACATAAGGTCAGTCATTCATCACCTGGGCTCTGTGAGAGTGAAAAAACTGCCGTTTCCTCAGGAGGGCACAACTGAAAAGATTTCAAAGAATTGCATTAAAGTTATGTTCACTGATTTTTATGTATAGCAATAATTATAATTACAAGTACGAAAGGTAGTCAGAATTATTTTAAACTTCATAGCTTGGAAAGACTAATCTTAGACAACCACACTTGATGTCTAGAACTGGTTCTTGTATCATATATCTAGATGTGTTGTACACAATATTGACCAATCAGACAACACTTTCCAGCCCGCGCTTCAGTGAGGCTTCAAGAGACCCATGCAATCGAAGCTTCATTCTCCTACATTTTTACCAGCAAAGTGGAAGAATTTTGTGGCAACATGGAGGTGGTTGTGGAGATTTGTTTGGACACAGGGACTTGGTTTTCTGATCGCTATTTTTTTCCCACCTATTTGCTCTTTCTATATATATATATATATTACGCTTCAGATTCTTGAAGGCATAAAAGAATAAGGAAGTAACACGATAGATCGGTGTGTTAGAGATAGGATGAGAGAAGACATAACTTTGTTTGACTCCTTATTGGAAAAAATACATAACTTTGCAGAAGAGGCAATTAAATTTCTTTTCCATTTCACACAACTTCATAGTACCCAGTGTCAACAGATGTAGCTACAATATTTATGCATTCAACAAAGTTTCAAATCAATTACAGTGTCAGCAAACCATTCTCCAACCCAGAACATAACAATAACAAATCATTAACCTTGAGCTTCAAACTCTCAAAGGCCTAAAAAACTATAAAAAGAAGCAAGCTCAGGGCCAAAGAAAGAAGAGAAGAAGCAGTTCCAATAGGATCTTATATATTGAATGCCAGAAAGGAAAACGACGGATCCCATGGTGGCAGAAAATGTTTTAAGCAGTTGATTTAATTGACACCTCTGATCCTTCCACGCGAATTGGATACCATGGGAGAAATTTTAACTCCATTGAACTATATTAATTTTCTGAAATGTAGGGACCAACAGATTAAATAACTGAAAGTTGAGAGATAGGGTTGTACCAAGTTAAACTTCACAAGCTAAATTGTAATCAAGTCAACACTATAAGGATTAAATGATTCAATTTCCTTATGGCAAAAAAAATAAATGAGTCAACTTCCCTATTTTTAAGTTTTGAATTAAAAATAATGCATGTTTGGATTAGCTTTTGAAAAATAGCTTTTACAATTTATGAGGTAAGTATGTGAGAGGAATTTTGTCTTGGCTTGTGGAAAAAGGCTTCTGAAACCACGGTTTTGTGGTTTGCCAAACATGAACATAGATGAAATACTGAAACCTATAAAATATTCCCTCCATCCCTATTTATAAGATTCCATTTTTTGAATAGACTTGTCCCTTTTTACAAGGTTTTCTTTGAGTTTGTCTCACTAATAAACACATTTTTACCTATTTTACCCTCAATTAATATCATACATTGCATTAATTAAAATGTTGACTCATTCCCATTATTCTCTCTCATTCCCCATTCCCTCACATCATCTTTCCCTCATACATTCTCTTTCATCATTTTTCAAATTATTACTCTCTCTCTTATTCATTAATAAGGGCATTAAAAAGTATATTTCCTACATATTTATTGCTTTTAACTAATTTTAATTTTTTCTTGAACAACACAATTCGGTTAAAAAGACCTTATATATAGGGACAGAGGGAGTTGCTCTTTTACAGAAAGAAAGAAAGAAAGTTGGAATTTTGATTGAACAAAATATTCAAGATGAAAGGTGCTATGCTTTAACAAAAATATGCTTTGATCTGATCCTAGAACTCTAGCTAATTTACTTAACTCACAAGATGAGACTTGATGATAATACGAACTAACTGTGATGAATTGATAACACAAACTAGGATGATGGAGCCATATAATCAGAGTGCATAATCAGCAATCTTCCAAACAGCATACTGATTGAGGGCTTTATTGATCTGGTACAAACGTTTGGGATACAATAAAGATGGCAAAATGATTGCGGGTGTACAGTTCTATTCGCAATTAACTGTATCAGGCTGGAGAGCAAAGCTAGGATTGAGGTATTTGGGATTCTAAATGTCTTGCTGAAAAAGGGTATTATCTCTGTCATACCATTGGTTTAAAGGGAATCTGTTTGGCGAATATAATTAGGGATTGGTCAGTTTGATTATCCACTTAAAACCAAGAGTGATATCTTTTTGTTTTTATCTATGTAAAAAAAAAACAACCCTTATCTGACAAGGTGAGGTTGGCTGCATGGATCGCCAACATCATTCTGCTCTATGTAAAAAGAAAAACAAAAAATTAAAAAAAAAAATGGCTGAGACCCATGATATACTGATGAGATACTAATGGAAATTTGGTTGTATAGGATATTAAATACCACGTTGAGTAGTATGGGATACTCAATATGGTATTTAAGTGGATTGATTTCCCAATCTCAATAGCTAGCTTTTGGAGTAGGTTCCTCGTCCCATTTAGGTACCCATTATTTGGTATTAAAGCCAGGTCATTGCCAGTTTCAAAAAAGGCTATCCACCAAAGGTTCTGACTAACAAGAGGCCAAGTGAAGTGTAGTCTCTAGGACGTCAGCTTCCCATGGGGAGCTGATTGATAGAAGACTTGATGGTATAGGATACTAAGTCCCAGATTAAGTAGAATGAAATGCTCAATGAGATATCTAAGTAGATTGGTTCTATCACCTTAGACAACTATACTGGAAAATTGCCCATTTATATTGAACAAGATGATAATCAAGCACAATTGAGCAAAAATGTTCGAAATAAGAAATATGTAGGCCAGAAATCACGAGAGAAAGGAGCAGGCTAGAAGAGCATACTTTCGTGGGTCAGAAAGCTCAACAGATAGCTTTCTTGTCTTTGCAAACTGTAGAACTGCAGGAGACCCAAGATTATTTTCAGATACTGATTGGATATATGGGTCTGGATGCAACTGCCCCATTGCACTTGGAACCCCTGCAAGTTACACGAAAGTTGCCATGTCATGAAAAATAGCACATATCAGTAAGTAGGTCCGAGCAGATATGTGACTATCATCATCCTCAATGAAATACAACTTTTCTAGGTAAAAAAGTACGCAGAGTAGTTGCAAAGACAACAAATATTTTCGTTGTTGTGGAATAGCCAAGTCCATTTTCAGATAAGCAATTCAACTCCTAAACAGGCACTATGCTGATACAACATATTGACCCCCTTTGAGATTTAGAGAGCATTAGATCAATAACTCAAACAGCTTATACGGCTTGAAAAAGTTGGCATACATACCATCAGACTTCTCCAAAAGCTCATCTTCTGCAGGAAAGTCAGATCCCACAAGAAGTGAATGCACACGCTTTTCTTTTTTAGAAGTTAAGGACTTTGGTCTTCTGCGTTTAAGCGGCTTTGCACTGCAAACATTTAAGAGTTCAACATTTTTTTCTCTTTATAGCATATACAAGGCCAAGAAAATTACAAAGTGAAATAAGTTCAGTAGCTAACCAAAAGAAGAATGTTTGTAATTTCGGATCAACACCATCAGCAATCATCTGGCAGAAAAAAGCATCTCACAGTAAGTTATCAGGGTCTAAATGAAGAAAGGAGGAGGAAAACCCTACACATCACACCTTTATGCTAAAAGGTTAAATTGTTTCAGAAGTTTTTTCTGATTTCTGACTAACCACATACGTCCTCCTGGAACTTCCCAGGGTCCACATCTAAATGTTTCAAATTACCACCAGTACACTTAAGCTTTTGAGTTCAAGGGGTCCTCGAGAAGCATATTACCATTGCTAAACATAAAATCATTCTTAAACTTTTAGAACCATGAATGTATAATCACTTTTAGGTGCAAATACACCCAAACTAAGACAAAGATTGACCAATGCCATGTGCATGCATTTATAACACAGTACCAAAACATATGTGAACTCAAGGTACGTCTAGAAGAAACAAATAGTAATGTAGTATCATAAATAAATTCTGACTAGGTAGCCAAGAATAGCCCAAGCAGTACCCTTTTTTACTCTATATTCTGAGAAAAAATATTAAAAATGTCAAGTACAACAAATGTGTTGTACAAGTATGATATATAAACAAAGTGAAGGAGACAAAGAAAACTCAATCACAGGATATGACAAGTCCACTAATATACGAATAGTTCCAGGCAAAGGGGAAGAGTAATCTTTACGAGCATCAAGAATATCACGTCCATGGACCACATTGTAATTGAGGTCTAGCATCAAGTATTAAGGATTTAAGAAATTCCTGTGGATTAAGAGTTATGCTGTTGAAAAAAATATTAAGAACATACATGTCTTGTAAATTAAGGAATAGTTACTTGCAGTGCACTCCCAAGTTCAAGGTGCAAGGGTTTTTGTGCGGTTACAGTATTAGTATATGTAGAGGCATAGATACTATAAAAAACGTCATCTTTAGTCTTTTGATAACACATTTAGCTTGGTTTTTAACTATTTTGCTCCCCATTTTTCGCAATGCCTCACTCTTGCCAACAACCCTGAACCCGCCAACCAACCACTGAAAAATTAAAGAGGAGGGGAAAAAACTCCACATGGAGATGATCAGTATGCAAAAGAATTATATACAATCACGTACAAATGAAAATATTTTTTAAAAAATGGGGCCAAGATGTCTAACCTCAGATCTCCAGATATCAGTTTTCACAGAGACATTCACAGCAAGAAGTTCACCCGATTGCTGCATGATAATCTATGGTTTAGTATTGATGATCTAATATAACCACAGCTTAGATGGCACGCAACAATTTTGTAGAGCACTGACCCAGAATTCAAAGCTGAAGAGATCATGTGATGACGGCAAGTGACATTTTAAACCCTTAAAAAGGTTAATGATCAATAAGTCAGAGGCATGAAAAATGGTCTCCACTTATTATACTGAAAACAAATAACCTTAAACAAGAGAAGTCAAGGCCCAAGAGTAGGGAAACCTTAAAGCTGGCACATTTAACCAAACAGAACGGACAGGAGAAATCTTCAGTGACTGCAAAAAAAACAAAAAAAAAACAAAAGCAAAGAAAGAAACTTCTAATAGTTATGAGGTAGAACCCAGAAAGATAGATATTAATAAAGAAAGGAAAACAAAACAATGTAAAAGGAGATAACTAGTGGGCATCCAAAATTAGTCACATTCAATGCTTTGGAAAGATGTGAAGGATTACAAAAGAACCACTCGATCCAAAAATTAATCCATAGTTGTGTTCATTATTTTCTGGAAAAGAAATAATTGATAAGAAAAAAATAATTACAACGTAGGAGGAAAAGGAGCCCTCCAATATCATGAAACATTATCAAATATCTTTAAGGAATTAGCTAAAAACAAACTCCTGATCTTAAACTAGACCCACCATAACAGAAGACAGGCTACAAGGTTTGAAGTATGCAAGCATGGACAGAACATATACTATCCCCATTACCTTACAAAACTGTGGAAAACTAAGATGAATTACTAAGCTAATTACTTAAACAAACATACCATGTCAAAGTACCACAAGCTCAAAAGCTTAAGCATTTAGATAGAACCAAGTTAACTTTGAATATCACAAACAGAATTAGTCAAGAAAGCTTTTTACCATTTTTCCTCAGATAGTGAAGCTTCCAGATTCTTGATTGTAAACTAGATTTTCCCTATCACTATATTTGTAAGAAATGCAAATACGACCTTTTTAATAGAAAGGGAATTCATGAAAAGAGAAAACAATACATCAACGGAGGACAGCAAACCTTCCAAACCATGGGAGGAAACTAAATGGTTAAGTCAACAAAGTTTGTCGACCCTGTTTGTAAATCAACAAAGAAAATAAATCCCCCCAAAACACAGTCAGTAGGAGAATAAAATAAACCACCTTCCAAAGATGAGATTGCCAAAATCTCCTAAAAATTATTGCATTCTGTCCTAACAATATAGCTATAAAAGAAAATAATCACAACATGGAGTTGAAAAATGCATTACAATAATCTAAGGCAGCCATTTGTCATGTAAAGTTCTAAAGTAAAGCAGCTGCTACTCCGCCCAAGCTAGGTGACCAAGGACAATGGAAATGTAAAACAACAAGCCTTATCTCACTAGGTGGGATCGGCTACATGGATCGCATGATGCCATTATATTCTATCAACAACAAAATCTTTAGTTAAATTGCTAACCAAGAGGTCCCTCTCAATAACTTTATTGAGAGTTCGCTTCTTTGACCCATTCACAGAGGTAAATTGCTCTAACTGGCAACAGCCAAGGCTGACAATTCTGCTTTTAAAAATAAAATTGATTGATCCAATCTTGAAAATTGAACCAAAAATTCAAAGTTTCAGGACATCAAATAATCATATACTCTTTAATGTAACTTTGTCTACATAATAGGTAAATAAGTTAAAAAATAAGTTCGGCAACAATTGCTATAATCTTGAGTACAACCTAGAACACACATAAAAAATCCACACTTTATTCTATTTGAAAAATAATGATGATTTAACAGCTCAATAAATTATTGAACAAGACAAAAAAATCATGCAGATATACCAGAAAGAGTAAAAGAAAGAAACCATCCATATTACCTTCTGTTCTCTGCAACTTATTCTGGTAATACCTGTAATTAAATATGACATTTCCTTCCCTCAACCTGGACCAAACAAGAAGGCATGGATTAAAAAGTATATCACATTCAATACTAAATTGTATGACAGAAAATTTAACAACTGCTTTTTTTAATTAAGATACTTTATTATAAGGAAAGAAATCATACAAATGAAGAGGACAAGATATGGTTAAATACAATAGAGAAAGAGAAGAAAACAAGAAAAGCAACTAAATATGAAAAAGCTCTCTTATCCCTCTACATGTTCACCAAAGGAAACTCAGATTTAGAAGTGCACCACGTGTAGCACTGACATGAAGTACATAAAAAATCTAAAACGGTCCAGCCTAAAGACAAAGCATTTTCCCCTCAAAAAACCAAAGAACTCAGATTTAGATATGCACCGCGTATAGCACTGACATGAAGCTTGGACCCTCCTAATCCTGCCAAAAACTCTGAGAACACTCAAGAGACAAGCATATACAAAACAAGAAAAAGGCAATCACCAAATTTGTTTGGTATTAGATTGTTTTCTCTACCATTTCGTTGTTTCCTTACTTTTCTTCTCACCACCAAATAGATTTTTAAAGCAATGGGGACACTCAAGAGCCAAGATTATGCAAAAACATGGACATGCAATCACAAAAAGTGTTTGATTTCAGAATGTTTTATCAACCTCTTCATCCTCTTCCTATTTTCCTTATCACCACCACATTGCTTTTTAAGCAGTAGTGAACTCAAAAATCTAGAGATAAATAGCAGTTACAAAAACACATCAATCCACCTCAATAATAACATTATGCCAACATATTGCAAGCAGGACATCACAACATCCTCAAAGCTGATTCTCACCAAGAAAAACATGAGGTAAGAACAATGGGAGGTGAATCTAACAAATATTATTCTATAGTCAAGACTCAAGAGTTCCATCTATGCTAGAGACATAATAAGAACCAATCATGAGATTTTAGCTAACAGCTAAAGCTTTCAGGACAAAGCAGTCCTCGACAAAAACAATACAAAGAATCAAGGACATAATACTCTTGGAAACTAAAAAAGCTTCATGATGACAGATGCCTGGAAGGAATTTGAAACTTACTGCATGGCATGAGATAATGATGAAGGTGATACTTCATTGCCCACAAATGCATGATAGTGAGATTTTTCCTTGGCCCCAAACTCTTCTGCAGAAACTGTCATTTGAATTTGCTTTGACATCCTCTTCAGGAACACAGAATGGAAAAGAAACATACAACAGTCAGTCTCAGACTTGTGTTGTTCAGTGGATAAATAATATTTAAGATAGAACAAACCACATTTTCAGAGTTAGAGGGAACTTGAATGGAGACATGCTTGTCCTCACTTAAAAAATCTGACTGCAACAAAAAGAACATTGCAATTTATTACAACTATTCTAAGTATGATGAAGAAATAATCAGGATTGAAATTGATTCTTAGACAAAAGAACATGATCCAGAACCATAGCATAGCCTTTAACTGACACCAAAGGAAGCAGGTCAAAAACAATGCTTGACATTAGCTTTATACACACGAACCTTCAAAAAACAAGGAAGAAATTCAACAGTTGACATGATCTCAGCTCGCTGCCCCAAATTAAAATTAGGAGAGCTCTCCCAAGTCATATAAAGTGATTCTAGAGATACTTTTCCATATAAGCAGTGTCCTTCAGCTTTTGCTGTCAAGTTCAGAATGAAATACAATTGTAAGTAGATGTGCAATACAGAGGAGTATTATCATACTAATTCTAATGTCCACGCAAAGCACTTTCCCATTGCCACCAATTTTATACGTTTAAGAATCTGAAGCTCTATAGCCATCTAATGTTGCATAGTTTGGAAACATCTACTTACATTAGATTAGCAAAAGTAACTTTAGTTTGAAAGCAAAATGGTATTCTCCCATCCCCGAAGGTATGTCCAAACTCTGACCAAATACACTAATCCATGGGCAAAGAGGCACCCTTGGAGTACTAGCATTTTGAAGGGCATTCAATTGGGGTATTTTGAAGGCTATCCAGTTGGGATAGGAAACTGAAATATATGGGAAAGCTGTGACAGGGAGAAAGCAGACCATACATAGATAAAAGAGCTGAGTCTCTTATCAGTTTCTATGGGTTTTTTTGGGACAGCAAGGCATAAATGTGGCTAATCCTTTTAGCTTGAGACAATAAATTATAAATTAAAGCATATCTCACATGCAAAAGAAGAAAGATCCAAAGGCACCATGCTCGTACTGTCTCCAATCAATGAATTCATGTTTTCCACTGCAAATTAATAGTTATAGAAACTATATTGAGCACCAATAATACATAAAACAGATATTTTCATCACACTTAAATCACACAAGCAAATGCATACCAGAGCTGATCAATAGAATTGCAAGTGTACGAGATTTAGCCTCCACAGCAAGCTTACTAGCTTCAGGGAGTGTAAAAGTTGCTTGGACTTGAGAATTCCCATCAATTCCAGGGCAGTTGCGAAACATGCAAAGCCGACTGATGCTATATGTAGCAGAATACTTTTCGTTTTGTAATAATTCATAACAGAGTTTGAGCAGCAAAGAAAAAAAATATTAGTGAGAAAGCATTACACCCAAAAAACCCAGTTAGCATAAGAGCACAAAACAGTTCTGCTTAAGTGGAACAATCACTACCTCTGCAGCTCCAACATCAGAAACCAGTCTCGCCAGAAAGATATACAAAGGAAAGACAGTCTGGGTTACTGTCACAGTCTCTGACAGCGAAATTGTCATTTGTATTCTATTCAAATGATTTAATAACTTTGTTAGCATAAAATTGATATTTAGGCTCAAGTAAAACCAAAGAGAACAAGACAGCAGGAAAGCAATGTGTGTCATACTCGTGTAATCACTTAAAAATAAGTTTATACAATTATATATAAACTTAACAGATTACATGCTGTCATCCAAAAGTTGGTAAGGAAAAAAGTATTGCAACATGGATGCAGAAGTCATTGGCATATAATCATAATCTCAAAAACGTTACTTTTACTCTGTTGAGGAACAACATGGTATGACTGAGAATATTTACATAAATTTTAAATGTGCTGAAATTATGGATTTATTAGGGGCATATTTTCCAGTGATTATATAACCTTTGGGATTAGGATTAATTGGTGATTGGAGAAGGTCAATCAATCTGCTGAAACTTTTGCCTTGTATTCCTCTAGATTATGAGCCTCAAACATGTATATATGAATTACCCAAGTATATAGAAGGATACAATGAAAAATGTCATATTATTTCCACTGTTTGAATGATTCAAACCCACAAAATTCAGAAAAAATTGGACTAAAAAACTTAAGCCATTGCACATTGAACCCACAAAGACTTGCTTGGATGTAATGAGTGTCTGACTGCAAACATGATTCTGTTATGATGACGAGTTCTGACCTAGTTAATTACTGATTATGAGCTCATCCTCACACAAGGCAGATGGACATAAGATTTCAGACACCACGATCTTGTCTAGAAAAATTAGTTCATTGGAAAGAAAAAAGCAATTAAATAAAGAGGACAAGAAGTTATCCCAAACAAAGAAGTAAAATTACTGAATCATTAGGTCAAAAGAGCTTTCCAATTATCTGTAAATTCAAAAGAGGCAACCACCTTAAAAGATACTTTGCTGAAACACACAGCGGCCATGAAAATAACTCTGCCAAGCAAGATGAGTAAGAAGGTTGGTATTATGGTAACGCAAAACACTGCCAGGGTGATTTATTTAGCAGGATCTTGATTTCTTTGGTTCAATTGGAATGCAAGATATCTCAATCAAATGTTTTTTCCATTACATCTTCAGGAGAGAATAATTTTTGTTGTCCCTAAGGGTTTAAGCGAATACTCTTTAGGGAGTATCCCTTACAGGAAAGCTCTCTTAAGCATAGAGTTTAACCCTTTTTTCAGTTTTGGGATGACTACTTGTTTACCATATTTGTATTTTTCCCCCCTCTTCTCATCAATAGATTTTTTAACTAGTAAACAAACATTACAAGGCTTTTAAGGCCACGCAAGCTTCACTAATAGGAGCCCACTAGTCCACAACCCTTTACACACCTACAGTTGAAGGAATAAGAGGCCAAGATAGACGGAACTAGTGGAAGAGCAGCTAACCAGGTCAACTTAGAAGTTGGATAGGACATGGAAAGATGTGAGGATCACTAAGTGCAAAGGCAGAGTGTAACCATGATAAAGTAGTGCATAGGGAGTTATGCTATTCAGTCATGCATTTACATTAGAATTAAATAGATCTAAGGACATAGCAGTACGCATTGGTGTCGATTAATCATTGTAATAAGAGATAAGAGATTCTCAATTGGTGCTGAATTTTATGTCAAAAGTGAGGAGACCAAAGGTGATTTTTACATACTCCTTTTCATAAATGAGAAAAGCAACTAAGCACAAATATCCAAGGGGATTCAGAAATATTCGTCAAAGAAAACGAGGCAAGTACGAAGAAGAAAGACAGGATATAATAACTTCTACCTCCTTTTGTGCCTAGCCTTTATCCTGTAGTGCAGACACCTTTGGAGAAATGATGGCTGCACAAGATATATGTATTCTGTAAGATATATAAAACAAGCAAAGACAGCTAATGACATTTTGTAGAAGAAATGACAGTTTGAAGGACAAGAAATCCGTGAAAAATTTGGTCAAAAGAACATTTTACTCTAGAGAAAAGATGTGCATAAATAGAACATAAGAAATTCTCCTAAAAAAACCAAAAGAAAGAATGTAAGAATTTGAAGGAACCAATTAACCTGGGGATGAATATAATGGGGTATCATAACAAAATTGATTAATTGATAAATAATCAGATAAACTATGATTTGAAATAACAGATCTTTATAGCCAATACAATGTAGTACATTGCTTATAGCACGTCGCTGAAGAATGTTGTAGAACTCTACGGGCTTGCAATAAACTGCAAGACTCTCTTCTGCAGCCAGCTCCTCTTCCATAGATAAATGCCCTCGAGAATCTAGGCGACACATTTGATCACTGCTTCTAGAACAGCTGCAGGAACAAACAGATATGCTTTGACTGTGTCAGTCCCATATTTGTAAAAAAAATTATGGATATCTCACATTTACAGCAAACTACAACTCAAGGGAAGGGTACACACGCAACATCTCCATGGTGCTAGGCATATGAACTGAAGGAGCTTTTTTTCCTTTTAATTGTAAAATAAGTTTTATTATAATAATAGAATAATACAGGAAATGAAAAAACATTCCTCATAAAACAAACACCATAAAAAAATAACTGAGCTAACATAAGAAACATGAGCATGGTTAAGGGCTATTTTACACCTCGCCAGTCACTACCATCAAAATGTTCAAAATATGGTGGATTGGTGGTTCACAACTTCTACAGCCCACAATAATCACTGTAAAAAGCTTTTATACAAACATGTAACAATGACGGCATATCAAAGAAAAATCCATGTCATCATATTATGGGTGAGAAACTACAAGCCTGCAACTGCCATAGTCCTAACACACTCTTGACATTTTTCTTCTGTAAACATTAATCCGATATCCTATACAACCAGATTATTTAGGGTTCAAAAAATGATTGGCCCTAAATGAGGGGTAACTCTTGAAGCATTGTTTTTTCAGTCTATAAAGCTCAAACCTGAGACCTTACTTAAGGGGAATTTGATCCCTGCCCCTCAATCCAACTGATGCTAGTATCATACTCCTAATAGAGTTGACAAAACAACTCAACCAAAACTTGGGATCAAACATTAACTAACTTTTACCCTCCTTAATCTTTGATCCTTAAATCAGACTTTAATTTTAATGTGCATTTTACTCTTTTAGCACAGGAATAATTTGCTAACAATATTATGGTGCATTGCTAACGAAAGGAATAATTATAATGGGTATTCAAAGAGATTGGCATACTCGAAGTGTGTTGAATGAACTTCACAAAACACACACACACAAAACAGAGAAGCTCAAATCTGGCTTTTCTTCAGAAGACTGGACATCTGGCTTCTGAAACAAAGCCTTGCCAATAGCTGATTTATCAAAAGACAAGAAGCATGTTGTTTTATTTTATGCGCAAGTATACCCCTCGTCACATTTTAAAACGACAAATAGTGTCCTTCCCATACTGTGCTCTTTTCTTCTTCTCCCAATCCCAATCTAATCATGAACCAATGAGAAATCCAGAAAGGATTGAAGCCATATGATGAATCAAATTAGCCAGCCACACTAAAACTAAGCAGCACCAGATCAAACACAGTTAAGACAAAAGTGAGGAATCTTTGCTCTAGTCAAATTCATCAGATCTAGCACACATTTAACCAAGATTTTTCCAAGCAAACTATATCCAATCTCCCCTAAGATTCCCGTGACATATTTGAACAGATCAGGAGATTTATCGAAAAAAGAGAAAAAGAAAAGAAATCTAGTAAGCCCAGTATTTACCTTGTGTTTACAAAAGAGAAATTTGAATAGAGCAGGTTAGACATGGTGACCAGATTAATATTACATGCACATGCACCAATGTTGAAAAAGGAAACACCGATGATCATGATCAGACAAGGATCCAATAAAATAAGTGTCTGCCACAGCAAGTTGAATAAAATATACCTTCTTAAACAAAGGCAAGAGAAATGCAGGAGGAGAATCAGGATACTAACCCCTATCTGTAATCGATTATTTCCTCTATTTAACTCTTCTGATCGCTTGAAAGAATCTAGTTTGAAGAGGAATAATAGGTAAAGAGGAAGAAAGGCGAAGACCTAGCTTGATGGGGTTATTTAACCTAGCAACCTTATGCCCTAACCGCACCCAACAGAGCAAAATATTTGTCCTCTTTCTGCCAGGCTTAGCTTCATGCCCATGGTACTACTTATACCCTTCATAGCTCAGACCATCACATGCCGCCTTCTAGGGATATTAAATTTTAATAATTAATTTTTGGCATCGTACGATCCACATAACCGACCCCACCTAGTGGGGTAAGGCTTGTCGTTGTTGTATTTTAGTATTTTATTTAGTAAAAAATGCTTTTATAGTAAGGGTGAATTACTTTCTTCTCTGAAAGACGCCTAAATTGCACAATCATTTCTGTCATGAAGACATACTCAAACAACACGCCTTATGCCACTAAGCGAGATTGTAAGATATACACAAACCTTGACCAAAAAAGAAAATGAAGATATACACAAGCGTCCATTTAAGCCAAAAGATCATGAAATAAATGAAGAATAATATTGATTTCCTTTTATAAAAAAAATAAATCCCCTTGCAAAATGCATCTCTTAAACTTATATTGAAATGTTACTTATTTTATGCAGAGAAACATTGAATCAATTTATTCTAAATTCCGAAAAGGTGTTATGTTCTATTGATCACATACAAATTCCAGACTTCTTACATTTTACATATGATAAATATACAGGTATTTTAGTCAAAATAGATGTCATTGTATATTATGTTTTGTTACAGAGAAGCCTAGTGTAGCCGATACTAGTGCTTTAGGGAAATGAATGTTATTTTTCAAATCAAAGAGGGAGGCATGTAAAATTAGGCCTTCAGGAGAGAAAGAGTACTGTACCATTGTGATTTTATAGAAATAATTTCAAAATTCAAAAGCTACATACTGATCATAATATCCATATGGAGATATCTACAACTTCATATAAAAAGCTTTATTAAAAATGAAAATTTTTTTTATCGGCCCATCCAAATCAATCCTTGATAGTTTCAAGGCAATTTGTTTATAAATCCTTATCTGCCTTTCCAGCATTATATCTTTTTCTTCATTTTAGAAACTAATCCGTTTGTAAATTTATCACCACTGTAATATGTCACTTGAATAGTTACCTCCCCTCCAAGAAAACCCTAACAAAATTATGAAGTTGTAGGCAGTAACTTATGGTGAAGATAGTTGATCAACATTATGGCAATGGTTGAAGTACAAGAGAAATTAAATCTAGCTAAAGATACATAGATATACAATTCCTATTCTAAAAGCAAGATTTGTTATACTAGATCACTTTAACAAGCCATGGTATTATTTTTGTATTTAATCACAGCAACTTTAAATTACTGTGAGCAAACATGATTTAAATTCTATACCAAGCAAGAAAAAAAGAAAAGAAATGAAAAAAGAAGCTTGAGTGTCGTGACATGCAGTATAAGGAAAACTACTGACTTATGAGACTGGTGTAAAACATATAATTGCCAAAGATCTCAACCCAAAAAAAAATTGCAAAAGACAGGCTTTGTCGTTAAGAGAACATACGAGATTCCACGAGCCACAACAGGTATGCCCGGCATTCTTTGTGAACAATTCTCAGATATATTTCATATTGTCTAGCATTTAAGTATTTGAAATTCTCACCAGCAATCAGCCTGCCAATGGAAATGGGGCAAGACATCATCAAAGCCATTATGCAAGAATAATGATTCCAACAGCACATTTTAAACAATAATAGATCACAAAACCCTGATTTCTTGAGACAGTTGAACAACTACTGACCCAAAATAATACATATATGCATGCTTTTAGTTTACATCCAACGTTTAATTTGAAAAGATTAAGGAACCACAATGGCTGAAAAATAACATCAAATACCCATGAAAAGCAATACCAAATATACCATGTTTGCATGCGGAGGTAACAAATAACTGAATGACCAAGCAACAAGGTAGACAAGAAATGAAACATATGATCAGAGCGTAGTTTTGATCAAGCTAAGAGATAGACTAAAAAACATAGTCACCGTGTAGTAGAAGGGTGGCAGAATCATGTAATAGTCAGTGGCACAGAGATTGCATTTCATATATAATTAAAAGGACTCTAAAAGCTTCTATGTCCAACTGATGTAGACTTGTATAAAACTTAGCAAATGTAGATACAAAATTGAGAATCTGTTTAAACTGCCACATGCCACATGAGGAGAAAAAAAAAATCAGAACTTCATGGCATCCTTAGTTACACCGCCCCTTCAGGCATGACAAATGATTGTGTAATTTTTTTCTGATGTTTGGCCAGTCTAGTTCTTTTCTTATAAGGACTTCTTATGAAAACAGAGGAGCCTTTCCTATAATCCCATGTTCTTCAAGAACGCCACTTTTCTCATTGGAATTGTCCCCTTCAAGGGAAAATATACCAGCCATTGCCAATTTAAGTTTTCAAGATCAATGCAATCAGGCAAGAAATCACAAACAATCACTGTATTGATAAAGGTTAAACAAGATAATAGCACCGCCCACGTCAAGCCCAAAACACAAGTCATAGAACAATATGTGCTGGGGAAAAAAAATAGTTTTGGCAGTTAGACGGGCAAGTAGAACTGCCGTTTATTAGAGTGAAAGGGATAAGAAGGGGAACGTACGCAGCTTAGAACAGACTTTGGAAGCCAATGAAAATCCTTCCTCTAATCTCTCTCAGTAATCTCTGTCTTCTTTCTCTGTATTCTCCTTCCCTTTCTAGTTATGACAGAGACTAAGTTATAGTTAAAAAGTTCGCAGGAATTCATTCGCAAACCAATCAAAAAAAGAAGGGAGCAATAGGAGAAAGAATAGAAAGACCCAAACTAATAATGATTTTCTATCCACATTTAAAACCAAGAAAATCAACGGACATTTAGAGAAAAATTGGAAACGAGGTAAGAAAAGAAAAGCAGATTGCAAAAGAGGCAAATGGTGTAAAGAAAAGTAAATACCAGCAGCTCGTTGACGATAGGAAACTTCCATGTTCAACCTCTCAAAATTTGTCCACGCAACATGCGCAGGGTAATGAAGGTATGGTGTAAACAAGAAATGAAGGGAAGCACAATACAAGCTGATGATGCACAGTGTGGGAGAAAGAGCATTCGAGAGGGTCCCCCCAGAGAGAGGGAGAGAAGGGGTCGAGTCGTAGAGAAACAGAGGGAAGAACGCAAATTTGGAAAGTGAACCGAATGCACAGTCACAGTCCAGCTCAAGCTAGGGCTTAATTCAAGGGTGTTTACTGCTGTTTACTGCGGTCTATCTGTATGTTTCCGTTAAAAGCCCAAGATTGACTCAAATGACATGGAGAAACTCTTCCTTTTTCCGCCAATAAAATCTGAATCAAATTTTTCAGTCATCTCATCCAATTTAATTTGGTTGGATAATTGATTGCCGCCAAAATGGTTTTTTTTGTGGGAATCACACACAAGTCTCAAGAACTAAAGGAGAGTTCAGTCATTCTCCCCTTTTCATAGGACCTTATTGTTATTTTCTTTGACTTCTATCATTCTCACTTTTTTTTTGCTATTAGTATTAAATGCACAATAATCTAGAGGAGTTCAGTCTAGGGTTTGATTGAAGGGTTAAAGGGTTTAAATGCCCCAGAAGTTTTCGCGTATAGGCATTGGATACATGAAAGTTTTCAAATGGGCAAATATGCCCTGAGAGTTTCAAAAAGGAAAAAATTTTGCTCTTCTATTGACTAATCCTAACAATCAATGTTTAATAATTAAATGTGCACATGTGGCATTTCTATATAGCATCCACCTCATCTTTTTTGGTCCACGCCAGTCGTCAAATTTTTTTAGTAGGATTTTTTTTAAAACAAAACTTAGATCCTCTCTTGCAATGTCTTCAGTCCTTAATATAAGATTCAGTTAAGTTATTTGGAGGGACTAAAAAAAGCTAAATAAATTATTTAATTATATATTAGTTTATAGGTCAAGCAAATTAGTTTGAAAAAAATAATAAATATAAAAACATTAAAATAATTTATTTAGTTTTTTTAGTGTCCCAAATTAATCAACTGCCAGATTAGTTTGGTAGGGTACTTCAGGAGTTTCACATTTTATAGGAGTTTCACATTTTATATGTCATTAAAATGTGAAACTCCTGAAGTACCCTACTAAACTATTTTTTTTTAAGATACTACTTTTGGTAGTTGATTAATTTGGGGGATTAAGGAAGCTAAATAAGTTACTTCAATATATTTATATTTATCATTTTTTCCAAACTAATTTCCTTGATTTATAAACTAATATAAATTAAGTGATTTATTTAAATTTTTCAATCTCTCCAAATAACTCAAATGAATCTTATATCAAGGACTGTAGACATTGCTAGAGAGGATCTGAGTTTTTAAAAAAAAAAAATCTGACGATTGATGTAGACAAAAAAGGGTGAGGGTGATGTCACATGTGCATAATTGGCCAACAAACTTTGACCCTTAAGATTGGTTAACTAAGGGGCAAAATTGCCCCTTTTTAAAATTTCAAGGCACATTTGCTTCCTTAAAAACTTTAATGTGTCCAATGCCTATACGTGAAAGCTTTTGGGGCATTTACACATTTTAACCCTTAATTGAACAATGCTTACCCGTCAAATATTGACTACTGTTTTTGCAAAAAAATAAAATCAAATATTGCCTACTTTTCCAGTTTTTTATGGCTTAAGGTGCAAATATGTTCCAAAAGTGTTGCTGAGAAACAATGTTGCCCCAAAATTTTTTTTAGGTTCAATATTGTGCCAAAAATGTTAAAATAGAGCAATATTGCCCTTATAGTTAAAAATTTAATGATCAATGTCAACTTTTTTACTGTTAGCATTAGTTTTTTAACAATATAAGACAAAATTGTTACATTGTGAAACTTTCAGGGTAACATTGAACCTATAAAAACTTTCGAGATAACATTGCTTCTAAGCAAAAACTTTCGAGACATATTTGCACATTAATCCTTTTTTTACCATGAACATGAATGAACAGTTTTGGTCGGTCCAACAAATTTTTTTTGCTTGTAAAGCAGATTCTCAAATCATCAATTTAATCTTTTGTTAATCATCTAATTTAATTTGATTGTTATTAATAGTGTTTCTTACATATACTTTTATGGGTTAAGGTATAAATTTGCTCCAGAAGTTTTTGCTAACAAAGAATACTGCCCTAGAAGTTTTTTCAAGTTTAATGTCACCCCGAAAGTTTCAAAACGTAGCAATGTTGGTCCATACCATTAAAAAATTGACGTACTTTTTAACGGGAAAAAACAACATTGCTCCATTTTAAACCTTTCAGGTACAATATTGAACTTAAAATACCTTTTAAGATAACATTGCTCCTAATAAAAAACTTCTAAAGCAAATTTACACTTTAACCCTACTTTTATTTATTCTAAATACAAAAGCTATTAAATTGTTTAGTGCTTATTTTATTATTTATAATGATTACAATTATAACCTTAGTATTAATACTATTGTGATATTACTTATGTAAAAGATAGAGAGAAACTTTGGCGTTGTTAAAAAATATTGTTTGATCAACTAGAGTTGATCTAATAGTATAAGACCCCGTTAGATTCTTCTAAGTTTCGAGTCCGAGTCTCAGACAAGACATTTATGTTGGGAGGGACAACCACAAACCCTGAACCGTATACTAGATTATAATATATATATATATATATAATTGTTTGCAAAGCATAAAGAATAGTAATGTGCTCTTAAAAATTAAAAAAAATCAAAACAAATTGTTCCTATTTTGTTATTTTTTAAGTGTTAAAGTCAAATTTTGTCTTGGAAGTTCTTAAATCATAGCAATTTTGCCTCGGCCCTTTTCCAAATTAAGTTTGACCGTTAGTTAATCAAATATACTGAACTAACAGGTTAATTGACTAAGCATGCTAAATTGGTAGCATGAACAACATTGAAGTAGAAGAAGCCACAAATGGAGAATGAGCTTACATCCACCAAAGAGTAATGAAAACAAAAATCAATTACTAAATGCAATACACACTAAGCAAGATTACTGAGGAAAAAGCCATTGGAAACCCTCTGATGCGATACCCTAACGACGCTAAAATAGACAGGTACCACTTTGATTTCCTATTCATTGCACAAGATGCTTTCAACTCTTTGATTTTCTCCAATCCTTTAACTAGGTTGCATTTTTATTTTTTATTTTCCTTATTTATAAATCTAACTTGGAAAAAATGAAGTAGATTTGGCCAACTAACAAGGTAAATTTAACTTGGATAATAGTTGGTGTGAAATTGCTACGATTTTGAAACTTACAGGCAATAATTCTTCTAAGTGAAAACTTTCAGAGCAAATTCGCACCTAAATCCAAAACAAAAATGACATGTGGATTATTAGCTCAGTATATTTAGTCAACTAACGGAACTTCTGGGGCAACATTGGTTTTTTTTTTTACAATTTTCAGGGCAAAATTAGATCTTAACCTTATTTTTAATTATATGGAATGGAAAAAAATAGAAAACAAGTCATGAAATATGAAATATACCTTAAGTGCCAGTTTGAATTAGCGGTAGAAGCTGTTTTTTTAATGTAATTTACGTTGTACGAGGTAAATATGTGAGAGGGTTTTGTCTCAACTTGTGTGAACGTGCTTTTTGAACTCCAACTCAAACAGACCCTTAGAATTGTTCCAACACGCCCTGTGCGGGCCGGCCAGCAACTCTAGTTTTCATTAATGACAATTTGATAAATAATTGAAACCAAAACAATATCTCCATTGCACCAGCAAAAAAATCAATATCTCCATAACTCTTCTCAGTTCATTCTTCTATACCGCCAACAAAGGTTGGTCTAGTTGATAATGAGTTGGCTCATAGCCCACATGGCCGTCCCGTGAGTTCAAATTCTGCAACCGATGTGAGGGCCTTGTTGGTGGGTGATATGTAAATACCTTTGTAAGGGCTCTTTGAGCCTGAAAGCATGCCACCTAATCTTTTTATACCAAAAAAAAAATCATTCTCTTGTACCAGTCATCGAACTTGGATTCTCAAGGCAAATTTTTCAACCTCAAGCCATATGGACCACAGTCATGAGCTTGTCACAAGGCGTCACCGTGAGTTGTCATTAACGACGCAGGCATTTTGTCTATTTGGAATCGTTGTATTGAACCTAGAAGTAGTTTTCTTAGTTTTGCTGGCAAAACTAACGTTTTCTCTGTTTTGACCCTTTTTTCACCTTTATCAAATCAATCATCGTCAAGCTTATAACTTTTAAATCCCCTTTAGGGCTTTTATAGATTATCAACAATTATGTGAATATATATTGTTGAATGCTATATGATCAGTTAGACAAGTTGAAGCCATTTATAATTGGGAAAATCCCTAAAAAAGAACTTTAAAATAGTCAAGAGATAGAAAGGTGATATGAATTTGCATACTCTCATAGAGGTGTTAATGCCTAAACTGGAATTTACAAAATGTAAATCAAAATACACATTTGGCTCTTTGATGATAAAAGAAAAGAAGAAGGTGGCCCGAAACAGGGGCAGCACGGGAGGGAACGTAAGAGCTAGCGTTGTCCAACCAAGGTATGTAGTCGACAATGTTTTTCCCTTGTTTAGTCATCGATCATCAAGCATAATTTTTTTCATCTTCATTTGGGTAGGAAATGTTGATTTTTAGAGTTGGGTATTGGGGTTAGAGGACGTCCATATTGATGATTGTTGGGGGGAAAATGTTGATGATGGCTGAAGGTGAGAGGGGGTTGCGATGATACTCAATTTGGGAAAACGTGTTTTCACTGGGGAAATTGGATTCCAATTACCAAGAAGTAACTTGCAAAAGTTTGTATATCACTCGAGTGATAGATGTGGGACTTGAGTCATGTCATGGACTGTTGTTGTAGTTGAACCTGTGAAAGTCTTATATGACATTAAGAAAATGTAACAGTGTATTGATAAAGACAAATCTCGATTTGGGACTCAAGTAAGAGGAGATTTTTAAAGATCACTATCAAGTACCTTGCAAGTAATACAGTGTTTTCATTTAATCACTCGAGTGACATGTTTATGACACAAGTGATTGGGGGATTTTCAAGTATCACCATCGGGTACCTTGCAAGTGATGTATCTATTTAACATCATCACTCAAGTGAATGGAAGATTTTGTACATATTCCTTCACCAGTTGGTACCTTAACAGTGATGTTGCCTTTATGCGGCAACCCAAAATACAGTAAAATTCAAACCTAATATGCGCATGTCCCCATCTTCACTCCTCCACAAATCAATTACACTGAGTTCCCAGCCACTCTCCTCGCTCAATGCGATGAACCCAAACTTTATCGACGGCGATTTTCAACCAACTTAGGCAATGGAGTGTTTGAACTGTCCCTCCTCCTCAAAATCCACCACACCGACTTCCCAGCCATTCTCCTCTCTCAGTGCGACGAACCCAAGCTTCAATGACAGCATACCAACTACAAGGGTTACTTACATAATTGCATTTCAATTTGGAAAATTCCAGTTCAGGCACTAGCACTTCTATCAGAATATGCAAATTTAGATTACCTTTTTGTTTTTTCCCTATTTTAAAGCTCCTTTTCAGGGATTTTCCCTTTATAATTTTGTGTTGGTGGAGTGCTTAATTATACATAAATACTAGGACGTGGTCATATCATTGCCAATTCGATATTACATGGTATAATAACATATTATTTTGGGAAAATTCCCAATAAATACCATTTGAATTTATAAAACCCTAAAAAATATCTTAATACATGGAAGTGACATAAAGGTGATACGTATCAAATTGATATTTTAAAGTGTTGATTATTTTACTATTATGCTCCTCGGTTTTTAAATAAAAAGAAAAGAAAAGAAAAGAAAAGGTACCCCTGTCAGAGCACCACCATAGGCCGCCTAGCCATCGGAGCTCTGGCTCTAGCCGACCTGCACTAGGAACTCTAACTACCAGCTGTCAAAGCTACAACACCGGGGGCTATTTTTTTAGGGGCTCGAGTTTATTTTAAAAAAAAACATGGAAGCAAGGGGGCAAGGGATGGGATTCGAACCCATTCCACCACTTTGCCAAAGGGGCTAGGTGGCCCTATATATGCATTAGTATATATATAATATAAATGAAGGTAAAATGGCATTGACAAAATCAGTAATGAAAATGATTAAATGTGTAATGGTTTGACTAAAGGTATAATTGTATTGATTGAATGAGTGATGATATTCACTAAATGAGGCATAAATAAACTGATTAAAGGCATAATGATTAGGTGTGGGCAAAAACCCGGTGGTCCGATCCATGCTCATCCCTAATAATGATATTGACTAAATGAGTAATGGAATTAATTAAAGGTGTAATGGCAATGACTAAATGAGTAATAAGATTGATTAAAGGTGTATGATATTAACTAAATGAGTAATGAGATTCACAAAACAGCCCCCGGTGCCGGAGCTCTAACGGACAGTTGACGCCTTGACGGTGGTGCTCTGGCAAAGGCACATTTTCTTTTTTCTTTTTTTATTTAAAAATTGAGGGCATAATGGTAAAATCATATTTTAAAATCCCAATTTGATACCTGTCACATTTATGTCATTTCCATGTGTTAACATACTTTTTGAGGTTTTATAAATTCAAATGGTATTTATTTGAGATTTTTCTTATTATTTTTGAGATTTTATTTAAAATTACGTCCATTTAAATTTTAATAATGTAATTTTTTTTCGCAGAAAATTATTTTTATGTTGTTTATTGGTTACTAAATTCGATTGTTTTTATTAATTAGAGAATACTCTTGTGAACATGTAATATTTATTTCCTACATGAGACCAAATGTTCTCTAAGGCTCATCATCTTTGCAATAGTATTAGAAGAATAACTCTATATTTTGTTATCATTCAAAACTATCCTTACACGAGTAGCTTCACTAGCATGATAAGATAATTGGCATTCGGTTTAATTGAAGTGTTAGTTTGTTTTTGCTTTTAAAAAGTGCTTTTACGATGCTTGAAGCAAGTATACGAGAGCATCTTTATCTCGACACTTCTCTATATTCTTCCCAAACATGCATTTACTAGGACTGATTTTCTCTCACTTTTTTTGGGTCATTTGCTTTTTTATTATTCAACTTGTTTTCCAGCACATCAAATCTTGTATATTTGCAGACTCTCTAAGTAGAAATAAATACTATTACTTTTAATATCCATTTTATAATTCAATTTTTTCATTGAAATAAATCTTATATTAAATAACAGGAGCAGCATAATGTCATTTTCCCGATAATCCTCCCAATCAAAGACCTTGCTACACTTATCTGCCAAGGTAGCAGCCTTCTTTGCATCCCCTTGCCAAATTATTTTCTCAACGTTGAGAAAGTAAAGTAATAATTAAGTTTCTTTTTTATCTTTTACCTAAGTAATATCACAATAATATTAATATTATGATTATGATTGTAATTTTATAAATGATAAAAGAAGTAACAGACAAATTGATGCCTTTATATTTTAAATAATTAAAAAAGTATATCTATGTAGAGAAATGCTATTAAAACCAAGATCAATTTTGTGTCAATCAAAATTTTTTTTATACATGTGAAAGAAAAAATTAAACAAGCAAACAAACTACCCTACATCAATCAATATATAACTATATAACTAATTAGCAATTACAGTTCCTCCAAGCAGCATCTAAAATAGCTTATCATTGGCTATAGATGTAATACCCTGAATTCTGAGATTTGAGGCTAGAGAATAAGCCTGAAATAAGTGGATTGCTAATCCTTGGTTTAACAAGATCCCAATGTGGATTAATGGATAATGACTTCAACAGTGGGTGTGATTATTTATAAATAAACCCTTTTGGAGAATATGGAGTGGATTGTAGTCATTTGTGTTATGAGCAGCACTGAAACCCTGTATTTAAGTTCAATTATGGATTAACATCTAAATTGACTTAAAATAAGGGAGAGGGCGTATGTATGGTGTAAATGAATGAGAAAATGAGTTTGGTGGTGATTCAGTGTGAATTACCATAATCAAGGGCAAAACGGTAAAGTTACCTACTGATTGATTGGTTACCGAAGAGGAAGCTGATTGGTAACTCAAATATCAATGGTTGAGAATGATTGTGATGAGATTATGAGGGGTGGAATCCCATGTGTGTGTGCATAAGTGAGTTCATGAAGATTGAACAAGGTGGTGACAAGTGGCACAATATGAACCCTTGATTTGGTCAAAGTGTCAAAAAACTCTTCCCTCTCTCCTCTCTCTTTTTAGGTCTGCCAAGAGGCCATTTTTGGCTCAAAAACTGATCTCTTTCTCTCCCCCCCAAAGCTCCCATGGTCGTCCAAGGCAAGGGAAGAAAGAGAAATGCAAAGGTGAGTGTTTGGTTGGCTTAATGTCCTCTAATGCTCAAAGACCCTTATTTAAAGTTGTTCATAGTGATGAGAGCTTCATTGCTTTGGTTTTAGATTTGTGAGAAAAGGTGTTTTAGAGCTTGAAGAATTTGGAGAGTGGAGGAATCAAAGAATTGGCATTGGAAAGAGGAAGAGGTGAGTATTTGATGACTTTTGACCTAACTATTGTGGTTCTTAGATGAGTATTGTGAATTGTGATTTTTGCCTTGATTTTGTGGTATTTTCGTGTGGAATGTAATTGGTGGAATTGGGTTTTGTTTTGTGTTGAAAATGGTGTCATGTTGTAATATTTAGTCATTGGAATTGGTTTGGATTGGATTGGACACATTGGTTGCAAAATTGGAAATGCTGTCCATTGGAAATTCTGCCTGGGCAGTCTGTTTGTGTTGCCATTTTGAATGACCAAATGATGTTAGAAAATTATGAAAATTTTCAGTCTTAAATTTCACATCCCAAGCTTTAAAATGGATATATAATTTGTGCCATTTCATTTTGGGAACTGGGAGATATGATTGTCCAAAGTTTGGGATTGAAACTAAACACTGTTTTGGGGCCGTAGTGGATTTTTGGGAATTCTGTATTTTTGTGTGATTTCCAATAATGGCCCATATTTTTCCTGTGTAGAGGACTTGAATAGCTTTTATTTGGCTTTGGAATCACCTTATTTTGATTTTTTTGAAATTAGTTATGATTTTTGGAAGTTCAGCCAAGAAACAGGATTTTCTTGGCCGCGACCAGTGAATTCTTGGACCACGGCCCAAATGTTTCTGAGCTGTTTTTTACCGCGGCCAACTCCTAAAAATCAGCATTTTGGACTTTTAAAAGGTGATTTTTAATCAAGTGTTTCTCAAGCCTTTAGGCATGTGTTTAGACTTTGATTAGCCACTTAAAGGTTATGAATGGTAACCAACTTTAAGTTATATGAAAGTATGGCTTTGGAATAAAAAATAACCCTATGTCCTTGCTTTGGTATAGGGTTGATATTCTCCCTGGTCATAGTTCGATATTCTTTCTGATCGCGAGTAAGTGGAGCTGGAGCATACATGGAAAGAACAAGGGTAGAAAACTTACCTCTCTTGCATGCTTTGATATTTGTGTTTGTGTATTGATACATGTATTGCTTTGCTTGATTATGTGAAACATGTATGAATGATTGTAGCTCTGTTTCCAGTTATGTTATGGCCATGAGTATGTTGTTGAAACATTGAGCACGCAGATATGTCATTATGTGAACATGAGTTATGTATTACAAGCATGTCATGCATTAAACACTTATCTTGCATGCATACTGATATTTGTTTCCTACCGAGATTCTCTAGAATCTCACCCTCCCTACCAACAGTTAGACAGGGCAAGCGGATCAAGGAGGGAGCAAGCAGGCAAAGGCGACAAGGAGTCCTTCAGGTTATAGATTTTGGTAGTTGGTTATCATAGTTGGGATGTATATTTGGATATTCGTATTCGTATTTGGATGTGTATATGTGGATGAAGATTTGATTATGTATTTGTGATGAGATTTGTGTAATCCCCGTATAAGGGCTTGTAATTGGTGAATGTGCCCTGTAAAGCTTGAGTTAATATATAGAACCCGGGATTGCCAGGATTATTATATTGTGCACTCTGATTTATATATTGAATGTGATTATCCGCGTGAAGTGATTGTATTCGAAATGTGAATGAGACCAGGTCAATTAGCTTTTGAAAAGTATTTGTGAAAATCCTATCTCAATGATGAGATTGTGAATGAGTTTTAATAATGATTGGTCTCTATTTCATTTTAATTGCGTATTTCGGATATAATTACGGAAGGGGGTTACAATAGACACATTACTTTTCATAAGCTCATTAAGTAAGCCTTAGGCTTTGTTTAAGTTGAATATAGCCATTCTCTTGCATTGAGCTATGTGAAAGAGTGTCTTGTGATTGAATATAGTACCCAATTTTCTTTTGGTCAGAACATAGTACCCAATTAAAAAAAATAAAAAATAAAAAACACTACCTCTCTCTCCTCTTCCTTTTCCAGAAGCCCCACTCCCCTCTCTCTCCTTTCTTTTCTTTCCGGCCCTTACTTCCTCTTTCCTCTTCTCCTAGGCCTGTACACCATACTAGAAAAAAACCCTTTGTTTCCCCCCTCCTTTCCCCGGGACCTTTTCCTCTTCTTTTCTCTTCTTCCTCAAACTCTCATAGCTTCTCATCTTTGTAGCCAAGGATTTCAAAATTTAAATGCCCCTTTCCATCAGCATCAAATTTCTTCTTCCACCACTCTCTCTCAGTATCTGCACTCCTTCACAAGGGCCTCCCTCCTCGCTGATGCAATAATAAGTGGATTCCTTCACGATTTGATCTCTTTTTTCTTTTTTTGTTTCATTCTTCTTCATCTATACCCATGGATCCTCTTCTTCTCTTTGGCACGATAAGCTGGTTTCCTACCTCTTAAAGAGATGGCGACAATCTCGATGGTGAAAAGGCAACGTCAAACACTAATGCAAAAATAGGGAATAGTGCGTGCACGTTTTGTGACACTTTTTTAAAGAAGTGTTATAGCTTATTCTAGAATTTTCTTTTTAAGTTAAACACCATATCTGTTTGATGCCCTTATGTGACATTTACTTGACTAAGTGCCATATAAGGTGTTTTTTTTTGTTAAACTAAAGTAGCAGCCGTAGCGCTTGCTCAAGGAAGTACCATAGCTGTTACGCACTTTGTGTAGCACTTGACTCAGTAAACATCACACACAGTAACATTTTATTTTATTTTTATTTTTTTTCAAACCCTTCTTCATCATCTATAACTCCTTGTCTCTCTCTCCACGATTAAGTTCTCCATCACCTTATCCTCTTGGTCCCTACTCCTCCTCCTACATGTGTCATTACTCCTTATCCTTTGGTCCCTAAAGTTCCTCCTCCTCCCCTTTTCATCACTCATCACTATCCCCACTTCGACACTTCCTCCTCATTCCTTTGGTCCCATTTCTTGCATCAAACCAATCTTACTCCTCCTCCCTTTTGGTCCCCTGTCCTCCTCCTTATAGCTTCATTTCATTATATAAGTATGCACCCACTCACTTTTCCTTTTTTTTTTTAATATTTTAAAGCTACATGCAATATATTGTCTTCTTAACCACCCTTTTTCTTCTTCTTCTTTTTAATTTTTAAATATGTATGCAACTTTGTCTTTCTCTTTTTTCTTTATTAATTTTTTTTCTAGGTGTTGTGTTTGAAGTTTTAGCTTACGCTATTCAAGCTTTCTTATACACCAAGGTTCTGAAACCCAGACTGGTCATTGAACCGGCCGGGGTACTGGGTCAAGGTCAGTAGGTCAGATCAGAGTCAAATCGGGGCTAAACCAGGGTTAGACCAGTGAAGGAGGGAAGGTTTTAGAATTATTTATATGAAATTTTGAATAAAATAATAAAAAAATTAAAAAACCTGGTCAAACCGTGAGAAAATCGGTCAAACCACGTGAAAACTGGTCAAACCAGGGTCAGTTATTAGATCGGACCGAATGGTCCGATGGTTTTGTGGTTGGACCAGCCGGTCCAGTCCGAGCTTCAAAACACTACTATACATTGTAAGTTTTTTTTATTTGTGAGCTTTCAAATCTAATTTTATTAGTAGTTAGTAGTTTAATTTGCTCAATGTCTTATATATTTAATTTATTATGAAATCTAAAAAAATTATCCTCATTTTCATATGCTAAAAAGTAAATGAGATAAAATTAAATGTTATTATAAATAGGTTGTTTGGGAAGATATGTAGCAGTTATAATTTTTAGTTGTTCTAGTAATTGTTAAAATTGATGAGTTGCATAAGTAAAATAATTTTTTATTTTTAACACTTGTATTTTATTTGTGGGCTTGTAATGTTTTCTAATTTACCAATGATATGTGTTGGTAAATATGACTTCTTTCATTATGAACTGTAAAAAATTATTATGATGCTAAGGGATTGATTCATTGATTATTTATCACTTAAAAGAAAGGGTTTAAGACATAAAAAGCTTCAATTTTTAAGATTATATGCTGCTGATTTTATTTTAAAATAAATAACAAAAGATAAAAGTAATTGATAAATGCAATAGTCAAGCCACTAACCACTTTTTAAAAATAGGTTGAAGGTATGATGGATCAAAAATGAATGTCAACTGTAATTATAGGGTTCTGAAAGAAAAATATAAAAAAAATTATTTTTTAAAAAATAATACTTCTTGTGGCACCTCCTTAGAGAATAGTGCCACATGAAACAAATTTTTTTTAAAATAAATATATATATATATATATAGACTTCCTGTGGCGCTTCTCTGAGAAAGTAAGCGCCACATGAAGTGTTTTTTCAAATATATATATATATATAAGCGCCCCAACTTCTTTTAGTGATGATAAAATATGTGGCGTTTCATAAGCGCTAAAGTTATTGTAAAAGGAAGCGCCACAACTACCCCTTTTTTGTAGTAGTGAAAAAAGCTAGAGCCTTTTATGCGACTCAAGGTCAATCTTAGAGTTAAGTTTGTAGGGTAATTGTTTTTTCTTTTCTTTAACCACTTTTGCTAACATCACTTAAAAAGTTTTAAAAAGTTCAAGTTAGTTCATCTTTTGCTTCTTGCATTGCATTCTTTAACCCTTTTGTGTTTCATAGAATATATATATATATATATATATATCTATATATTTGTTTATGTAATTTTCTTGGGTTTTTTTGGGTATTTTGCCAAGCTCTTTCTTTGACCCTTTTGTATTTTTCCATGCTACGAGGAGATGGAAGGTTTTGCTCTGGGCACAAATAGTATTTTCTACGAAATGCCTCAAAGAAATTTCAAAGGTTTAATATCTATAACATAAACCTTACTTTCTTCAAAAGCAATTTCAAAGTATTGAGAGGCTGTGTGAAAGGTGAGTATCTCTGTGTTCTTTCCATATGCTTTCATTCTATGCCTTGTCAAGTGTTTGATCTGCAAGAGTAAACTTCCTGCTTAATTTATCTATGAAATTCTTCCTTCTTTTCTTAAAAAACTCTAGCAGATCTTAGAAGATAAGATACACATTGTGAATTTCAGTTGTTAAGAAAAGGGATAGTTCTACAAGTGCTTAATTATTGTGAATATGTTAATAAAACATCTTTTGTTTCAGTTGTTATATATCAATTGGGTTACGATGAGTTCTAATTTTTTCCTAGCGAAAATAAATATCTAATGACATTTTTTATTGGTTAGTGATAAAAGTGAAAGAGTTTTGAATAATTCTATGTTTATTATGTGTTAACCAAGGCCGTTAAATATATCCAATAATTATTAAATGGAAATACGGTGAGATTTCTTCTCTTAATCTTCACCAAAATTCCAAGGTACATAATAGGAAATCCGTATAAATAAGGGATAAGATTATAATGGTCATATAATTCCTTATTCTTAGGGCTTTTATTCTAGCACTAATTTTTCGCTTTATTATTAAATTTAATTAATGATTTCATGTTAATGATATCTTTGTTACAGAGATTTTTATTAATATACAAGTGATATATAATCTAATTATTTCTTCTACCTATCCACTACAACAAAAAGTATCATTTACGACACTAATTAATGATTGTTTTAAAATATCAGTAGTAGAAAATCATGGTATGGCAGTGACAAACGTTTCAACGATTGTTATTGAAAAAAACAGTCGTTGAAACATAAGATTCAACGATTGTTATTCATAACAGTCGTTGAAAGCAAGTATTTCAATGATTGTTATGATTAGCAGTCGTTGAAAGTGATGTTTCAATGACTGTTAATGAAAACAGTCGTTGAATCTTGCTTTCAACTACTATTAACAGTCATTGAAACAGCCTAAAAAAAGCACCCAGCGCGCGCTTCTGGTTCCCACTTTCCCTTTCCTGCCCCCTGTCCGACATTACAATGCTGTGTAACTCCCTTCCAGCTGACTCGCATCCACTAAATTTCTATTTGGTCTCTCTCGTGTCCTCTGTCCTCTATCCTTCTCCGACAACGGAGGTCCACAGGCTTGCAGTCCCTCCATTCCCTCTTGGTCGCAGGTCTTTGCTTTCCCTCCCTCTTCTCAGTCCGAGCAAGTAATGCAAGTAGGTAAGCTCAAGCCCTATTTTTTTCCTTTGGTTTATTTACTTTTGGTTTTCTCTTTTTAGCCTCTATTTTTGCTCCTGTAGTTCATACTGGGCTCTGCTGTGAAGAAGACAATGTTGGATCTGTGTTTATTACGGTTCATGTGTAAGTTCCCCTTTTCTCTTTCTAGTTGATTTGTTCATTTGGATGTGAATTTCTGCTGTTTTGGGAAAAAAATTGGCATTTTGCACTTCGCTTGTGACTGAATCTAGGCTTAATTAGAATGTCTTCCCTTAGAATCTCAATGGACCTAAAGACTTGGGTCTTGATTTAGCTTGTTTAAGAACGGCTTCCCTTAGCATCTCAATGGACCTAAAGTCACCTTCAAGACATTCTTCATGCAGAATCATCAGTTTCTAGCTACCTGCAAAATCATCAACAAGACGATGATGATGGGATAAAAGAAAAAAGAATAGCTATTGCATACCACCAATGTGTGTGGAGTCAGTTAAAAATTTATTGACAAAAACCATATCAGTAGTTAGTATAGCTTAGAAAAAAATGTAATCCGTATTCTTAGCCCATTTCCCTGTTCATTTCAGTGCACTGCGTCTAATTTGTGAGTATATCTGATGGCATAAGATGATCATGTAAAAAAACTATTCCTCTTCTTCCAATTAAATTCAATTTCAATTTATAAATGCACTAAAATTAGATTTCTTTTTTTTTTCAATCCTACTTTAATGGATTAAGCTCACTTATCATGTTTCTCTAATTTAATTAGAGAAACCAGTACAGGGTGTGTACAACTTAATCACACTGAGTGATAAAGATTAATATAATCACTCTGAAACAGTATGTTTTCCTTTCAATGATATCTAATGTGTACCTATCGTCCCTTGCTTCATTTGCAAGCATGCTTGAGAACACACATCTATCATTACTAAAATTAAAGTTTCTATCTGTTTGGGGGGAAAATAATAATAAAGCCTTGAAAAATGAGACTTTTTAAGCCAATGAGAAAAAACTGCTTTAGATAAGTGTTGATTGTTAGGGGTTTGATTTCGTATTAGGAATGGCCAAAGCTAGAGTTTTGATTTTATTTTTTTCAGTAAAAATTATAATTTTAATGCAAGAAATTAATTACAGGGAAAATTGATTAAAAATTTCCCATTACAAAATTAATTATTTCTTAGAACTTGTTATCAATGTGTACACTTTCTTTTTCTATCTCGTATCATTTGAATTATAATTAAAAGTGTTATTAGCAGGTAAACGTGTGAATTAAAAAGTGCAAGATTAGTGGCGTACATTTTCTAATTTCCAGACAATCAACAAGGTCAGTTCAACAATGCCTTTGAGTTCATAAAAGATGTAGTAGTTTAAAGTTAATATTATAATGTTTTGGGTAATAACTCTCTTATAAACCTGCAGGTATCACTACTGCCATCGTTGTCCCTGCTTGGTTGCCGGCCTACTACATCCTTGCCTCAGTAGAATCTTCTTCCAAATGCCTCAATCACAAACATAGTGTCCTTGGAAGCTAAAGATTAGCTGGTAAGTTCTATTATTGCTTGTTGATGAAAGTTTTTCAAACCTGAGGATATCATGATACTACTATTTGTTGTAAGCGTGATAAATTTAAATTACTGAACTTTGAAATTGGTAGTTAAACTGTTAGTTTTTACAATGTCTCATGAGTGTTTCATATCACTGTTCTAAACTTGAGTGTCTGTGAAAATGGATTAGGTGGTAATAAAATGGATCACCGTTGGATGAATGCTTTGAAGATTAGTGAAGAATATGAGAATGGGGTGAAAAAGTTTATTGAATTTGCTAAAATGAATGCGCCTAGTAAAAATGGGAAGTATTGTTGTCCATGTATCAACTGTTTAAATGAGAGTATACGGGATGTTGATGATATAAGAAATCACTTACTTTGTAATGGAATAAATCTTCGGTATACAAGGTGGATATGGCATGGTGAGGAAGTAACTGCTTGTGCATCACATGAGAAGGAAGTTTTGGAGGTCGGAGATGACGATAGAATGGAGAACATGATTCACGATGTTGAGGTAGAATGTTTTGCTCAATCGCCTGTATATGATAGCGTGAGGAGTGATGCAGAGACTCCTTTGTACCCGAGGTGTACTAAGTATACACACTTGTCAGGCATTTTGCACTTGGTGAACTTAAAGGCAACTTGTGGGTGGACCGATAGTAGTTTCACATTATTACTTGAATTGTTGTGTGATATATTTCCAGAGGATAATGTACTTCTAAATCGTATGTATGAGGCCAAGAAAATATTATCTATGATGGGTATGGAGTATTAAAAGATACATGCTTGCCCTAATGACTGCGTATTGTGCAGAAATGAGTATGGAGGCTTAAGTGAGTGTCCGAAATGTAAAACTTCCAGATACAAGGTGAAGAAAGGTAATAGGTGGGGTGAAGAGACAATTAAAAAGCAACCTTTAAAGGTTTTGTGGTATCTTTCAATCATACCGCGGTTCAAACGAATGTTTGCTAATGCGAAAGAAGCAAAGAAGTTGACATGGCATTATGATGACAGAGTTTGTAATGGAAAATTCCTTCGGCACCCGGCTGACTCTCCACAATGGAATAAAGTAGATGAAATATATCTCGGATTTGGCAGTGAGCCTAGAAACCTTTGGCTTGGGCTTTGCACAGACAGGATCAATCCCTATGGAACTGTTAGTAGTACACATAGTGCATGGCCCGTTCTGCTGGTGATTTACAACTTACCTCACTGGTTGTGTATGAAACGCAAGTATATGATGCTTTCTATGATGATTTTGGGACCAAAACAACCAGGGAACGATATCGATGTCTATTTGGGACCTTTGATTGAGGACTTAACAAAGTTGTGGGAGGATGGTGTAGATATGTATAATGCATATAAGCAACAGTCATTTAAGCTGCATGTAATGATTTTCACCACGATTAACGACTTCTCTGCATACGGGGACTTGTCAGGTTATAGTGTCAGGGGTCATAAAGCGTGTCCGATATGAGAAGCGAGCACACAATTCCATCAACTCAAGCACGGTAGAAAAACGATTTACCTTGGTCATAGACGATTTCTTCCTCAGTTCCACCCATACCGTAGGCTAAAGAAGGCTTTTAACAGTTTGCCGGAGAATGAAATGGCTCTGAAGCCATTAACTGGAGATGAGGTTTATAGTCGAGTGGAAATAATCAATATCACTTTTGGTAAAAATCAAAAGACTATGGGTGAGAAGAACATATGGAAGAAGAGGTCAATTTTCTTTGATCTTCCATATTACGTAGTCTTGATGTGAGACATAGTATTGATGTGATGCATGTGGAAAAATATGTATGTGATAGTCTTGTTGGTACGCTTTTGCACATACCAGGGAAAACTAAAGATGGAATTAGTGCAAGACTAGACTTGGTTGAAATAGGAATAAGAGAATGACTGCATCCACAACTAAGAGATGATGGTAAGAGAGCGTATATGGAGCCAGCAGCGCATACATTGTCAAAAGCTGAGAGAAGAAGTTTGTGTGGGTGTTTGCACGGCATTAAAGTGCCACAAGGGTATTCTTCTAATGTGAGCCGGCTTGTGTCAATGGAAGATTTGAAGTTAGTTGGAATGAAGTCTCATGATTGTCATGTCTTGATGCAACAACTATTACCAGTAGCTGTTAGAGGCATTATGAAAGATGATGTGTGAAGCACGATAACAAGGTTGTGTAGTTTCTTCAATGCTATTTGTAGCAAAGTTGTTGACATTGCAAGGTTAGACGAATTGGAAAATGAGGGTTATATTATTCTATCCCAACTAGAGATGCATTTTGCTCCCGCATTCTTTGATATAATGGTGTATTTAATAGTTTATCTGGTAAGGGAGGTAAGACTATACAGCTCAGTTTATTTAAGGTGGATGTACCCTTTCGAGCGATACATGAAGAACTTAAAAGGGTATTCAAAAATCCTTTTCGACCTGAAGCCTCAATTATGGAAAGATATGTCGTTGAAGAGACTATAGACTTTTGCAAAGAATATCTATCAAAGTCAAAGGCTCAATCTCGTCATGAAAAGGGTACAAGTAAGGGAACACGAGGGCTCAAAGTAAATAGTATGCGTCGTGAAGAGGTGTTGCAAGCACACCTGTATATCTTAAATAATACGGAAGAAGTTTTGCCGTACTTAGCCGAACACAGAGTTTAAAGGAGATATATCCAAGGAAAAATGACATGCAGATAGCTAATGAGAAAAACAAGACTTTCATATAGTGGTTCGAGGATAAGATAGCACACGAGACCAATGTATCTAAGACAATCAAATGGTTAGCTTGGGGGCTTTCTTTTGAGGTCATAACTTGGAGTGGCTTCAATATAAACGGGTATTCTTTCTATACAAATACCCAGGATAACAGAAGTACTATGCAAAACAATGGGGTGATGGTGGTAGTCGAATCAATGCACTTTTCTAGTTCAACTGAATTTCAGTGGCCTTACTACAAATTTTGAATAGCGGCTTCTATGTTATACTATATATGTATGCAAAACAGCGGCTTCTATGTTATGCTATATATGTATAATATCATTTTCAGTGGCCTCACTAAAAATTTTGAACAGGTGATCATTTCTTGATTCTCAATTGAATTTCATTTCTTTTCATGTGATTGAATTGTTAGTTATTTCATTCAATTTATTGATTTATGTTAACATATTCTCTATTTTATGCAAAGATTTTTGGAAATCAGGACCCTACACAATCGAAGACATTAATTTCATCCGAGACCTTTTGTCAAGACATCTTCTACAACACAGAGCGGTGATGATTTGTAGAGGTTTTTTCACATATTACAGTGGTTTTTTACAGTGCAATATAAGTTTGTATATTTGAATACTTTTTCTAGTTTCTTATTTATGAGTACCTTGACTTCATTATACTTTATAACACTTTGGAAATTGATGATGAAGCATAGGAATTTCATGGAAGCATGTTATCTCTTTGACTATATGACTGTCATGATTTAGTTTGAAAGTTTAAGTTTGAAAAATAACTGATGATGAAGTATAGGAATTTCATGGAAGCATGTCATCTCTTTGGCTATATGATTGTCATGATTTAGTTTGAAAGTTTAAGTTTGAAAATTAACTGATGATGAAGCATAGGAATTTCATGGAAGCATAGGCATTTCTGGGTTACGTTGGTGCTCTTCCAATGGTATTATATTGGTGGTTGTATCCTGTAAAACGTGAATTTAAAAAAAACATACAATAGAGATACAACGACTGTTTAATAACAGTTGTCGTTTCTTGAACTTTCAACGACACTCACATATACGCCCCCTTGAAAACAATCGTTTAAAGGGTATAAAAACGGTCGTTAAAAGTGTCCCCTGCAGTAGTGATCATATAATTTAATTGCAATAATATTTTTTACCTGTACCCTATAAAATATCCCTTTTAGCAAATTACGTTGTATTCCATAAAATATCCCTTTTAGTAAATTACGTTGTATTACATAAAATATCCCATCAATTTAGTTTAATTGCCATAATATTCTTTTACGTTGTATTCCATAAAAAATATTTAGTTGTTTAATTATTTGTTCTGGCATACTTATTTTTTTGGGTAACATTCTGTCATACTTATTTGATTGAATGGTAAAGGGAAGAAATATAAAAATAAATTATAAGTATATTAATTAGGGAGAATCCTATATAAATCCAGCTGAAATACCAAAATTTAAATTTAGGCCTTTACTTTTAACAAATTCTTGATCAACCCGAGATGCATAATGAGGGATTTCTAAATGTTGTTAAATGACCACGTTGCCCCCTCAAAGTCATCTCTTCTTTCTCAAATATCTCTATTTGTTGATTCAACTTTGCTATCTTGTTTTTAGTTATGATTATTAGTGTATGAATTAAAAACCAACAAAATTTACTTTGTGGTTTAATATGTGATTCAAAAATTGAATAGGCACATCAATGTTCATCAATGTTTGTTGGCAAAAAAAGGCACATCAATATTCATTAATTTTCTTTAGAAGAATGAACAACTAATTTCTTTATCTTGCATATAGGATCAACATCAAAGAAATGGAACAAGCGAAATTCCCCAACTACGTACCACATGCAAAGGTTTTTGATGAAATAGAAGAATGAATCCACCTATTATATTCTTATATCTACATAATATCTTGGTTGGACAAAAATATTTGTTGAGATAACATAGAACATATACAAATTTGAATAATTTTATATCAGTAAATAGTACAGTTTTTTTTAAAAAAATTATATTGTACATATAGATTTATACTTATATTTATATAATATCTTTGCTAGACAAAAATATTTGTTACAATTATATAGGATATATACAAATTTAAATAATTTTATTTCAACAAATAGTTCATTTAAAAAAAACAAATCATAAAACAAACAAACTAATTTTCTTTTATCAAACAAACAAACAAACAAATTAAAAATAAAGAGAAAATATTAATTAAATACCATTGAAATGATAAAAAATGGGATGCATCTAGTTACCTTCAATTTTCTTTTTCAATTATATGAAGGTGTTCTAGTCTTTTAATAACATTCAAAAATTCTTACTTAGTGGCCTCATTAATAATTTATTAAAAATGTGGGCCTAAATTTAGATTTTAATATTTCAATTGGATTTATACAAGATTCTCCCTATTAATTATAACATAGAGAAATATTTATCAATATATTTCTCTTCCTTTTCCTTTGCTCAACTTATGTTTCTTTTTTGTGGTTGAAATACTATTGTTGAGAAGAAAATTGATTGCATTTAGAGGTAGAGGAGTATGTTGATAAAGATCGCCACCTTCTAAATCCCTCAGCAACTGTTAACTAGTTTGTTACTACAAGTGGGCGATGGAACATGTCTTAGAGGCAGCTATTTCTTCCGAATTGGGTCTTGGAAAAAATCAAGATCGTTAAAAACCCCCATGGTGCCAACAAGGATGGATTTTATTGGAGATTGTCATCGGATGGCAGATTTATGGTGAGATCAGCGTACCAGCTAAGTTATAATACACCGAATCGCTCTTCACATCAGCAGTGGCAGAGAGTATGGCAATGGGAAATCCTAGAGAAAGCAAAATACTTCTTGTGGCAAGTCTTCCATGAGAGACTCCCAACTAACTTACTCAGATCTAAGCGTGTCCTTTCAAATAACCCAAACTGCGCATTTGAGTGCCCTTGTGAGGAAACCATTCTACATACTCTACGTAACTGCGAGGATGCAAAGTGAGTGTGGCTGAGCCTAATTGACCCTTTACATGTATATGTGTTTTTTAGTGGTAATCTGCAAGACTAGCTGAACTGGAATCTACTCAACAATCCTGTGTCAAGAGCCTTCTCGTGATGGAGTTGGAGTAGAATTTTCGGGCTGACATATGGGCTGGTGTGGGAAAACATATGCAAGCGTGTCTTTGAGGGCTCAGGTGATCAAGCAAGGGAGCTCCTGAATCGCTGATCTTTCCTTTTTATGGAAGGAGTGGCAAACGGTCATTTCACGCATCAAATCTTCCAGATACCAGAGTGCTCAACGTAGAAGTGGACACCACCGCCAATGGGTTTTGCATGAGTAGATGTAGATGGCTCAATAAATATCCGTGGCAATGCAGCCGTGGGTGGGGTGTTAAGATCAGATCAGGGGAGCTGGTTGTCAGGCTTCCAGCAGAACATAGGATATGCAGCGTGTTAGGATCGGTAGGCACAGCGAAAGAATTTTAAAAATTTTCACCGATCCTAATCGAGCATCTATCAATGGTGTTTAAACCAAGTTGGAAGGATTCATACCTTTTTGATGATTCAGAGTTTTCACGATCTCTAGGAGCCAATACGTCAGGTCCGCTCCCTCTACCGGTATCCACACGAATGCTCTCCAACCGAGACTGCGTGCTGGCGTCTCTAATGTCTCTTAGGGTTTCACTTGCGGCTCTCAATTCTCATGTGCATATGAATATATCTGCTCTATCAAGTTTATAACCTATGAGGGCTATTTTCAAATTTCAAAATTAATTATAATTAATTTCAAAATTAATTAACAATTAATTATCTTGATGAGCTAATTAAATAAATTCAGTTTAAATTAAATCTGTCCAACAGTTTTAATTTAACCTATTTATTTAATCCAAATAAAAAGCCATTAGATTTAATTTATCTTCATAAATTAAATCTGAGATACTATATCTCTATCATGTTAGTTATTAAATTTAATATATCTTAATAAATTAAATTTAAAACTAACACAATATAATAATATCATATAATATATATATATATACATATATATATATATATATAAGATATATATTTAAAAAATATATATATCTATATAATATTATTAATGAATTTTATATTATATTATATATATATATATAAATATAAAATTCGTCCACCCTAAATTAAATATTATCTCGTGTTGGGCCATTTTTGTATGCGACCCTGTAGGCCCATATGAAGTTGGCAGTGGGCCAATAACTATACTAACCCAAAAGTTGCAAGCGGTCTCTAGCAAGACATTACGACTACCCAATTCATATGAGGATCGTTATCACGATGCAACCTGTCATACAACCATGTCACGTCCCTTTTGTCACACGATATATTGATCAAGGATAAGGCATGGATAATGTCATTCTCTTGTTCCTGACCATTACTTTCTCGATTCCTGAGTAGCCTGATAACAGAGACAGAAACTCCTTTCATTATAGTATGGCCATACATTTCTCAGACTTACTCATCGAGGGGCCCAGTAATATCTCTCTACTAATGTGAGGGACAAATTCCATGTTGATCATTCATATTCCTCTGCATGAAAAACCACTAAGCCTAATCGTAGCCTTTATCATCACCCGGTCAAAAGTGACTTTTGACTAGTTTAAAGCTTAGTAACTCTCATGTAGGAATCCATGATGACCTCAGGTCTAAGGGCATTGTGACGTGGTTATATATGAGAAAAGCCTATGACTTGATCCATGTAGCTTTCTCATAATGGGTTGGTCCAGCACCTTGTACTCTTACAAGTGCCTAAGACTTTGATTCGTATCTCCATATCTTATCAAAGTCATACTGGTCTTGTTTCATCTCTGCTCCCGCATAGATGACCGACCAAGGACATTTTAGGACAATCTTTATGAATTATCCAAGGATACAATTATCACAGTTAACATGCAAATAATATGATAACAGAATGGAGAAATTTCATTAAAATAATAATGTTCAAAGTACAATGATTGGCCCTTATGGCACAATTTCCAACACAGCGATCACAACAGCTGAAGTCTTAGCGATAGGCATAGGCCTTCAATTATGCAAATCGCTGGGTCTATCTCGAATCAAATTATATTCTGATTCGATGGAGGCCATACATCTGTTAAGTATAGACTATGGGTGAGAACACCCTTTGTGGGATGAGATTAACAATATCAGGAACCTTATCTTTTCAGAGTGGGATCTTGAGATCATATGACTACGGTGTAATGCGGAGAGGCGAAAATGCAATCTTCATTAGAGTGTGTGGCCTTTTGATCAATTTGTTTATTTCCAGCTTTTGTCCTTTTTTGGTGCCTTTGTGTCCTTGCTTTTTCGCCTCATAGTAGTGCCTTCAGCATTTGGTTGCTGCCTGAAAAAGTCATACACCTTTGACTTATCCTCATGCATCACTGTTGCCTCATTGAGAGCCTCGTACCTTGACATTGTGTGTATGCTTTTGCTGCCAATGCCAACATCTTTCCTGCCTCCTTTATTAGGAATGCGCTTACATCGTGGTACTTGCATCCAAGCATCGAATTGAGCCTGTTCACGTGCCTCCTGTTGTACACTATCTAGTTGGACTGGTGGTTATTCCATGGCCACTATTGCCGTCAAAACTATTGTTTCTGGGCATAATTCCCAGACGTGCCCATATCTTCTTCAGTTAAACAGATGGACGGGAGCCCTTCGTATTCAATGTAGATAATTTCCCCATCAACAAGAATTTTGGAAATGAGTGGTTTTGTAAGATCTATAACCACCACTAGTTTGGCAAACTTGCCCCTATCTCCCGAGTCTGTGTTATAGCCCACTTATATAACATCACCAAAAACACTCCCAATCAAACAAATGATACTCTTATGATAATAACAAGCCGACAGATGAGGCAATCGTATCGAGCCTATTACCTGATTAATCACATGCTCTTGGGGTCAAAGGAAGGGGACTAAGGTTGGACTGTGAGATAGTGACTGAAGATAACCCAAGGTCCATTAATAAGAGCGTTTTGAAAGTCTATATCCTCCTTGAATCAGACTAAGAAGCAATCATCATCCAAATCAGTCAGTTTGATTTTGCCCACTGGTTTCCAGATGTTCTGTAACTATAATCGCAGTTAAGCATACCCAATCGGCCTTTCCAATAGCTTAACAACGACAGATAGTCCCATGCGTTTATTGAGGGCATCAAGAATATGTGCTGCAAACTTCACAGTTGGAATATTTCGTTCCATTCCTATAGCGACGTCACCTTTCTTTAGGATGTCTTCCTCTTCAGTGAAATCCTTATCAGCACTGAGTAGTTTGTCTTTAAAAGACGGCACTTGGTTTTCCTTCTGCTGGTTATCAATGTTCATCATGTTAGCATCTGGTTGTGCAGAAGCTTCTAGAAGGGCTTGGGTTTCCAAGACAACTTCCGGAGTAAGAGTAGCAGGGATGAGAGTTGTATTAGTGGTAATGGAAGAGTTATAATCCTCTTCCATAATAATGTCCATTTCTTGGCCATCTCCTAATTTCACTTTTTTGGTATTATGGGCATCTCCAGGATGAGGGGGTCACTTTTTGGGCTACTCTCAATAGGATTAGGATGAAGCATAGTGGAAGGTTGCGGTGAGAAGAAGGGGTTGGAAATCTAGAGAGAAGGAGGAGCTTCTCTCTCTCTATGCCATTTTACACAACAATTTCCTTTTATCCCATACCACTTGAACTGTTCAAGTAGTTCTTTTTACACAACAATGTAGCAAAATTTAACGGTAAAAGACCCTAAATACTATTTAAATTTTAAAATCTTAAATTGGTTTTGTTGATAATAAGAGTAATGGAATTGACAAAAATAGTATAACAATTGACAACTCAGGTTTTTGAGAAATCACTAATTTGAGATTTTGAAGTTCAAGTGGTGTTTAAGTGTTTTTTTCCCAAATTTAACTCTATTTCGTACTTTCTTAGTTAATAAAAAAAGTTTGAATAGTTAATTTTCAAAAATTGTGTTTTTAAAGTGATACGACGGTGACCGTCACCGTTGGTGACGTGGCAGTGGCCGTCGGCTGCGGTGTAAAGTTAATAGTTCATAGGTGGTGGGGACTCAAAAACTAAGGAATAAAAAAAAAAGAAAACACCTAAAAATTGTTTTGATTTTTTCAGTTTTTAAAAACAATTTTTTGTTTTTTAAACAAATTTTCAAACAATTTTATTATTTTTTTAAATAACAAAAAATTGTCTTTAAAAACAAAAACAAACAGGCCCTAGGTCATTCTTTGGACTTAACTGGATCAAATATTTTCCCATAATTTTTCTCTTTATCTAACCAGATTTAGTGCATATATATTTTGGTTTTAAAAGTATTTTTATAATTTATGAAATAAATATATGAAATTTTTTTTTTCTCAACTTATAAAAAAATGACTTTTAAAATCATAATATCGAACATGCACTTAATCATACATTAATTCACAAGGCGGAAAAAAAAAAGAGAGCAGAGAGCCGTTGAAGCGTGGACAAACCATGGTCCGAAAAGCGTCGGGCGGCAAAAATTTTGAATACATTTCTCGGTCCTAGCCCTACATGAAACATTTTCAAATCGGTCCGCGACACTCCCATCTATTGTTCTGCTTCTCTTTCGATTACTCCCCTCTCTTCTTCTGCTTCTCTCCTTGATTTCCTAAAATTTGGGGATTAGGGCATCTTCTCTCTTCACTACAGAAGATCGGAGAGCCATTCTACGAAGTTTTGCATTCATCTGTTCAGTAGACTCGTTAGCTCATTATATTTGACGCAGTTCCAGCAGGTATTTATTACTCTTAATTTCTGTTCTCCTCTCTATCCCAGAAGTTGCATTAACTGATTTGAAGTTTTCCTCAGTATACTGTGTAATGGGGGTTGAAAACTACCATGTAATTGAGCTGGTCGGTGAAGGTTCATTTGGGAAGGTGTACAAAGGAAGGAGGAAGCATACAGGACAGGTACTCTTGGATTTCACCAGAAATATATATTTTCTTTAGCGTTTTTGTTGTTTGTATTCTTCAATTTTTTCTTTTGATACCAGACCGTTGCAATGAAATTCATAATGAAGCATGGAAAAAGTGAGAAGGACATCCATAATTTAAGACAAGAAATTGAGGTAATTCATTTTACTTTCGCTCTGCACTGCCGCACCAGTCGGTTTCACTACATGGCTTCTCAACTTCTGGGTTTTTGAAAATTTAGCTTTCCAATATTTGATTCCTGCCCAATTTTAAAATTGGATAAGCAAATACATATCCGGTGACAATAAATTAGTTATCATTCATTCAAAACTTTAGATTGCTGGAGTTGAGAATTCCGTTCTGCTGTTGAATTTAGCAGAGGTTCACAGTACTATGCTACTAGGATTTTTTTGCCTGCGGTTTAGCCAAAGAAACATAGTTTCATGCAGATAAAATCAGCATATGGGGAAAAATTAGGATAGTCTTAGGGTGTCCTCCATGCAATTTAAGTAATTTAGCATTCTTTGCTTAACTTTTGATTTTGAATGATTTAAGCACTAACTATGTGCTGTATAAATATAAATAATGAGGCCGCACTAATCAGAAATATTGGAATTTGATAGTCAATATGTTGGTTAACGAAAAGGTTTCTGCTGAAAGTTTTTAATGAACCCTCACAAGCAAAATGCTTTTTGAACTTATACTTGAATTCATGTTTTAGCTCACCTGTTTTGTTGCTATATTTTTCTCTTTAGCTTCCATCAGGTCAGTTCCAAAGCACAGTCATTTACATCAGTATGGTTTGTTGACACTATTTCTCATAAGTTCCTTGGAATAAAAGGGTTATAGTCTATGTGAACATACAGTTATTGAAGTGCAGAAATCTGTTGGGCCTATGCTAGTTTTATTCACTTGTAGAAGTTATTTTTATGAATTGTATGAATCCTTCTCATTTTGCCAAATACTCAAGTTTATCATCTATTTTTTTAAGGTGTGTTAACTTTTGCAGATCTTAAGAAAGTTGAAGCATGAAAATATCATTCAAATGCTTGATTCCTTTGAAAGCCCGCAAGAGTTTTGTGTTGTCACAGAATTTGCACAAGTAAACATCTTCTATCATTTATTTCATTGGCCTTTTGACTATTAGTGACACTAGCTTTCAATTCTGAAACAGTTGCTCATTGAGTTGTACACCAGTATGTGCAACTAGTTGATGACTGACAGCGTTATTATGGATACTAAGAAATGCCAGTTTTATTTCTTAATTGTCAGGGAGAACTATTTGAGATTCTTGAGGATGATAAATGCCTTCCTGAAGAACAAGTTCAGGCAATTGCAAAGCAATTGGTATTTAATTCTTCTAAAGAATCCACTTTCTGTCTACTAATTTCAAATAAAGCATGCTTTTGGCTATGAATTTTGTTTATACTGCGATATTTTTTCATTTTGGTTTTCCATTTGTATCATGCAGGTGAAAGCATTATATTACTTGCACTCTAATCGCATCATCCACCGGGACATGAAGCCACAGAATATTCTCATTGGTGCTGGATCTGTTGTCAAGGTTGATTAAAATTAGAGTTTGTTCATTCACGTGGAAACAATTGCCTAACCTGTGTTTTTGTTTTTCACTTGGGTTGTTTATCAAGCGCATAACTTGCAGAACATATTAGATCCTGCTTCTTATCCATTATGCCTACCATTGGTCATTTAAACCTTTCCTTTTGGCAATGCACTAGTGATCTTCCTCTAAATGTTCACTGCTGGTTACTGTGGAAGGGTTTACTGTTTTCCATTTTGATGATCGAATTCGTAGACGCAAAAATAAAAACGGAGAAAAGATAATAGTTGCTATAATATAATTATGCTGTACATTAATTGGGTGGCTTTACTTCCAGAGTAATGAGTTTTGTGTGAAGTTAATTTTTTGTAAGTTTGTTCTCTATGTGCACTAACTATATCTTATTCATTTACAAAGGTCTTTAGTTTGTCTATAATCACACTCCATTTTTGTCCTACTTAGCGAATATTGATGATGTGGTTTTCATTCCTATAGATAAGTACGTTTAATAATTATTTAATTTTCGTTTGGATTTGTGACAGCTTTGTGATTTTGGGTTTGCACGTGCGATGTCAATGAATACTGTTGTTTTGCGATCCATAAAAGGTTTGCTTATCAAAACTGAAGTTTATTTGGTGTAATGGCTTTTCTAAAGCTTCTTGCTCTTTAAGAAATTATGCTACTATGTGTATATTCTTTTACTTTACGTTTTTTACAGGCACTCCATTGTACATGGCTCCAGAACTTGTACGGGAACAACCTTACAACCACACTGTTGATTTGTGGTCTCTTGGTGTTATATTGTATGTTAAGTTTATTTTATCTTGAACAAGGAACATTCTCTTCTATGTGCAGTTATGAATATGTACTCTTATTTGTTTGACTTCTGACCAAGGTAATTAAACCCGGACCGGTCATTGAACCGGCCGGGGTATTGGGTCAAGGGTTAGTGGGTTAAACCGGAGCTAACTCGGGATTAAATCGGTGAGAAATTGAAGATTGTAGGATTATTAATATAAATTCTAAAGAAAAAATTGTAAAAAATCGATTTTTTTATTTAAAAAAATAAAAAATTGACCCGGACCGAACTGGTCTACTGGCCGATTGGCCGGTTTTCGGTCCAGGTCTGAGAACCTGGCTTCTGACTTGATGTCTTGAGAATCTTTCAGCTTCATGCTAGCATTAGATTGTTTCCTTAATTTCTTGCTTGTAACGTTCAACTATTGTGCTTCCCTTTCCCATCCATAGCCGAAGAAAATAGCTTCCACATAGTTTAATTTTCTGAGCACATGCTCAACTTATGAAAGAACCTTTGTAGTTTCCTTCTGAATGATGATATTGCCTTACTCCTAGTCATTACCATGTTGGTACACAACTTTTTCTGTCTTGATTTTTTGTTTTTGGTTATTCATCTGAATCTTAATTGTTGAAGCCATTTTTTCATGCCCATAACAGGTATGAGTTATTTGTTGGCCAACCTCCTTTTTACACAAATTCTGTATATGCACTCATCAGACATATTGTTAAGGTACATTTCTCAAACATATGGAGCTTGTTACTTTAGATTTTCTGCTCCATGATGAAGTGTGGGCTCCTATATACAATAATCCAGGACCCAGTTAAATATCCAGACAGCATGAGCCCCCAGTTCAAAAGCTTTTTGAAGGGTTTGCTTAACAAGGTAGTGCATAGTTGTGGATATTTCCATTTCTCCATTACATGTTACTCTTATCCATATTGATGTGCAAATTGCTTTGGTATATTCCTATTAGGCACCAGAAAGTCGACTGACTTGGCCAGCTCTTCTTGAGCATCCATTTGTTAAAGAAGCTTCAGATGAATTAGAGACCAAGGTAGCCCTTTAAACTTTATTTATAGTTGTGCTAGTAAATGTGTGTGGCTCCTGTGTTTGGAAGATAAACAATAGATGTACAATTGTTCTTGTTTTTTTTTAATTTAAGAAACACAAATTTCTGCCTACTTCAGGAAATGAATGAAACATCTGTTTCACCCAAGGACTGTGATCCAACACGAAGGGGTGGAGAAAAAACCTATCAAACTTCATCAGGTTCAGTTTTTTTTAGCTCTAGTGCTGCAAGTAGATACTCCATTATATCATATGTCTCTTTGTGATCCTTAGTCACATAATCACAGTCTCAAGACTAATAAATTACGTTACAGCTGTTGAGGAGAATACTACGTTACCCTCTCAAAGTGAAGCTCAGATAAATTGTCCCAACTTGGAGACAGCCCATTCTTCAGTACATGATGCGTCCCCAGGTTTTCCAAATCAAAATTCTGTCAGAGAAACAGGTATCATTTCCTGCTTATTAGTATGCTTATACTTGATGTCAGAAGAAAGGTGCTGTTTTTTCTCTTTATCTTCTTGTCCTAATATAAGTTGTTCTTTGTAACTTAATCTGAGTTGTTGTCTTATGTAAGAATTAATTTCTTTCTGAATACATTCTAATAATTAATATTATACCTTCGTATTTCCAACTTTAGTTAGGTAAGTAGCAGTTTATTATGATATTAAAATTCCAATTTCAGTGTACTTATTTATGACATATTAATTTACCTGATAAACTTAAAGTTGCACTAGTTGGAAATATGCTAACTTGCAATCATTTGATCACACAATGGTTTTGAATTGGTGTTTAACCATTAATTTGTTGTTTTATTGATTATTTTCAGTTCAGCATACCATTTGTGGGTCTTTGGTATGTGATAGCTCTTTACACTCAGCTATATTTCTCTATATGCCAGTTCCTTTTGCCTTGCTCTTGCACCAGGAAGCAGTAGATAAGATGGCTTCCAAGAGTGGCTTATTGCATTTCATTAAATACAAGCTTTATGGCCTCATGACAATTATTCTATTTAGACACTGACCAGCAGCAAATGCATACATAGAAATATTTTAGTGACTTGTTATCATGAAGGATCTTGAAACACTAATGTGTTTTATTTACTTAAAGAAATGATTATGATTCTTTGTTTTGCTTGAAAGCCTGTAATATGTGACAGAACTATTTCTAATTAGGCTGCCAGAGATTGGAGAAACTAGAAAATATCTCTCGTACAGTCAAAGGTGCAAAATTAATTGGTCAGGATAATGAAGCACTGGCTTATATTCTTCTACGAATGAAAACATGGTCTGAAGGATCTCATAGCAAATGCAGGTAAATGAGTTGCATAGTCACGTGTATTATGCATGTTAAGCCCACATGAGTCTCACTATTTATTAAAAATGTACAGTGTTCAAGACATTGTTGATACAAATCGGTCATTGAGAATTCTTTCAAACCTAGTTGCAGCAGAAGCCTTCACTTCTAGTGGACGAATAGATGAATTAATAAGTGAGCTTCTTGCATTTAGTGGAGCTATTATAAGAATTAAATCCTCTGAAGTTAACGACATGGTAGAAAAGGTATAGCACTGAATTATTTGAACTAGAAGTCCTTTCTTTAATACTTGTACCCTGCTGTATCTTTCCTCCTTGATCTTTGCTTTGAGCTAGGTTCGGTATGCAAATAATTCATTGCAAAATACTTTTTTCAGTTTTGTTTACTGAAGATTCTAATTTCTTTTTTTCTTATTTATCACTATTCTTGCCCTTTTTTGTTAGTTTGATACTTTTCGTTAGGCTTTTTTGTTTCTTTCACTGAAAAATTTTTCAACAAAAGAAGTTTCTGTTTTTGCCCTTTATAAATGAAAATTTCCCCCAAAATATTATTTTTCCTTTTAATTTCAAGCCGGAAAATTCTAAGGTTATATACCTGTATCCTACCTATGGCAATGGGTTTATCTTTTTTTTGTTTTGTTTTGTTGTGTTCTAAATTCTTTTGTTGATAGTTTATTAGTTTATTGACTTCATTATTGACTAACATTTTATTTTGTGCAGAGTTTCTCCGTCACTAAAATGTTGCTAGATAATAATGAAAGCTTCAATGCAAGCTCTTATATGAGGCATTGGGTTGCTATTGTGGAAATTTATTCACAGGTCATTTTCTTTTTATTATGTATTTTTTTTTATTAATCCACTGGTTTCCAACGTTACTAGCAACCGGTTAATACAGTTCGTGGGAATGTAGGCCTATAATGGAGGGAACCTCGCTACCTCCAAACAAGGGGAATAGCATTTAGTCAGCTTAAACATAAAAACTCATTGTTGATACAAATTCTGTTGGATTATTTTAACTAAGTTTTTTTCATTTTATTTGATTATTTGATGTTTGATTTGTTTTATTTAAGGATTAGTTGTTTTTCTTTGGTCTTTTCTGGGATAATTCTTCCATCATTCCTTGTGCTTTAGCATTAGTTTAACTGTCCTTTTTATCAAGATATGATTAGTTGAAGTTTGTATTTTTATTAAGATAGATTTCTCCTGTTTTAATAGTTGCCTTTTAGTTGGAATACTTTGCTCTTTCTTTTATCTTCAATTTATGTACACAATATATGTTTGTATTAATCTTGAATTTCTACATGGTGAGAGAGCAACAAAACTGCCTAGCCAACAAGCTTTCTTAGAAGTGTAGCGTGACAAATGTAGGAATGAAATACCCATTTGAAAAAAGTCATATCCTATGGTGGCCCCTGGTTCTCACAACATAACTTCCTGCCAATAGAGAATTACAATAGTATCAACAGAAGAAGAAATATTCTTGCTTAAGTCAGGCTCTGTCCTTGCCAAAACCAGAATTCTTCTTATGTCACTCTGCTGCACACAACCCAAAAGAAGGCACTTACACCTCCACTCCTCTCTCTTCCAGACAGCAGTGCTATTCTCACATAGTGCCCTCTTCCTCTTATAAACTTTCCCCTGCTTCACAGGGTTTTGACCTATTTCTATTGCAAACCTATCTCAATAACCAACTAGTCCTGTCATCTCTTACATATGCATATGGTTTCTATTCAATAAATAGTTCAAAACATTATTGGCAGTGAATTTTCTACATTGTACTTGTAACTGTGCTTGTAATTTTTATATTTATATCTTTCATGCATTATCAGAGTACTCCGGCAGGATTTGGATGTTAGTTCATACTTTTTGATACACATTGAAAAAGCTCTCGGTGATGCACATTGCTTACTTGGGTGCTGCACCCTCAATTATTGATATATGCAGGTTGTAGCTTCCACCAATGATGCATCTGGAAAGGTTCTCTATGAGTCTAGTGCATGTATTACAATCATGCTATCTAGAGTTGCTCAGGTTGTTAAATCATCTTCTCAAGGCCCAGAGACATTGAAAGAGACAATAAAAAAAATTCTGGATCATGCTAAAACATCTGGTGTAGTGGACCATTTGTGTCTCTGCTTAAAAACTTCAGGTTCTTTAGGTTCTTCTATTATGTTACGGGCGGCTTCAGAAGCATGTCGAGCTATCTGGTCTCTGATAAATGCTTTGGATTTTCTTTTCATGACAACAAATGCCATTGTATTTCCTATAGATGCTTTACAGAGCCATTCTTTGTCTCGACTGGAAATTATAGATGATGAGCAAAGTTCATTTATAGGGTCAGAGTCATCAAAAATTGTCGAAGCAGTGACAAGAGTATTTATGAATACCAAAGCCATTCGGGTTGCCGTTTACTATTGTTTCCACCAATGCCTTGAGGCTGCAATGTGTTCTGGACTCCAGGTACTAGTGGCTTAGTGCTTACCCTTGTTTACAGGTTTTCTTTTTGTGATAGCAGGATCTATGTATGTCCTGTTGGTTAGATATTGCAAGGCAATAAAGATCTTTTTAGCCTTTTTGTTACACTCAATTGTTGTCATGAAGTTTTCAGTTATAGATATGCCAGACTGAGAGTGATAAATTTATTATTCATTTGCTCTTTCAGCTTTTGTCAAGGTGCTGCCTACACAGTGGAGTTGTTCCATCACTCCTTTGTGGTCTGCCTAGCTCCCTTCCTGTCGCTACTGTTGTTAGTGGTGGTGGAGATGGTACAATTGTTTCGGAAATATTTTCTGTGTTGTCAATATGCACTACCTCTTTAAATAAAGATCCACAAAGTGGAGATTCAAATAAGAGGTGCAAATTCACCAATCCTTCTGCTCTGATTTTTTCTTCATGCCTCATCCTTGCTATAATTGCGCAATGTTTGAAGTCATCTGGAAGAAATTCAGCGCTATTTATGCTCACAAACTCACCAAAGAAACAGCTTGCTCGACTTTCATTGCTTGCCCATCATATTTCTTCTGATGATAGAGAGAAAACTTCTTTTCAACCCCAAAGTGCATCAGCCATGCTGGCTTTAGCATCCATTCTATCCCTCGAATCAGGGGCTGCTATTGAGTCATCAATCTCTGAAATTGCCATGCCTTTGATTCCTCGAACATCTTCACTATATGAGTATCTTAAAATTTCATCTGGCAATAAAAATGAATTGGATCCTTCCTGCCCCTGTGGGAAGCTCACATATTGGCAAGGACTAAGGGATGGTTGTGTTGGCCTTTTAGATTCCAGACTGAAGTGGGGAGGACCATTAGCTGTTCAACAGTTGTGTGCTATTGGCGTCCCACTTTTGCTTATTGGCTTATTAGGCATTGATGGAACCAATGCTTCTCATGGACCTGAATGCTCAAATGACACTGTAGGATTATCCCCTGCAGGTGTTATATGGACAATTTCATCAATATGTCAATGCCTCTCCGGTGGTGCTTCTACTTTTCGTCAGATATTGATTAGGAATGAACATATCAAGCTCTTTTCTGACTTGATATGTGATGCTCATCTGAAGTTGATAAACAGATGGATCGGACCTGGTGGAGGGAGAGCCGGAGTTAGAGATCTAATTAATTCAGTAATAGATCTCTTAGCATTTCCATTTGTTGCTCTACAAAATGTTCCTGGCTTGCCGGCTGCCACTACATCTATTAACAGTGGATTTCTTCTCAACATGGGCTCTCCTTGTCATAAAGTATGCATGGAAGATAAAGCCATAATTAAAGCAATAGAAGATGACATGGGAAAATACATCAAGATCCTTGTGGAGGTTAAATTTTTCATCCGGTTTTTCTTGTTATTTATTTTGTAGATTTGGAAGATCTTCCACTTAAAAAATTTTGGTTTCTTATCAACCTAGCATAGTAAAATGAGATGCCTTTACAGCATCTTTCACTGAGCAGTCTTATAGCCGATGGCGCCTTGTTTGCTCTCCCTCGCATCAATGACCATTTTGTGATTACAATCAGTTGTTGGGATTTCTTTTAATTATTATTGTTGTTGAATTGCTTCAATATATCTAATACTATTTGCAGTATTTAGATATTGTTATTAGTTGATTATACACTAATTTGCCATATCAAGGTGTCTTAGATCCTCATCTTATCCTTATAAAATGTTTTGGAGTTTTCAGGTTGGAGTTCCTGGTACTATCCTGCGATGCTCACATCATATGGAGTTGAAGGAGTTGGGCAGGCCTGTTGCCTTTCTTGCTAAAATGGTCAGCCATCGACCTTTGGCATTTCAACTTGTGAGCCAAGGTCTTCTAGATCCAAATAGGATGAGAAGGTTTTTTGATTGTTCGGTCCCACAAGAAGTCACACTAGATGCCCTCATGATAGTTTCTGATCTTGCTCGTATGGACAAGGTAAGATTCTCTTTGCCAGTTTACAGCAATGGTGGGTACGCACAGGTTGATCACAGATAAACGGAGACATTACGTGCTCTAAAGTCGTGTTGATATGTGCTTTTGTGTGTGTAGATGGGTGTTAAAAACCAGATTGTTCATTGAATTGGAATGTAATTGTTCACAGTTTTGAGATCCTGCTATGCTCAAATTACCATTATCATTATTAAATTTGAATTGTTAATAAATTTATTTAGAAATTAAGAAATATATGTATAAATTTCTATAACACTTCACTAACCAATCAAGTTGATATATATAAAATAAAGATACTAAATAAAATAAGGGAAATTACGCTGAAATAGAAGGGAAATAAGAAAATGGTCTTATGAAGTTGTCAATAGCGCTCTTGGAGTTGTCAATGGCCCACTCATGGAGTTGTCAATGAGACCATTTTTTCATTTTGTAATTTCAAGGAATCATTATTTCAATTTCCTTCTTTCATGGGACTTGAGTGTAATTTTCCCATAAAATAACTATACAATAGTACAAATTTATTTCAATAATTTCCGTTGGATATCGTGCATATAATTATCTGTAATTTGAAAGATAATAAATCAATTTTCAATTTATTATTACTTACGTTTTGATATTTTCTCCATGAACATATCTTTAATAAAAATCAACGTTTACTTGATTCATTTGTGGTTTTGAGTGCATTACATCTCGGAAATGAGGATAATCGCTTTTTGTAATGCTAAAGTTACTTCTTCAATTTCTTTTGAATTCTCCTTCCTGCTAGTATGTTCATATTATGCGGTCTCTGAGTTTGTCTTCATTTTTGTCATTTATCCTATACTGGACTGTGTGAGCTTTTGAATGTTCAATCGTTATGATTTTTACAAAATCATTTGCAAGTCCTGTTTTTTCTGTTTTCAGGCGTTCTATGAGTACATCAAAGGAGCTTCTATCTTGGAGTTCTTAAAAGGTTTTCTTTTGCATGAGGACCCGAATGTGCGCGCCAAAACTTGCAGTGCCCTTGGAAATATGTGTCGTCACAGCGCCTACTTTTATAGTTCACTCGTATGTATAAAATATCGTCAAGTACAATAAATGATTATCTTGGTCCAAGTCTTTATAATTACAAATTACCAATATGTATATATAAAAGTAAAGCAATGTTATCATGCATTAATTAAGAAGCTTTAATTTTGACACACGTCAAATGGTAGTTGACATATTCTGCAGACCTCATTTTACACTGCGGTTTCTTATTAAATCGGATGTTGCAGGCAAGACATCAGATTGTAAGTATTCTTATTGAACGATGTGCTGATCCAGACAGACGTACAAGAAAATTTGCTTGCTTTGCTGTAAGCTTTATCAACTCCCTCAAAGAGCTAAAAATTTATTCATTTTGACTGATTATGCCTTTTGTGAAGATTATAATTTATTTTTGTTTAGTGAGTACCTTTGCTATTTTTTATGCTTCATGCTTCTCTTTTCCTAATTGGTAGTACGTCAGTGCCGACAACTCTTTCATTCACTTTATTTGTGTAATATTTATACGGTTAATTGCACTTTTGGCATCTATAGTTTAGTCACCAATATAATCTAGTCTCTCTAATTTAAATCAGATCATGTTTATTCACTTATCCTTCTTATTTTAGTTTGAGTAATGTTGTGTTAGGCCCTCAGCAACAAACATCAAATTTTACATGGACATTAGTTGTTGATAGAGTACAATCGATATAGGTGATCCCACTTAGTGGGATAAGGTTTGTTGTTATTGTATCACTTGAGTTTTAATTAGAGTAATTCAATCCATTTAATTGTAAGATTAAATTAATGAATATTTTAAGTATACTATTTATGAAGGACCATGGCCAACTTCCATTACGGCAGAAATTGAATGTAAATATTAGAGTACAGTTAGATCTGATTTATTGTCACATGTCAAGTTTGCTATAGTCTCGTGGCTTTCTCATTTATTGTCTGTATTACAGTTTTACTCACCTGAATTATAAAGGCTGTAAATAGCCTTGGCACTGTTGTATAAATAACACTCGGATGTAAGAACTGTGGACCCTTGATTGGTGCTTCCTGCTGATCTCTCTCTCTACTATATGAGTGATAGATTTTGAGTATATATGCTATCGTATTTTCTTCTGTTATTGGAGGAAAATTATTACTGTCATTGAAATTAGAGGGACGAAATTTATCTCACCAGCAAACTTCAGGGACTTGGCTATTTTCAATTGAGTCAATAGGAACTAGAATAGTCTTTGGCATACGCTGTTTTTTCATTTTCTTTCAACTTGCATTGGGTTTGAGTGCTTAACTTGGTGTATTTATTAGCTATTAAGTACAGTATCTCTGGAATCAAAAAGGGAAGAATAATGCTCTTTTTCTTTTGATGAATTGTAGTATGGTCAGAACAGAATGCGAGGGTTCAATTCATAAGTGTCTCCCTTATAATAATTTTTGAGTGTGGCATTGGTCGGGCCTTCTTGTCTGTTTCAGCATATGGCGTTCTTCCCTCTATGTACAATTCACAAGCTCTTGCATCATGATTTTACACTCCCTTGTCGTCATTATGCATTGTTTTCTCCTATTAATAGATTCGTTAATTTTTTTTAAAAAAAATACAGTTTGAAAGCAAAATTGACAGACCCATAGTGTAATTAAAGGCTATGTTTTCCATTTCTAACAATTAAGACTTAGGAGTCCTGTTAGAGTTCAACACAGGGAAATGTATCTGGCATGTCATGAATTTTTCTATCCTGCTTTTGTAGCAGTTGCCTTGTAGACTCTACATGTAGATCTAATTTGTTTTCTTCACCTTGACCTCAGATTGGAAATGCAGCCTACCACAACGACACGCTATACGAAGAGCTGAGAAGATCCATTCCTCATTTGGCAAATTTGTTGTTGATGGCGGAAGAGGACAAGACTAAAGCAAACGCAGCAGGTGCACTTAGCAATTTGGTTCGCAACTCCGAAAGGCTTTGTGAAGACATTGTATCCAAAGGAGCGATTCAGGTTTGTTGCATGCTATCTGAAAGTATTAGGAGTGCACAAGTGTAATGTCAACTTTCTGCTTGTCTCAGACAACTAAACAGGGTTAACCCATCCTATTTTATTGCACATTGATGATGATAAATAATCGTCAATGACTTGTTTGCATTCAATGGTTGATATTAGAACATGAGTTTACATTAGTGATGTACATGGCCCCCCTCGAACCAAGTGTCTGGCCTATGGCCCTGCCTGCGGCAGGCCCAGGGGCCATTGGGCCAGGCCAGGGGTATATAGCAGAGATGGGATGACACAAAAATGTGAAGCCAATTGCCCCTGATAATGACATTTTTCTCTCATATTCAGTCATCCAACATCTTAACCTTATTAAGCACAGCACCATATTGAACGTCAGGATTGTCATTAAAATGCCAAATGAACATTTGCCTCAGAATCCTAATCCTCCATGGTGGGTCAGGTTGCGCTAGATTTCGGATTTTTTTAGCTCCAGACTAACGTGACAGGTTGGAATGGGTTTGCCAAGCTTATGCACACCCCTAGTTTTCCTGAACTTTCACCGAAAGAAAAAAAAAAGTTTACAAGTAGAACTGTTCCAGACTGTTGGCTAATCAATTATTCATGGGTCATTATTTAACAACTTATGCTTTTGATTTGAACGATCATTGACATGATTTTAGAGCCTACAAACCAAGTGATCGGTAGTTGAATCTTTGATGCTCTAGTTTTACATGATGCATACACATGTATGATATACATAAATATATAACCTCCAAACCAAGGGAGCATGAATTTTTTGCTTGGCACTCTACTTTTTGGTTTCGCATGGGCACATAAGCATGGAGGTTGTCTTGTTACGTATATTAATCATGAGCACTGTGGTTCTGTTTCAAGTTGTTACATGTTCCATGACCTCTTTTCCCAGGCCTTTTCTTTAAATTTGGATGCTTGTTGCAAATACATTTACTACTACATGAGATTCACCACTATTTGATCTGTTACATTTGTTATAGGGAGTTACATTATTTTAAAGTCATAACTAATGCAATTTTGTTTCGAGTTTGGTGCTACTTCACTTTAAAGTTGGATTTGAATGTCACTACTTGGGCAAGTGTGTCTGCACTTTGGTCACACTTCAAGCACAAAAGATTGTGTGAGGAGCATGTTCCATCTTGTGATAAAGTTCATTCCTTGCCTCTAGCTTGACAGCTTACCCATTTTTAGTTGAATAGATCCTTGTATTTGTAATGTGATTTTGGTTTTTTTCATGTTTGCAGGCCCTCCTGAAGCTAATTTCAGATTGTTCGCTTGCAGCATTGAATCCAAGCAGAAATGATTTGACAAACGAGTCCCCTTTAAAGATAGCTCTTTTTTCCCTGGGAAAAATGTGTGCACACCCACCTTGCAGACAGTTCCTCCGTTCATCACCATTGTTTCCCGTTGTTGGCAGGCTTCAGCAATGCCCTGAATCATCAATTGCCAAGTATGCCTCTGTAATTGTTAGCAAAGTTTCTGAAGTTTGATGCTCAAAATGCCACGTGCCACCACCATAAGCTTCCCTTCCATGGAAGTCACTCTATTTGTTCTAAAATGTTAAAAAAAAGAAAATTAGGTGGCTGGTCTTAGTAACAGTGGTACAAGTGATAATAATTTAGGGAAAATGTCACCAAAGTAACAATTAAGAAAAATAATATCAGAAAAGTCTCATGACTTGTCAATGGTAACTTTATCACTTGTCAATAGCTACCCTTTCAATTGTCATTGATAAGTTATAGAACTTTTTTTGATATAATTTTTTTAAATTGGGATCTTGATGTCATTTTCCCTTAAATTTATGCTTTGTACTTGAAATGGACTGTATAATGCATAGTAGTGCTTAGGGTGCTTTATGGTGGCACTGATCGCTGGTTCGAACCGCTTTAGCAAGCATTTAGCTTGTCAACTTAAAAAAAAAGGACCATATAATAACTGATGTATATAATTTGTTAGTTATGTCCATATATATATATATATATATTTCTTTGTATAATATATAAATGTTAATGAGTCATGGCTATTTTTCAAATTTATGGAATGAAACCTGTAGTATTCAATATCATAATTCTATTCTTTCAGCCACGAACTATTATTTGAATGAGAATAGGTATACAAATAACAACATTAACAACAATAAAGATTTTATCCCATTAGGTATACAAATAACAGTACAAATCGTACGATGTTATTGTATTATGTCAAAAATTATATATTTAGATATATTATTAATCAAAAGATCTTTTTCTACGACTTTATTGAGGGTTCGTTTCAGCCTTTTTCGACTTCATTTTATATGACTCTATGTTGCTTGATCAATCCTTTTTACCAGAGCATTCAATGGTTTTCGTTGAATATGTCCAAACCACCTCAAACAAATTTCTATCATTTTTCCTTCAATAAAGAACATTCTAACTCATTCACGTATATAAATATTATGAATCTTGTCTTTTTTTGTATGATCACACATCCATGTCAACATCTTCATTTGGGCTACCCTCATTTTATGTTCATAATGTCCCTTTAAAAGCCAACTCTTACTACCACATAGCATTGTTGGTCTTATAGCAGTGTGATATAATTTCTATTTTACTTTATTAGGTACTTTTCGATCACAAATAATTCTAATAGTTTTTCTCCATCTATACCATTTAGTTTGAATTCTGTGATTGACATCTCCATCAATTTCACCATCTTGTTGTATAACTGATCTCAAATATCTAAACTTTGTCACTTGCAGAATAACCCCTCCAATTTAACTTCACCTTCACTGTGACCTTGTCTCTTGTTATAATTGCAATGCATATATTCAGTTTTGTTTTTATTTAGACGAAAGCTCTTCAATTCCAAGGTCTGTCTCCATATTTTAAGTTCAGAATTAATTTCTTCCATGGATTGGCCAATAGAATTATATCATCCGTAAAAAATATGCATTTAGATATTAAAAATCAAAATACAAAATAAAGTTCGATGAGAGTCAATAAACAAAATTAGCAAAAGTGTAAAAAGAATCATGAGGCGAAATTAGCAAGCCTATCAGCACAATATGCAAAATCCTTGTAATGGCAGTTAAAGTTAACAGTGAACTTTTGTGATGGCAGCCTTCTCGCATTCTTGAAGACCAACAATCACGAACTATTGTATCTTCCATATTTAACATGTAAAGAAGAACATGAACTAGCATGTTGGAAGAAAAAATTCTACAAATAGAAGTATCAGAAAACGACATTTAATAAAAATATAATAATGCTACTAGTAGTAGTAGAAAAAAATTGTTTGCACCTCTATTGGCAGTGAAAAAATAATATTCCAGTTTAAATTATGAAGACTGAATTATCGGCCCTTATCAATGTTTAGTACTGTTGTAAAGCAAAGTAAATAAATATTATAATTTATGAGGTAAATATATAAGAGAAGTCTTATCTCGATTTGAGGAAAATGACTTTTGAAACTGCGGTTTAATTTGGGGTTTACCCAAACACACACTTAGTCATTTAAAATTTATATTTTAGTCGTTCAAAAAATATTTTATACCAATCAATTGCTTTCGAAATATGTGAAGAGTTAGTTGCAATGCCATGTCTCTTGCCAAAAAAAAAAAAATCAAATTATCAATTTAGTCATATGATATTATAAAAATCTGCATAAAATGCTCATAAAATAACATCATTGGGAAAAAAAAATTGCTATTTCCACAAAATGGAAAGAGGGTGTGAAGAAGAGCAAAGAATGCCGAACTCAATGCTATTATATAGATAGACTCTGTTTTTGTGTGTTCTAAACCATCTCATAATTTTTTGTATACCCAATTTCTTCTTATCAATTCCATTTCTTTCATATTTCACTACTCTTTAAGAGAAAATGCATAGATCGGCAAGTTGGAATCGGTACTCTGAAGACTACTTCAAGCAATTCACGACGTATCAATCACCGGGAAGGCTTAAATTTTCTTCGTCGTCGTCGGCGATAGATGGCTCCGATTTGCCGTTATATGATCCTGTTATAGAGTTAACGAAGAAGGAGAAGGCTCGCATTAGGTTTGCTGAGAATGCAGTGCATGTGATTCCTTTTGTGCTCTTTGTTTGTGCCATCATTCTCTGGCTTTTCTCAAATCCAGGTTTCTTTATTTCATCTTCACACTTTCATGAAATTTAAAATGATGGATGCTTTCATTTGATTGATTGATTGATTTTTTTTCCTCCTATATTGAAATTGGATGTTGAGATTGAGATAAGAGTTTCTTTTTTAAGCCAGAGATTTCAAAAACAATTACACTCACTATAAAGAAAAAACGAACCAGAATATGATCTTATATAAAAATATGAACCGAGAGCTATAAATCTGTAGTACAGCCAACAAAGAATAAGGAACAAAAACTATTCTGGTATGTATCATAAAAATAGGAAAATAAACCTTTCTTAATTTTAATCCTTTTTTATAGTGATCAAATAAAAAGCACACAAGAACACGTTCACACACACAAGATAGGTTCAAATACGTGCCATGTGGGCCAAGGCTCATTGGCCATTCTCCATTTTGATTAGCTCATATACGTCCATGTAGTGGAAAGAAAAGCAATGTTCTTACCAATGGGAGTTGGTCCAAGTGGTAAGCGGTTTGGTTCCATTTAAGCAAGATTTCGGGTTCGAACCTTGTGTATGTAGAAAATTCCCATTGGGAGACTCTCCCACCATAATCAGGTGCGCGACGCGAGTCGGATCCCGATGTAGTCGGGGCAAAGCTCCGATGAACTGGGTGGGCAACTAAAAAAAGAAGAAGCAATGTTCTTGTACTTTGACATCCCATTTTACTAATTTATCCCATAATAATAGTTGTAATTTTTTTAGTAAAATGCTCTTGTGCCCCTTACATTTTGTCATAATTACATAGACCTTCTTTATTTTAAAAACATACACTTAATTCTACATTATTAACACTTAAAAATATTTTAAAAACATATTTTCAATTAATATTTATATTAGACTAAATTTTATTTATTAACTCCGTTAACCAACTATTAATTGGATGAAAATGGATTCTCAGATATATAAATGAAGTTTGTGTAACATAGTATTTCAATTTTAAAAGAAGTTTATATATGCTTTTACAATAAAAGGAGTTTATGTAATTAAGCAAACTAAATAAGTAACCCCTGTATTTTATTCTATGTTTTTTAAATTTTTAAATCAATCGCTCAATATGTACTCATCCATTCCTAACTATTAGTCTGAATCTTTATATTTATTGCGTCCTTTTGTTTTGAACAGAAAAACAACTTTAAAAGCACAAAATTCTAAATAAGGTTTGTTACCAATAGCTGATAAAAAAATGATAAAACTTGATAAGGAATTTAAAACTTATTTTTTAGGAAATACTTGATTTAAAATTTTATAATTTTAAAATTCTTTTTCTGTCTTTTTCCCTATACTTATTGTGTCCCTAGTTATAAATCTCATTACAAAATTCTAAGCATAATTAAAACCTTTTTTCTGAAATACTTGATTAAAATTACATGTCTCACTTGATAAAGATATACTTTCCAATAATAATATTCAATTAGAGGTAGAATTGGGGATTTTTTTTTTCACGTAAATTAGATTTTAGTGTTTTCTCATGTGAATTTAGACTAAGACTTATAATTAAATATGCAGGAAGTATAAATATATAGAATTGAATTGGTCATAATTTTTTTTTTGAACTGGATTTTGTTCAATTGTCTGTTGAATAGATGTGGCAGTAAAGGGAGATTCGTTTGGACCTGAAATTGAAAGATTGAACATTGATGGCGAAATTGAGCATCATGGCAATATTCTCAAATTGGCATTGTAAATCCAAGAGAGAAGCTTCCATAAATAAACTTGCAGAGCTGAGGAAGTTTCTATAAATAAAATTAAAGACACTTTGTGAGTGATGTTAAAATCAGAGTTAAGTGTTTTGACGCTCAATTCTTTTTTCTTTTTTAATGGTATTATAATTTGTAAATGTAATTATTGTTGGAACAACTTTATAATTATTTGAGGTTTAATACGTTTCCAACATTCCGCTTTCCTTCTTTTTGCTATTTATAAAAATAAAATGGGAATATTTAATAAAGACTTGAATTATGTAATATACTAATTTGTAGATTCAAAATTGATTATGATTTTTGAGTTATATGCGCTAGAATCAACTTTTAAAAAAAATAAACCTGGCGGGTTGGCGTGAGTGGTAAGTACTCTCATCCCTTAAGCAAGTGGGAAGGGGTTCGATCCCTACCCCTTGTGAATGGAGCAAATCCACAGGCCAAGTGTCTACCCCCTCTTTGAGACTTCCATACAGTGAGGGATTAATTTCACCTGACACGGAGGTGGGGATACCTTGGGCAACCAAAAGAACTTTTAAAAATAAATGTTTTGGGGATTTCTAAGTTTGAATTCAGATTTAAATAATAAGTCCTCATTTCTCCTACTTTGACTGTTATTTTTTAACCTACCGAAATATAATTTTTTCCATCAAACAACTTTTCATTTCAATACACACTAAACATGTCAGTTGCATGAATTTTTTTCCTTTTCTTTTTCTCTTTTACCGTCGCAATTAATTTTTTCTATAAAACTGGCCAAAGATTTTCTCCCCCCCCCCTCTAGTTCAAACATCTAATATTCTATTCATGACTCATAAATATTTGGGATCTTAAGTATGTCCATAATGTAATTAGTATAAATCATGTATGAAAATTTTACCATAAATTTAATTGAGAAAAATAAGGGCTTATTTGTTTTCGTGTTTTCAAAACTGAAAAACTAAAAAACCACATATATAAACCACATATATAAAAAGGTTTTTGCTTCTCTCTTTTTTTTTTCCTTTTTTATTTTCTTCTATGATATCAAACTCACCTTTAAATTAAAAGAATAGATGATTTAAATTTAGGGAGAATGATAAAAAAATACCATTTGAACTTCAAAATCCCTACTTAGTCCTTTGAAAAATATTTGTGTTGTCAATCCTATTACTATTCTTGTCAATCCCATTACCATTCTTGTCAGCGGGATTTTGAAGTTCAAATGATATTTTTCTATCATTCTCCCATAAATTTAATATTTTATAAAATTGGTATAAACATAAATTTACCCATCAATCATCCATCAATATTTATGGTACACAGTTTTGGTTTAGCTTGATGAACACGCAACCCATTACCCTTATGACCCAATAACACTTTTTTTTTTTTTGTGAAGACAGAACGACATTTTAACTAAGAAAGTTTTTTTTTTGGACAACTTTAAGTAAACAAATTTGGCGCTCAGGTTTTTATGTCCAAAAGCCCAATGGGGCGTTCTCTCTATAGGCGGCGCACAAAATCTTTTCGGCCTTTAGAGTGAAATTCCCAAACTGGCCTTTCTTGAACTAGACCCAGCGTCCCCCGTTTACTGCATTGATCGTCTTCGCTTTCTTGCAACTCCGCTTTCTCTCTGCTTTTCCTTCTTCTCAGTGACTGTGACTGTCTCTGGATTCTTCGATTGGAGTCGCTTCAACGGCCTAGCAAATGACTCCTCCGGCACAAAATGTGATAACTAATTCCCTTTATCTCTGTTATTGGCCATTTTTTGGTAGCTTTTACTTCAATTCTAGAGCAATAGATAATCGAAGCGGTTTTGCTGTTCGTGTTGCTTTTTATGCTTTGAAATCAACCATAATTACTACCTTTCTCTCCAATGTATTTCTTAGTTACTAGCGTTTTGGGTCACTGGATCCTGTTTCCTAATTTGACTTTGTTTTCTACAGCAGCAGGAGGACCACGAGATGCTCGTTCCCGACACCGACGTTCCGCAGGGTCCTCAACCTATGGAAGGTAAATGCACAGAGTTATTGGATGTCACCGGGTTTCTATGTGGAAATTCAGTCACTGAATGTGTATGATGATAATACTTAGCGCGAAGATGATCTCCCTTGCTGTTATCAGATCATACGTATTTTTTAGGGCAGTCGGTTTAGTGTTTTGGTCAACTATGCTTAATGTAAATTGAGTGCTAGGTTTGATGTGCTCGAAGTAGTTAGCAATGTTCATCTTCTTGTTTTTATGTTGGCCGGTTATCTTGCATATGTTCCAGGGCTGCTCGAGTTGCTAAGGCTGTGTTGTTTGGGTCGGAATGTGGATATTTTTCTCTGCGGATATTCTCGGGGGCTTGTCTTGTTTATTTGGTGCATTTAAAATTATGATGATTTAAAACTTTTTGTTTTATAAATGGCATAATGGTATGTATAACTGGTTGAGTTACTTAATTTTAATGTTTTGACATCTCTACGTTGCCTTATAGGTGTCCAAGAGGAAAACGGCAGTGCAGTGAATGCTCCTCCAGTTGTGGATGACTCACCATCAGGGAACCTTATAGGTGCCCAAGTGGAAAACAGCAGTGCAGTGAATGCTCCTCCAGTTGTGGATGACTCACCATCAGGGAGGTTCACTTGGACCATTTACGATTTTTCCCGGCTTATGAGAAAGTTCTATTCTGAAAATTTTCATGTCGGGGTTTACAAATGGTACCTTGCTATTTGCCAATAATATTTTTGGGTGAACTTGTATCTTCCAATATTGTTTTTTTGGTGAATTGCTATGTGCCACTGTTTATTTATTGTTAATATCGCTACTAGAGTGGATGAATGCTAAATTATGCTGGTTTTGACTGTTGGTTCTGATTGCCATTAAATTGCAATGAATAGGCGGGTACTTATGTTCCCAACAGGGAACAATGTTGATCATTTGTCTATGTATCTGGATTTTGCGGATTCATCAACATTGCCAGATGGGCGTAGTGTATATGCTCAGTTCAGCTTGACCATTGTTAATCAAATTCATAACAGATTCTCAATCCGAAGAGGTACTCTCTAAGTGGCAGGTGTTCTTCAACAGTTTTTCTCTTTTCCCTGTGTAATAAGAGTTAGATTTTCCTTCTTTGGGTGGGTTGGTTTTATGTATAAGAGAGATCATTGCGGCAGTTTTCTTTATAAACTCTGTAATATACTGAATTCAAATGGAGATCATGAATGCAAGTTTTATACTCCTCGTATTGTATGCTTTTGGTAATTTAGTGCTGATGCTATGTTGTTAATAATTTCAGTTCTATCTGCTGTTGAACCCACACTTTCTATATTTTCTATTAGATTTTATTTGCGGTTATTATGTCAATTGGGGAAGTGAATATTTCAATTCAACTTTTTTCCTTGCTTTTAAAAGTACTTAGTGATAATTCAGACCATATTGCTCTTATGTTTCATTCATTCAAGTGTAGAATAATCCTAAGATTTAAGTGCCAAGTAGTTTGTGGGGATTCCATCCAACTGCCTTGATTTTTGGAGTACAGTGTCTATGAATAACAAAACAATAAAATCTTAATCCAAATAGAAACGATACTTCAAATAAATCTGATTCAGTCTACTCCAGATAGATGAGAATGGCAGAGTCAATGGGCTTTAGGCTCAATGTGTACTGTCTTCACATTTAGAAAAATGATTTATCAGAAAAATCTATTCTGCAATCAATAAACAATATGTTTTGATGGTTGATTTACTAATCAAAATGCAAGGATTTAGAATAATTATTTACAATTATGTTCTTGATGGCTGTTACACTAAAAGTATGGCAATCAAACTATTGTGAAGCTAACACTAATGGGAGATTTAAGTGGTAGCGTCAACTGGTGTGAGACCACTGTTTAGTTTAAATGAAATTTACTAGTTGCATTCCTTACTAAGCATTCATTCTAATTTTCTTTTGTTCTAATATTTTATTATATTCTGAGTTGGACAAGATTCTAATTATATTGATTTTACTTCTGAAGTGAATTGTGTCACATACTAATGTGGATCCCTAATGCTCATAAGAATTGCTTCTTTACTTGTGGCTAACTAAAACTAGTCTTTTACCCCTTTATAAATATGTTATGTTCCTTATTATGATTTGATGTCGTAATTGTTTATTACAAGTATATGATGTCCAAAAGAAGGCATGAAAGGATAGGAAATTTTCTTGAAATGGCATAATTGTTTCATTAGTTTTATTGATTCAGTTATCACCAGAGGAAGGCACTTAGATGCTTGCGGCTCCCTTTTTATTCTCTTAATTGTGCTTTAACATGCATATGACTACTCTTTTTTATTGCAGAAGCACAACACCAGTTCAATGCACGTGAGAATGATTGGGGTTTTACGAATTTTATGCCTCTTGCTGAATTGTTTGATCCTGGTAGAGGCTATCTTGTAAATGATACATGTATAGTTGAGGCTGATGTTGCTGTACGGAATGTTAATGATTGCTCGTCTCATGACTCGAGAAAAGAAACTGGTTTTGTTGGACTGAAAAACCTAGGAGCTACTTGTTACATGAATTCTCTACTTCAGACATTGTACCATATTTCTTATTTCAGAAAGGTTAGTTGCAATGCTATAAACTATGGGTTTCTATGTAGAAGGAAGCATCTCTTAAGCCTCTGTTTGTTTCAGGCTGTGTATCATATGCCTACAACTGAGAATGATATGCCTTCTGGGAGCATACCTCTAGCATTACAGAGTTTATTTTATAAGTTGCAGTATAGTGACACTTTTGTAACAACAAAGGAGTTGACCAAGTCTTTTGGATGGGATACATATGATTCTTTCACGCAGCATGATGCCCAAGAGCTTAACAGAGTTCTTTGTGAAAAGCTAGAAGATAAAATGAAGGTACATGATTTTTTATGGAAACTGTTTTCAATCATGTTGTCAAGACAAATGTAGTTTTTTCTTAAGATATATTAACATTTATATGGATGTTTTGGAGATCATTGCATGAGACTTTCCTACTGGCACAGGGAACTGTTGTTGAAGGCACCATACAGCAGTTATTTGAAGGCCACCTTATGAACTATATTGAATGCATCAATGTGGACTATAAGTCAACAAGGAAAGAATCATTTTATGGTAGGCATTCTTGGAAGATGTTGCTTACATCATATTTTAGGCACTCGTAATTCTTATGAAATTTGGGATATTAAATTGTAGATCTTCAGCTTGATGTAAAAGGCTGTCGTGATGTCTATGCTTCTTTTGACAAGTATGTGGAAGTGGAACGGCTTGAGGGTGATAACAAGTATCATGCAGAACAGTTTGGTTTACAGGTAAAATATGGAACTGTGAATTTATCTATTATGATTGCAATCTTGCTGCTTGCTTTTGGATTTGTTAAGGTTGATGCTGCAGATACTAATCTTTCGTTCTTGGTTTTTGGATATCCTTACTGCTTGACGTATTGCTGTTTTATTATTTCGATTTTCCTGCTGTCATTAGTAGTGTAATTGTTGTTTTGATGTTTTGTCATTACTGAGAGTTTGCTTTCAGGATGCTAGGAAAGGCATGTTGTTCATTGATTTTCCGCCTGTCCTTCAACTTCAGTTAAAGCGATTTGAGTATGATTATATGCAAGACACTATGATAAAGGTCAGTTTTAATTCAAGATCAAATCCTCTCCTTTTTTTTAATATAGTCAAAATAAAAAAGGGTGTGATAAACTTTTGTTTGCATTTTTCTCTGCTGCCAGATGTAGTTACTTCATAATTTTGTGTATGGTAATGGTAATGAAAGTGTAATTATAGCCTTGACGCCTCTTGAGTGATTCCTTGTTTGCATACGTTATCCTATATTTTGCTTGAAGTCATAACTCACTAGTCACAAGATTTATTTTTAGGAAAAACGTGTTCTGATTCATGTTGCTGAAAGGGCATGGGCGTGTTTTGTGAAAAGATTGTTGATTGAGAGGGCACTGTACCTGTACTGAACTCCTTTTACTAGTACTAAAGCTATTTGGTTAGAGATCTTTTGGGGTCAATATGAGTGTGATATGGAGGAGGAATATGGGTAAAGGGAAGGTTCATGGTTTTCTGAAGGGTTTTTTCTGAGCACATCCTGGAGTTTTTTGAAGGGTACTTTAATAAATGCTTTTAATGAGCTTTTCTTTGATGGTAAGATTATTACCAGCATGGGGTCTCCTTTCTTAACTCTCGTTCCTATTAAAAACTTACCTATTAGAGTGAGGGACTTAAGACCTATCAGCCTCGTAATAAGTCTAACTTCATCTGCGGTTGAGCTGCTCCTGGCTTCAATTATTCCTCATTCTGGGTTTAAAATGATTTTTTCTAGAATGATAGAATATTGCATGCGAATTTGATAAATAATATTGCAAAATAACTGCTTTTTTCATGAAAATCTGTAAATAAATCACTTAGTTGGCTGCCTATTGAACAGAGGGATGGAATCTTATTGGCATTGTAAGGTTGGACAGACATTTTGACAATATTATGTTAGGTTGGCTATTCAAGGCTTTTGGACACGCTTTTTCACTATGGCCTACTTTCATCCTTCTTGGAGTGTCATTAAAATTGATGTTATGATGGTTGGGTTTTGTTTTCTTGCTTTTGCTTTTTGTTTTTTTAATTGTAATATATATCTATATATTTATAAAATTTATTCCACTAAATCACTGTTCACAAGCATTGTCCATGCACTCTGCTTGACTTATTCTTAATGACTCATATATATATATATATATATTGGTTTGAAAAATTATGCACAAGGATGAGGAACTCATAATTGCTGTTATTTGTTGTGGAATTGTAGTTTTGAAAGTAATGGGTGGATCTTTGGATTGAAGATTTGTTGCCGATGGTTTTACTTTATTTCCCAGAGAATTTTTTTTTCCTTTATATTTCTCGGCGCCTTTTAATGAATTTGTCTCCTCAAACAGAAAATGGGGGGTAATATCTGTGCAGCTGATCTTCTTTCCCCTTCCTTGAAGTGTTCTATAATTCTTGTTGGTGAAGTGATTTTTGTTTTTAATGACTTGAAACAAGCTGTTCAGTTGGCTTCTCGGATTTACAGTGGTTTTTTTGGATTGTTTAGATGCTATTCTTGGCTCTAGATATTGTCCTCATTGTGCTTTACTATTTTGTGTACATCATTTTCTTTTCATTTTGATGCCTAGAATTGGAATCACTGATAGTTTGATTGCCAACAGATTAATGACCATTATGAGTTCCCGTTGCATCTAGATCTTGATAGGGATAATGGCAAATATTTATCTCCTGAAGCAGACAGAAGTATTCGCAACCTTTACACTCTTCACAGGTATTGATGATTTCATGCCATTGATGATTCCATGTGAAGCAATGTTTTCGAAGTTCTTCATTTTCCACACAAACTATTTAGCTGAGCTCTTTGTTAGACAAAATCATTTTTACACACCATTGCAATGGACGAGTCAACAGAGCTGCATAGCTGGAATTAGAGAAGCAGGTTATGAACTTTAGATGCAGTAACATGAACTTATCTTTTAGATAAAGTGAGGATCCTTGAAGATGCTGTTTCAATCACATTTTCAATATGAAAATGTATAATTTTTTTCCAATTTCTCGTGTCAGCGTCCATCTCAAATGTTCTGAGAAATATTCTTGTTGTTTCAACATCAAGCAGAATTTACTACTGAAAACCGGATAAAATTACATTTTCAGGGGTAGTATTTTAAGTCCTTTTTTAAAAGAAAAAATTGGTTTTTTCCAGACCTGCTATGTCCCTGGTCCAGCTTGATGGCCACGGGGTCTAACCCATGCAGGACCATGGGCTAGAAAACCTGGCTCAAGGGGTTCTACGGGTGATCCATGTACACTGCTAATTGCTGGCTTTGAAGGGCATGGGCGTGTATTGTGAAAAGATTGTTAATTTGGAGGGCGCTGTACCTGTACTGAATTCCTATTCCTTGGGCTAAATCTATTTGGTTAGAGATCTTTTGAGGTCAATATGGGTATGATATGGAGGAGGAGGAGGAGGTTGAATATGGGGAAGGAGAAGCTCATATTTTTCTTTGGCTTTTTTCTGAAATATCCTGAAGTTTTTTGAACGATAATGTAATGAAGGCTTTTAATGAGCTTATTTTTCATGGTAAGATTATTACCAAATATGGGGTCTCCCTTCATAATTCTCGTTCATCTGAGGTTGAACTGCACCTGGCTTCAATTATTCCTCATTCTGGGTTTAAAATGATTTTTTCTAGAATGACACAGAATATTGCTTGCAAACTTGATAAAGAACCAAAGAAAACAGATACCCCTCGAGGAGACCCTGAGAAGAACATCAAAGTCGAGGCATGGGAACTGTCCCGTCTTACTTCATCTGAAGGGGCAGGATTCACATTTCTCTTGTCATTTCTAAAAGGGTGACCATTATGTTTGAACCCAGGAAACATAAAGCAGCAACGATTGTGCACCACATTCCACAATTCTCTGGGTCCATATCCTTACTGAAGCCTTGGTACTTTGTTGAAAGAAGTGCTCCATGGTCAGAGGATAAACCTATTGAAATAAACAAATGCCTCATTTATGGAAGTTGTTTAGTTCTTTAAAATGTCCGTTTGTTTATTTGGAAACTATTATACCTGAATAGTGCCTTATTTATTTCTGTAGACAAAAAATAGCATCTCAATGGTTTTTATGGCATTTGGACTTTGTATATGTTTATGGATCTTGTCAATGTTGTTTGTTTTCAGTGTTGTGGTTCACTCCGGCGGGGTTCATAGAGGACACTATTTTGCTTATATTAGGCCAACATTATCAAATCAGTGGTATGTTTATTGTTTCAGCGAAATTCCAAATTTAAAATTAGAATAATTATTTGTGTTGTTTTAAATTACTCCCTCCGGTCTTTTTTGCAAGTAACAACTATCCATATTACAGTTCAAAATGTTGGTTAAAATTAGTTCAAAGCAATAAATAAGAGATGTATTGTTTTTTTCAATTATACCCTTGATTAAGAAGAGGATGAGTGAGAGAGAGAGAGAGAGAGTAGGAAAAGAGATGAGAGAGACATGTAATTAATTGAGGTTAAAAATGGAAAAGTTGGGTAAATTTTTAGACAAGTTGTTTCTTATATGTAGGACCAGCCCTACGTGAACCTGAGGGAGTATTATTTATGATATTTGAATTCTAGATTATTTGTATATGATGCATTATTGTTCATCATTGCTTTTTGCTTTATATTGATCCTATATTAATGATGTTATGACAATGAGTATAATCTCTTTTACATAGATAAAATATTAGTCTTGATCTTTGATATGACTATGTAATGTAAATCCCTAATCCCCAATTATATAGTTAGGGATTTAATTAGAATTAGGGGTTAATTACAGAATTGCCATTAATGAATAAGGCAATAGCACTCATGCGCCTCATTAAATTAATAAGGCAGCATTGGCTATCTATAGGATGTCTATATAAAGCCTAAAGGATACTCATCGTAACTCAGTTGTTGTGATTGCTCCTAAATCAGAGAATATTCAGAAACTCTTGTGTCTCTCTTTTCTCTCTCTCTCTTCTTCCCTTCTCCTTCTACCTATCTTTCCTATTTCTTCTACACGGTTCTGTCTGGAATTACAGAACCACATCAAGCTTATCAACAAATCCATGATATTGTCTTACATGTTATGTTATACCTTGAAGCAGCAAGTACAAGATGGCATGGAAGGGCTTATATGATGCATTACTGTTCAATATTGCTTTATGCTTTATATTGATCCTATATTAGTGATGTTATGACAATGAGTATAATCTCTTTTACATTTATCAAATGTTAGTCTTGATCTTATCAACAAATCCATGATACCGTCTTACATGTTATGTTATACCTTGAAGCAGCAAGTGCAAGATAGTGTGAAATGGCTTGTATGTATGATAGATTATACTGCACTATCCAGTGCTATTTCAAGAATGATTCTTCATGTTGCACTTGTGGGGCCCTTAATGCATCTCTATTTTTGTGGCGTCATATTGATATTATGTTTATGTGTGCAACATGATTTGATTGTTCAAGGTTTAAATTTGATGACGAACGAGTAACGAAAGAAGATATGAAGAGAGCTTTAGAAGAACAATATGGTGGTGAAGAAGAGGTAATATTCTTTAAGCAGTGATTTAGCCTCTTTCGTTTATATTTATGTGTCTTAATGAAGTGTTTCTTCTAATATCATTCTCAACCTTTGTCTTGTTTTCTTCATTTTACCTTGTCCTCTATAGTTACCTCATTCAAATCTTGGGTTCAACAACTCACCTGGCAAATTTACGAAGATCTCAAATGCTTACATGCTTGTTTATATACGTGAAAGTGACAAGGAAAAGATTATTTGTAATGTGGATGAGGAGGACATTGCTGAACACCTTAGAGTAAGATATTTGATATGGTGATTATGACATAATGCATATCTGATATTTTCATGTAAGCATGGTTAACTTTAGAATCACTATGCAGATAAGGTTACAGAAAGAACAAGAAGAGAAAGAGCAGAAGAGGAAGGAAAAGGCAGAGGCTCATTTGTACACTATCATAAAGGTTTAAACTCTTTAGCTTATCCCGGTTAAGGAATTGTTGGATTTTGATGTGTTGTATATCATCAATATGCCATAAGATCATGCATGGGCCAAAAGAGGAAGGAAAAGGCAGAGGCTCAATTTTTTTTCTGTCTAAACATTCTATTCTTCGCCCCAGGTTGCATGTGATGCGGATCTGCATGAGCAGATTGGAAAAGATATATTCTTCGATCTTGTGGATCATGATAAAGTGCGAAGTTTTCGTATTCTAAGACAAACACAATTCGCCTCATTTAAGGTATTATTATTGAGCATTTTGTTATGGCATACTGTCTTTGATTTGTCTGACCATGTATTTTTTTTGTCAGTTACCTTTTAGATTTGTTAAACTCGTCATAAAATTAGAAATATTACCACTGGGAAGGGTTGCACAAACACTTGTACTGTGGCAGGCCTGAGGGTGGGTGACCGTGTTCTTTTTATTTGTGTTATCCCACCTATATTAACTTAAATCAAATTGAGCGCGAACACTTATTCCTTTGCATGGATTAATTTCATAGCCTTTGTATTAGAAAAAAATTGAGCGTGGCCATATCTGGAAATATATTTAGATTTCGTGTTATCCCACCAATATGAACTTGAATCAAATTGTGTCAGCTTATTCCCTCTTGGAATCAGTGCAACAGTGAGCCCTATTCTCCTATTAGATTTTGGTCATTTCTCTCTCTGAATATTTGCTCTGTTTCTAATTTTTAATTTTTAATGCTTTTGTTTTCTTTTGCAAGCTCATTGATTTTCTTGTTCTTTATCCAAGATTTCTGTTTATTTTTGTTCAGCTGTCTTTTTGTATCAATTATCAATATTCTCTGACTGATGAAAAATTCTGAATATTTTCAGAAGATAATCAATGAACTCCTAAATAATAATTTATGTTCCTATTGAATTTCTGACAAAGGTTTTGTCAGGAAGAAGTTGCACGAGAGTTTAATATACCTGTTCAGTTGCAACGTTTTTGGTTTTGGGCAAAGCGCAGAAACAACACATATAGGCCAAATAGACCATTGACATCTCGAGAAGAAGCTCAAACTGTGAGTAATTTTCACTTCTTGCCTATTTGGAAATCAAGTTTCTCTGTTTTTTGTATTTCATAAATCAAGTCGGCTATTATATGTTGTACCCTCCTTTACAATCTTAGTTGTATGGGATTTTCCTCGTATATTTGCTTGTTTTTGTACTTTTAAATGTGTAAAGGGGAGTTCATGTTCTGTGCCATTTTGCTTTATTCATTAATGTTTAACTGTTCATATTAACTAAAATGGTTCCAAGATTATTATTTCATGACCATATATAATAATGGAGGGTTTCTTCATGTTGATGGTGGGATGTGAAATTAGATTGGTGCTGAAACACGGTAGTCATTTCCTACTATCACTGCATCCAAAGAAAAAAGAAATAAAAGGAAAACTCCTATTATCAAAGGTTATCTATTTTGTTATGTGTATTATTGAATGAATTTGTACCAAGTTTCATGAGATTTTAGTTTAGAATATTTTCATTTGTCAGGCTGATTGAGATCTTCCTTGAATTGGAAAGAATTCTTTAGTGAGATTTTATTTGATCGTGATAATTGGGTCATGCTCCCTTCACTAGGTTATTTATTATTTGTTGGTTGAAGCGGTACTTAGCCTTGGATGATTTCTAACAAAACTTAATGCTCACTTATTTGAGCTTTTTTTTTTTAATTGTAAATTCTTAAAAAGAAAGAAGAAATTAAAGCTTCATGGTAAAAAGTTATATTTACATGATGGAGAATATTCATGATTATCTTGCCGATGTTGATTTGTATGAGCTGTGCTGTGACACAAACATTTGTAGGTGGGGCAGCTGAGAGAAATTTCCAATAAGGCTAGCGCAGAGCTACAGTTATTTTTGGAAGTAGAAATGGGGCTGGTAATGTTTTCTTTGATAGTTTCTTCTTCCATTGGTTCTTCTGAATTATGGTAGGGTTTTTTTGGGTATGAAATTTCACCTTTATGTCTTTCATGTAACTGATGGACTTGTCTGTCACTATGACTTGAACAATGAAATAGGATTTGCTGCCTATTACTCTACCGGTGATGTTTAAAGATGATTTCTTACTATTCGTTAAACTTTATGACCCTGCAAAAGAAGAGCTTCGGTACTTTCTCTCCCTTTTCTTTGAGTTTAAGCAATGGTTAATTGCTTAGAGTTTCATACTTTGGTTTGCTCAGTTATGTTGGGAGACTTTTTGTGAGTAGCCTTGATAAGCCTGCGGATATATTAGCCAAACTGAATGAGATGGCTGGGTTTGCTCCTGAAGAAGAAATTGAACTCTTTGAGGCTAGTCAAATTGCTTAACATCTCTATTATATTGTTGTGATTTGAACAGTATAAAAGTATCAAGAGAGGGATACGGTGCTCATGTTTTGTCATGTACATTCAGGAAATTAAATTTGAACCTCTTGTCATGTGTGAACTTGTCTCCAAGGAGGACACATTCCTTGCCAATCAGGTAGAGTAGTTTTTTTTTTATATGGATTTCTGTTTCACTACTCCCTTCTATATTGTTTCTTTGGTAGTAATTCTTGCATATTTTGCATATATGTCATCAGTATTTTTCCCCCCCTGCTACCTAGGTATTTACAGTGCCTTCTTATTTTTTGTTAGCTTGAGAGTGGAGATATTATATGTCTTCAGAAGTCTTCCCAAGTTGGAAAAAGTGAACAATATCGTTATCCAGATGTTCGTTCATTCTTGGATTATGTGCATAACCGTCAGGTTTGAGCTTCCTGAAAACAGGATATTGTATTTCTTCTGTCACATATTTATTTCTGTATGCTCTATCTCGATTTCTCCCATTTTAAGAACCCTGAAAATGGCAAAAAAGTTAACCTTACCATATCTGATGTGTCAGATATGGGACTCTATGCTGACCTTCCATCTTGGCCTAGGCAGTACTCCTTCATTTCCTGAAAGCTTAGTTTTGGGATAATAATAGAAAAAGGGAGAGAGGGCTTGGTTGCTGAGATGAATGAGTATTAATGGATCTTATCTCCCCTTGGCATTGTTTTTTCCTCCTATAACTTAAATTAATTTTTTTTTTTGTTAAGGTGCAAAGAAGAAGGAAAAAAAGCTTCTGCTTAATTTAAATTAGATTTTTTTGTTGAATAAATTAGACTTTTATTCATATAAAAACTTGATTAATCATATTGGAATTGATTTTTGGTTTTCATGTTTTAATATCTTGCCGTGTTTTTATTTTTCTTGATGTGATTTCTTACAGAACTTTAATCTGCAGGTTGTACGCTTTCGCAATTTGGAGAAACCAAAAGAGGATGAATTCTGTCTTGAGTTGTGAGCTTCTTATGTAACTTTTATTTGTTTGTATTTCACTATGAACCAGAGTGGCCTCCATGCATTTGTACGGATCCCATGATGAGCTGTATCGTTTACAAAGTTAAAATTTAAGAATATATTGCGACTCTCTTTCTATATAGTATATTGATATTGATATGTTGATGTGTTTTGTTCTAGTACATCTGCTGTTTCTCATATGTTGTATTCTACAATAATATAGGTCAAAGCGTCACAACTATGATGCTGTTGTTGAAAGAGTAGCACAACATCTTGGCTTGAGTGATCCTTCTAAAATCCGGCTAACATCTCATAACTGCTACTCCCAGCAGCCTAAACCACAGCCTATCAAGTACAGAGGAGCAGAACATTTGTCTGACATGCTGGTACACTACAATCAGGTTATCAATGTCAATTCCAAGTCTTCAGTGATAGTTTCTGTTGTTTTAAAATTGCTTGGAAAAATTAGTTGAGAGGAATTTCAAATGGATCTTTGTTTTCATTCTCATACTCTGATATTCTAAATTCTTGCCTTTTGGTTTTGTTTCTAGACTTCTGATATTATATATTATGAAGTATTGGATATTCCTCTGCCAGAACTGCAAGGCCTAAAATCTCTTAAAATTGCTTTTCATCTTGCTACCAAGGATGAGGTGAGTATTGATATTAGTTCCTCTCACATATATAGTTGTTTGTGCAGCCGTTCTATATCAAGTCCTATGCTTCTAACAGATTTATCATTTACCAGGTAGTGATTCATACTATTAGATTACCAAAACAGAGCACTGTGGATGATGTACTTAGAGATCTTAAATCAAAGGTAACTTATACATAATCAGAATGGTTGCTTTTATCGCATAGGATGCATTGATTACAGATGGAGACTTGCAGACCCATGTTCATACTACTCTGGATTGAGTCTTTTCCTCTACTTTCATCCTATATATATTTCTTTTATTATGTTAATATTGTCACCTTTTGAATCCCCCACCCCCACCCCAAAATTTTTATAAAAAGAATTTATTGATGAGAAGAAAAAAATACAGCAATGTAGAATATAATTGTTGAGAGAAGCAAACCTAGTATTAGTTTATTATTGGCACCATGACTAGTGACACCAGAATCCTGTGAAAATAGTACACTGCTTAGTGACGTTACTGTATACTCATTGTTCCTAGGACCATTGCCCTTTTTTTTTTTTAAATAAAAAAGAAGGTAGTTCCTCCGTTTCAAATATAAGGCATGCTTGGTAAAATCCTATGTTTCTATATACAAGACACTACTAAGAATTCTAGGAGTAATTAATAACTTCTCACCTAAAATGCCCCCAACTGATTGGTAGTATTAAAGAAGGGTAAAGTTGGAAAAAAATTGAAATCTTAATTACCTAACGATTTTTCTTGCTGTGTTTTTTGGTTGAAAATGGATTATATTTGAAAAGGATGGAGTATAAGGATAGGGGACGAGAAATACCCTGCAAAGAATGGAAAAAAGTGGGAGGAAAAAAAAGGAACTAAGAATCACCAATAATCAAGTACCACTTCGGACTTTATTTTTTGCGTAGGTTTTTTGTACCTTATAAGTGTACATCCGACAAGTTATGTGAATGAATTTAATATCTTGATACACCCACCACAAATGTAAAACACTATTTTTTTATGAAACATTGTTATCTAGGACATGAAGAACATCAGCAATCAGCAATTATTGAAAGGATAAAACTTATTGTTTCATATATCCTTATTATCTGGTTTTTCAATGATCTAACATACTTGATAATGTTAAACTCACTTCCTGACGTCACTCCTTCTCATCTTCTCTCAAACTCTTCTTGTTTTCTTGTCATGGTTGGTATAATATGCCAGGAAAAAAGACATGATCACCGCCATGTCCCACACTTTTGCTCTCTACCTTCTCTTCTATTACCAAGAGTCTTCACCCTTCATGATTGATTGGGCTACCCCTTACCCCTTTGCCACCAGTTTCAAATGCAAAATAATGCATAAAGCTTCAGTATCTACTTAACTAATGGGGTCCTTCACTTTGCTGGCTTAGATTTGGGTGTTGTGTTTTGGATCCTCCATGTATACGTATATGTTGAGGGGGTTATTTGTGAGGTTCAATGGATTGTGCTATTAAGAGTTAAAATCATAAAGGAATTGAAGAGTACACATGACCATTGGGCTAGGCTAGGTTGCGCGAGAAACATTAGCCAAGCTGATGCAACAAGTTGAGCTGGTGATTTGGGATGTGAAGGGCTAAGGATAAGGTCCTTCCCCATCTTGTCCTGTCCCGGTTATATTTATATTTTAGTTTTTTATTATGGTATACTTCAAATAAAATTTGAAAAAAAAGGTCAGGACACCTAAATATGAAATTGAAATCACCCTCTTGGCCTCGTGTTTCTCTCCCTTGCAGTCTCCTTCCCTCCTTCTCTTCCCTTTGCTTTTGATCCTCTCTTTCATCCTCTTTGTAAAAAACTTTGTTGATTTGACCTTCTTCCTCTCTTTCATCATCTATGTTGTGATTAATCTGGATTTCTAAAATTACTACTCTCTATCTTATTCATCCATCAGTATAGCGTGTGTTTGTTTCGGCGATTGAGCAGGAAAATCGGACTTGAACAGTGTTTTGATAAAAAATGGGTGTTTGTTTCAGCGATTGGTTTTAAGGTAAAAAAAGTCATAAGTTGGGAAAAGCCATAAGCCTCAAAATGAAGCTTATTGGAGCTTATGTGCCTGTGTGTGTATAAAAAAATATTGATAGGAGTATTTTCATATTTTTAGGGATCAATGAGGTACTCAAAATCACTTCTAATCACAAAACTTCTTTTATGAAAAATGTTCTAAATAATTTTCTCTTTCTTTAGATAGTAATCTTCTGCTAATTAGAGAATACTTTGGGATAAGAGTTTAGGCAAGTTTTAAGTTTTGTTAATATATGACTGTAGAAATGTAGAGAATAATTAATAATTAATTTTAATCGGTTTAGATTTATTATTTAGTTGTTTTATGATTTTATAATCAATTTTTTTTATAAACATGTCATAAATTAGTTTCTATATAGTGTTTTTACCCATTAAATTTAGTTTAAATAATTTATTTGAATTATTGGAGGTATTATTGAGATTTTAATCGGTTCATTTTGTTAGATTTTGAGCTATGTGAAAATATGAGTTAGGATTTAATATTTAAATTAGAGTTTAATATGATTTATAAGATTTAAGCTTGAGGTGCATAGTAGAAAAGTTTTTTGGATTGTACCAATTTAAATTAGAGTTTGATATAGTTTTATTAAAATTGTATCATTACCAAATTTTCAAAGTTAATTTTTGAGAAAATTGTGAAAAAATCCCTCCGTGTGTAGATATATCTTCCCAGGTCTCATTGGCAATTAAGTTGCCAATGAGGACTTTTTTTACAATTATCCCTTCATTTTTTCATTTTTCATAATTTTTTCAATTTTTTTCTCTTAATTAATACAAAAGTCACTTATGCAAAAGTCAAACCAAACATCCTAACTTTTACATAAGTTATTTTAAGTTACTTATCCAATCGCTAATCCAAACACTCATCATTTTACCCAATCTAATTTTTTTCCAATCTTAAGATTCCATAAGTTTAAGTGAAAATAAGTTACTTATCCAATCGCTTAAACAAACACACCCATATATTATATGTGTGTGTCTCTCCTTTTTTGGTGGTCTAGCTTACACTTTTGCTGCTCATCTGTTTGACGCACCTGCTGACCCTCACCATGCATGCTGCCTTGTTCTTGTTGGTTCAGTGCTAACTTCTGTGTTTGGTGGTTGAAAACATGTTTCATACTCTCTTTTGAAAATGTGTCCCAAGCCTCTGATATGCTGTTGTGTCAGTGTTTCTAGTCTTAGTTTTCTATGGTTAGTTTTATATAGTTTATACAACATTTTTTTAAAAAAATTGTAATGCCTTGCTTCATTAGGGTGTGTGCCTTTTTAGCTCCTCTTTCCTTGGCATTTTATAGGTTTGGTGCCTTTATATCTTTTGCCTTTCACTTTGTTGGCCGTTATTTGACTCTTAGTGAGGAATCCATGTTGCTTGAGTACTTGTCCCATGGTTCTTAGAGCATTGCCCCATGCTGTGTGATTGTGTTGTCCTCCTTGAACCAGTCAACAACTATGTGGAAAGTTGAACAAAAGAGTAGCAGAGATAAGGGTGTGGGTTATTGCTATGGGAAACAATTCTCCCTAAGTGTTAGGGAGATAAAATCTAAGATGTGTGACGTAAGAAGAAATTGTGGATAGTGTTCAAGGTGGATGAGACATTAAGTGTGTGTTAGGATTAGCTTTTGAGAATAGCTTTTACGATTTACGAGGTAAGTTTGTGAGAGGAGTTTTGTCTCGGGTTGCGCAAACCTAGGTTTGAAACCTTCCCAAACACTCACTAACACATGTATATTGAGATGGGAAATTGTGGGTAGGTGAAGTTGTGGTTTCATTTGGAACCGGGGCTAAGTGGGTGGCACACATGGTGGAGTGTTCTGGATCTGACACCAAAATGATAAAATCTAAGATATGTAACATAAGAGGGCCGAGGCATATTTGCTAGATATCTTGAGCAAGGAAGCAAGGGGAATCTTTAATACAAAGGTAGTGGAATACATTAAATGTGCCTACTGTCTCTACAGCACTTCTCTTTATACTTGAACTTGACACATAACTGGAAATTAACTTACAGGGCATAATACTCAAACATAACTGATACAAAACGCATGACTGACATTCCACAACTTCTATTACTACTTTGTGACTCCCCTGATGCTAATCATGGGATAATTAGTGGTAGTTTTGTAATAACTTACCTTTAATGGCATTGCCAGACCTCTGGCCCACCCCCACTTCTTCCACTACTATTTGGGTCACATGGTACTCTATCGTTGGCATTGGATTTGATTGTTATTTTTGCCAAACATTTCTGATTCCTGCTGTTGAAGTCTGTTTAACTTAAATTTGGGTGCTGTGAAACAGGTTGATTTATCTCACCCCGATGCAGAACTTAGATTGCTTGAAGTTTTTTATCATAAAATCTACAAGGTGCTGTATATTGTTAAACCAGTAAATTTTTCTTTCAAATTCAACTTAACAGTATTTGAAGGGTTTTAGGGGTTTGGAATTGTTATATTCTGCTCTTGTTATATTTACTTGAAAACCTGCATTTAGGCGATTGATTCCTCTATGGTATGTTTGGATTGAGGAGAGTGGAGGGGAAGCGGCAGGAATGTTTGATTTGGACTTTCCCCTTGTATGTGTTAAGGAGGAGAATTTATTAATTCTTCAAAATCATCCTCCCTTCATGCTAATTTTCCCAGTTTGAGAGGTTTGGAGGGAAAATAATCAGCTGTTTTATGATACGGAGTTTTTAGACTTGCAATATTATTAAGTTAATTGATTGTAACTAGGATTTGTGAAATATATCGTTATATTTTTTCTTCCTTTTATTTCATTTTTTCTTTTCTTCTCATGTTTATTTGGAAGTTTCTAATTGCCAAACAACTACAACGGAGATTGTTGGTGAACCATCCTGTTCCATCCTTCCTCTGCCATTTCTTCTTCCTTGGTTCCTTCCCTTTGCTTCCACTCACAACTGCCATATACAGCTTCACTTCAGTTTGTGTTTGTCGTTTATTTTGTTTGTACTAAAGCTTTATTTTCGAATCATTTTTAGTTTTGTCATTATTTGTGATCACCTGAAATGAGATTTGTTTGATATTGGTTAATGGTTAATATATGAAAATATCCATTAGATATAATATACATGATCAATAATTTGAATTTTTATCCTTTATTAATTAGATTAATTATTTAATAATTATGTTACTTGATGCATTTTCTACATGTTCATGCTTTCACCATTTTGGCATTTTCCACCACAATACTGATCTGTTCTGTGCCATGTGCCTGATTTTAATTATTCACATTTTTATGTTCTTTTCTTTCTTTCTTTCTTTTTTTTTCGGATTTAGATGTTTTCATTGCTTATTGGCTTCTATTGTAATTCCTTGCTCTAACTATTCCAGATTTTCCCTCCCGATGAAAAGATTGAGACCATTAATGATCAATATTGGACATTAAGAGCAGAGGAGGTAAAAAACCATTATCTGTATCTGCACAGATTATTTTGGAATGTTTGTCTGTATGATGCATTGTTTAGATGGATGGATTCATGACTTGAATTGGTTGATATTATGATTGGCCATTTGGCATACCTCAACTTCTATCAAATATAGGGCAATAATGAAGCTGAACTTTTGGTAAAAATGTGGTACACTTATGATTTTTATAAATTTAGTGATTTAGTGATGTGTGCATTCAGTTTTTGATGTACCAGAAAAATGAGCTTACATGATTGCATGAATATTGCACTACCGAAAAAAAATGACATAATAAAAATAGATGAAGAAAGTGTGGTAGAAAATAATTTTATTATAACTTTTAAGTTTATGTATGGAAATATTTGTGGAGGTCAGTCATAACATTGTAAAGATAAAATAGTAACTTTTTTTTGTTCACGGGAAAAAATAGTAACTTTTTTTTTTCTGTATGGTTATTAACTATTATTATTTTCCCTTTCCCCTTGATACCTCTGCTGTGTTTCCCCCCCTCCCTCTCTCTGTTTTTTTAAATACAACTATCTAATACTTGGTATTCATCGACTAATGTTGTTCTGCTGGTTTAAACTTGATCTTCTACTTGTTCTATGATTAGTAACGAGGAAATCAATGTACTATTTAGCAATGTACCTACCTATGTTACCCAAACTACCACTATTTTTGTTGTTGATGTCCATTACCTGGACACTGTTTGAGGACTAAAATTATAATGTTCAAACGGCTAATACTTGTAGACACTTTTGATCCTTGAGATTGAAATTGAACTTTTTAGAGTAAATTATGGTTGTAGGCAAGTACATGAGGAAACCCTTTAAATTGTCCAATTATGGATTGCTTGATTCTAAATCATTAGACACCCCTCTGCTGTGATAGGGTTTTACTTTTTCACCCTAGAGTTTATTCCACTTCCTATTAGCGTCTTGCTACAAATGTATTTCTCTATTCTCTAGATTCCTGAGGAAGAGAAAAAGCTTGGTCCTCATGATCGGTTGATCCATGTTTATCATTTCATTAGAGGCACAACTCAAAATCAGGTATTCGTAGATAATAGTAATATTTTGTTGCCATTCCTTGATCACCCCATAAAATCATGCTGTTTTTGGGGGCTGCAGTTTATTCGATTTGATTTATTTTGATGGGTGCGTTTTGGTTTTTTTGGGGATGATGGGATAAGCAGCAAGTTCAGAATTTTGGAGATCCATTTTTCTTGGTGATTTCTGAGGGTGAGACCTTAGCTGAAGTCAAACTGCGAATACAGAAGAAGTTGCATGTTCCTGATGAAGAATTTTTGAAGGTATTATTTTTGTTAAAAATTTTCTGAGGTATTTTTACTTCCAAATGCATAAAAATATATGTTATAAAGTCTTATTTTCATGGCATTCTGATTAAGATAGTTATTGTGTGCACACGTGCACGCACCCACACACACCAGGGCACAGTTTTTGGAAGAATGATGAGAAAAAAGTTTTATTTGGAGGTGGAAGATATTGAGACGGACAATGAGGTATCTTGTTAGAAGCGGCCACAAAAAATTCATTAAATGTGCAAAGCTCCCATGTACTTTCAAATACCATGAGATACCATCAGAATTCTTCGGTTTCCTCTCCAAGATTATACCAAATACACCATAAAACCCTGGAAGATTGTACTGCGCACAACCAATCAAGATTTCAAATTATCATATAACCATTTTTTCCCCTTTCCTTTTCTTTCTTTTTTTACATGAATATCCTCATTGATGATGCAAATTCAAAGTGCTTCCTGAAACTCTATCATAGTTTCTCACTTAATGAAAGTGCTCCAATGTCTAACGCATACTCACCGTTTGCCTATGACAACAGAACCTTTTCATAAACTTAATCTTCTACCAAGACTTTTAACTCTTGTGTAAACTTGAAAACTTGCCAACCCTCAGCTAAGGAACCTCTGACTCTTTCTACACATTTGACCATAGGCTTCTTCCAAACTATGGGGTAGTGATCTGAAAGGTGATGCATCAAAAACCTCTATAGATGATTTTAGAAACTTATTCTTCAAAGTCCAAACACATTCTGACCTGGACAAATCTGTATTTTAGTAACTGACCTGTATGTAAGAAAGATCAATAGTGAGATAAGGAGACTTGGCATTGGTGGCGGAATGAAAATGTACAAGAGAGAGTCAAGAATAAGAGATTGTGTTGAAGCCATACACTTGTGTAATAATGCTAAAAGTTGGGAAAGGTTTCAATTGGCTAGATAGGAGACTAAGATAGTAGTGAGTGAAGCTTTATCTAAAGTGTTTGCGGAGTTTTATAAAGAGTCGGGGACAAAGTTTGGGCACTGAAAGATACACAAAATTGCAAAGAATGGGGGGATATAATCAAGAGATTTGGATCAAATAAGATGTATAAAGGATGAAGGCGGCAGAATTTTGGCTGCTAACTTTGCTAAAGACCACCTCTATATGCTCCTTTCTTGGTTTCCTTGTCTACTAGCTCTCTACACTTAAAGGGGAGTGCATATTTGATCTGGTGTGTGATCTTTGTTGGGCTTGTTTGGATTTACTTATGAGAAGCCAATTCACACAAGTTGAGACAAAACTACTCTCACATTACCTCGTAAACCATAAAATCATAATTGAAAAGCTAGTTTGGGGCTTCAAAACGTCAATCCAAACAAGTTCGGATTGCTCTCTTCCTTGAGATTGAACTTATAAGTAGTTGGTTTTTGCTAGTTTAGCCCCTAACTTGTTGCCTTTGACAAATCTAGAGCACAGTTTCTCTGAGACATTAATGCCTTCACTTGATCTAGTCACTTCTATTCTATGGAATTCAAATGTAGAATCAAAATAATCTCAAATTAAGCTACATTCCGACCCATAGCTTTGGATTAAGCAACACATAAGGGAATTCAACGATTAAAACATTGCTATAGAATCCTAATCCTAAATATCTAAAGAAACATAAGAAAGGAATGGAATTGAGATAATGTTTCTTAGGATGGTATTCTTTTGTGGAAAGATCCACAATCCACCTCCTGAAACTTTCTCCAAGAATGCTTGTCATAATAAATGGAAGAATGTGTTTTTGGGTCCTCCTCCTAGGCCAGTCAGGTGCTTGTCATTTTTACTTTGCTAATACTTAGGAATAATAACTTTGCTACATGTAAACTGAACGGATAGTGTGATGGGGCCTTAATTTTGTAGTTTCAGACCTCTTCTCTTTCCTGTTGAATGAATTTGGCCCTTTGAAAGGATATCTCAACTGTGAGTGGGCCTTATTTTTCTAGTTTCAGAATGGTTTCTGGCTCATCAGTTTGATCCATATTCACTCTAGTTCTAGTGTGGGAACCCTTTCTATGTCGAACGAATTTGGTTTTCTTTGATGATTGATGTAATATTTCTATTGTCCTTTTCTTCCAGTGGAAGTTTGCTTTTGTCTCACTTGGTCGTCCTGAATGCCTTCAAGATTCAGATGTACTTTCAACTCGGTTTCAGGTGTTTTAATTCTCTTTCCCGTGGTTTGTCTTTCCTTTTGGTAGTGTTAGTTTAAGGACTTCCTTGGGGACTTTGTATTTTTACTATGAGTTACTTATTGTATCCTTTTACTTCTTAGAGAAGGGATATCTATGGTGCTTGGGAACAATATCTTGGATTGGAGCACGCTGGCCATACCCCAAAAAGATCCTATGCAGCCAACCAGGTATATGATATGTTCTTCTGACTAAATCTACCCAAGGGATGGGATTAAAATCTTGTGGACATGACGCTTACTGGTAAAGTAGGGCTAGGATTAAAGTAGAAGTAAATTGGCATCCGTTGTCTTAAGAGATTAATTAAAATCTCGTTATGTAGCTGCATGGGTTGAATTGAGATGGTCCTTGACTCCTTGGTGTTGTATTTCACTGTATAGCCTCGTGTTTGAGCGGCTACCTTCCTGATGATTAGAAAAGTGAATATTGCTTCAATCCAAATTTGTTTTCAGCCTAAAAATTGATAGGACAAGATATTTCAATCACCTATCTACTTGATTCGGGGAATTTAAATGACAACTGGTGGTGGAAAAGATCATTATATTATCAGCCATGTTCTTAATTTTATATGCAGATTTTAGATTCCTACAATTAATATTTATCAACCTTGCAGAATCGTCATGCATTTGATAAGCCGATGAAAATCTACAACTAGAAATTCTCAGCGCCAGTGGCATTCGCAGCTCTCTGAAGGCAGTACGAAAATTAGCATAGAGGCGCTGTTAATGTTCTCACGAGTAACTCTCTGTATCCACATCCATATTTCTTAAGCCGGGTGGGGGGAGATGGCCAGCCTTGAAGCGTTTTGAACTAAATTTCTCTCGAGCACTCCTCTGTGGCGATCAAGGAAATTGAGTTTTTATAGCTCTTTTTTAGTTTGGGACATACAATTTTGGTGGGGCTGTTACTGCTGTATATTGGCTATGGGTATATGTACATTAATGTCACCCAAATACTGTTTTTCATCTTCTCATAGATAAGCATTGAGGATGGGGTTGTGTATATTGTTTTTGCAGTGTCATCTCAGATTTTCCCCCATCTCGTCATCTTTTTCTTTTGCTATTAGACGCATTATGAATTGTGTTAATAGTAACATTACTTCGGCCTCTGATACACTGATTATCGTTTCACACACACACATGTTCTTCTGTAGCAGCAGGTAATTTATTTAGCTGTTTAGAGAAAATAAGTAGATTGACTGATTATTTATATCTGCAATCCATAAGGATATGTTGGAAGGAAGAGTGTAAATTTGATAGGCAAAATGGATTAATGCTTTATATTCAGAAGAACAAAGGAAAAACGGAGATAGAAATTTATAGTTAGCCAAACGATTTTGCCTTGTATATTGATATTCCAGTTAGCTAAGGTGTTTGTTTTTTTTTTGGGGCGGAGGTGAAGATGAAAATAGAGGAGAGGCAAGAGAATTATAACTAGAGACAACTAGAATTCTTTATTCCAATTAATCAAATGACTGCTGCAAAGTTGGTGCCAAGCTCGTAGTGGTCAGTTTCACCCCACTGCTGCTAATTATCCTGCAATTTGGCGCCAAACAGCTACAAAAACATATTTTTTTGGTTGTGATTGAATTATTAAAATATATTATCCCTAAAGTGGAAAGATATTATTTTATTTCATCTAGTATTAAACTATGTCGCATGTACATTTTTGTTCATGTTGGATTTTGTACCTTGCTCAAGAAAAAATGTCTAATAGTGTTTGCTTTTTTAGATGTGCATGTTAGGCGATCATTAAGTTACATTTGCAACTAAATTTATATGTAACAGTTATGTATGTAGCTAGACTCATAGATAGTATTATTAGATAGTGTATGCATCGACATGTGTTCTTATTATATGGTGATTGCTCAGTTGGTTCTGCTACCGTTGCTAGTTGTGCTGACACGTCCCTCTCTGCTACCCAACAACGACAGCTTCATGACATTTTGGGTTCTTTTTCGAATGTTTTTGAAGAACCAAGCTCCTTACCCCCTCCTCGGCCGTGTGACCACCAGATTCATTTGGAGAACAACCTCCCTATTAGTTGCAAACCATATAGGTATGGCCCTGTTCAAAAGGATGAGATTGAGCGTCAAGTGCGTCATATGCTTCAAACTGGTATCATTTGTCCTAGCCATAGCCCCTTTGCAGCCCTTGTTGTTCTGGTCCACAAAAAGGATGGCTCATGGTGTTTTTGTGTTGATTATCGCCGGTTAAATGAGATGACTATTTTTGCTAAAAAAAAAATGAGACGACTATTAAGGATAAATCCCCTATTCCTTTGATTGAAGAATTACTCAATGAGTTGTATGGTGCCTCTTACTTTTCGAAACTTGATCTTCGTTCGGGTCATCATCAGGTTCGCATGCACCCATCTGATGTGCATAAGACTGCTTTTCGTACACATGAAGGTCTCTACGAATTCCTGGTCATGCCTTTCGGCCTCAGTAACGCTCTTGCTACGTTCCAAGGATTGATGAACTCGGTTTTTAAGCCTCATTTATGCAAGTTTGTCTTAGTTTTTTTTGACGACATTCTTGTTTACAGTCCTTCCTGGCTCACTCATTTAGCCACTACTTTGTCTTTGTTGCGTCATCATCATCTCTATGCCAAGGCTAGCAAATGCATTTTTGCGGCGTCTTAGGTGGAATATTTGGGTCACTTGATTTCAGTTAACGGCGCGGAGGCTAATCCTCGGAAGCTGGAAGCTGTTCGCTCTTGGTTGACTCCTACTACTATTAAGGCCCTGTGAGGCATCCTCGGCTTGATGGGGGTATTATAGGCATTTTATTCGCCATTATGGGTCCCTTGCTCAACCGCTCACGGATCTTTTAAGGAAGGATGTGCCGTTTTGTTGGACACCGATGGTTGCTATGGCTTTTTCCACACTTCAGAACGCTATTCTTTCCGCCCCTGTTTTGGCCCTGCCCAATTTCTCTGATCGTTTTGTGGTGGAGTCAGACACTTCTAACATCAGTATAGGTGCTGTCCTCTCTCAACAAGGTCATCCGTTAGCTTTTCTAAGTAAGCCCCTGAGCCAGCGCCAGTGATTGCTTTTGGCTTATGAACGAGAGCTGCTCGTTATTGTCATCATGGATGTTCAACATTGGAATTCGTATCTTGTGGGCCGTATGTTCACCATTCGTACTGATCACCTTCCACTTAAGCATCTCCTTGAGCAAAAGTTGGTGTCTCCTAATCAGCTAAAATGGGTTAATAAATTGTGGGGCCTGCAGTTTGAGATTGAGTATACTAAGGGAAAGGATACTATGGCAGCTGATGCCCTGTCTCGCCAACATGAAGCTTTGGTTGCTGCTATTTCTTCCCCTGTCACCAACCTACATCAGTAGGTGCATCAATCGTGGGCTGCTGATGTGTTTTTGGAACGTTTGATTACAGAGTTGCAATGTAACCCACTCTCGCATAAGCATTTTTTGTATGAATCGGACCTCTTGAAACGGAAAGGACGTCTTGTGGTAGGTGCTAACCGGAGTCTCCGCAACGATCTTTTGTCTTATTTCCATGGTGATGCTGTCGGTGGTCATTCTGGTGTCACCCCTACTTACCGTTGTTTATCTGCGGTGTTTTATTGGAAGGGCCTTGAGAAAGATGTTCGTGAGTTTGTTCGTAATTGTGTTACTTGCCTTCGTTTCAAATGAGACTGTTGCCTCTCTCGGTCTTCTCCAGCCGCTCCTGGTACCTGACCATATTTGGTCCGAGTTGTCCATGGATTTCATATGTGGTTTGCCTAAGTCTTACGGTAAAACAACCATCCTTGTGGTTGTTGATCGCCTCAGTAAGGCTGCCCATTTTGCCTCTCTCAAACATCCATTTACGGCGGTTGACGTGGCTCACACCTTTATGGATTTGTGAAGCTTCATGGGTTCCCTAAGTCTATTACTACTGATCGGGATCCGATTTTCTGTGGCAAGTTCTGGGGTGAATTGTTTCGATTGCAGGGTGTCAAGCTGCAATTCTCATCGGCTTACCATCCTCAATCTGACGGCTAAACCGAGGTGCTTAATTGCTGTCTGGAGTGTTATCTCCATTGTAGGACAGGGGAGTTTCCAAAACAATGGGCTAAATGGCTATCACTCGCGGAGCTCTGGTACAACACTTCATTTCACTCGGCTATCGGTATGACCCCATTCCAGGCGGTGTACGGCGTCGCACCACCTACCCACCTTCCATATGTCTCGGGCGACTCTAATAATGAAGTTGTAAACAGGGTCTGCTTGTCATGGGATCTTACACTACAACTGTTGCGCTCGCATTTACACAGAGCTCGCACTCATATGGTTAATCAGGCCAACAAGCACCGCTCATATCATGTTTTCGCCATCGGTGACTGGATTTATCTTAAGTTGCACCCCTTCCGCAAGAACCTCATTAACAATTATTCTTTACATAAGTTGGCTGCCCGATACTTTGGCCTTTATGAAGTTTTGAATCGCATTGGGTCCGTGGCTTATGAGCTCAAGATTCCTGTCGGTACATGCGTCCACCCCTGTTTTTCACGTTTCCCTACTTAAACGTGCCCCCAGGGCCACTGCTTCCGTTAGCTCTTGTTATTTAAGCAAACTTCATTCTCATTTATGAAATGCAAAGCTTACATATTTATATACAAACAAAGTAATATGAAACCTATTCTAATTACTGTACATTTACACCAATTAATGTGTGGACGTGTGTGTGTGTCGGCAGATGACATTCTTGACTCACACTCCCCCTCAAGTTGGAGCATAGATATTAATCATGCCCAACTTGTTACAAAGATATTGAACCCGTGTGCCATTTAATGCTTTTGTTAGAAGATCTGCCAGTTGATCGTCAGACCGTATGTGCCCTGTAGACACAATATTTTCTTTAATCTTATCATGAATAAAATGACAATCAATCTCAATATGTTTTGTTCTTTCATGAAACACAGAGTTCGATGCTATATGAAGTGCTGCTTTATTGTCGCACCATAGTTTTGCAGGTAATGTTGTGACGATGCTAATTTCTTTCAAAAACTGAAGTACCCACACAATTTCTTGTACTGATTGTGACATGGCTCTGTATTCCGCTTCGGCACTTGACTTTGACACAACTCCTTGCTTCTTACTTCTCCAAGATATCAAATTTCACCAACAAACACACAGTAACCTGTAGTAGATCATCTTGTGGCCTTTGATCCTGCATGATCCGCATCACAAAAACATTCAACTTTAGTGTGCCCATAATCTGTATAGAGAATACCAAGACCTGGAGAGCCTTTCAAATAATGCAAGATATGTTCTAAAGCTTCCCATTATGCCACTGTTGGTGATGCCATGAATTGGCTGAGCCTACTAACTGAGAAGGTTATATCAGGACGAGTTACTGTTAGATAATTCAGTTTCCCAATAAGTCTTCTATATCTCTCAGGAAATGGAAATGGCTTTAATTTCTCTGGATCAATCTTCTTCTTCAAATCATCAGGAAGCTCATCAAACATACTAGCATCAAGATCTAGAAAAGGATTCGGAATCATGGGGATGCTGCTTGGTGCAGCTCCAAGTTTTCCAGTCTCCTTTAAGAGATCGAGAACATACTTTCTTTGAGTCAAAAGAATACCTTTCTTACTGCTCAAAACCTCAATACCAAGGAAGTACTTTAATGATCTCAAATCTTTTGTCTGGAAGTGAGAGTTCAGAAAGATTTTAAGTTCTGAGATTCCAGAACAATTACTTCCTGTAATCACAATATCATCAACATATACTACAAGAAGAATCAAGCCTGCATCAGATTGTTGGTAGAACACAGAGTGATCACACTTGCTTTGATGTAACCCAAACTTCTTGACCACATTACAGAATTTATCAAACCAGGCTCGAGGACTTTGCTTTAGACCATACAGTGACTTCCGGAGGTAGCACACTTTCCTATTCTCCCCCTGAGCAACGAACCCTGGTGGTTGCTCAATATAAACTTCTTCCAGAAGATCACCATTTAAAAAAGCATTTTTAACATCTAATTGATGCAGTTCCCAATGATATGTAGCCGCTAAAGAAACAAGAAGACGAACTGAAGTGAGTTTGGAGACAGGAGAGAAAGTCTCGGAGTAATCAAGACCGTAAGTTTGGGCATAGCCTTTTGCAACTAGACGAGCTTTTAGTCGTTCCAAGGAACCATCTGCCTTAGTCTTAACAACAAATACCCATTTACATCCAATAGCTTTCTTTCCAGGAGGGAGATCAACAAGAGTCCAAGTACCAGCTGTTTCTAATGCCAAGAGTTCTTCTTCCATTGCGGCACGCCAACCAGGGTGAGCTAGAGCTTGGTGAAGGGTAGTAGGTGGGGAAATGGAATCAAGAGTGGCCACAAGAGAAGATGAAACAGTTGATAAAGACTGATAAGATACAAAAGATGATATAGGATAGACACAGTCAGCATATCGTTTGGGAGGACAATGAGGACGTGTACCTTTACGAAGTGCAATAGGTTGGTCATCAGAAGTAGTACCAATAGAAGTAGGAACAAGTGGTTCAGTAACAGCAAGAGGAGGATTGGTGGAAACAGAGGCAGGAACGAGGGAGACATCTACAGAATCAATTGGCGAAGCAGGAGGTGGCGGAGGTGAATCATTAGTAACATCAGCATCATTGACGATGTCAGGTTCCGGAACAGCATCTTGTACTGGTGAGAGAAGAATAGGATAAACTAGGATATCATCTGAATTATCCATGACAGAGGGAGACTCAGAGACGGACAAAGTCTTAAAGAAAGAAGAGGACTCATGAAACATAACATCGGTAGATACAAGGTAACGACGGAGATCCGGAGAGTAACACCGATAACCTTTCTGAATTCGAGAATAACTAAGAAAAACACATCTTAGGGACTTGGGATCAAGTTTGCTAACACTAGGACGGACATCCCGAACAAAACAAACACAGCCAAAGATTTTAGGATCAACAGGAAACAGTTTAGATGTGAGAAACAGAACAGAATATGGAATATCCCCACCAAGAATAGTCGAAGGCATGCGATTGATGAGAAAACAAGCAGTAGAGACAGCATCAGCCCAAAAACTTTTAGGGATTGAGGAATGAAACATGAGAGCTCGAGCAGTCTCTAAGAGATGACGGTTCTTTCTTTCAGCAACACCATTTTGAGCAGGGTTATAAGCACAAGAGGATTGGTGAAGAATACCATGAATGTGCATGTAATCCGTGAATTGGGCGGAAAAATATTCTTTTGCATTATCACTTCGTAAGATTTTCACAGGTGTGTTAAATTGGGTTAGAATTTCAGCACAAAAATTACGAAAATGAGTAAACAATTCAGAACGCTGTTTCATTAAGTAAAGCCAGGTGGTGCGGGAAAAATCATCAACAAAAGTGACAAAATAATGATAACCAGTCTGAGACATAACTGAACAAGGACCCCAAACATCAAAATGTACTAACTCAAAGGGGGACGCAGCCCGTTTATTGACGCGAGGTGCTAAATGAATACGATGATGTTTTGCAAACTGACAGGACTCACATTCTAAAGTAGACACAGAAGAATATTGAGGATACACTTTTCGGAGAGACGAAAGCGACATATGACCTAAACGACAATGAACTTCAAACAGAGACGACCCACCAGAACAAGCAACAGAACGTGGAACCTGATCATCAAGGATGTAATGTCCACCAGATTCATAGCCTCTAACAATAATCTGCTTCGTCGATAGATCCTGAATTAAACAATGATCAGGGAAGAATGAGATAAAACAGTTTAACTTACGAGTGAGTTTATTGGGAGATAAAAGGTTAAAGGTGAGATCTGGAACGTTAAGAACAGAGGATAATGAGAGGGAGGCAGTTGGTTGAACAGTTCCTGAGCCAGTAACACGTACAGGAGAACCATTGGCAACAAATATGGATGATGGGTTGGTATAGGGGGCATATGAAGAGAATAAGTGATGATTACCTGTCATGTGATCGGTGGCACCAGAATCAATGATCCATTTAGTGGAAGCAGTAGTAAGACCAGAGGACATGGTACCTGTGGCTAGTGCCCCGGCAGAAGAAGATCCAGAATCAGGGAGACCAGGTGTATGGGCAACATGAGCAAGGCCACGCTGTTGATCACGCTGCTGTTTATTTTGCAATTTTCGATAATTTTTCTTAATGTGTCCAGGTTCCTTGCAATAATTGCAAATAATAATGCCAGAAGTCATTGTAGGAGAATGAGTATTTTGTTTGTACCCATAATTCCTGTTCTCAAAGGGACCACGTCCAGCTAGAGCACCTGCAGTTGGATCTACAGAAGAGTGAATCAAGCTATCAGCACGAAGAACTCGGGAGAAAACATCTTCAAGAGAAGGAAGCTCTTGACTAGACAAAATCTGGGAACGGATTGTTTCATATGAAGGGTCAAGAGCTTCAAGAAAGCTGATAATCGCCTGAAGTTCTAGATTCTTAACACGAGTTGAAAGATCTGCCTGTGGAGACATAAGTACTTTCATTTCTTCATACAACCACTTGAAGTCGAGAAAGAAGTCCTTTAAGGGACGGCCCTGTTGTTGAGAGCGATAAAAGCCTTTACAGATCTCATGAATCCGAGTGATATTTCCTTTGCCAGAAAACATAAATTCAAGGTACTGCATAATTTCTTTAACAGAATTGCAGTGACTAACTGAAGACAAAATCCTTGGTTCAATAGAGTTTCGAATTTGAAACAGAAGTCGAGCATCCGCTCTTTGCCAAGTCAAAAGTTTTGTTTCATTACCAGAAGGAGGATCCTCAGTTAAATGAGTTTCCATTTCAATTCCTAGAAAATAGACTCTGATAGTTTTGTTCCAATCATTGTAATTTGTCCAATTCAACTGTGAAGCAGTGATCTTACCAGACATAGGTAACATATCAGAGGTTTTAGATTCAGCCATGTAGACGATAGTCACAAATTATATTACCGGAATAAAATGTCCGAGACAAATGGAACCAAATAAATCTTAAACTAATATAAAGTTTAAGAAGTATAAGAACAACCAATCAAGACCAAGCCACAAGAAGACAAAATGAAGCACACCACCGTGGATAGAAGACAAAATAATTGTCACAAATCTACTCAACCAAAGTAGCTCAAAGTGTAATAAACAAGGAGCTCAAAGTATATCAAAAACGAAGCAAATAGTGAGAGGTACCCGACACACCAAGTGTAGAACTGAAGGATACCACTACCGGGAATGGAACGGGCTCGCAAAATCGATCAGAAAGCACCTAAAGATCGTCGGAAAAGCTCACCGGAAACCACCCCACGCGCCGGTGCGTGGTTCAGGCAGCGGAGCTTGTGGAGGCGCGTGTGGCTACACGCGCCGTCGTCTTGGGATGCCGTTTCAGGAATAGGATCGGTGGTCAAGGAACAGGGTGGGGTGGCGCGTGTATGAAGAAAACACACCGAAGAAGGGAGATCTGAAGGTTGCAATAAGCTTCTCACTGGAAAAAATGGAGGTCACCGGAAAACCAAATGAAGTCAGAAGGAATATCTTAACAAGGCTCTGGTACCATGTTATTTAAGCAAACTTCATTCTCATTTATGAAATGCAAAGCTTACATATTTATATACAAACAAAGTAATATGAAACCTATTCTAATTACTGTACATTTACACCAATTAATGTGTGGACGTGTGTGGACGTGTGTGTGTGTCGGCAGATGACATTCTTGACTCACAGCTCTGACCTCCTTGCAACAGATGATGCCGGGCGTTTTGCGTTGGAGCCCCTTACTCTGCTGGGATGCAAGTTGGTTCGGCGAGGCCATCTACTGGTTACTCAGGTTTTCGTTCAGTGGCGCCACTCTAAGCCGGAAGACGCCACTTGGGAAGACCTTTCGATTATTCGTGAGCAATTTCCAGAATTTTCCATTGCCGCACCTCCTATTTCCACCATACTTGTGGACAAGGGTGTTTTTTTTGAGGGGGGACTAGTTGATATATGGGAATTATACATAGGTGCCACGTAGGCATAGATCACGTGTCATATCAGTTACGCTAACAAAATGTGTTCAAGTCTGTAACTAACTGATGAATTGTAATCCAGTATAAATTAAATACCCCACACGTGTGTATTGAGAGGATATGGAATGAACAAGATTTCTCTCTCTTCTAGATTTTTCTCCTATTTTCACTTTCGCGCGTAACTCTGTACCAGTTTGTTTTAAAAAACTTAGGTGATATAAAGATATATTCTTTTGCTTGGATAAAATTTTAATGGATCAATCATAGAAGTCGAGGACGAGGTACCAAAAGAAGCAGGGTCTATTAGGAGAGCACAACTATTCTCATTAGAATATCATTGATTTATTCCCATATTACTTGCTCATTTATTTTACAAACCTTTTTAAGTTGTCCAATATCGGCCACTATATAATTCCATTTCTCGGTCACCTACATTTCCTTTTGAAATTGGAACTGCCAAATTGAGACAATCAAATAGCAAACTAAAGCCCCCCAAAAAAAATATAGAGAGAGAAGAAATCAAAGTGGGTATGTCCCAAATGTGAATCATCAGCACCCCATCACCTTGTTTGGCTTGAGCAGAGGTTCGTCCGGCGCCGGCGCCACCGCCACAGTGCCGTCATTCCCGGCCAGTGCTCTATACTTATCCTTCCTCGTAAAGCTCGTGCACTCATACGACAACGTAGCGGCGATCACCCTCTGTATATAGTTGGCAACTTCATGGCTTGATTTCCCTGAGCTACAAGTCAGCTCTTTTGGCAACTTGTTCAAGAACGTTACCTCATAAGCAGGGCTCGGGTTCATGAAGAAGTAAAATGGGTCCATCCCTTTCCACCCTCTCGCCGTCGTCCCATGAAACATGCTCATCCGGTTCACCATCGCCACCGGCACCAGCTCGTCCGTCAGCTCGGCGAATAAAGCCGAGAACCGGAGAAGAAACGGCTCCCGGCAAGTAGTCCCCTCCGGGCATATCGCCAAGTCACCTTCCTCCAAGAGCTTCTTTATCATGGCCGCGTCGGTGGCCCGGTCACGGCTCAGACGGACAGTCTTGATCGGCGAGATGATCTCAGAGAGGCGGGAGACGGAGTAGGTGACGGCTGGGATGGGGCGGCCGAGGGCGGTGGAGAGAAAAATAGGGTCAAGTAGGGTTCTGTGAGAGCATATAAAGAGGACTCCTGATTGACCTTGAGCTTTCTTCACCGGAGGTGGTGGTGTGCCCTTAACCTTCACACGAACGCCAAGTGCCCAGAAGGCATAGTAGACCAAGTGCATTGGCAGGAGTATTCCGGCGGCCATGCGTATGACGGCTAAAGGGAAGCCGATGGGGATCCATAGGACTGTGAGCAAAGCGAAAAGTGGGGTAGGTTTCTGAACAAGACGGCCGTCGTGGAAGACGATCGGTTTCGGAAGCTTGTCGCCTGGCACGGCTTTCACTTCTGGTTTTGCCGGTACGATGTAAGCCTCCTACAATTCATCCGTGCATCGTAAGTCAATTAGTTTTTCAACTCTCTAGCGAGCGTCTATGCTACAATAACTTGAAACAGAGGTTATATATATATATATATATATATATATATATATATTGTACTTAATATAATACCTAAATGGACTTTCGATTTATGGTCCTAACTCCTAAGGGCCTGTTTGGTACGCTGGAATTGATTTTGATGGAAATGGATATGGATATGGATATGGAAATGGAAATGGAAATGGGGACTAAAAGTATGTTTGGTATGTCATGGAAATGAGATTTAATTTTTGTATAAAAATACCAAAATGTCCTTCAATTTTTTATTTTTTATTTTTTTTTAAAGGTAGTGGAGAGTAATAGATGGAAATGATCATATGAAATTATAAATCTTAAGGGTAAAATGAGAATTCCATGGAATTTGTTACAATTCCATGGGGTATATGATGGAAGCTTAATTCCATCAATTTGATGGAATTGGCTTTTCCATGGAGGCTAATTCCATCATACCAAACATACTTCAGCATGGAAATGAATTCCATTTCCATTTCCACCCACCTCAATTCAAGCGTACCAAACAGGCCCCAAGTATTTTTTTAATACGTTAATTTACTTTATCTCCTGAATTTATATATTTTATCTAAAGTTTTCCTATTGACCAGGGCCTTATCCAAAGATGGTCGTGATAAAATATGATATACTCCGAGGCCATCTTAAAATATAAGTTTTAAATTTATAAATAGTTAGATATATCCCAAAATATAATCTTCATTTTATGTGTGTTAAAGCATTTATGACCCTTTAACCATCTTTATTCTTTGACAGTATTTATTATATTTATTGTCTTTTTCATTTATCTTCTTTACAAATAAAAACATAGTTATTGTTTTTATCTAATTTTAATAGTTACGTAAATCGGTTATTTGAAGTTTATAATTAGAGACAGATGAAGTATTTTATGAAAATTAAGCTATATTTGTTACGATTGATAAACATAATTAATTTTTTTAATCTACCCAAATTTATTAACTATATCTTGTATTAAGATAGGAGGAAGATGGTGCTATATATGTTCATGCGTGTGTGTTACCTTGCACAAAGCCATGAAAGGAGCATCGGTGGATCTATCACCAAGTCCAATATCTGGTTGTTCATCGCCAAAAGCCTTGTTTAAAGCATCAGCTTTCTTCTTCCCCACAAGAATCCCTGCATTTGAAACCAACCCTGTGGCTCTTCCCTTAAACATCCCTATCTCCGTCCCCAACACCATGTCAGCCCCCAAGAACTCCTTCAGAAACGGCTCCACCATTATCCTAGGATTCGCAGTCAGCACGCACCGTCTCCCGCACGACGAGAACACGCGCCAGCTCTCCGTGTGGAGGTCGCCGGCATAAAACTTGGGCAGCACGGCACGCGCCACCGACTCGATGCTTGACACCTTCATTCCGGCCATGGCGGCGAAGATGAGGACTTGGATTCCGGCGGACTCGGAGACGAAGTAGTAGAGAAGGCCAGCCAAGGGAGCTAGCAAGACATAAATGAGAAGCCTCAAAACCCCACCAACCTCGAATGCCACGAGCGCAAAATACGGAAACGAGCTCCTTCCTCGGAGTAATGTTCCGTCCATGTCCGCCACCACCGTGTGCTTCTCTCTTCCTATAGAAGCACACTTTTTAACAGTTGGAAAACTAGACGCAGTGGCCATGAACGATGATCTTGAAATTAAAAACGAACTTACACTTAAAAACACTCACTATATTGCTAGTCTACTATACATACACATTCTGCTTAATGATACGTGTATTATGTGTGTATATATATAGAGGGAGATGGGTAATGAGGAAGGGAGTTTTGAAAGTATGTGAGTGAAGAACAATGACATTGATGGAGGGACACGGAGATTTCCAAAAGTGATTGAGAGGTACATAGCGGCAGGATCGAGGAATGGCTTATAATCTTGTTCTTTGTTGAGAGGGAAATTAAGATACGCCACACAAGCATTGGGTTCTCCGTCTTCGTCTTCGTCTTCGTCTTCGTTTTGAACGTTTCCTTCGTTGTAGGTATTTTTGATCAAGTTATGTTGCTAAATGCAATGCTTTCTTTGTCGTCGTGGGATTAATGTATGGTCACGTCCACGTTATTCTTTAGTATTTTTATTTTCCCTTGAAGAGTTTTTTTTTTTTGGAATGAAAACCCCATGAAGAGTTCTAGCCTTTTTTGCCTTTTCAATTGCCTCCCAAGGAAACGTAATACTTTCTTGTGTATTTAATGGAGAGGAATATATATCTTTTTTTATTTTCTCTCTATTTAATATATATATCATTATATTAAGTTTTAATGATTGGGATTTATTCCATTTACAATAATAGTACATTTTTATTATATTTAATGTTGTAATAATTATTTTAATTTATATAGTATTAAATCTTAAACATTGAAACTTGATTTAATAATAGATACATTAAATGGAGAGGAAATGAAAAGAGATATCAATGGAGACGTTCCTTGCGTGTATTTAACATAGTCACTACATAATTAACTTACACATGCTAAGGAAATTGATTAAATTAGTTATTTGTAAAAGAATGTATATTAGTTTCTCTAAATACATATATAATCATTTTCATTCAAATTACTTTTGGATGCAAACTCCTTTATTAATATGCGTAGTTCATATTTAATAAGGATGATTTGGAAAAAATTATAAAATTTAGGAGACAAAGTAGATTATAGTCTTACAACCAAAGTATATCACATAACTAGCTGACTTTTGCATTTAGAATTAGATGAAATATTTTAAGTAATTTACCATCTTCGGTCCTTAATAATATAAAAGTTAATTTAGTTATTTGGATAGGTTAAGAAAATTAGTTGAAATTAGTTATTTGTGATAGATGAGTTGATTTCCTAAAGTATCATTTTTAATCATGACTATCGTCCTTATATAGAAATCCCTTTAATATCTATAGTCAATCGAGATAATTTGGTTAATGAATTATAAATTTAGGACACAATGTGAATTGAACTCTTATATATGTTCAAAACCAAATTCAATTTCTTAACTAACTCTTATATTAAGGACACGAGGGAGTAATTTAGATTTAGATCCCCAGTGGGCTGATGAAAAGGAATTAAAGAGTGGAAACCCAAGGAATGAAAATATTCATCATCACCCTGGTTTAATTATTTTAACTTTGGGTTAATATCATTATTAGTCTTTATAGTTTGATAAAATTTTGGTTTTCATCCTTATAATTTCAAATCGTTAGTTTTGGTTCCTATAATTTCATAAAGACTTTGTTTGAGTTTTTTTTATTGAGTTTTGGTTTTAGTCCCCATACTTAAATTTAGATTAAGTCCTTATAAAACTAAATGTATTAAAACCAACTATTTGAAATTTTATAGGGACCAAAACAAAAACTCAATCAAAATTGTGAGGAGTAATAACAATATTAACCCTTTTAACTTTTATCTTTTTCTCTCAATAAGTTATTGTCAATGAAATGTTGAAAACATAAGCCGTACGTCAATTCGAGTTCAGCCTTTCCTGAGGAGCATTTGGTATTATCTTCTCTTAGGTGCTAACAAAGTATTTTACATAGAATGTTTCACAAACTTTCAATGTACGACTATTTCCACCCAATTTTATGCAAAATGTTAGTACTTTACACACATTTAAGAGAGAAATTAATGTTCATTTTCTGTTTCTGTCGAAATATTGCTTATATACGCACAGAGCGTGGTTTGAGAACACACGTGAAATGGTACAGGTGTAAGAAAATGATAAGAGGAAGCATCATTTTTATTAAGTGAATTGTTTAATTTGGTTGGTAGTATGTAGCATTTCAAAAACCATACATCACTCTGTCGGTTCCTAAGCTTGCTTGAACAACTTTTGGAGTGTTTGAAATGGGCACATTAATTAATTAGTGGGTGTTAATTTGTGCTGAAATTTGTTCTCACATGCATATTTAATTTTCAATTGATAACAACAAGGATGTATGTTCTAAACAAATTTCATTCCTTTTATTAATATAATTATCTGATAGGTAATATTATTGAGTGAATTTTAAATATTGTTAATATCGTTGATCCTTACAATTTTATCATGTTTTGGTTTTGGTTCTTGTAATTTCAAATTATTGATTTTGGTTCTTATAATTTCATAAGAACTTAATTGGTATAAGTTTAAGGATAGGCACGTTAAACTCAAACCAAATCTTTACGAAACTCTAAAGATTAAAACTAAAATTCGATCAAACTATAAAGATTAACAATGGTATGATCAACCCGTTTTAAATATTATTAGATTTGATAAGGATTAGCTTTCTCAAATCTAGGGAAAGTTAAATTTTTCTCAATTAACCTAGCCAAGATCAATAGATGATCACCAAATTGATTTAATTGTGATAATTGTCCTTACTGAACGCTTTCTTCCTTATATTCCATTTCAAGTAATTAATTAAGTTTGTGTGTAGAAAAATATTTTGATTTCTCTACAAAGTAGATATAATACTACCTCCTATCTTTAATATAAGAACTAGTTGATGGATTGATTTAGTCCTAAATATAAGACAATCAATCCACAATTTGTCTTCAAAATTTATACTTTTTTCTTCAAAGCATTCCTATTGATTATAAATATTAAGGGGTCTTCATTCAAGGGTGATCATAACTAAAAATGATACTTTTAGGGATTATTCAACTTGTATTTGTTATAAATAACTAACTTAAAATCTTTAATTTACCAAATTACTTTAAGTAGCTCTTATACTGAGGACCGGAGATAATATAATAATACATACATATTAATGTAGGTATACATAAAGCACGGATATTTTTTGGCTCTCAGTTTGAATTAGCTATATAGCTTATTAAAATGAAATGTTAGAATTACTAGATCAGATATTTCTTAACAGAGTACTAGGGTAGAATATGGTTTATGGGTGGATTGTAGATGTTGATCATGTTCAACATCCTTATGCAATCTTCGAAATTGTATCATGGAGCCCCTTAGTAAAAATATTTGCTGTTTGTTCTTTAGTTAGGACATGTCATGTCATGTAAACTACTCCTAATTTTCTGTTATGAGTCTCACATCGAGAAGCTTCACAAATATAATGTGGTTTATAAATCAATGGGTTCTTCCTTCTAATAAAATAGTCTTTTAGGATAGGCTCTCTCTTTGGGCTCGTGATAATCACATTGGTGTTTTCATTGAGAGTTCGATCTTTACAGAAAGAGTGGAGCCACTGAGAACGTCCCTTCTTAAGGGGTTGACTATGTTATGAGTCGAACATACCAAAGAAGCAAGTGAAAACTTCAAAGTGTAATTGAGGCATAATACTCCTTTGGTTCTTTAATATAAAACATATTTGAAGAGTTGATCCTTATTTTAAATATAAGACATAACTTTATTATTTGTTAATCTTTTCCTAATTTACCCCTATGGATAGTCTTTCTACAATAATCAAGGAGGGAAGGGAATGAGGGAATTAAAGAAGATGATTAGGGTGTTTTAGAAATTACATATCATATTAACTAACTCAACTAACTTCTTTAATCCAATCAAATTAGATAAATATATTTTATATTAAAGACCGGATGAGTAATAAGCAACTTGAGCGATAAAAGCATCTACCACCAATCCAACCTAGGTCCAACTCCTCACAGAGTAATTGAGGAAATGATGACTATGAAATCTCCAGTGATCTCATCCTCATCATCACTTTGTAATCTTGATTCTAATTCTAGATGCCTAAACTTTGTAATTAATATCAATTTTTGCCTCCAACTAGTTGTATGTTTTGTAATATCAATCAATAATACTCCATCTGGTCTTAAATATAAGACCTGATTGACTTTTATAGAAAGATTCAAAAAGCTAAATAAACCACTTAATCATAGCATATGTTGTGTATTATTAGATTACATATCGGTTTATAAGTCAAACAAATTAGTTTAAAGAAAAACGATAAATATAAATACTTTAAAACAACTTATTTAATTTTTTTAATTTCTTCAAAAAAAGTCAACTGGTCTTAAATAATAGTCACATCTATATTAAGTTGCAAGGCCACAAGTTATAAGCAGTGTGGCTCATCCCTAATACTCTGTGCTAGTGCATGCAATATGTCTTTAATTAGTTTCAATAATATTGGTAAGAGACCAAGACTGTCCCATGGAAAGCTCAGCTTTTTAACCAACAAATGAATGAATGTACGTAAATAATCCTAAATTGGGTTTGTTGTCAAGGGTGATGTTATAGGAGGACATCTTATGCTCCCTCCTTGTCCACTAAATTCTGTTATGTAAGTAGGTTAATTACCATGAAAGGGGGGAAATACTGTATTTGATTTTCTGTTCTTCTTTGTGCTATGCCTGTAAATAATTCTTTTTTTTTTTTTTGTTATAGAAAGCCTGTAAATAATTCTAGCTCACTGTTTTATAACTTGCTCTCTAGATATGTGGTGTGAGATAAGAAATTGATGGTATCGATAAAATTTGCACCAAAACCAACAAGTGTTGGTTTTAGCGGAAGGAACTATAGTCACTTAAACGCAAGTCTTGAGTATTACCTTCTCCAATTAACTTAATATTAAGTTGTATTTTAAAATTTTAAATATATTTAATAGCCTCAAAGTGCATCTATAATTTGGAACCCTTTGTTATTGAATTTCAGGGGAAATAAGAGAAGAAAATAAGGCCACAAGATAATAAAAAAGAGGTGGATTTCATCACTTTGTGACCACCAATATGATTAAAAGAAAAAACTAAACCTTTTTTTTTTAATTCTTTTTTCTTTCTTTTCATCTTATTTAAAGAATATATGAATTGAGAACCGAATATATACACTTGGCATGCCTTGTAGTTTGTCCATGGGGCTTGCAAGTGTTTAAAAAGTTTAAGAGTAAAACTACATGATGATGTATCATGTAACCTAATTAGTAACAAGGCGTTTCTTCATAGATAAATTAGTTTTTTAGAGTAATGATGTCGTTTAAATTTAACTTAGGAATAATAGGGTTAGGTTTGGTGCTCCTTACGGGTGAGATCTAAATTCAAATCAAGTTTAGATAATTTAGATTTCAAGTTTTTTATTTATAATTTGTAAATGATAAACCCAATTGATATAAGGGGTGTTAGGTATGTGAATGTAATGAATGTATTGTTTTTTAATAAAATGATCAATTACATAACGGGCCTGAGCAATTTGTCTCAACAAGATTGGTTATGGGCTTGAGCCTTACCCATTTAGCCCAAGCCAAGTCAGGCCATAGTCTCACTCCTCCCATAGCTAGCAGACCTCAGAAGGTCGGACGACCTTTGCCGATAATGCGATCTTGCAAGGTACCTAGAAACTCCTAATCTCCTACATAGCCACCGAAGTGGGTAATTTTCTGTCTGAACTCCGAAGAGGCGAAGATGGCTGACGAAGGAAATAGAACTGTGAGAACCAAGTCATGTAGTCATAATACGCTAATCTTCACGCACTAGCTATTGTGCTTTTGGCATTGTTCAAATGCCTAGACTTACCTTTTTCTGCTTGTTAAATGCGTACAGGCTTTCCTCGAAATTCAAAGTCGCATGATCGAGAGTACGGCGAAGCTGAAGCAGGTGAAATCTTACGGTTTTTTTGTTTGTCAATCTGATCTAGGGTATAGAAATCTGTTCGAAACTGTTTTAAGATATGATTTTTCAATGATTCTCTGGTTATCGGATTCCCTGACTGTCTGACACCTGATTATGCCTAGACGCTGATCCTTTTAAAAGCATATTATTAACATCCAAAACCGAACCGAACCATGTTTGAAAACTAAATTATGGCAGTTGCACTACATGAGGTATGAATTTAGTTTGAACGCCGGGGGGAATGGTGATCATACCAACCTAAAACTACAACTTATCGAGTGCCATCCTTTAACTATCATTTAGACCTCAAATAGTTAGGCTTAGCTAGCATTGCAGCCTTGATGGAGAAGACAATAGCAATGATTAATTGCTTCCTTCCGAATCTTAATCAAAGTCTAACGGTGTTACTGTCATTGAATGGTTAAGCTTAGCTACCATTAACTAGTTGGAAGCTAAATGGTATTGGTAATTTCCTTCAAGGTTGAACGCTTCATGGCACTAATTAATTTGAAGCAAATACAACTTAAAATCATAATGGTTGGAATACCCACAAAGCAGTAAATATGACTTATCCAATTCTTTAGAAATTTATGTTGCAAGCGTATTTGTCTGTTAGACCACTAGTCTCCCTAATTTGGTTAATGACTCAATAAGATGTTGGGAGGATACTTGTGGAAAAGATCTTTTTTGAGGCATGCCTTTGTCATTACTGGTTTTCTTCTTTTCACAATTCTTCCATATGTGATTTTCTCACTGTCGATAGTTCCAATCAATTTTGGGATTTCCATTTTTGAGAATCATCAATGACAAATAAATTAATAAACTCCATACCCTTTTTTTCTATAATTGGACCTGTTCCTTTTTCTTCTATTCATGCTGTGGAAGTTTGGAATCTTGATTTTTCTGGCTTTTGTTTGTACTAGATCACTTTCAGTTCCTTGCTCATTCTCCTACTAGGGAGAGGTTTCTTCTTGGCAAGGCAATTTGGAACTCTAAACGCTAAAGCTCCTTCTAAGATCCAAAAGTTCTTTGTCTGGACAAGTAGACAACAGCTCTCAAAATGAGTAACACAAAAGACACCTTGTGAATTTGCTGGCCCCATATAGTTCTTTCTTCTCACATAATTTTACATCTATTCAAAATTGTTTTGTACTCTAACAACAGATCAATAAATTACTTCTAATCCAACATTTTTTTAAGCAACATATAAAAGCTTAAGGGGTATGAGTGCATCGATTCTTACACTAGTCAATGTATTAAGTAAGCAAAACTCAAGGCATAGTTTGTTCTGCCTTAATTACAGATTGCATGCTCATTTCTCGCTGTTATCAATTTTTTCTGAGAATAAGTATATTTAAATTGTGAAATGTCATAATTTTATTTATTTATAAGCCCTAGACTATAGGAAAATGTTTAGTTAAAATGAAACGACAATATTAACATTTTGTTTCTTGAAGTTATATGTTCATAATAGGAATTTCTAGATAATTTGAGTATCAAGTTTACTTTTACCCTTGGCCTTCAGGTGCAGAACCAGATGCGTAACAAGGAAGGTGAAAAGAAGCGGGCTTTTCTAACTTTGGGGGAGCTGCGGCAGTTGCCTGATGATACAAATGTATACAAATCCATTGGTACAAGAGTCAGATTCTCATGCTTCTTTTGTTATGTGATGGAGTTTTGTCCTGGACGAAATTGTGTAATGTAGTACTAGTCATGTTAACTATTGTTATGAAAGCTATAGTACTCCCTCTGGTCCTTTTAATAAGAGTCCAAAATTTAAATTGTCTGAGTCTTTTTTATAAGAATCCGACAAAAGTTGTCTGATCATTTAATGATTTTTTTTTCCCATTTTTACACCTTATTAATTATATGTATTGCATTAATTAAAAGATTGGTGATACTTATATTTACTTTATTTCTCTCTTTTACTTACCCCTCATAAATAAGGACATACTTGGGAAAACGTTTATTTTAGACGTACCTATTATTTTTAACTTTTAACTAATTTTAGCCATTTTTTTAAGCTTTGTAATTCAGTTATCGGGCTCTTATAAAATAGGACTGGAGGGAGTAATAACAGTCCTGTAATTTGAAAAATTACTTTGCTGTCTGTATAGCATGCTCTGTTTTTACAATTTCTCTCTACTGTTACTCGCACAATTCATTTACCTTCTGCTCTGTGATCGACTTCTCATATAATGTCTCCTTTTATCTTGTTTTGCAGGGAGAATGTGAGTTGTTCGCATCTATTTGAGCATCAATCTAAATAGAGTACTGGAAATGCCATAGTTATTGATGGTTTGATATAGAAGTGACGCCCTGTAATAAATTTTACGTCAATGTGCAGGTTTGTATTAGAGACCAAGGCAACTTTAATGAACGAACAAGAGAATAAGATGAAGGATAGTGAAGCCTCGATTTCCTCTTTACAGGTGCATTCCCTTCTTCCTTGCTGACTACACTGTAAAATACTCCTCCGGTCCTACAAACTCGGTCCTGCATTTACGACCGGTGGTGGTGGTATTATTATTATTATTACTCCCTCCGGTCCTAATTATAAAACAAAATTGATTTTTTTGGAGAAATTAAGGAAGTTAATTAAATTACTTTAGAGTATTTTTATTTTTATTTTTTTCTTCAAACTAATTAGTTTAACTAATAAATTAATATATAATCTAAGGATACATAACATATAACGTATGATATGATTAAGTAATTTATTTATCTTCTTTAATCTCTTAAAAAAAAAGTCAACTTTGTCTTATATTTGAAACCGGAGGTAGTATATTTTTTTTGACCCGACATCAGTTTAAAGTATTCTACTTTCCAAATCTTTTATATTACCTGTATCCCCAGATGCGTTTTCAGTACTGGGGCATGCATAAGGAATTTAAATGTTCTTTAACCACTGTTAGCTACACCATTAAACAGTAAACATGAGCTTAGTTGTATCAGGTTTAATGAAATTAGTTGTTTTCTATGGCTTTGGACAGAGCTCAAAAGAATACCTAGAGAAGCAGATAGCCGAGGTGGAAAGTAATTTGAGGGAGCTGTTACAGCATGATCCTGGTCTTGCACGTCAAATCATGTCCATGAATGTGTGATGTAAAGTTTTGATTGTTAAAATTCACTGTTTGTGGCTGGTTTTCTTGTGCATCTGAGCAAATACTAAAATTTAGGACCTCTTTTAGAGGCATTGTTGTATGTTTGCAACGAAGTTACCTTAATTTTGAAGATCTTTACCATGATACAAAAATTTAGAAATAATTTTTGTCTTCTGTCTCCTTTCTAATGTCAGTATGGCCATGCTATACCTTTATATAGAGCTCATTTAGATTAGTGGTGGCAGAAGTAGCTTTTTTTTCAATTTGACTATTGCAAACTTAAGATAGGATAAATGTCAAATTGTAAATGTGATTTGTGTTTGGATTAGCGGTAACAGAAGTGATTTTTTTACAAGCTTAAACTTGTTTGGGTTATTATTTGAAAAGCAAGTTTAGATAGGAAATGACTGAACAAGACATGAATCTTATTAAATACTATGTATAAATTTTTTCCCCTAATTAATATCATTTGTATTTTCCCAATTATTTGTCAAATAAACCACTGAATTTTGTTTGATCTCATGAATCAAGGAGTTATCATCTCCTTACAAGACAAAATGTGATAAATCATAATTATATCAATTTTATAATTATATTATAGGAATAGAATGTGATAATTCTAAAAGGAGTATTAAAATTATAAAAATAGAAAGAGTTGATGCTTTAATAGAAAAACCGTAAATACTAAAAATCACCTAATTAATTGGACATATTTAATGTGATTTTGGTACAAGTGACTATTGAATCTTTTTTTTTAGAGATTAATTAAATATTAATGATGGAGATCAATTGGGCTTGAGGTGGATTATCATAATTAAATTTATTATTTAATTTTTAAGGCTATTTTTATAAATATCAAAATATTTGGTCTTTTATAATAGTTTTATCTCTCTTTTTTCATGAAAAATAGTGGCACAATGTATGGCACCCTTCTCTCTTTCATCCATGCTACCCTTCTCTCCATTGCAATGCCACGGCTTTTTTCTTAAAGGTCTGTTTGGTTTGAGGGGAGGGGATTGGGGGAAAGGGGAGGGATTTTGCTTCTCTTCCCTTATTTAGCGCCATAAATATTTTAGGAGGGGAGAGAAAAAATTTTAAGATTTTCCCTCCCCTCCCCTCCAAAAATGGGAGGAATTGGAGGAGAGGGGAAATTTTTTGTCTTGTTATGACTTTTTTAACCATTCTTGTTTTAATTTTACTATTGATAATTATTTTTACCAGAATAATATTTATAACTGGCATTATTGTATACATCTAAGTATATTTATAATTTTTTATGTATTTATTTAATTTTTATCATTATAAAATTATAATTTTATATATTACATATTATTTTTATTTATTTTTTATTAAATATTTTATAAAGTTTAAAAAAAACATCTTAAATAAAATAAGGATAAAGTTGTCCATTTAACAAAAATCCCTTCCCTCCTCTCTTAAACCAAATAAGATAACATTAAAATCCCTCATTTTCTCTTCCGTCCAATCAATCCAAACAAAGTAATAATAAAATCCTTCCCTTCCCTTATATTAAAATCACTCCCCTCCCTTTCCCTTTGTTGAACCAAACAGACCCTAAAAGCAGCACAAAAGTGGCTTCAATGATATTGCATGTTTAGGCCCAATAGTCATATGGGAAAAATACCGTGTCAAACACTCAAAATTTCTCTCACCCCGCTTCTTCTTTCTCACCATGCATTTGCCTTCTCTTACTGCTAACTCAAACAGAGCCATAGAAGTTTCCTGGCCGGTGATTGTGGTTCTATTATTTTTGGAGGAAAATGTATCCACATATCATATTATATGAGTACATAATAGCTTCTGTCTTTAATATAAAAATTAGTTAGATATTAGATTTGATTTTGAATATAAAACTTAATATAACAACTACAAACTGCCAATACAGAAAATCTCGAAATTCCCCTCAAAATATGAACCTCAAGTCGGGCTTTGGGTGTCTTTCTTCAATTCGTAAACTGAGGCCCGGGCACAACAGATGATGAGATCTTTAGTTTTTTTGGGCCCAATCAATGATGAGATTTTGATCCCAGGATTTGAGGAATCATCAAGGACGTTCCACTATACACATGCAATTTCATGTCATTTTCCAGCATTCATGTTGCATCATCATATTTATGTTATGAATATGAATAACATGTTAAGTTGTTAGATTTATCTCACTCCCCAGTCACTCATTTCTCATAAATGTTTGCACAAGGATGAATTGAAGATAATGGACAATCTTATTATGTATAAAAAACATAAATATATAATAATTGTTATAAAAATAAAAGAAATTTGAGATAGGGGATAGAGAACAAGAGCAAGAGAAGAGAAAATTCAAAAGAGAAAGAAGAGAGTAATTCTCATTCACTTGTGTGTGTTCAATGCTTGTACAATATTTTTATTTATAGGCAAAGTTGGAGAACAAGCTTGTTGGCTAAGAAAGCAAGCTTGTTGACTTGGAGAGGAAGTAGAATGAAGTATTAAATGTAGCCAAATAGATGTTGATTAGGATGAGGCAATAGACATCCACATAATTAATATTCGTAACACTTCTCCTTCGATGTTCATTATGAATGTGGCTCAATAAAAATTCTGACTAGGAAAAACCTAGTGGGACAAAAACCTAGCTAAAGAAAAAAGTATATTGTTTATTGATACACTGTCCAATGGTGCTTCATTAACAACATTTCTTGGAAAACCAGTGGGATAAAACCTAGATAAGGCAAAAGAATATAACGTGTATCGCCTCCTTTATTGACAATGTCAGTTGAGATCTTTGAGTCTTCGAAGTCTGATGCCATGGATAAGCTTTTCAAAGATTGTACCTGAAAGTGACTTGATGTATAAATTTGTTATATTTTCACTTGAATGGATTTGTTGGATATCTATTTCACCATCCTTTTGAAGGTCACAAGTGAAGAAGAATTTTGGTGAAATATGTTTTGTTCTATAGCCCTTGATATAGCTTTCTTTAAGTTGGGCAATACATGCAGCATTATCCTTATATAGGATTGTTGTGATCATTTTGCCTCAAGATAAACCACAAGTGGTTCGTATATGATCTATTACTGACTTCAAACATACACATTCTCGACTTGCTTCATGTAATTAGAATTTCTGTATGGTTAGATGATGTGACTCATATAGTCTGTTTTATATATTGCCATGAAATAACTGCACCTCTACATATAAATAGATAGCCTGTTTGTGATTTACTATAATGTGGATCAAACAAAAATCCAGCATTTGCATGATTGATCAATTCATGCTTTAAATACATTTGAGTAGTATAACCCCATGTCTATAGTGCCTTTAATATAACAAATGTATTTTACTCTATTCCAATGCCTTTATATTGGTGAAGAACTATATCTTACTAATAAATTAACTGTAAATGATGCATCAGGACGCGTGTGATTATCAAGATACATTAGTGCTCCTATAGCATTAAGGTATGGTACTTCTGGATCAAGTAGTTTCTCATTACCTTCTTCGCTAATTACTCGAGGTCTAAATAGGTCTTTATCCACCTGTAAAGACTTTACAATCATTGGGGTACATAATAGATATGACTTATTCATGTAAAAACGCTTTGGGACCATCATTGTGTAAGCTTCTTAATATATAAAGATCCTATTCTTGAGGTACTCAATCTATAATCTAAGATAGAATTTTATTCTTCTCAAGTCCTTCATTTCAAATTCTTTCTTTAAACAATTAATTACCTTCTAAAGCTCTTCAGGAATTCCAATGATGTTGATATCATCAATATAAATAGCAATTATAGCAAACTAACTTTCAGATCTTTTCATATAGATGTATGGGCATATTGGCTCATTATTGTATCATTTTTTCAACAGATATTCATTAAGACAATTATACCACATATGCCCTAATTGCTTAAGGCCACACAGGGATTTGTTTAACTTAATTGATTATTGTTCTCGAGAACTTGAATTGGATGTTTCAGCACCTTGAGTTCTTCAGGGACTTTCATATAAATACCCATGTCAAGTGAGCCATATAAGTAGGCAATTACGACATCCATTAGACGTAGATCAAGCCCTTCATTTATTGCTAGGCTAATCAAATAATGAAAAGTAGTCGCATTCACTATTGGTGAATACGTTTCTTCAAAATCGATGCTAGGTCTTTTTGTAAAGTCTTAAGCTACAAAATTTGTCTAATATCTTATAATTTCACCCTTTTCATTTCTCTTTTGTACAAAAATTCATTTGTATCCAATTGGCTGTACATCTTCAAGTGTAAGGACTATAAGGCCAAATACTTTTTTTGTTTTACCGATGATTTTAATTTTGCATTAATGACAGCTTTCCATAGGGGCCAATCCTTTCTTTGTTGGCATTCGCTAATGGATTTTGGGTTATGGTCCTTATTATCATTCATTACATCATATACTATATCATAAGCAACGATGTCGTCAATATTGACTTCATTTCGATCCCATTGAATTTCATTCATAATATAATTTATTAAGATCTCATTATTTTCACATATGTCAGGTACCTGGGTCTCTTTTGAGACTACTGCATTCTCTTCTGGAGATAATAAATCTTTAGGAGATGGCTCTTCTGGAGCTACTAACTTTTATTGATTATTCTCGATTTTACCATCTATATTCTTAGCTCATTTTCTCTTTCGAGGATTTTTATTTTTGGAACCTATGAGCTTACCACGCTTTAGGTGTGCTTTAAATTTATTCATAATAGGTTGTTTTTCAGGGACATTAGTTCTAATAGGAGCATTAACAACTAAGACATGTGACTTTGTCACTTTCATTAGGTCAGTCAATACTTCTAGTATTTGATTAGCTAATTTTTGTAAATGAATTATTTTTTGAACTTCTAGTTCACATTGTTTTGCACGCGAATCAAAATGAGTCAATGATAATTCATTCCAGCTAACTTCTTTACCCAACTGCTTATTTCCTCCCCCTTAATGTTGAAAAAGTGAATCATCGAAATGACAATTGGCAGATTGTATCGTAAATAAATCTTTTGTAGATAGTTCTACATATTTTATGATCAAAGGAGATTCATACCCAACATATATTCCCAACCTTTTTTGAGGACCCATTTAGGTGCGTTGTGGTGGTGCTACTGGCACATATACTACACACCAAAAAATCATTAAATAGGAAATATTAGGTTCATGACAAAAAACTATTTGTAAGAAGGAAACCTTTAGATAACTGGTTGGTTTAATGCAAATTAACATTGATGCATACAAAATGGCATGGCCCCAAACAGAAATTGAAAGATTAGATCTTATAAGTAAAGGTCTTGCAATTAATTGCAGTCGTTTAATTAATGATTCTGTAAGTCCATTTTACGTATGAGCATGAGCTACATGATGTTCAACATCGATTCCAAGGGACATATAATATTCATTAAAAGCTTGTGAAGTAAGTTCACCAGCATGATCAAGATGTATTTTCTTGATAGGATAATCAGGATAATGTGCTAGTAATCTAATCAATTGAGCAAGTAATCTCGCAAATTAGAAATGTGAAAGATTCACTTTCTATTTTGCTTAGTGAGGGTTGAGTAATCAACTTTTTCTTGAAGCATGCAATACATGAGAAATCATGGGATTGTGGTATTTGTTTATACTTTAAGGTATATTCACATGAGTTCTCTATTATTTTTCGCATTATGATTAACTTGAGATGGCCTAACCAGTTATGCCAAACATTAAATTCATTAGTAAACTTCTGGTTTATGTTGGCAAACTGTTGCTTTGTATTGATAAACTTCAGGTGCCATTGCCCATTGGTAAACTTCTGGTTTACAATAGCGTGTGTTTTAATTATGCTTATAAATGTATAGTACAAACTAAAAAAAAAGTAGGAAAACTTTCTAATATGCAATTTCTACCAAAAACAAAATTTGTGATATCAAGATATTCCTGATTATTTTTAGTTGTTGTTTCTATATGATATTTATTTCTGCAGATATCTTTGAACCTCAATAATTTTCTTTTAGACTTGGTAGAATAAAATGCATTATCAATGCATAATTTTGTTTCTCCAGGTAACAAAATATTAGCTCTTCTGGAGCCTTCAATCAAATTTATATTATCAGATATAGTCTAAACGTTGGCTTCTTGCATTACCAAGGAAGAAAAATATTGATCATTTTTGAATATGGTGTGGGCTGTTGCACTTTCAACGAAACATAAATCTTCAGGATTGATGCCAATAAGATTCCTTCTTCTTTAAAAGAGACATACAAATAAATAAAACCGTAATTAAAAAGAAATACATATGATAAAAGCAATTTTAAACACATTAAAACATTAACTCAACTAAACAAAGATAATTTATGCTAAGAAATCAGCAACATCCAAATGGTATATATCTATGTCTCCATACATAGAATTCTCAACCTTATCAACATGATTTACTTCAACCTTTGGCCCTTTATCATTATTTTAAGCGATTCTTGGTAAAAATCAATTAGATGTCTCGGTGTATAACATATATGAAACCAATGACCCTTACCACTACATTGATGACATGGGTTTCCAGCATGTTTATTAGGTTCCTTTTTGTGGTTATTATTAATCTTTCCCCACTTCAAGTGGGAATTTGAACCACCATGATTTCAACCATGGTCATGCCTACATCCACAACCACAAATAGATTCATTTATTACTATATTCACTTTTGGGAATGGAGTTGGGCCTGTTAGATGATATTCATGATTTTTAAATAAAAGCTTATTATTTTATTCAGCCACAAGGAGGCAAGAAATTAATTCAACATAATTCTTAAAATATTTTTCATGATATTGCTGCTATAAGAGCAAATTAGATGCATGAAATGTGGATAATGTTTTCTCTAACATATCTTCATCAGTATCGTTCTTTCCACATAATTTTAATTGAGAAGTAGTTCTAGACATGGCTGAGTTATATCCACTCACATATTCAAAATCTTGCAAACGCAATGCATCCAGTTATAACGAGCTTTTAGGAGGATGGCTATCTTCTGGTGGTCATACATTTCTTTTAAATTCTTCCAAAAAAATATGTGGGTCTTTTACGGTCAAATATTCAATTTTTAGACCTTCATACAAATGGTGGAGTAGAAAAATCATGGATTTGACTTTGTCTTAATTAGATGCTTGATTCCTTTATTTAATTGTGTCTTCCAAACTATAGGCATTCAGATGGATTTCCGTATCTAACATCCAAGATAAATAGTTTTTTTTGGTAATGTCGAGCGCCACAAATTCAAGTTTTGCAAGATCTGACACGGTTTAGACTAATTAAAGAAATAAACTGGAATTATTAAAATATGAAATATAATAACACTAATGATAATAACAGGAAATTCATAAAAACAAGAAATAATTCATAAAGTAAAATATTACAACAAAATTAAAACTCTACGGCTTCAGGCCATTTAATTCTCATGGCTTTAGGTCAATGATGAGAAATTAGAATTATATGAATTTTAGCATTTTATCTTTAGGATAAATAAAAGTTGTATATAGCTTCTGGCTATAAAATAAGATAGATGATGAAAAAGGTATATGGCTTCTGGCCATATAACAAGAAATCAAAGGAATATGGCTTCTGGTTATATCATATCAAAGTGACTTCTAGTCATATAATTTCATAATAAGAAATTAAAGCAATATGACTTTTGGCCATGTAATTTCAGAATATCAAAATTAGAGGTGTATAGCTTTTGGCCATACTATAATAACAATATCAATAATATAGAAGAACTTATAAAAGAGATTAAAATAAGATATAAAAATAATAATAACCTCTAATCTTAGCTATGAAACCTGATGTTTAAAACAATTGGTAAAAGAGTATTTTTAATTCCATATAGTGGTTTAGATTATCCTTGATCAATCAAGATCAAATAAAGATACAATTAAAGAAAGTAGAAGAAATTGTTAAGGTAATTCTGTGAGAGAAGTATACATTTTTGTTAGAGTTATTGTCCTGATAACATTTTATGAAAAATAAAAGAAATTTGAGATAAGAGGTAGATAACAAGAGCAAGAGAAGAGAAAATGCAAGAGAGAAAGAGGAGAATAATTCTCATTCACTTGTGTGTGTTCAATGCTTATACAATGCTTCTATTTATAGGTAAACTTGGAGAGCAAGCTTGCTGGCTTGGAGAGGAAGTAGAAGAAAATATTAAATACAGTCAAGTAGATGTTGATAAAGATATGAGTTAATAGACATCCACATAATTAATATTCACAACAATAATTATTTTTTTCATAATTTATGAGTAACACCATTCTTTTTTCGAACTTTGCAAATTGTAATACCATGGGTGGAAAGCATGTCTACTTTGGATCATTTGTATTTGTGGGAGTGTGGTGTCTCCATTGATTTTCCTCTTCATTGGGTGTATCTACCAATAGACCAGCTTTCAATAGATGGGATTTTTATTATAATGATATTCTTTACATATTATTGAATCTCAACCGTTAAAAATTGATCTAATGGTAAACACATTTAATGGAGAGGGAAATCAATGGAGACACCCTTCTCCCTGTATTTGTATAGTTCAATTTTAATTGCTTGACATGACATCATAACTATAAGTTGTGTATCTGACGGCTTGAGGACGTTTGCTTTCGTGTTATAAGTGTATTATAGAAATATCCCTTTAATATAATAAATCTCTATGCACCATCAGCCGAGCCAAGCCAATTTCTACTGCAGCTTCTCTCTCATTTCACTGTTCATATGAACAGTGCCAGCTTGCATTGGGCTTTGTGCCAGAGGTCCATCTCATCATTTGGCTCTGAGGCTGTGTTCACCTTTTTCCTCAAACTGCCATGTGCTCTTTTTTTACGCCTGAATCATTTCCATGGGAATGCATATTGGAGGTCAACTCAGAGTAGACCACCAGGTTTTAACTACAAAAGTAATTAAAATTCAGAAATGGCGCAACAATTTTTTTTCTTCATGCGCATGAGAAGTACATACTATGTTGTACATAATTCTAACATCATGAGAAACCAAATCAAATTAAATCAATAATGATTCAAAATTAGTACAACACCAATTGTCATCAGTGAAGATAAGCATACTTCATGCGGCTAGAACAATGCTTTAAAAACATTGGGGAGTGAATGGGATTGGTTGCAACATTTTATGGGAGCTGTGGTTGTGCTTTCAACCATTACAGAAACAACATTGCCTCAAGGTCCCACGTGCTATTTGTTACGCCAGAATCCTTTCCATAGCGTTGTACACTGCTTCAGCTCCCCCAACTAAATGGAAAGCCCAACTATATCAACAGTGAATAATTGATGTCATGTAGCCTTTGAAGTTCAGATGGATAAAATGAAATTGAATTAAACGTATATATTAAACATTCTTGCTGTGCAGTACATATGTATCTCATTGAATTAAATGTATCAATTAAATATTCTTCCTGTCCCAACCCTATTCCCAAAACCCCCAATTCATAATTGATGTAACTTACAACATGACCATTTCCCTTTAGTGTGATTCATTCATCTGCCATCAATTGTCTGAAGTACATGTATGCATTACATGTTTGATCTAAAAACCTAAGTATTTAAAAAAGCCAAAGAACTATTAAAAAAAACTAAGTATTTAATAACATTTTCTATATACTCATTTAGAACAGGATGGTTGAAAGCATCTCAGTAGCAATGACCCCTATAAAAAGGTGGAGGTCGAGCTGTTAAAGCAACGTTTTGCAAACCTTGTCCAGCTTCTCTCTCTCTAGACGTTTGCCACCATCCTCAAAATGCCTGGACCATACAGTCATCTTGATAGCATCTCACCTGGATCAACAACTTGGAGAATAATGGTGAAGATTGATCATTCATTCCCTCGGACCGACTATGACTTGTATGAGCTGGAATTTTGCTACCCAAAGATGGTTTTATGTGTTGACCTTATTGTCTTCGATGAGAAGGTTGGTTCTTCATTACTATGTTTGTGTCAATTCCATGACTCTGTATTTTGAGCTACTATGTTTCATTACTATTGAGTTTTGGCTTCTTATGTTCTGTTTTAATTGAGTTACTATATTTTATTGACTCATAGGGTTCACGAATGATCATTCGTTTGGGTACTGATGAGGTGATAGACCGGCTTGCAAACGTTTTGAAGCCAGGGAAGGTTTTTTACCTGGAAAACTTCATCGTGGCAGAGGGTGGACAAGGTATTCATGACAAGTATCATGTTGTGGCCCTGCCAAACACAACGGCTAAAGAGTACATTGTTGATACCCCTGATCATTGTTTCAAATTGGTGGATGTTGCTGACATCCGAAAGGGTTTGATGCATTCATCAAATGCAAAAGGTGAAGCAGATTTCCTTTATTCAGTATGTGTTGTGTTTTTGTGCTATTTGGGATTGAGATTTGCTTCGTTTTCAACATTTTCTGATATAAATTGATTAGACATAGCAGATGTTTGTGGAATACTTTCTTCTACCGTGCAGTTTCGTTGGGAGCGAGTTAATGGCCTCATAACCCAGGAGATTAGATTCTAGTTGTACGACAAGCAGTTGAGTTCTTACATTTTTATCTTAAATCTACAAATATAATTTGGGGATCTGTTATAACCTCAAGTTCATTTGCTCAGTGGGAATAGGTTCAGTGTTCGCTTAGAAGGTGACAGTACGGTTTATGCCTGGCTGGAATATCAGCGTTTTAAAGGGATAGACCACTTGGTGTTGATTGTGCAGTATGGTCTCATCAAGAATGGAGGAGGTACCACAACTACACGCTACTCTTTTTTTTATTTGTTCATCCATGCTTGAACTATAGAGGTCATGTTTTGATCTATCAATTGCTTGTGCAGATGAGATTTCGATTCGAACATTCAACTACGCAACAAGGGTTTTCTGGAACCCTACCTTCAATGAAATCCTTCCTCTAAGGAGGGAATTACTTGCAAGAGAATGGAGGGATTGAAAGATAGGGTTGTTCAGCAGTTAGGGTGCCTGGTCATTTTGTTTCATCTGCATTTGAAGATGATTGTCTCATGTATTGGGGTTAAATATTGTTGTCCGGCAGTTAGGGTACCTAGTCATTTTGTTTCATCTGCATTTGTAGATGATTGTCTCATGTATTGGGGTTAACTTTTTCAGAGTAGTGTGTACTGTTCTTAATAGTTGTTTATGTTATTGAGTATGTGTACTGGGTAACTCCATAAGGCCATCAGAATTTTTGGTTCTTGTGGTTTTTTAATTTGCTAGCTGGTGCAGGCAAATACATATGTTAATGAAAAAACTTATGGTTTCAGAATTATTGGTTCTTGTCGATTCAGCTATGGTTTTGCACGTGTTCAATTAATGTGCAAGGGAGGTCCCAATGTTTAATTAGCTTCAACAAAACACTAACATGAACATCAAACATATATAATAAGGGAAAATGTTATTTACAAAAGTTGTAACTCATACAACTAAATGATTCAAGTATTGAAAACAAAGTATCATGAAATGTAGAGATATATTCTTTGAGAAATGGATTGATGCTAACATTGAGCGTTGTATGAATGTGTGTTTAAAACAAAGTAAATTGATGCTAAGGCTTAAGTCTTAACAATAATTAGTTGCCATACAGAAGTCACATGTTTAAATAATGTTTGTGTTGTATGAAAAGTAATAAGAGTAATGAAAATCAAATTAGGAATAGTGCCAGTGTAATGAAAATTGTTCAAATTTAAATGGGATATGTTTATGTTTCGTTAGTATGTGTGGTTCCAGTTTTGGTTCTTTCCTTTTTTAGTATGGGTTACAATAAGTTGGTGACTTTAAAAAGGTGGAATTGGTGTGTAAATGACATAAGTTGCTGAATGAATAACCCCTAGTCTTTCGAAGACTTTAAGCATTGGTGTGGAAGATTTGGAGTAATGGGTTGCAAAATTTTATTCTTACGTTGGATTTATTGGTTGTGCGTCCAATGATTTCTTTTTTAAAAATAACCATTTCTTATACCCCTGTCCTGACAGGGTTATTGTGATTTCATTGGGTTTGTCACTCTGAATATGCAATCTGTCATGTTCACGTGGATTTATTGGTATGGAAGATATTATTCTACAAATAAATATGGCAAGATTTGAAGCATTGGTATGGAAGATATGTTACTTTATTAGTTTGAGTTTTTGTTGAATGTCCAATGGTTTCTTTCTATAAAATGAATGTGTTGTTTAGATGACCACATGCTCACATGGGGTTAACTTGCCATTGCTGACACCCCAGTACTGACAGGGGTGTTGTCATTTGTTGGGCTCGTCACCCTGAATATGCAATCTATCAAAAGATTGTCTCATAATGTTCTGCAATTTTTTTAGATATGGCGGCTGTTGAGGTGAGTAAAGTTGACAAGATTGGATTTTCACAACATGAGTAGGGTGTTAAATCGACTACCTCCAGATTTTGAGGAAACCGCTGGGTATTGGTTTTCATCTGTGGATAACCATTTTGTCTCAATCGATTGGTCAGACAGGTGGAATAGACGTTATATAAGGGTGACATATGGGAAGGAGGCTATTTAAGAGTGTGACGTGGGGTCTGTGCTTGATCTGAAACCCCATTATTCATGGTAATATCATGGGCCTTCTTGTGCGCAAAGACATGGCCCACTACTCATAAGCGTTAGATGTAGGAGGAGGCTACAGAAGTGGTTTGTTCTAGTGGCGTAATATTCAAACTCGGTTATGTGAAGATCACCATATTATTTGATTTCATGCCACTCTATGTACCATTTCCCTTAGTTAAGATCCTACAAAATATACTTGACAAATGAAATAATTTCAAAGTGTTGATCTTAAAAACTTATGCAACATATATTTTGTTCATATATCAACTTCATGGCATACCGAGTATTTTGTGGTCATTATGTGATTGGATATATTGTAGGCAGTTGAGTGTAGTTACATGAAAGGCCTATTATACAGTTGTATGGGCTCGGGGCTCAATATTCATTAAGAGTGCAGGACTGCCAGAGTATCATTTGTTAAGATCCTAAAAAATATACTTGAAAAATGAAATAAATTCAAAAACTTCTGCAACATATATTTTTGTCATGCAGTGAGGACAAAATGAAATAAAGACCTATTATACAGTTGTATGGGATCGGAGGGGCTCAATAGTCATTAAGAGTGTAGGACTGCCAGAGTATCATTTGTTAAGATCCTAAAAAATATACTTGAGAAATGAAATAAATTCAAGGCATTGATCTTAAAAACTTCTGCAACATATTTTTTTGTCATGTGAAGGATCACCAAATGAAGAAGTTGGGGGATTCTGATTCTAAATCAGGTAGATCTCTTAAACTAATAAAGCAGTTGTAAGGGCTCGGGGCTCAATAGTCAATAAGAGTTCACAGTTGCTAGGGCATCATTACCCTAAGTAATTTTCACATCAAATGATCTAGATCTACTTTAGTTTTCCAAGGTGATTCAGGTTAGTATCCGCCAGGTTTGGGAAGGTGAAGCTGAAGGTGAAGATATTAGCCATAAGCCCATTTTGAGCATAATTTTAAAAAGGGAAATAAGGGAACCTGCCTTTATATCTGAGGGGTGGGGTATTCAACTGTCTTCATTTTTTTTTCCTGTTCACTGAAGTTTATAAAGCAGGAAAACATTACTGTCTTCATGTTTTTTTAAGCTGACGGGTTTTCAATAAATTGAATTTTCCAACAGAAAACAAAAAAATAACACTAACTCAGAAAAAATCACTGTCTTCATATTTTTCTTTTAAGCTGATCTGTCTGCAATTAATTGAATTTTCCAAAGGAAAAAAAAATAATACCCCATCACCTATAACCAGATGTTTAAACCAACATCTTTAGAAGTTCAATGGATGAGCACTGTTTTCAATAGCTATTATAGTTACTGATAGTTACTGATTAAAAGTTTAGAGATCAACTTAAGGAAAATGGGCTTAATCACCATTGAGCCCCGAGCCCATACAGTTGTATGGGCTCGGGGCTCAATAGTGATTAAGAGTGCGGGACTGCCAGAGTATCATTTGTTGAGTATATCATCATGATTCTGTAGTTAATTGATTTGATGAGATGGTAGAATATCATTTCCTGAGGTTCATTTTTGGATGCATCCGTTAATCTGTTAGTTTTTTTTATGCGTCCTATGTTTCCATTGGTCTAAGTTTTTCCACCGAACCTTATCCTACCATACCCACCTTTCATCCTATTTTGGTTTTAGGTGCTTATAAATAACTACCACTAAATACTGGATTATCTCACACTTACATCCTGAATAGTCTTATTAAACAAAATTTAGTATTCAATTATCCTTTCTGTTATCCTGTTTGTAATGGCCCCATGCAAGATGTCAATGCTGAAGGACATTGATGACTCCATCGATAGGTGGAAGGTGGTGGTGAGGGTGATTAGAAGATGGAATGTGTACCAGAAAGAGCACCCAAATGATCCTTTTTGCATCTCTATGATGCTGGTGGATGCGGAAGGCAGCAGAATTCAGGCATCTATCCTAAACAAGGGTTTGTTCTCCCTTTATGATGAGAAGTTGAGTGAAGGAGGTGTTTATTTTATGGCCAATTTCGTTGTGTCTGAGAACAACAAGGAGTATAGGGCTACTAACCACCCATTCAAGATAACTGTGGGTGCTCAGACATATGTAACGGAGTCAAATGCAATGATTCCGGAGTACTCATACATGTTTTTCCCTATTGCTGATATAGTTGAAGTCACCCAGAAGACATCGGTTGATTACCTCATTGGTATTTTTAAAAAAAATTGTTAGCTGCTTCGGTTTTATAAATTATGTTAAAATTTTTTCTTGTGGTTGATTCATTCTTTTGCACTTTTCATTGTTTTGTTGCAGATGTTATTGGATTTGTGACTTCAGTGGGTCCACTTGAAGAATACCGTGTCAACAATGAGATTAAGAACAAGATGCGGTTGATTATTACTGATGAGATGTGTGTATCATATTGATGGTGTCAATTTATTATCATCTTAACGTCTGATGTGTTGTTCTAATGTTCTTTGTTAATGTATTTAATGATTGTTTCATTTATTCCAGGGGGATCAGCGTGTCATGTGTTTTGTTTGATGAATGTGCTGTTAGTGTATGCATGCATGACTTTATGAGGATGGAGGCACCTGTTGTTGTTCTGATACAGCTATGTAGGATTGGGTTTGCTGAAGATGGTAAGAATATAGTATTTTGTTAAGCTGCTAAACAATCTTATGGACAATATTAAGTGTTTATATCTCGGTAACAATTAATTGAATTTGCCTGTTTATTTTTTTCCTTTGTATCAGGGACTTCTGAAGTTTGTAGTTCCTTCAATGCCACTAAGGTGGCATTCAACATAAAGTTCCCTGAAGTTAAGAACTTCATTGAGAGGTACTTATTTCTTGTTGTGTTTGTATGTTTAGAATGATTGCCTTTGTTATTCATTTTTCTGTTGTTTTTTTTCTGTTAGTGCTACAACACTGTCATCACCCACGATTAGCACTATATCAGCAACTGCTCCAAGCCAATATTCAAATGTATCAGCAAGCAGTTTGATTCGCACCCACCCTGTGATCAGCATTGCTGAGATTGCTGACAAAGCCGGGGTAGGTGCCAATACATAGAATCATCCAATTAGTAAAACATAATTTAAGATGGCTATATCATTTAATGATTTCCATGTGCAGGACGACTACTTTCTAATTGAGTGTTTAATCATCAAAGTTGACACTAGGCATGGTTGGTACTATGATGGCTGTGAAAGGTGTGGCAGCAAGGCAAAAGTTGTAGGAGGGAAGTTATCTTGCACAACCAACATGTGTAAGGGGAAGACGGTTGCTGTGGAGCCAAAGTGCATTCTGCATACTTTGATTTGTTGTACTAATTTTTTAAACATGCTTACATTTTTTTAAATACTTAGCATCTTCCATGTAGGATGAAAGTGCACTACACAGTTGAAGATGCTTCTGGCAAGGCTACAGTGGTGTTTTTTGACAAACTTGCTGTGCAGTTCATTGGGAAGAAGGGTGCTGAACTGAAACTACAGCTTGAAAAGGTTGGAACTCAATGTTGTTATCTTACATCTCTATTTGAGAACATTGTATTCCATTTAATCATTTTATAATTGTATTAGGAGGGTCGTAGCTATGATTTCCCTGATGAGCTTGAGATATTGGTTGGGAAGAGGCTTATTCTCAAGTTAAGGCTTAACAAGTACAATAAAGAGTACCCTAATTCTAGCATATCAGTGTCATCATACACTGAAATGACTGACCTTACACACGAGTTTGATCAGGTAAATAGTCTATTATCTTACTTTTATCACAACATTTAACTAAAGGTACCAGTTCATTGCAATTAATGTACAAATTTGATCAGAGTAATCATTAATTTATGTTAACTCCATTGAAGGTTGCTGCAGTGGATGATGAAGTGGCAGATGAGGTATTTGTTTATTTCATATAGTTATAGTTATGTAATTAATTAAATACATTGATTAATACTTAATAATTAATTAATTTAATATTTAATAACTTAATAATAATAACATATGAACTGGTGAATTTTTATTTTATAATAACGTTGTTCAACATGGATCAGGTCCCAGCACTTCTGATGGATCCTGATGAGCATGTTGATGGCTGTACTCAGATTGCAACATCTGCTACTATATTAGATGAGATTCATCAGGAAAGCAATGGATTAGATTATCTGCCTATATCTAGCCTAATGAGCAGTGGTCCTTCAAAAGGGAAAAGGAAGGGATATGGGAAGAAGCATGTTGTCTCGAAGGAGAAATTGGTGACTGAAGTCAGCACTTCACCAGTCAAAACTGATCTGAAGAAGCCGATGAAGTTTATAAAGCAGGAGAAGAATTGAGGGGGTTTAGTTGGGGATGTTTGGCGTCTGTCTGTTGCTTTCTTTTAAGGTCTTTGTTGCTTGTATGTTGACTATGGTGTGAAGTTGTTGTGGTACATGTGGCAGTTCTACCTAATTGTCACTATAGTGTTGTTTTGTAATTTCCTGAGGAATCTACTTATGGTATGCTAGGTGTTGGGTCATTATGTTGTGTATCGTTTTGTATTAGCTGCCTTTGTTATGGTTGTTTGGTGTAGATCAAACGCTGTTGGTGTAATGAATGCTTGAGTAATGTTATGATGTTATGTTTATCTTAAGTATCTATGCGATATTTAATTGGATCTGTCAATTTAAATTTATCACTGTAAGTAATTAGTTTGAGTGAGAGATCAGGGAAATTTACTCAGGATCATACTTAGGGAATAGGATGTAAAGAGTAACTAATAATTGATACATAAAGTTCATTTCATACAAGTAACTGTAAATATTTATGAGCTCACAACCATATAAAGTTCATTTCATACAAGTAACTGCAAATATTTATGAGGTCAGAATCATCTGTAGCGGTTAACATTGTCAAAATGAGGAGAGTTTGGAGGCAAATAGGAGATCAACTAACCTTTCGTTTGAAAGATTAATTGTGAAACATCTGATTGTTGCAGCTGCAATGATGATGAATCCTGAAGAGAATATAATTACCATAAGGTTGTAAAGAATGGACTTAATTATGATCAAGCCCCAATAATAAAAGAATATATGTAGATGTATGGTATGAGTTGGTTTAATGGATACCATTTATTGACATTACCAAGTTTGTTCTATCTAAGAACATGATGCTGAACTGGACAGACTGCATTGTTAATGATTCCTAAAAAGAAATAGAAATATATTACATGGTAATAATAAATACTTTTGTGCCAAAATTGAGGATTAGCTAATGCTGGCTTGATATTTACGAGTTGGATGCAATATATGATGTGCAAATAGATGCATTAGTACAATGGATCAGTCTACGTGACAACTTTTAATTACCTTTTTTGGTTAAAATACAAACCAGTGACAACTTTTAATTACCTTTTTTGGTTAAAATACAAACCAAAGTATGTTGTGGATCAAATTAGTTTGATGTGATGTAGATTTATGATTTGACTACCTTATCAGTATGTGAGATATCTGTTGTATAATACTCTGTCTTTATTGCCTGCGGGATTACCAAAGGAGCTTAAAAATGAAGGGTGAAGGTTATTACAAGCTTCTCAGTTAGGCTGGACAGTAGGGTTTAGTGTCTGTAATCAAAAGGCAAGGAGTGGTCGTGGTCAGTGCAGCTCTTCATTTGCTGATAGCATTAATGAGATGAAGAGGAAATCTAACTACCCCCCTTCTCTCCCTCAGCAAAGTCAGTCTGGTCTTGCATCAGGGAATGAAGGACCATTGTGTTCTAGGCAGGTGTTAGGTAAGTTTTACTGGTGTATTTAAAAATATTGCTGATGGGTTGGTTGAAGCACAAGTGTTCTATTGTGTTTTGTCAGTATGATCAAAGTAATTTTAGTATAAGAGTGACATTTTTTAATATTTATATGTGCATATTTACTTCAAAGTTGAATCAAACCGTCAATATCAAGCAATGAATGAAGTTAGTAGAAGTGGGCCTAGCTCATCTAGCAGATGTTACAAACGCATGATGCATTCAGAAGCAACATCTTCAGTTCCTAAGCGTAGAGGACGTTCTGCCTTAAAGGACATAACTAATATTGCCACGAATTTGGAGGCAAAGTTCAGTTCCTACACATCACCTGGTTAGTTGCACTACAAATAAGGTAGGTTCTGCACTCAAAGATGGCAGTAATAATGATGGTCTGAATTGTGCAGGGGAGCTGGACTTTAGAAATAGTGTTATTAAGCGACGTAGTGCCCGTTATCGTGACTTTGAGAATTTTGACGAAAATATAGTAAGCACGTCAACTCAAACTCAATGTGGCTCAACACATGGATATGTTGATATAGAAGGTTCCATAAAAACAAAGGAACTCAAGCATATTGATTTTCTGGATATTGGTATAGAAGGAAGTCAACTAAGTGGTAATGATTAAGTAGTTTTGGAAGACTTTTTCTTTTCGGCTAAATAAATTTTAATGTTTATTTTGGTTCATTAAAATTGATTTGTTTTTTCAGTTGCTATTGTAATTATAGTCGATTGTAAGCATTAATAAACATCTTTTCATAAACTTCCCACCATCCAAAATGCGTGGGATAAATTTCAGGTTCTGGAGGATTAAAGTGTACTAATGGGGACCTCAACAATGCAAGTAATCATGTTTTTGGAGATGTATATTGTAATGGTGAAATGGATCCAGCACAATCATTGTCGGGACAAGAAGATTATGATGGTATTAATTTTTGTTTTTCTGTTATGCAATTATATATATGGTATGATGTTGTTGGTACGAATTGTTTGTGATTACTACTCCACATGAGACATTAGAGATAATTTATTGTATTTGTCAGAAATCATAGGTATGTGACATATGGTATTTAGGTGTAGGTAATAGAAAAATATAGATTTAAAGAACAAACATGGAGTGAAGCGAAGAGAAGAGAGGAATACTGATACATAGAGGGAGCTATAATAGTACAACGGGCTATTATAATTACTGATCATATTGAAATCTTTCAGTTATAAAATTCATTTAAGTATGCACCATAAGTTTCTGTTTCAAATTTTATCATTCATGCATTAAATTCCAAGTATTTGAAGCCTCAAATGAAGTAAGAAAACAGTGCAAAGGAGGAATGAAAAAAACACTAAAAATGCTTTGGAAAAATAAATTCTCAAACCTGCCCTTGAGCCTGTATGGCAGCTGCATGGCTATATCCAGTAAGCATAGAAGTTTTGATACCCAGTAACTTTAACTACCCTATAGCTTCCACTACTCCAGAGGCAAGCATCTGAAAAAAAAATATCAAAGTCAAATGGGAGTTGCTGCTGAGTATATATATATATATAGAGGATACATAGTGGCTGCAAAAAGGCAGAAAATTAGTTCAATACAATGAGAAAAGGACAAATATCATAGTTGCCAATCACCTCCAACCTTAACCCTCCACCAACAATTATAAAAGATTCACAAGGTAGACATGCTTCATAGAGAACATTCATCTGATTGACGAAAATCATGGAAAGCTAGAAGTCTATGACCACCAATATGCATTCCCAGGAAAATGAATCAACAATGCATAAATCTCTCTTCATCCATAATCTCACCATTGTTGAAAAAACACACTCTGAACATCATGCAGCAATACCAGATCTTATTAAAAAATCATCAACTATTTAGGCATAAAGATTAATAACCTCACATTAAGAACATTAATTCAAGATCCATGCAGTACCCATCCACCTCTCAGGCCTTGAGAGGCAGCGAATAATGTGGTTAAGTTTGTAACAAACCATGTGTATGAAGACTATTTAGTTCCATTGGACGCAGAGAATTGCCTGCTGGTGTCTATGAAGAAGGATGAACACATAACAATATATAAACCAAATATGGCAGAAGAAGCTGGCTAATTCTCAAAGTGTGATAAGCATCCTAGGTTCAACTCTTAGCTTATGCTAGCTAATAAAGTCACAGCAACATAAGTTTGTGGCTCAAACATAAAGCCCAAAAGGAAGATAACACCCTTTTTCTAAACATGTTGGCACAGTGGCCCAAAATGCAATTAATCCCAAATCTAAGAATAATTAGAAATTACTTAAAATTTGGAACAACCTCAATCCTTAAGGGCCAGAACAAAATAGTCCAACAATGTTGTCAATCTTTATGATAAGTAGTTAATTGTAACACGGATTCCTTAAAAAACATATTATTGGTGTTATGGAAGGTCTTATCCCTGGAAAAATTCAGAGAAGAAATCTGGATTTCCCTAAAAGTCTTATTCTCTTCAGAACTATTTTTTTTCAAGGGTGGGGTATATCCTATAACTTGCCATGAAAGAGTCTATTATCTTACTAATTTTTGTCACATGCTCATCTACTTCCCGAACAACAATAATTTGCTAATTTTGTTTATTATACTACATATTTAAAAAGAATACTAGTACCATATCACTCACCAAAATTTTTTTGTGATAAGCATCCTAGGTTCAACTCTTAGCTTATGCTAGCTAATAAAGTCACAGCAACCTAAGTCTGTGACTCAAACATAAAGCCCAAAAGGAAGATAACACCCTTTTTCTAAACATGTTGGCACAGTGGCCCAAAATGCAATTAATCCCAAATATGGGAATAATTAGAAATTACTTAAACTTTGGGACAACCTCAATCCTCAAGGCCCAGAACAAAATAGTCCAACAATGTTATTAATCTTTATGATATGTAGTTAATTGGAACACGTGTTTCTTAACAAACTTATTATTGGTGTTATGGAAGGTCTTATCCCTGGAAAATTTTAGAGAAGAAATCTGGATTTCCTTAAAAGTCTTATTTTCTTCAGAACAATTTTTTTTCAAGGGTGGGGTATATCCTATAACTTGCCATGAAAAAGTCTACAGAATACTATTTTTTGACTATTGCTCATCGACTTCCTGAACAACAATAATTTGGTAATTTTGTTTCTTATACAACATATTTAAAAAGAATACTAGTACCATCTCACACACCAAAATGTTTTTGGTCATACACCGATTGCCTCTGAAATATATTCATGAAAAGAATGATCTAAATATACATATATGCACCAGTAAATTGCAGTCCACATTATTTTTATGAAGAAGTTACTACATCTTGGCATATCCACAAAAGGAAATGCAGAAGAAAACTTGGGATATAAAACTTAATTTCATACATCTTAACACCAAGCAGGAAAACATTACTGCCTCCATATATTTTTCTTTTAAGCTGACGGGTTTTCCAAAAATTGAATTTTCCAACAGAAAACAAAAAAATAACACTAACTCAGAAAAACATTACTGTCTTCATATTTTTCTTTTCGGCTGATGTGTTTTCGATAAATTGAGTTTTCCAAAGGAAAAGCAAAAAAAATAATACTAACTCATCTATGACCAGATGTTTAAAGCAACATCTTTAGAAGTTCAATGGCTGAGCACTGTTTTCTGTAATTATCAATAAGCAACTTCAACGTTTTGCCTAATTTACTGATGTGACAGCTCATTAACGGAGAGAAGACTTCTATAGGAACTTCCATAACAGCCTCAAACCCAAAGCCATGCCTAAGATTATCCCCAGCAATGTAATAAGATGACTTCCCCTTCTGATACAGAATTTTACTTAGACCACAAGCCACAGTGCTCTTCCATGTCAATTTTGAAACAAACAAAAGTCAGAGCCAAGAAATAACATAACTGTGGTACTGGATAACATAGAGAATAAGTACATAACAGCAAAAAGCTCGATAACAGTTTTAGCTTTTTGAGGTAAAAGAAATCAGAAAGAGAGAGAAGCAGCTTGGAATAAACCAAAATCAAATAACTAATAGCTGTGATGCTACACTATGTTATTGAGCTCATGTCATTCCAATTTTCAGATGACACAAATTCTTACCAGGACAGTGATGCACTTACTACGCCCAGAATATGGTGTACAATGATGCCAACGTCTTCCTCTTATAGATAAAGGAAATTCCACACGCAGAAATAAAAAAATCAGCAAATTATATAAAGTATCTCAGCTAAAAATTTTAACTTGAAGACAACAACTATCAGAGACAGACTGACAGACCTATCCCCAGAATCCTCATTCACATGTTGCCGTTGAAAATAACTTCCGTCAAATCCATAAATTATTGAAAAATTTTCTGTCTGCATTTTAAACATCAACTATAACATAAGATGTTCTTTCAATAGAAAATTCCCTCGGAAGGGGCTTGTCATGGAATCAGAACACAAGAGATATCCGCTTTGCTATGTCCATTGCCAAAGAAAATTAAGATATGGTCCACTGAAGTTGAAATGTAATGGACTAAACCAAACCTTGCAAAGGGGACATTTTACAGAAGAAGGTGGAGAATGGTGCTTGCCAGTAACAACTTTGGACCAGCGTGAAATGCAATTGAAGCAAAACTTGTCTGCATCACAAAGCTATTGTGAATTACTCGAACAATTCCATCCACTTTCTTGGATCCAAAAATAGAGGGGAAGTAAACAGAAGTGATATTATAGTATAAATTGCAGGGAAAATATGAGACCAATATTCTGATCATCATCAAACTCAATATGAATCAACTTGAACCACAGATGGAACAAACAAGCCACAGTGCTCTTCCATGTCAATTTTGAAACAAACAAAAGTCAGAGCCCAGAAATAACATAACTGTGGTACCGGATAACATAGAGAATAAGAACATAACAGCAAAAAGCTCAATAACAGTTTTAGCATTCTGAGGTACAAGAAATCAGAAAGAGAGGGAAGCAGCTTGGAATAAACCAAAAACAAATACCTAACCGTTCATAAGCTACACTAAGAAAGCAAGTAAACAGAAGTGATATTATAGTATCAATTGCAGGGCAAATATGAGACCAAAATTCTGATCATTATCAAACTCAAAATTCAAGCAAACGATTCCAGCGTCAAATGACTACCGGGAAGGGACCACTAAACCATTCCTGTTGTATGTGCTATGAATTCCGCAAAACCCTAAAATAATTTTAGGAATCAGTAATGACCACATGAAGGGAATGTAGGAGATAGGAACGTAACCTGAAATCCGGTGCTTCATGCTGTATATGTTGTCTGAACATCCCTTCTCGGTGGCTTGATTTATGCATTTTCTTGCTGGTCCATCGTGGTTGATTTCTGGTGATGAGTCGACACCGGTGGTCTAGCGCTTAACATCTGTCATTGAAGAACCCCAGATGTTGGTCGGGTGAGGGATCGGAGTGGCAGCTGGCAAGCACTATTGTGATGACTAGCTTCTTATGTTGTGTTACATACGTCACCGTTTTTGTCCTCACAATGCTTGATCATTCATAACTATTTTTGACGCTGGAATTAGGAATATGATATCCTTTTTATTTTGGTGTAGGGTAAAATACTCTAATCATTTTTATGTTTTGCTTTAATTATATAGACCTCCTTTCTATTTTAAAAACATATATTTAAATCCAAATCGTTACATCTTTTAAGAATTTTTATTTTTTAATAAAAATTTATATTAAAATAAATTTGGTGTGATAATTTATCCTTTATCGTGACTAATTTCCTAATTGTGACTAAAATTGTTTATGTAATTTAAGAGTTTTTTTTTTCTTAACTTATTTTTTACGTGTGTAAATAGTTATATGTTAAATTTTTTTCATAACCAGATAAATATTTAATTAATGTAGACATAGGAAAATTAATTAAAAATACGTTTAATACTGTTAATAGATGTATACTAAAATAAACATGTTTATAAATTTTTGTGAAAAAAATGTATTTAAGAAATTAAAATTTAAAATAAATATAAGTCATACTGTATCAAATTTACATTATTAATAACATATTTCTTTCATTTTTTTTCTACTTTCATTTTAAAGGCATTTTTTTAGTCATTTAAAAGAATCCTAAATAAATAAGTTTCAATATATATGATAAAAATTAAAAAAATTTATAATATATTGGAAATTTTGAACATACATGTATTAGAATTATTTTTTATAAAACAAGTTGGTTCCATTTTTTATGCCCTTACAATGTATGGAACTTGTAAAAAAACATAAGCAAAGGCTTACATTTCTGATTATGTTTGTGCTAACATTGTGTTTATTAAACAAATATAGTTGTTGACTCTTCTTATTGGTTACTTTTGTAGTCCCTGCTGAGGTTCGTTACAAAGATATATATTTTGAATATAACGCCGATCCAAATGCTGAGAATGAAGAAAGTGATAATGATTTGGGATTTACTGAAGGTAGGTTTGGTTCATGCAGATAATTCAATCAAATTCTCTCATCAGTGTGTGACATATTTTTTGTATTAGGTATCTGTATTGGTAGATTGGATTTACTGGATGATGTCATGCCTGTTAAGATCAATGAAGTACATGGTTGGTGATATTTCCTGAATTACGTTGTGTTATAATTTTTTTTTTCATTCCTTAATTTTGGTTTACCTTCTTTTTTTTAGAATACATCGATGAAGGAGATGCGACAATTCGTTGCCAATCATGTGGTGCTAGGTTGTGGTTCAATGAAAAAGTTGGAAATTCAAGTTCGCTGACGGCTCCATCATTTTCAATATGTTGTCTTAAAGGGAAGGTTCAACTGCCACTGATGACACGTCCCCCAAGTAAAATATATAGCTTATTCTTTGACAAAGAAACACCTTTCTCAAAGAACTTCCATGCGAACATAAGGTCATATAACAATATGTTCTCATTTACTTCTATGGGTGGGAAGATTGATTATGCGAAGAATAGTGGTGGTGGTCCATACACTTTTGTTCTTTCTGGGATGAATTACCATAAGATTGGGAGTCTTTTACCCCCTGAAGGTCAGAAGCCAGTTTATTCTCAACTATATATATATGACCCCGACAATGAAGTTCCCAATCGAATCAATGTTGTAAGGTAGGGAGATGTCTGTAAGGGTGTGTTGTGTGTTTGTATATTTTCTTTTGTTCATATGTTTGATTGATAATTAGTTCTAATGACTAAACTATGGCTATTTATATGTTTATATTTGTTAAACAGCAAGCATTTGAAGGAGTCAACTATTGACAGTGAGATAGTTGAACGGATTAAAAAGGATCTTGATGAGGTCAACCCGTTTGTCAAACAGTTTCGTGTTGCATCATCGATGATACGAGGGGATAAAAACCATGATGTTAAAATATGCCTTATAAGTAGTAGGCAACAGGATGGTCGTGTGTATAACTTGCCAACTGTTTCTGAAGTTGCGGCACTTATTGTAGGCGATATTGACATGAATTTCAGTAGATGGGATGTCATCGTGCATGAGTTGTCAGGGTCACCACAACGTATTGATGAACTTCATCCTTCTTATCTACCCCTTCAATATCCAATTTTGTTCCCTAAAGGTGAAGATGGGTATAGGGAGGACATTGAGCATCGTGAGGAGACGTTGAGTTCAACGAAAAAGAAGAAGAGGCTTAGTTTAAGGGAATATTTTGCGTATAGGTTGATGTCAAGAGATAATGAGGTATCTACCATATTAAGGGCCAGCAAATTGTTACAACAATTCATAGTTGATGGGTATACAATGATCGAGTCTCAGAGGCTATTATGGGTTAGGACACACCAGAAGGAATTGAGGGCAGATTTGTATCAAGGGTTGACAGATGCTTTCATCAGTGGGGAAAGGAATGCCTCCTCGGTAGGCAAGAGAATTGTGTTGCCATCTTCTTTCACAGGTGGTGCCCGTTACATGATGCAAAATTACATGGATGCTATGGCTATTTGTGGCCATTTTGGTTACCCTAGCATCTTTGTCACATTCACATGTAATCCTGCATGGCCCGAGATTGTGCGTGAATGTGGAGGAGACACTTCTTTTGCATCTAATAGGCCGGAGGTTTTGTCTAGGGTGTTCCATATCAAACTTAAATCCTTAATGGCTACGATTAAGAAGAAACATATATTTGGCAAGGTTTTAGCAGGTATGTTTCGAACCTGATGAATTTTTTATGCTTATTATAATTTTGTAAAGAATGTGTGGCTAACTTTGTTTTTGTGTGTGTGTATATATATATACAAACAACCAGATGTTTACACTATAGAGTTCCAGAAAAGGGGTCTTCCGCATGCACATATTCTTTTGTGGGTTGATGGTCGTGAGCGTTTCAAAGATCCGGATGAGATTGACAAGATCATTTCTACTGAAATCCCTGATGAAGGGTCATCTCCTAAATTGCATTATCTTGTACAGAGATTTATGATTCATGGTCCTTGTGGGCACTTGAAGCCTAAGGCGCCTTGCATGAAAGATAGGAGGTGTAGTAAGCATTTTCCTAAGAAATTTGTTGAACATACAACTGTTGATGAGGATGGTTACCCAACATATAGAAGGAGGGACAACGGTAGAACAATAAAAGTAAAAGGTGTGCCATTGGACAATAGATTTGTTGTGCCTTATAACCCCGTGTTGTTGTCAAAGTTTGAAGCTCATATCAATGTTGAGAAATGCAATCAATCATCTGCAATTAAGTACTTATTCAAGTATATAAGTAAGGGGAATGATAGAATTGTTGCTTCAATGTTTGATAAGACGAACGGTGGTAGTCCTGAGAAGCCAGTCGATGAGATTCAACAATATTATAACTTCAGGTCCATATCTGCATGTGAAGCTGCATGGCGTATATTTTCATTCGACATACATCATCGATACCCTGCTGTTGAGTGATTGAGCTTCCATTTACCAAATCAACAATATGTTGTTTACACTCACAATGAAGATGTTGGAGAATTGCTGGACAAGCCAAGGGTGTGTGAGTCTATGTTTCTTTCATGGATGCAGATGAATGGTGGTGGTGATGAATTTGCAAGGACACTTACATATAATGAGTTCCCACAACACTATGTATACCAACGTAGCAAAAGAGCCTGGAAACGCAGGGAGAAGGGGTTTGTTATCGGCAGGATAACTCATACAGCACCTTCGTCTGGGGAGTTTTACTTCCTTCGTATTCTTCTGAATAAGGTTAAAGGCCCCAAATCATTTGAGGAGATTAGAACTGTGAATGGTGTTGTTTGTCAATCATTCAGGGAGGCATGTTATGCAATGGGATTACTAGATGATGACAATGAGTATATTTTTGCCATCAATGAGGCTTCAGTTTGGGCTTCCGGGGTGTCATTACGAAGGATGTTTGTCAGCATGCTTTTGTGTTGCTGCTTGAGCCGTCTTGACTTCGTATGGAAAGAGACGTCTAAATTTTTATATGAAGACATGTTATACATTCCTCGCAGCAATCCTCTATCAGAAAGTAAAGTTTTCATATAAATTTATATGTTTCATTTAGATGTGTTATTTTTCATTTAGTCATATGTATTCTTTTTTTGTTGATCATTATATGTTTTACAGGTGTATTATTATCTGATGCTGAAAAGGAGCATGCTGCATTGAGGGAGATTGGAATGATACTTGAACAGAATGGGAAGAGTTTGCATGACTATCCGTTGATTCCGTGTCCACCTTCGCTCTCATCGATTGATGTATCTAATAATCTAATACTTCAGGAGTTAAGTTATGATCGATGTTCCTTACTAGCTGAGTCAGAGAGGTTGGTATGTGCACTAAACACGGAGCAGAAGCAAATTTATCAAGCGGTTTTGGATTCATTGTCATCTTCAACAGGAGCATTTTTCTTTGTGTATGGGTATGGAGGCACAGGGAAGACATTCCTATGGAATGCATTGATAGCAACCATCCGTGCTAAGGGAGAGATAGTTCTCCCTGTTGCATCTAGTGGGATTGCAGCTACATTGTTACCTTCTGGTCGGACTGCACACTCAAGGTTTGCAATCCCGATTCAAGTTACAGAGGAATCTATTTGCAACATCAAGCAAAATTCCCCCTTAGCAAATTTGTTACAACAAACTAGACTGATCATCTGGGATGAAGCACCTATGGTCCAACGGCATTGTATTGAGTCATTTGATCGCACATTGAGGGATGTTATGCAATGCAACCTTCCATTTGGTGGTAAATGCATTTTGTTTGGTGGTGATTTTCGTCAAATCCTTCCTGTGATCCCTAAAGGTACACGTGCAGACATTGTCAATGCATGTATTAGTTCTTCTTATCTATGGGACCATTGTAAAATATTCCAATTGACCACTAACATGCGTTTGAGGTCATCATCAAATGATGAGGAAACAGATGAATTAAGGCGGTTTTCTCAGTGGTTATTGGACGTCGGTGATGGCAAGGTTGGGTTGCCACATGATGGTGTTGCAGAAATTAGCGTACCTAAGAAATTGTTGATTCGTGATTACTTAGACCCCATTCAAGCAATCGCCACTACTACAAAAAGGGGTTTTAACGTCCCTATTTTAGCACTTTTAACGTCCAAAAACTGGGGGGACGTCTATGTGGGGGGCGTAATATGTTTTAAGAAAAGACGTCCGAAAAAAATAGGACGTCTAAAGGGAGGACTTTAGACGTCCCAAATTGAGATTTGGGACGTCTAAAGTCCCTCTGTGTAGGACTTTAGACGTCCCAAATCTTAATTTGGGACGTCTAAAGTCCTCCACTTTAGACCTCCCAAATCTCAATTTGGGAGGTCTAAAGTCATTTGAATTTCAAATTTCCTGTAGATGTTAAGGTCATCAATTACGAAAGCAAACACAAGTTCCAGACGAGAATCCTCTGTAATAGTTTTGTTGAACATAAATGCTAGCTTTCTCCATTTTCTTTTTGGCTTTGGAATTTCTTTTTTTAGCATCATCACACTTTCACCACTTTGCTAGCTTTGTTCAAACTTCTTTAAGTCAAACTTTAAAATTCAAAAAATCCATTTTTTACCCAGATGCACTGTACCAGATCTGATTGTGAAAAAAGAGAGGAACTTATATAATAATAATAATAATAAATATACAAGCATGTAAGATTTGAGAAGTGATAAAGAGAAACTTACCTTCACAAATAGAGGCATCGAAGGGCATGATGAGAGGAGGGACGATGGCGAAAACACCGACGGAAAAAGCTATGCACAGAAGGGCATGATGAGAGGGGGGACGATGGTGAAAACACTGAAGGAAAAAGCTATTTGAATCTATAGAATGTAGGTTTTTCTCTGCAACTCTTATCAAAGAAATTGAAAACTGCTGTGGGAGCGAGAGAGAGAGAGAGAGAGAGGAAGGAAAGCTTCCCTTTATTTAATATAAGGCATGAGCGTCCTTTATACTCAATACAGGTCGCGGGAAAATTTTTGAATTACTTTAGACGTCCCAAATTCCATTTGGGACGTCTAAAGTCCCCACTTTAGACGTCCCAAATGGAATTTGGGACGTCAAAAGTGTAAAAAAAATATTTAATTTTTTTTTTTTACACTTTAGATGTCCCAAATGGAATTTGGGACATCTAAAGTGTAAATTTTTTATTTTATTTTAGACATCACTTTAAATGTCCCAAATGGAATTTGGGACATCTAAAGTGTAAAAAAAAAAAAAAATTTTTTTTTTTACGTTAGACGTCCCAAATTAAATTTGGAACGTCTAAAGTGACGTCTAAGGTAAAAAAAAATATTAAATTTTTTGTTTTTACACTTTAGATGTTCCAAATGGAATTTGGGACATCTAAAGTGTAAATTTTTTTTTTATTTTAGACATCACTTTAGAGATGTCCCAAATTGAATTTGGGATGTCATAAGTATCACTTTAGACATCCCAAATGGAATTTGGGACATCTAAAGTGTAAAAAAAAAAAAAAAAATTTTTTTACTTTAGACGTCCCAAATTGAATTTGGGACGTCTAAAGTGACGTCTAAGGTAAAAAAAAAATATTAAATTTTTTTTTTTTACACTTTAGATATCCCAAATGGAATTTGGGACATCTAAAGTGTAAATTTTTTTTTTATTTTAGACATCACTTTAGATGTCCCAAATTCGTCTAAAGTACCACTTTAGACATCCCAAATGGAATTTGGGACATCTAAAGTGTAAAAAATTTTTTTTTTTTTTTTTTTTACTTTAGACGTCCCAAATTGAATTTGGGACGTCTAAAGTGACGTCTAAGGTAAAAAAAAAAAAATTAATTTTATTTTTTTTACACTTTAGATGTCCCAAATGGAATTTGGGACATCTAAAGTGTAAATTTTTTTTTTATTTTAGACATCACTTTAGATGTCCTAAATTCGTCTAAAGTACTACTTTAAACATCCCAAATGGAATTTGGGACATCTAAAGTGTTAAAAATTTTTTTTTTTTTTTTTTTTACTTTAGACGTCCCAAATTCAATTTGGGACGTCTAAAGTGACGTCCAAAGTAAAAAAAAAAAATATTAAATTTTTTTTTTAAACTTTAGACGTCCCAAATTGAATTTGGGACGTCTAAAGCTACCAAGTTCCCACACATAATTACAAAAATGCCACCGCTTATGTTTTAGACGTCCCAATTTTAAAAAGGGACGTCTTTTAGGGTAGTAGTATCTATATTCTGTAGTAGTGCGCAGATGCGACTTATCCGGATCTATTGGATAATTTAGGCAACACTAATTATTTCAATGATAGGGCCATACTAGCTCCTACAATTGAGGTTGTGAATCAGGTGAATGAGTACATGTGTTCATTGTTGCCAGGTGAGTCGGTTGACTTTTTAAGCTGTGATTCTATTTGCAAAACATGTCAAGATCAGGAAGGAGTCGAAGATCTCTATACTCCTGAGCTATTGAATAACATTAATTGCTCTGGTTTACCAATGCACAAGATATCTCTTAAGGTTGGGACACCTATAATGTTGTTGAGGAACATTGACCAGGCTGCAGGTTTATGTAATGGCACGCGTTTGCGTGTGACACAGATTGGTCAATCTGTGTTAGAGGCAGTGACATTGAATGGGTCAAAACCCAATCACAAGGTTTTGATCCACAGGATGGACATGAATCCTTCAGATAGTCGTTTGCCCGTTCGAATGAGAAGGAGACAGTTTCCTATATCTATTTCATTTGCTATGACCATAAACAAAAGTCAAGGGCAATCATTACAGTGTGTAGGTATTTACTTACCGAAACCTGTTTTCACACATGGACAATTGTATGTGGCGCTTTCAAGGGTTAGGAGGATGGAAGGGTTGAAGATTTTATTACATGGTGATGGCCTAAAGGAAAAAAATGCAACCATTAATGTAGTGTATAAGGAGGTGTTTAGGAATCTCACCAATTTTAGCTAATTAACATGTATTCAACACAAATGATTAACGATGTTCATTGGTCCATAAGCATTAAGTGGTTTTTTTTTGTACTAACTGATGTGCTTTTGTGTTCTTTAGTTACATGGTATGTTCTTATGTGTACTATATTCAACACAAGTCATTATCAAAGTTCATTGTTAGAAATTGTACTATTATCTTCCTTTTTTGTAGGCCATCGTGTTTTGTCTCTTGGTTAAGCAATTGCTTCCCGCGCATCGCGCGGGGGAGTTAATACTAGTTGAGCAATAAATATGAATTCATAAATAATGTGATTTCATATCAGCAGCATGTATCAACCTTGAAATCGGATTAGAATCCAAAGTTTTCATGAGCAATCTTGAATCAGAGAGAAATTAGTAGAATGACCATGTCCAACGCTTTTTTATGATTAATTATGAAGCCTCACGAATCATACTATGCTAGAAAGTTTCCACTAATTCGACAATCTATCAGATAGATGAAATATAAAATGACATGTTTAATGATTATTGAATAAATTTTCTGCAAGCCTAAAGTCATCTGATCAATTAAGCTCACTAATCTGAAGAAATATTTGGAGGAAAAAAAAGAGCTATTTCCTCTACTATACTAAAGAGATGACAAGAGAGAGAAATGAGAATCATCAGATTATATTACAGAGAAAGGTTCAGAAAGCAGAATTAGATTACAATGAACATTATAGACATTTATACGCTGGGAAGGTAACAATACATTGCAGCAAATTATATCGAGACATTACATATATACTTATGAATAATTTTAAAGTACAGTTTTACTATATGGATGTATATATTCTTATGGATTGCTATATTTTGAAGGCACCACTTGTCTTTCGAGTTGAAGTATAAGTGGGATACGCTACAGCTGGCGGGAAGGATCTGGAAATGGCTTCAACAGCGAGGCACACCAGATTGAGGGTTTTATGCATAGAGGACTCGTCGGTGATATTCTCCGAGAGCCCAAATCGGAAAGATGTTCCGGTACGACGAGTAGTTCAAGGTACAGTTCCTCATGAATACTCCCGTGATCTCCTGTAATGTTCATATATCCAACAACGATGAAATCGAACGCATCTTTATACTATTTGTGTATCAAAATCGCAGAGAATCAAATTGATGATAACATATGTCATTTTCAGTGAACCAGGTAGTTTTTTTTTCTTTCTCGCTATGTCGAATTGATTATCGCATCACCTGCTGGGGGAAGTCTCCATCTTCCATTTGTGAATTGATTAACAGCCTTATTCCACGGTGTATAGGTGTTGGATCTATCTCAGCCTGTTATCACCAAAACAATGAAGTGCATTTGTGGTAATGCATGTTTGAATTTTAATCACAGTCTATATTCAGGAATGTCCCCAAAATAAGTTAAAAATTAAAAATCTAATCAAATAGTTGAATAGTTTTGCTTTTACTAACCTGCCCGGCTTTAATGAGGGATAACAGAGCCCATGCAGTCTGAACTAAGTTTGCACGGTTGCCTTCAATATTCGTATATACCTGTTTTGCAAGGAAGGCATGTGAATATATAGTCTCTTCTGTTGCTTCAATCTTTCTCTCTTTTACTAATTAGCATTATGTAACTTTCAAGTGCAAAACATATCTTGTTTGATATATATAGTTGAACACCAGACAATTCTGAAGTATCAATGTTTAATGACAAACACAATCCTTACCTTATTTTGACTTGACAGGTAGCTCTCTCCCCAGCCACCATTAGGTAGCTGCTTTGACAACAAAAACCGACAAGCTTTGCGCAATGCCTCACAGTTCTGGTAATTTCTCCCACAGGATGCCAACCCCTCTACAGCAAACCAGGTACCATATGTGTAACATATTCCCCAACAACCGTACCTGCAGAATTGATTACTTGTTAGTATACAAGTGAAATAAAAAGTATGTTTGCTACCTTAATATCCAAATAAATTTTTTAGACTATTTTCGGACGATATCAAACAGATTGACATGTAATATGTACATTCTTGTTAGAACTAGTTTAGACTATGAATCAGTTGGAATAATAAAAAAATGTAACTTATGGCTGTGCAGTAGATTATTGTGCAACATTGGAGATAGATGTAAAGCATTACAAATGAAATATAATACCATGAACCATCAAGATTTTGTGTGCCTTCAAGGTATTGAATTGCTTTAGCAATGCAGTGATCTATTTCCGTTCTTCTATGCTTTGGGTATAACTTTCTAAAGAGAGCCAGCCCCTGTATTGCTGATCCTGTGCACTCCACATACCTGTTTCACAAAATGGCACGGTGTAAGAATAAGATAAGCTGTCGTGAACAGTACATTAATTATGTAATTACAGCATTTTTAATGGTATAAATCTTACTCCATCTCAATCAGAGTGTCTTCAAAGAATTCTGTTGGATTGAATTTCTGCAAAACACATAAATGTCACTTAGTTTAGAGTTGTTCCTCAATCTTTTGCTTTCCCAACTTTTTTCCTTCTTACCTCTAACCACCGATAGGCTCTCTGGGGCTCCCACGCTGGGAATCCACCGTTGCTACTCTGTACACAAAATCAACCATAAATGGAATCAAACATGTTTAGGTTTATATTACTGATTGGTTTGTTCTGATTTTGACAGAAAAATGAAATTGAAGTTGGAAAGGCTTACTTGTAGAGAGAGGATGACATTTATAGAATCATAGAAATGTTCTATTTCCATTTTCTCCCCAACTAGACCAGTAGGCATTTGCGAGAACAAGAGTGCAGCCTGTAATAAGATGAAGAAAAATGATCCAATTAAAGGTTATAGTCACCTGAAAACATTTTACCAATATAAAAATTTTCTTGTACATTTAAATATCTATACAAACCTTGAGTCCTTCTGCAGTGCAATCTGAGACTTGCCAACCTTGATCATGCATTGAGAATGTAATATCCCGAATTTTGGGATTGGAAGCTTTGGAATAAGCCTAAATTGAGTGGACTACTAAGCCCCGATTTAGTAGATGTCCCAAATATATTCCCTAATGATTCTAATATCTTTGGGGTATTAAGAAAGTAAAATGGTGAATTTTGGAGAATATAATTATGTTTTTGATAAAATCGCCTATGAGGCAATGAGCTTATCATAAGGTTTTGGAAGACTAAATGATAAGTAAAAATTATGAAATTTTACAGGATGAAAGTAGACATCCTAAGCTTTAATTTGATAGGTCATATGAATCAATTAGAGCTATACACAAAAAGATATGAATTTTTGAAGTTAGCCCAGAAAAACTGGAAAGTTTCTGAAACAACATGCAAAGAATGAAATTCTGGGAATTTTGTGATTCCATTAAACAAAAGTCTATATTTTTCCTTGAAAATAGACTCAATAAGAATTCTATAGGCTTTGGAATCACCTCATTTCAATTTTTCTAGAATTAGTTATGATTTTCCAAAGTTTGGGCAGAAATCTGCCAGAATTTCTGAAAAATCCGAAAATGGGAAAATAAATAAAGGAAATTGTAATATATGATAAAAGCACTTTTGGCTTCATCTTCTTCCATTTTCTGTCGTGAAATAGCAGCCATGGAGAGAGAGAAAGTTGAGATTTTAGAGAGAGAAAAGGAGGAGGAAAAACTTACAAAGGTAAGTGATTTCTTCGGTAAATCGGTTCCTAATGCGTATAACTCCGTTCCTAAGCTTCCTTTGCATATGATTTAAGGTTTGGAGGCTCAAATTTGGAGGTTTGGCATCTAGGGTTTCAGCCACTTTGAGAAAAGCTAGTGGGAGCTTGAGGTAACTTCCAAACCTTCGTATATTGACTATTCTGGCTGCTGTGGGCAATTTAATCGGTGAAATTTCGCCGGATTGCCATTGGTTTTAATTTTGGGAAATGGGTATGTGGGGCTGTTATGCTGCCCAAATTGATACTAAATGGTAGTTGTAACCTAATGGAATAGTCAATAAAGTGGTTAGGAGTGGAAAGGAACGTGTTTACGGAGCCGAAACCGAAAAACCCCGATTTTCCCTGGAAAACCCATATATTTCGGTCAGGGGTCTAAATGGGTCTTAGAGTTGGATTTTCAATGATTTGATGGTTCCATTGGATTCAGGAGGGAAAATTAGGTGGGGTTACAGTTGGGCACTTTTTCGGAAAAGGCCTAGAAAGCATAATTACGGAAACGCTTCTAAAACCCTAAAAGTAGGGCTGCTAAGGGCAATTTCGTAATTTGACATTGAATTTGATAATTCCGAGTCCGGAAATGGATTCCTTGGGTGAAAATATGTAAGAATAGCCCTATTCAAAAATTTGGGAAAACGTGCCATCGGGCCGGGTACAGCGGGGCCGAGCCGGGTCCCCGGGGGTATTTTAGTAATTTTTCAAGATAGACTTATATAACCCCCAGAAACACTATGGAAGTGTCTAAATAGTACATTTGACATTGTAGGATCGAATATGGAGCCCCGAGCTGTTGGCACGCTTTACGAGGCACGCGTTTCGAGGTGGAAATGGGTTAAGGTAGGGGACTTACCTTACTTGCATGTATTTGATATCTTTGCTTGTGTAATGATGTATGTGATTGCTTTACTTGATTGTGTAGAGCATATTTGAATAAATGAAGCTCTGTTTCTGTTTTCACTGTGGCCATAATTTTGGTGTATGAAACATTGAGCATGCAAAAATGTCATTATGGGGCATACATCTTGATAAAGCTAACATGTCATACACATAGCATCAATCATGCATGCATTATGGTATCTGTTTCCTACTGAGATTCTCTCGAATCTCACCCTCCCCTACCAACAATTTAGACAGGAGAAGACAAAAGATATGTTGAGAGCAAAGAAGAGAACTACACGAGGGGATTGCAGTGGCGGAACAAAGTCAGGAATATGTCTCCGTTTCTCTGGGACGGGTTTAGACACCCAAGTAGCCCTGTGCGGCTACACTAATTGTAATTATCAGGTACGAATCCCTAAGGGGAATTTCCGTAATCATGTACATATTATCAGTATAGTTATGCTATTCCTGTGTTGCCTACCGAACCGCATATCGTTTTCCGCGAATACTCTGAAAAAGGTTGAAATTAAAATAAGGGCGTGACATTTTGGTATCAGAGCAAGGATTCTGGCCACAGAATTATCTGCTCAGAGTAATGCGACGGTTCTGGCAACAGGATGGTATACTGATATGGTCTTGATTACACATTGATAGGAAATATGCGTAGACGAAAGGTACCAAAGGAGGGTATCTTTCTGATTTATGAATCAGCCCCGAGAAATGGTGAGTACTGAAGGGCCGCTAGTGGTGCAATACTAGACGAGAATGGTTTAAGGATATTGCGGAACCCAAGGATATGGGTACGGCCAAGGCTAATGTGCGGTCTACACTCAATATTTTGGTGACCGAAGATAGCCGGCATGTCTTTTGAGATGAGGGTAGTCACAGGGTACCCGTGGATGGAAACAGTAGAAGCCGGTATCTACATTTGGGCACTAGTACAAAAGAGTTAAGCCTGCTCAACCCAGGGAAATGCCATGATGGGTGACCCCCTGGGAAGTTGTTGCACATGTTATGTCATATTATGAAAAAAGAGTAAGACATGTTGTACAGTAGTTTAGAGGTTGTATGTTGTTGCAGGCTTTCCTTGACTACTGTAAACATCTGTGATATGTTGTTTTTGGGGTACCTATGAACCCAAAAATTTGTGAAATGATAGATAAGCCTAAGTGTTTATGTGTAATTTACCTCTTTATTGCTTCATATAGTGAAACATAAAGGTGGTAAGACTAAGAGGTTTAGATGCTGGGCAAGGTCAGGAAGTTAGACCTAGCCTAATACAACAAACACAGGGCAAGAGAATAGAATAGCAAATAATGATCAACGATCATCAGAAAGGTTATCCTGGAAAGGCCAATATAGTAACTATAATCTCTCGTACACTATGTGATAGTTAATATGTTGTATGTTCTGTATTCTGTGATATGAACATGTGCCTAGGGCACATTACCTAGCTGTAGTCTAGGACTCAGCTGAGGTACACGGATATTATCTAGCTGTGGTGCGGGAAGTGTATATGTACCGTCCGATGGGAAGTGTATATGTACCATTTGGCCTAGTAAGGACCCAGCTATGATACACAATTTACCTAGCTGTAGTCGGTGACTCGGCTGAGGTACACGTAAGGGTTTCAACTGGAGGGTTGGCCCTAAACCTTGTGTACACACACGGATTGTTGTTTTAACTGGGTGTTTGGCCCTGAACTTTGTGTACACACACGGATTGATATGATTTTCATTTTACACTATATGGTGCATGACATATTTATCTATCACATTTTCTATGGATGATTGTGGGTTACTATGGAGAGCCATGTGGTGTGAATAAAAAGGCACTAACCCAACAGACCTCGTTAAGGGGGTGAGGGACATCCAATAGGCCTCGTTAAGGGGGTGAGGATTGGGCCGTTAAAAAAAAAAGTGATCGTGTGAATTCAGGTGAAGTTCCGAAGAGGCTGTAAGGCTTATAGAACCAAGCGTTGTGGGAACTTGTGTTTGATTGCACGTTACATATTGTGTACAGAATGAATGATGAATGTTGAATACTATCTGATATTAGTAATGGAAGTATGACTACAGTGTTACATGGCTTTTGAGCCTGCATGTGATAATAGAATGAGATAGGATTAATCCCTAAGTTGTAGACGTTCAAATTTCGAGGACGAAATTTATTGAACGGGGGGAGAAATGTAATATCCCGAATTTTGGGATTGGAAGCTTTGGAATAAGCCTAAATTGAGTGGACTACTAAGCCCCGATTTAGTAGATGTCCCAAATATATTCCCTAATGATTCTAATATCTTTGGGGTATTAAGAAAGTAAAATGGTGAATTTTGGAGAATATAATTATGTTTTTGATAAAATCGCCTATGAGGCAATGAGCTTATCATAAGGTTTTGGAAGACTAAATGATAAGTAAAAATTATGAAATTTTACAGGATGAAAGTAGACATCCTAAGCTTTAATTTGATAGGTCATATGAATCAATTAGAGCTATACACAAAAAGATATGAATTTTTGAAGTTAGCCCAGAAAAACTGGAAAGTTTCTGAAACAACATGCAAAGAATGAAATTCTGGGAATTTTGTGATTCCATTAAACAAAAGTCTATATTTTTCCTTGAAAATAGACTCAATAAGAATTCTATAGGCTTTGGAATCACCTCATTTCAATTTTTCTAGAATTAGTTATGATTTTCCAAAGTTTGGGCAGAAATCTGCCAGAATTTCTGAAAAATCCGAAAATGGGAAAATAAATAAAGGAAATTGTAATATATGATAAAAGCACTTTTGGCTTCATCTTCTTCCATTTTCTGTCGTGAAATAGCAGCCATGGAGAGAGAGAAAGTTGAGATTTTAGAGAGAGAAAAGGAGGAGGAAAAACTTACAAAGGTAAGTGATTTCTTCGGTAAATCGGTTCCTAATGCGTATAACTCCGTTCCTAAGCTTCCTTTGCATATGATTTAAGGTTTGGAGGCTCAAATTTGGAGGTTTGGCATCTAGGGTTTCAGCCACTTTGAGAAAAGCTAGTGGGAGCTTGAGGTAACTTCCAAACCTTCGTATATTGACTATTCTGGCTGCTGTGGGCAATTTAATCGGTGAAATTTCGCCGGATTGCCATTGGTTTTAATTTTGGGAAATGGGTATGTGGGGCTGTTATGCTGCCCAAATTGATACTAAATGGTAGTTGTAACCTAATGGAATAGTCAATAAAGTGGTTAGGAGTGGAAAGGAACGTGTTTACGGAGCCGAAACCGAAAAACCCCGATTTTCCCTGGAAAACCCATATATTTCGGTCAGGGGTCTAAATGGGTCTTAGAGTTGGATTTTCAATGATTTGATGGTTCCATTGGATTCAGGAGGGAAAATTAGGTGGGGTTACAGTTGGGCACTTTTTCGGAAAAGGCCTAGAAAGCATAATTACGGAAACGCTTCTAAAACCCTAAAAGTAGGGCTGCTAAGGGCAATTTCGTAATTTGACATTGAATTTGATAATTCCGAGTCCGGAAATGGATTCCTTGGGTGAAAATATGTAAGAATAGCCCTATTCAAAAATTTGGGAAAACGTGCCATCGGGCCGGGTACAGCGGGGCCGAGCCGGGTCCCCGGGGGTATTTTAGTAATTTTTCAAGATAGACTTATATAACCCCCAGAAACACTATGGAAGTGTCTAAATAGTACATTTGACATTGTAGGATCGAATATGGAGCCCCGAGCTGTTGGCACGCTTTACGAGGCACGCGTTTCGAGGTGGAAATGGGTTAAGGTAGGGGACTTACCTTACTTGCATGTATTTGATATCTTTGCTTGTGTAATGATGTATGTGATTGCTTTACTTGATTGTGTAGAGCATATTTGAATAAATGAAGCTCTGTTTCTGTTTTCACTGTGGCCATAATTTTGGTGTATGAAACATTGAGCATGCAAAAATGTCATTATGGGGCATACATCTTGATAAAGCTAACATGTCATACACATAGCATCAATCATGCATGCATTATGGTATCTGTTTCCTACTGAGATTCTCTCGAATCTCACCCTCCCCTACCAACAATTTAGACAGGAGAAGACAAAAGATATGTTGAGAGCAAAGAAGAGAACTACACGAGGGGATTGCAGTGGCGGAACAAAGTCAGGAATATGTCTCCGTTTCTCTGGGACGGGTTTAGACACCCAAGTAGCCCTGTGCGGCTACACTAATTGTAATTATCAGGTACGAATCCCTAAGGGGAATTTCCGTAATCATGTACATATTATCAGTATAGTTATGCTATTCCTGTGTTGCCTACCGAACCGCATATCGTTTTCCGCGAATACTCTGAAAAAGGTTGAAATTAAAATAAGGGCGTGACAGAGAATGTCCATGATCCTTTGCATATGTGTCTGAACATGGCTTTAAAGTCGCCTGAAGGATTGTCTCGCACCTTCAAATATATTCAAGTCTTTAGATTCATTTGAAAATGAGAGAATTTAAATGGGTTAATTGCCACGGATCAAGTAACAAGTTGTAACCTGGGAAGCCTTCACAAAGTCATGTGCTTTACGAAGCGTAGGTCCATACTCTTCACTCAGATTACAAGCAAGGACTGCTTGTATAGCAAACGCTGCATCCCACATTTGACACCCAAAACTCTGTATATACGCAAAATTATCAGTTCATATATGTTATAAGAGATTGTAATAAATTTATTGATGATTAACTTGAAATGCATATGAACAAGTTATAATATTAACCTGGATTTTTAAGCCATCTTCAGCAAGCCAGAAGTAATCAGGGATTCTGGCCAGATGAAGTCTGTATGCCTCTGAATTGGGGTCTTCAACCCAACGAGCTACTAAACATAATACCTGTCAGATTCATTCAGTAGTGATATTACAACATGTTCATATAAACTAAAAGACATTGGAGAATTCTTAAGCAAGCTAATCTATAATCTGGTGAAGCTGGTATTATAGCTAAGGACAGTATCAGTTCCGCCAGGTTTCTACGCTGTGTAATCCTATAATACTTCTTGTCTTCTTGATGTTGATTTGTGTGCAATAAAAAATTAAAAATTTCCAACCTATATAGGTAGGGGCCACATCCAGTTATGTGTGTATATATACAATGTTTGTGTGTGTGTGTGTGTGTGTACCTTTTCTACACTGCCAATGCAAAGGTATCTACTGTTCTCATCCTCATAGCGAACATGATTTATTGCGGTTTCAATTGCCTTCTCCCTCAACTTGGAAAAAGGCCAGCGTGTCAAAATAGGCTCTGTTACGTGATGAAGAAATCCCCATAACATATCTTGAATAAGTGGGTGCGGATAGTACAGATCCTCCTGAAATATCAGTTCTTGATCAATTCATTTCATTTTTGCTTTCACAATGGCTTAGTAACTTCCATGGCAAAACTAGTTTTTTCTTTCTTTTTTTATTTGCTCCTTAAATGAAGTGGAACAATGACACTAATAGCATGAATTTAAAGTTTAGTCTAACCTTTGCGACTGTGTTTCTGGCTTTGTTCCAGTTGATTTGATCATAAGGTTGGTTGTATAATTCTTTTCGTAATGATTTGACTAAGCTAGTGATAGGACCCACAAACCTCTTGCCATATAAATATGACATAGGCATGTAAACCAGGCGACAGTAGCACAACATTTTGCCTGCACACCATTAGGAAAAATGGGTCATGTAATTACAGATATGCAACTAAATGATTTCAAGGTGAAAGGCTAGGAATTAGTTAGGGCCACAGACTTGGATGAAATGGAGTGCTCTTAGGAAGAAGCCAAAACTCTGGTGGGAGAGGGTTGCATCCTGACCATTCATATACTCCCAGTACCTGTACCACATATAATACTCTTGTTTTAGGTTTAGGGGTTTTAATTGTGAATGATTATTTTTAAAATAAGGTTAATACCATTGTTAGTTCTTATATGTTACTCAAATTTTGGTTTTAGTCCTTATAGTTTTAAATCGTTGGTTTTTATTTCTATAGTTTCATAAAAATTTTATTTGAGTTTAATGACTAATCCCTATATTTTAAACCGGGTTTTGGTTTTGGTCCATATATTTAAACTTTGATCAAGTCCTTATGAAATTATTAAGATGAAAACCAATGATTTAAAACTACATGGACTAAAACAAAATTTGATTAAACTGTAAGGATCAACAACGATGTTATTAACCCTTTAAACTATTAACACAAAACACTTAAGAAAGACATAAAATTTCCTTATGTTTTTACTTACTACATCTAGTCCTTAATACAAGACCCAATTGATTAATTTGAGAATATTTTGGAAGTTAAATAAATTACTTAATTATAGCATATAACATATGTTCTCTCTGAAACACTTATCTATATAATTAGATTATGTATCAGTTTATAAGTTAGGTAAATTAGTTTGGGAAAAAAATAATAAATATAATATTTTAAAGTAATTTATTTTGCTTCATTAATGAGTTAACAGGGAATGAAGAAGTATACAGTGAGCCAGAATTTTCCCCAAGAAGGAATGGTGACTAAGCCGCCATGATCAAGGATCCATTGTCTGCCTCTGGCCATGGCATTGTCTTCACCATCTTCAGGACTCTCTCCCAGAATTCTCAGTGCTATGTAGCTCAGTGCTGTCCCAAACATGGTGCTGTGTCCCTCTATGTGGAATCCCCACCCTCCATCTTCATTCTGTTCCATTCATTCATATTCAGTTATTCACTCACTCACTTATCTCATTAATTCTTATTTAAAGCACAAGAAGGCTTTTTTGTCACAGTTCTTGTTACCTACCTGATGATTATACAAGTACCGTACGGTCTCCTTCTGATGTTCTGGTCCCAATACTGCATTAAGAGATCCTGTTATATACAGGGCCATTACCTGCACATGCTCATTCATTAGCATTTCTATATTCTGATATTAGGTTCAACTCAAGTTCAACCTATTGTTGTAATATATCCAGGTTCTTGATATAAAATTTATTTATTTAATTTGATTATATTAAAAAAAGTTAGTTAAATTGGTTAATATGACATGTTTTTTTTTAAAATACCCTAATCATCTTTCTGATTCCCTCAATCTCTTTCTTTCTTGCTTGATTATTGTTAAGGGAATATCAATAAAGGTAAATTAAAAAAAGATTGATAGATATAAGAAATATATATTAAATATAGGATGAAGATCAAATCTCTAATTAGGTGTTATTTTAAGGGCGGAGAGAACAAATTAACAAAAATATTGGGCTGGCTAAATGAGGATATCTAAGTATTGAGTCATTCAATTGCTCCATTTCAGAGGCATACAAAGAGAAATGCGGCTTCCTCCCTGGTGGTAGTACGTAGGACCTAAGTAAAATTTTGATTTTTGAGGAAAATATAAATAAAGTCTCATAAAAAACTAATTACTAAGAAATCCTCTAAATTTGCTTATTACTAATAATTCCTTTGTTGATTTTGTGCAAAAAACACAATGGATAAATTGTAAATTTTTAAATTTGACTCATAAATATCGGAAAAATAATTTGCAAAAAAATTTAGTAATTCTTTTTGTAATCCGTCATTAATTTACTTATATGAAACCAACCCATAATTTCCCCTCATAAATATTATATAGTACTAGGTAGGTTACAACTTAGATGGGGAGATCTACGTCCTCTCAATCATTCAACTGGGCCATATATGGGCGTCCCCTCACAGGGGTCCCACTATCTTTATCTCTCATCTAATTATTAATGAAGTCATCCGATTTTATACGCAGGAAAATTTTTTTAAAGAATGACATGTCCTATTACCTTTTTATTTTTGTGCTTATTAATTATTAGTTAATCTCAATGTATTAATTAACTATTTGCTCATTCTCTTTCTCATGCTTACTTTTTTTCCTCTCATAAGTTAGAGTATTTTAAAAGAATAAGTTGTAATTTTTTATATATTTATTATCTTTAACTAATTTTTAAATAACTTCTTAATCTACGTAAAATTTAGGTAATTGAATAATAGAGGAGAGTTACCAAAGGTTGAAGGAAGAACAAGGGGCCAGCAGATTCAGCAGGCCAGTGACCGTCATGTGCCTGAATGGTTGAATAGAAACTTATGGCCCTTCTCATCGTCCTTGTCACCGCCTCCGCCGTTATCTCCTCCGCATCTCCCACCTTTACGGCTTCCGGAATTGTCACTCTTCCATTCTCCTTCCTCAGCTGCATGCAAGTTCGACAACTCACTTTTTATTCAACCTCTCATTTTTAACCTCATCTAAATCAATCACTTTAATTAAGTTTCATTAACAAGTATGATATGACGATCAACAAGATTCAAGCATCTTTTAATTTTTTTAACATTCGAACTATTTTTTTTTTTTATGGTTTATGCAATGGACCATTTTTGGCCTTTGGTGCACCCACCTTCCAGGTATCCGGCGTTAACTTGAAGGCCAATGCCGAATTTACCGACATGGGCCCCCGACAACCGACTAGTCCTGGCGCCCCCAATTTGATAAGTCCGACAGGAATTCACCTCTTTGAGGCGCCCCAGGGGAGAGAGCTCCCAACGGAAATTCTCTACACCTTCCGTTTCCTGGGATCGAACCCAAGAACAGATTGGTGTGGCGCAGATGCCTACCCATCTGCGCCAACTTCCGTTGGTAACATTCAAACTATTTAAAGCGCAAAAAGGAAGACTGATTAAGCAGCCCATTAATACTTAAGACATCATCTCTACCTTTTTTTTCTCTTATGTTCTGTGCCATAAAAAAATGTTTCAAGAGTTTTTATTCTTACCTTAAAAAAGGCATTTACATAAAATTTTCTCTTCGATTACCTCGACCAACAGACAATGAAATTTCCGAAAACTTGCTCCGATAATTAACCCATATTAGTGTGTGTTTGGAAAAGCTTATTTTTGTCCAAAACGTTCTTATAATTCGTGATTCACGGTATACGAGGTAAGTATGTGAGAGGAGTTTTTTCTCGGCTTGCGTAATAAGTCCATTTTTACTGTGCAAAAAGCTTAAACAAACACGCACTTAGTAATTTTGCTTTTTGTTCTTTGCTTTTTTCTATGTTAGTTATTCTTTTGCGTCTTGTTTACTTCATTTGCTCCTTAAAACTTCAGCTACATAATCCTGTATTCGTCGTCGTTCATGTTTCCTGCTTTTTTTATTTTTTATTTTTTGTTTTTTAGGTAAAGATGTACTCCCTCTCATCCCAAATACAGTTACTCCCTCCGGTCCTAATTATAAGACAAAGTTGACTTTTTTGGAGAAATTAAGGAAGTCAATTAAATTACTTTAGGGTATTTATATTTATATTTTTTTCTCCAAACTTATTAATTTGACTAATAAACTAATATATAATCTAAAGATACTAAAAATATAAACACTCTAAAGTAATTTAATTGACTTCCTTAATTTCTCCAAAAAAGTTAACTTTATCTTATAATTAGGACTGGAGGGAGTAACTTCTAACTAATTCATATTTATTAGTAAGACTAGTTAAAAGTATTAAATTTGTTATAAAATGTAAGTAATTTTCAATATTACTCGCATTAACTATATTAAAATCTAATATTATATTAATTTCTACTCTCTTTCATGCCCTTATTAAATTTAGGTTTATATGAAGGAATTTAATACTACTTTTTTTTATTAAAACTAGTAAAATGTCTTTTTACCAAAAATACCATTAGAAAAAAAAAAAGCCCAGAGAAGTGAAGTACTCGTTCTTATTATTATAAATTACTGGTTAATAACTTAGTAATATTGTAGAGTGAGATAGAAATTTTTCATCTTTACTCCTATTCCTATTCAGTGTAGTATAGAAAAACACTGCATCAAATTTTGAATTTCCTCCGAGTAAATTACTATTCTGATCCTATTTTTAAATCCAAATTACATATTTTTCACATGCAAAGAAAGTTAGTTAACTCAATAAATATGAACTAGATTGATAATTTCTTTTTCAAATTTTTCCTTATTTATGAGTGCATATTTTTCACCTCTTTTCTCTCTCTCTCCCTTTAATAAAGACAAAATTCTAACACTCTCATATTGGATTTGGACTTATAAGTAAGATCTGAGCGACTTATTTGATTTTCAATATTATATGAAATCAAGTGATTTTCAATATTGTTCATCTAAATTTTTTTATTCTTTTTTTTTTTGCCCTAAAAACTTGTTTATTCATCTGAGTCACTTATATGATTTTCAATATTATATGAAATCAAGTGATTTTCAATATTATTCATCTAAATTTGTTTATTCATCATTCCTTAGTATATATGAAACACGTTATAAGTGATTTATAAATAAGATCAAAAGAATATAGAAAGCGACTCCTCAAGATATTATTAAAAGTTATGGTAGTTGAAAGCTGAGAGAGAAGACAAAAGAGCTTACATCGTTGAATAATGAACATGACATAAAACTACATGTTGACAATATGATGGGGATCCTAATTGTTAGAACCGGCTATTACCCAAGAGGGGGGTGAATTGGGTGTATAATAAAAACTTAAGAACTTTAGAAATCTTTTCGTATCTTACCGAAAACAGTAAGTATGAAGGTTTATAAATCAACAGTTAGTTTAAATAATATATGCTGGAAATATAAGAGTTTAGGGAAGAGAATGTGCAAACTGTGATTTATCCTGGTTCGGTCCAATCTGTGATGGCCTACGTCCAGTCCCCAGGCTCCTCCTGAGATTTTTAAATCCACTATCTTCTTGTTTAATCCGGGCACAAGAAAAGCCTTTACACACCCACAAGTTTAGCCGGGTACTTGTGAAACCTTTTACAAATCTCTCATCAAGATACTCCCCCTTACGGTAAGTCTTACGAGCAGAGCAATCCCGAAGACCTTCCTCTCCTGCTTACTCATGCAAGTCTTACGAGCAGCAACGTTCTCTCCTGCTTACACCCCTGTAAGTCTTATGAGCAGCAACGTTCTCTACTGCTTGCACCTTGTAAGTCTTACGAGCAGAATGTCTTACGGCAATTCTCTCTACTGCTTCCCCGTAAGAAAATCAACCCTCTCAAGGTCCCTCTACCTTGAGATCAACTCAGAAATATAGTTGAAGGTGTTTACAAACTCTCTCACAGAGTGGGTATAATACTCACTGAAGTACAATACAAATAATCACTCTCTCAATGATAAGTAATACAGAAACTGAAAATAGAGAGTGTATGGATAGAAGCAGAGGATTCACATTTCTGTGTAGTTGCACGCTATCTCAGTTTTTTCTCCGTTTTTCTCTGTTTCCTCTATCTTCCTCTGCTCTTCATCAAAGTTGAATGCTATCTCATTTATAGTTGATGAAGATGATGACCGTTGTGAATATTCATCCGTTGGAGTCTCATTGCTTCATTTGACCGTTGAGCATATTTGAAAATGAGCTTCTGTCCGTTGCAAAGTGGAGCGTTTTGTTGAATAGCAGGAAGATTCATTTTGAGCTGTAGTAACGTTGTGGAGCGTTTTGAATTTGTTTGAGTCTCCAGACAATCTCTTATGGTGGGTCAAACTTCTGTCGTGGTAGGTAGCTAATGCTCGGTGTGTAATGATGTCGCCCGCCATTCTTGACTCTTTCATTTGAATCTGTAAGCTCACCGTTAAATTTCCTGTTTCACACTGTAAAATACTTAATCACTAATATGATGAAGTATTAGTCATGGGTATGTTGGATCATTGGTCAAAAGATGATTTTCTGGCTTCTGTGACTCATCACGTTGAGTGAAGATATTTGCTGTGACCTCCGTTCTTGAAGATACAACCCAAATATTTAATCTCCTGTTTTACACTTGAAATATATGTTAGATAATATTTAGAAACAATAACAAGTGAAAACATAATGATTGTATAACGTTTAACCATGTTTGGATTGATAGCTATGAGGCTCTGTGTTTCTTCGTTGCTTCTGTCAGAACTTCACTTCGAGTGCAATATGGCTCACTCGAGTGCAGTTCATATTTCCACGTTCTGACTTCCTCTCAGGCAAGCACTCGCAACTCTTCTCTCGTATCTGCTCGAGTGAATTCTCAACATCACTCGAGCACAAAACTTCCTGCTCGAGTGCGTCTTCTGTTTTCACGTGCATGCTTCTTCTCGGGTTGTCACTCGCAGCTCTTCTCTCGCATCTGCTCGAGTGAGAAATGATCCAATGCTCGAGCATGAATCCTAGTGCTCGAGTGTTGCAACTTTCTTCACGTTTCATATGCTTCTGGACATCACTCGCACGACATTTTTCAGAGAGTCAGTTTTTACACTCGCGGGTGATGTGGGGCCCCTTTAGAAAAATTTGATTCATTTGATTCAAATGATGTATCATAAGAATGCTCTTATCATATGCATTCCAATGCAACAAGAATCAACTCCAAACTCTTTGTATTCTGCAAGTTATGATCGAAAGAGTGTATATTTCGCTAGTCTGCAGAAGCATCAACTTCCAGAAGGCATAGCTCCTAGAATATACGTTCGAATTATTCAAATTACCTATCCATGGAAAGCTCTTTGAGTCTACTTTCATTTGGCACTGGTCTCGTCTCAATCCGATCTGTGGTTTGTGAGATATACTCAAAATACCGAACCTGTGTCAGAAAAAGACGGTGATTTCAGTTTCATTTTCGACGAATCATAGCTCCTTCATTTGATCTTCTTTCAATGTGATTCTGGTGCCAATTTTACGTGTTGGGAGTCCTCTTTCATATGCCACCGGTTTCGGGTCAATCCGACGTGTGGTTTGAGAGATATGATCAAAATACCAGACCTCGCTCAAGCTGAACGTAGAACAGAGTAGAACAGAGTATGCACCCGTGCTTCGAGTGAAATCAGCTGTGCTCGAGCATGTTCTTCCTGTGCTCGAGCATAACACCTTGTGCTCGAGCATAACTCCTCTAGAAGTGCCAAAACTCATATATAAGTCATCTTGGCTTCATATTAACATATTCCAACCATTATTTGATCATAGAAACCTCCGGTAACATTATAGAAACCTCCAATATCACATCTAACAACTTGAATCTTGATATTCATGATAGATCTACCAAATTCTTCATTCTTTAATATCTTTATTTTTTATCTTCCTCTTGATAATCATTCTTCATAATCCGAGTAGGCATCTCCTTGACTATCTTCAATTTCTTTTCTTCTTCTTCCTCTTGTTCATTTTCATTAATTCAATCTTCTTCATTCTTTGCTTGACTAATCTACAAAATATGTAACATTAAATATAGTAGTTAGTCAAAGAAATACATTATATAAACTTTTTGCTCTTATTACTTCATATCTATATTTGACATCATCAAAACTAATCATATCTAACATTCTCCCCCTTTTTGATGATGACAAATCCTTTAAGAAAAATATGTCTGAATGAAATGCAACATACATATATAATGCAAAGTGCAAACATACATATTATATATAATGCGAAGAGCAACATACGTGCATCATACATATATAATGCAACATACATACGTGCAACATACATATTTTTCTTACATTTTTCTCCCCCTATTTGACATCAGCAAAAAGTTTGAGATATATAAAGAAGTAAGGCTTGTGAAGAAGTAAATAGAGTAGAAATTACTTTAATCACAATGAATGAACCAAGAAAATAATTTACACTCCCTCTATGTGAAAGTACTTTCATTTTTAATGAGAGGGAATTTAAAAAAAAAAATTTGGAAAGGTTTTCAAGAAAACTTTTATAATCAAGATAGATCAAATATATGAAACGTATTCTTGAAATGTAAAGAGAAAAGGTTTAGAAATGCTCATGTAGATTTGGAAATTGGTGAAGCGCTCCATGAAGTCCGTTGCTTCTTTGGCAATGCTGGTGCATGCTGTTGTGCTTTGTACAACTCTGATGTACACCACACTTCTGTTATGCAACTCATATATATATTCATGTTGTTGTCAAGATTCTCCAATTGAGCTTCTGTTTAGCATGTTCAATGCTCATTTGTATTGGCATATGTATTTGTTGTTCTGAATGTTACAGCCAATATATATTCCTTGACTGAGCGTTAAAAACATCCTCAAGGTTGATAGAGTCTTCTTGTAGTATGTTGAGGAATGCTATTGTACAAAACAAATTCTCCTGTCATAAAATTTAAATCTTTCTTTGCAAAGAGAATTGTTAGTTCAATCAAGTAACAAACTATTCCTTTCCATATGATATATTAAAATTAAGATCATGAAAAGAACAATGTAAGAATAACTCATCATCAAAACTAATCAAGACATGGTGAATACAGATGAGTATATTAAAAGGATTTTCTTTCAAATAAGAGATGAACTTTCAATATATAAAACACATGTGAATGTGAAGCTCCCCCTTAATTGATGCATGGTTTTAAACATTATCAAGAAAACAGTTAATAACTCTCCTGGATTTGAGAAACCATTGAAAACTTTATAGAGAAAATGATTTTGAAAGATTTAGAGAGAAATTAAATGGCAATTGCTAATAAGAGGTTTTAAGAGATATAACACAATATCACCTGAGTGGTTACTTGAGTGATTCTACTCAATCATGACTCGATTGTATACTCAAGTGATACAACTCAAGGATTTTGAATTAAGCAAGAATACAATACCTCACTCGAGTAATATCGTAATCACTCGAGTTATAATCCTTTGTAGTCCATTGGTGCATAATGTCCTAGTCAATATTGAATGATGTGACTAGTACTGAGGGATTCTGAAGTGTAGTCTTCTGTGAGCACTTTAGGATATCAAGATGAGCTCGGAGTAAGGCTTTATGCGCATATTGGCTTAGTATGTGCCCCTTGCTTAGCAAACATCATTGAGAACTTTTAATTTCATCATAGCACATAACACCCTTATTTTGTCATCCATCATCTCAAATAGAACTTTGAAGTTCTGGTTCAATAAATCACACAGCTACTTCATCTTATCATTGACTGATGATCTCAGCATTGTTTGTAGCAATCTCTGTGTGATTGTTGAAGCTCCTCTCTCAGAAAGCCTTAGACAAATGGACCAAAGCATGAAGAATCATGGAGACCAAATTTAGCAAAGTGTTGTCTCTCCTTGTTCACCATAGCTCTAGTATAGGTATAGCAGATAATCCAGTGAAGATTTAGACATAGAGCTAGGATTGTAGTTAAGAATCCTCATAGGCTCATTAAGCTTGATGATTCTGTGCATCTCAGCATTTTCCTTTGAACATCTCTGTTGACTCCATATCATAGTGAAAATGTCTGATCACCTTGAAATGATAAGGAAGATGGGTAGGCAACAAAGATTCATATTGGATAACTTATTCTTGGCTCTGTGTTGCTTTGAAATAAATCTCCGCTGGGTCTCCTAAGAGATCTTCCTTCTCTTTGTCTTTCTCTGATTGTATCACTATCTAGTTATTTGCTAGTGATGGGATGTCATTTGAGTAATATCACATATTCTGCTTCAACTCATGCTGCAACACTATCAATAATGCTTCTTATGCTAGCCTTTGGTCTTTGTATCCAAAAGTAGAGCATTTTGGTCAACTCCTGCAAACGTATAATGATATGCTCTTTGGTACCCAACTTCTCTTGGGTCCGTACAATATTAGATATAACAACTCTTATGCTCTTATGCAATTAATCATATGAAATTTGAGCAAAGAGTATTATAAACCAACAAAGATCAAGATATAATTTTACCTAGTAAAATCAATCCATTGAAACATGAAGCATGATGAATAAGTGATACCAAGAATGATGATGATCAATGACAGTTTGTAAATACACTTTAAAAAATATGTCATTGATAAGATTTTCGTGCAATCCATGTAAGTTGGATCAAAGAGAGTAGAGAATCTATCCATAATGACCAACTTTTATGAAATGATAAATCATAAATGAAACCAAATTTTCAAGAATGAGATATGCCAATTATTTCAAAATCTCATATGTTCTTTCGAAACATAAATATGCATTATTAATATTTTGAATGCATGAAAACTTATTTATGAAGGTTGTTAAATACCAATGCTTATGCCAAAAACAATGGAAGTCAACAGTTATAAAATATATTTCAGAAAGCTTCACTTTTTAGAGAACAACATGTTAGACATTGGAGTTTAACATGTTTGAGAATTTTCCCAAGAGCAAAAGTCATATTGAAAATGAATTAGCCAAAAAGCTTAGCTTCAAGGATGTATATAAACACAATGACTTTGCTATTGACCAAGAGATAAACTTGACTCTTAGAGATGTGTCTTAAAGAATAGGGATATTCAACTCAAAAATTTGAATAGAAGGCTCAAGTAATTCAAAATGAATGAAGACAAATGGTAACACATTTGAGCAACAATATGAGTATAAGAATTTATGAATGATGAAACACATACTCATTGATCCAAATGACTACAGTTCTAGAATATTATCCCAGTAAGTTATTCCACAATAATGGTTAATGCATTAAGATTCAATGCACTAATGAACATTTATAATACTTGGAATAACGTGGCCAACTAAAGATTTATGCATTAGGCACAAGGCTTTCACATATAGAATTCTTTTCTAGGGAATACACTTGAAACTCATATAGATAGTTAACTTGTTAGACATAAGATCTAACTTGTTAGAAACTAAAGATTGAGGAGTTCAAGTAGTAATAGGTTTAAGATTAAGAAACAAGTATGTGAATGATGAGGAAAACTCTAGTGGATGGATTTGAAGCATTTCTGACTTTCAGTATACATAAATATTAACTTCCAATTTTGAAACCGATTTAAATGCAAATAAAATATGAAAAATTTTCAAATAATGTGTATGCATTTTTATAAACAAGATGAATTTAAATCCAAGTAAATTTATGAAATGTGCATTTCAAATTTCCAATGCAGAGAAAAATTATGCACAATTCTATTTCAATACATTTAGCAATCTGAAAATATTTTGAAATCCATAAATCATTGATTGCTAATGATATGTAGTAATGAGCAAGAATTTACCACTCAAATTGAGTTGGAAAGAATGAGTACGATGGTTGAGTTTTGAAATAACTGATACAGCGTACCTGGCTTGAGTGTAACTTGTAGACACCCAAGTTAATTTCCATCTTCTTGTATCTTTGTACTCAAGTCCTCCAAGATCACTTGAATAAACCATATTTTGAAGCTAATTTATGCGTTTATACCAGTACTTGAGTGTTAACATGCCTTGCACTCGAATGTTCAATTCTAGTGTCATGTTTTTTTTTTTAATTATTCCTGCAAAAATCATATAACCATTTTTCTTCCTTGGGTATCCAATTCTACTTGGATCCACTCATGGTTAGCTTTGAAAGAATCATAATTTAAATGCTTTAATAATATAGTTAATTTGAAACAATTGAGCATAATGAATTAAATATGTCTTTATGCATAAATATTGTTTTCTCATGAAGTATATATATGCATAACAAGTTAGACTAACAAACATTGCAACTCTTTATGTATGATTTTTCTAAAGATTGAGAAAATTTATGTGCAATGCTTATATCTAAGGTAACAAGTAACAAGGTATAAACCTCAATAAATATTAAAAACAACAGCATAGGAGGTTTTATCATTGTGTACCTTTGCCTTAGATATTTGGAGGATTGCTTTTGCTTACCCATTGCATCTTTCTATGATGTTGATACTTTGAATATCTTGCTTTGGGTGCTGGCAACCTTCTCGTAAAATATATAGACTCCAGGAGTCTTTTATTTGATATTTCAGAGATCCTCCTTTTCTTGTTCTCCTCAAGATAGTTGAATGGTATTCCATGGTAGTTCATTCTTGAGGTGGAACGTACTCCTTTTCTCCATTGCCTTTCTTCGTAGTTAAACTTTGCCGTTCCAGCAATGGGTGATTCAAGAGTTCTCCTAATTGGTGTGAATCTCCATTTAGGTGTATGAGAAACTCTTGGCTTCTTTTTCATCTTATCCTTACCCGTATGTCCATTTCTTTTTGGATCATCCTGCATACATAAAGCACTAGATGGACATTTTGGTACCCACATATACTTGGGTCCTTGATTGTTAGTATTAAACCTTACATGTTTCTTCGGTACCCAAATATACTTATTTCTCACATGGGAATTTCTTCTAATATAGCATGTATGAGAAATATGACCGGATTTGCCACAATAATTTCAAATTGTATCAAGATATACATTATGGGATATCATGCAAGTATTATGTCGATCATGAGAGTAGAAATTCGAATGGATTCGATTTGAATATTCTTTCTTCCCAACAAACTTTCCAGCATATTTGAAAACATTTTTGTTTTTCTCAATAGAACCAACAATTGGTTGAGAAACAAACTTTTGTAAACTCTGAAAATCATTTTTATGAAAATCACACAAAGAATTGGAACTTTTTACCTTAAGTTCATCTTGAGCTCCGGAGAGTGATTTTTCACGTTCATCCATACTGAGCTCTTTTCGGGAATCCTCTTCTTCTTGTTTATCCATGTTGACTGTATGGAAGTGTTCTATGATTTTTCCATCTTCATCATCAACTTCCAATTGTTCATGCATAGTAGATGCATAGCGTGTAGTTTCACATGAACTGTCAACACTTTCAACTTCAACACAATTGTTAGAAGCATACATAGAATCAAGAGTGTCCCAAATATGTTTAGCATTAGAACAAAATCTAATTTTTTCAAAATCATTTTCGGTTAAAGCACTGTACAGAATTTTCATTGCTCTAATGTTCAACGAAAACATTTTCTTTTCACTTTCTGTCCAATCCTTTCTTGGTTTGAAATCAAAAACATTTGTAAAAACATTCCACATATCAAAATCAAAAGCTTTTATAAAACTAGTCATTCTAGCTTTCCAAAACCAAAAATCAATATTTTTCAAAAGAGGTGGGATTGTATAATCAAAACCTTCTGAAAGTATAAAACACCCAAAATTAGCCATTGTAACTCTTGAGACGGTTAAGTCCTTTAAACAAGAGCCCGGGCTCTGATACCAAATGTTAGAACCGGCTATTACCCAAGAGGGGGGTGAATTGGGTGTATAATAAAAACTTAAGAACTTTAGAAATCTTTTCGTATCTTACCGAAAACAGTAAGTATGAAGGTTTATAAATCAACAGTTAGTTTAAATAATATATGCTGGAAATATAAGAGTTTAGGGAAGAGAATGTGCAAACTGTGATTTATCCTGGTTCGGTCCAATCTGTGATGGCCTACGTCCAGTCCCCAGGCTCCTCCTGAGATTTTTAAATCCACTATCTTCTTGTTTAATCCGGGCACAAGAAAAGCCTTTACACACCCACAAGTTTAGCCGGGTACTTGTGAAACCTTTTACAAATCTCTCATCAAGATACTCCCCCTTACGGTAAGTCTTACGAGCAGAGCAATCCCGAAGACCTTCCTCTCCTGCTTACTCATGCAAGTCTTACGAGCAGCAACGTTCTCTCCTGCTTACACCCCTGTAAGTCTTATGAGCAGCAACGTTCTCTACTGCTTGCACCTTGTAAGTCTTACGAGCAGAATGTCTTACGGCAATTCTCTCTACTGCTTCCCCGTAAGAAAATCAACCCTCTCAAGGTCCCTCTACCTTGAGATCAACTCAGAAATATAGTTGAAGGTGTTTACAAACTCTCTCACAGAGTGGGTATAATACTCACTGAAGTACAATACAAATAATCACTCTCTCAATGATAAGTAATACAGAAACTGAAAATAGAGAGTGTATGGATAGAAGCAGAGGATTCACATTTCTGTGTAGTTGCACGCTATCTCAGTTTTTTCTCCGTTTTTCTCTGTTTCCTCTATCTTCCTCTGCTCTTCATCAAAGTTGAATGCTATCTCATTTATAGTTGATGAAGATGATGACCGTTGTGAATATTCATCCGTTGGAGTCTCATTGCTTCATTTGACCGTTGAGCATATTTGAAAATGAGCTTCTGTCCGTTGCAAAGTGGAGCGTTTTGTTGAATAGCAGGAAGATTCATTTTGAGCTGTAGTAACGTTGTGGAGCGTTTTGAATTTGTTTGAGTCTCCAGACAATCTCTTATGGTGGGTCAAACTTCTGTCGTGGTAGGTAGCTAATGCTCGGTGTGTAATGATGTCGCCCGCCATTCTTGACTCTTTCATTTGAATCTGTAAGCTCACCGTTAAATTTCCTGTTTCACACTGTAAAATACTTAATCACTAATATGATGAAGTATTAGTCATGGGTATGTTGGATCATTGGTCAAAAGATGATTTTCTGGCTTCTGTGACTCATCACGTTGAGTGAAGATATTTGCTGTGACCTCCGTTCTTGAAGATACAACCCAAATATTTAATCTCCTGTTTTACACTTGAAATATATGTTAGATAATATTTAGAAACAATAACAAGTGAAAACATAATGATTGTATAACGTTTAACCATGTTTGGATTGATAGCTATGAGGCTCTGTGTTTCTTCGTTGCTTCTGTCAGAACTTCACTTCGAGTGCAATATGGCTCACTCGAGTGCAGTTCATATTTCCACGTTCTGACTTCCTCTCAGGCAAGCACTCGCAACTCTTCTCTCGTATCTGCTCGAGTGAATTCTCAACATCACTCGAGCACAAAACTTCCTGCTCGAGTGCGTCTTCTGTTTTCACGTGCATGCTTCTTCTCGGGTTGTCACTCGCAGCTCTTCTCTCGCATCTGCTCGAGTGAGAAATGATCCAATGCTCGAGCATGAATCCTAGTGCTCGAGTGTTGCAACTTTCTTCACGTTTCATATGCTTCTGGACATCACTCGCACGACATTTTTCAGAGAGTCAGTTTTTACACTCGCGGGTGATGTGGGGCCCCTTTAGAAAAATTTGATTCATTTGATTCAAATGATGTATCATAAGAATGCTCTTATCATATGCATTCCAATGCAACAAGAATCAACTCCAAACTCTTTGTATTCTGCAAGTTATGATCGAAAGAGTGTATATTTCGCTAGTCTGCAGAAGCATCAACTTCCAGAAGGCATAGCTCCTAGAATATACGTTCGAATTATTCAAATTACCTATCCATGGAAAGCTCTTTGAGTCTACTTTCATTTGGCACTGGTCTCGTCTCAATCCGATCTGTGGTTTGTGAGATATACTCAAAATACCGAACCTGTGTCAGAAAAAGACGGTGATTTCAGTTTCATTTTCGACGAATCATAGCTCCTTCATTTGATCTTCTTTCAATGTGATTCTGGTGCCAATTTTACGTGTTGGGAGTCCTCTTTCATATGCCACCGGTTTCGGGTCAATCCGACGTGTGGTTTGAGAGATATGATCAAAATACCAGACCTCGCTCAAGCTGAACGTAGAACAGAGTAGAACAGAGTATGCACCCGTGCTTCGAGTGAAATCAGCTGTGCTCGAGCATGTTCTTCCTGTGCTCGAGCATAACACCTTGTGCTCGAGCATAACTCCTCTAGAAGTGCCAAAACTCATATATAAGTCATCTTGGCTTCATATTAACATATTCCAACCATTATTTGATCATAGAAACCTCCGGTAACATTATAGAAACCTCCAATATCACATCTAACAACTTGAATCTTGATATTCATGATAGATCTACCAAATTCTTCATTCTTTAATATCTTTATTTTTTATCTTCCTCTTGATAATCATTCTTCATAATCCGAGTAGGCATCTCCTTGACTATCTTCAATTTCTTTTCTTCTTCTTCCTCTTGTTCATTTTCATTAATTCAATCTTCTTCATTCTTTGCTTGACTAATCTACAAAATATGTAACATTAAATATAGTAGTTAGTCAAAGAAATACATTATATAAACTTTTTGCTCTTATTACTTCATATCTATATTTGACATCATCAAAACTAATCATATCTAACACTAATCACAATATATTGGATTAATTATAATTATAAATAATATTTATTATAAATTATATTTTATTATAGCGATAAGCCACAAACCCCAAAGACACGCGTCACTTGAGAAGGGATTTAATTAAGTTTGTCGCCGTTAAGAGATTAAAGTTTTTGTGAAAGTGTTAATTAAAGGTTAAAAAAATTTATCTGTTCAGGCAAAAGAAGACTAAGGCGTCGTTTAAAAATAGAAAAAGAAACAAAAGAAACCAAAGGCATCAATAAAAATAAATACAGAACAAGAGAATTTTCTCAGGCCTCGTTAAAGCCTTAAAGGTACTCATAAAAAATTAACAAAGATAATATTTAAATATGTAACAGAGATGCTACCTTCTCATTACTACCTTCAAAACTAGTTTTAATACTAAGCATGCTTATTTCATCTGTCATTTAGAGTGTTAATACATAGATTAAAAATATAAATAATATTTTAGAAATTTTTTAAAATGTTCTAAGATATTCTTTGTTTATTTTACTAATTTTCTTATACTTTTCTTTCTTATTCCATAATTAAAGTTAGTGAAAATTGAGAATATACCAATTAGAAAAACAGTACAATTCATGTTGCCTGGGACTTTAAATGACAAATAAATATACAAAATTTCACCAAAAGTGACGCTTAAAAATAAATCAAGGGAATACTCTTTGTCGAGTTGTGCAGGTCAATTATAATTCTCTCTCACACACACAAGACATACATAGGACTTCTTTTATAAGGTGCTCATGGTTGTTTTTTAAAAGCATTTGATAATTTTAAGGAATATTAAATATTTTTTATTTTTTATATATATATATAAAATAAAGGTAATGATAGAAAGTATAAATTAATATTATGTGGGAGTTACGTCTAATACAAATAATAAAAGTAATATTAGAAATTACTTTAATTTTATGATAAATTCAATCCTTTTAATATAATTACATATAGACCAGTGAAGAATGACTTTATAAGTCATTTTTTGTCCAAAGCCGGAAACTTAAAAACATGGGGTTGAGATTACTTAACAAGTGCTTTTAGGTATAGTTCACTTAAGTAAACTCGTTTTATATATTTATTTTATAGAAAATAAATTATTTAAAATAAATTAATCCAAACAAGCATGTGGGTGTCCTTAACGTAACACCTACTTTATAATTGAGCGTGAACAACTAGAGGAGTGCATATATAGGGGAAGGACAGAAAAAATGAAGGCATAAATGCAGTGATAAAAAGAAGAGGAGAAACACCGACAAAAAATTGGTTTAGTGTTATAAGGCTTGACTAGATTCTTTGAGTCTCAAGTTTGAATCTCAGAAGAGACACTTATATTGGGAGAGGTAATCATGAACCCCGAATGAACCAGATCGCCTCGATAACAATATTAAGAAAAAAAAGGAGAGGAGAAACGTCGTCGTGTTGTGTAATTAAGGATCTAATGTTACCTGGAGACACATCAAAAGATTAGCACTTTGAGTCTCAAATTTAAATCCCAGAAGAGACACTTATATTGGGAGAGGCAATCACAAACCCCGAACGAATCAGATCGCCCCGATAACAATATTAAGAAAAAAAAGGAGAGGAGAAACGTCGTCGTGTTGTGTAATTAAGGATCTGATGTTACCTGGAGACGCATCAAAAGATCAGCACTTTGTTTAACACGAAATCTATCAAGTTTGAAATTATGGCGAAGAGCTTCAATGTGTGCTCGTTCCTCCGCCGTGCCTGCCTCCGCATCGAATTCCCAGTGCTGCCTTCCGACGAAGTTGTTCGCCGACACTAAGTCCTTCCCTCCTTCTGCTATCTTCAACCTCCACATGATTATCTTCCGACGACCACCACGACGGTGTTATCTCCGGCCGATCTCCTTCAGTTCTGGTTTTTCACAAATATCATGCGTTATTTCTCTGTATATATACACATACACACTCGCAGATTCATCTATCAGAGATAACTAGAGAACATGAATATATAATGTTTCTAGCTATATGGTGACGTAGCAGTGGCGAATCGTTGTGTTTATGCTGAGGAACAAAGATATGAAATAATGTTGAAAGAGGAAGTTAATGAAGGCACGCGTGAGAGAAGGACCTATCTGTGAATGAATGAATGAATTGTAGAACTGATGATTCAATCAATGCAACTGATAGCTACTTTTTTTTTTTTTTTGGTATGATTAATTGTCTTAAATTAATAACGTAACCAAAAAAAGATGGATTTAGAGATATATCCATGTAAAAGCTAATACAGGTAGGGACCCTTTGGTCATGTAATTGAATAGGAAGAGAAGAAAGATGAAGAGAAGGAAATATCAGATTCTGGGAATAAGAGAAGATATCTACTTATCGAATAAGATGATGAGATGTGAGAGAGAGAGAGAGAGAGAACGTACAGAAGTGAAAGTTGCTTCAAATGGAAGAAGGGGTAGTGATGAGATGAGTTGGGAAATTAGAAGTGTATATATAGGGATAGAAATACAGATATACAATTTTACCCAAAAAAAAAAGAAAAAGAAATACAGATATACATAGAGGTGAGAGAGAAAAATGAGGAGGAAACTAACTAAGGAAGGAAAAGGGGAGGAATAATATAATTCCATTTTGCAAATACTTCTAATTAACTAATTCCCACAAGCACAGACCTAGTAATAAAAAACAGAAAGTATTAAATTTATGTCCTTGATGTTTCAATGATTCTTTATAGGGAGAAATATAAGAAAATATCCTTTTGAACTTTGAACTTTAAAATCTAAAATCAGTGATTTTTTATTAAAATAAATAGTTAATTAGCTATATTATTATAGTCAATACCAATATTATACTCTTGTAGGTAATAAGACTGATTTAAGATTTTAAAATTCAAATAGTATTTTCTTATTTTTTTTCCTTCTTTATATTATGCTTATTAATTATACTAAATTCTAACATCATAATTAATAATTTCTAATGTATCTTATTATCCTTATTAGATAATGATCATCGTAAAAAAAAATTAATACTCCTTAAAACTAGCGCATCGTCTACTAAAAGGACTAAAAACACCTTCTTGACTTAAGGCCTGGTAGGGAGACTAGGCTTAACGATAGTATTAAATTAATTTTATTGCCTTTTTACCATCCACTCGGTTTCATTTATTATCTATCGCTAGCCGTACGTCCTTTACTTCTTTCTTTAAGTTTTTTCAACAAATACACCTCCCCTTTTTATCTCCCAACTTTTCTTTTTCCACTCTTTTCGTAAAAATAATAATATGTATCACCATATCCATCAGCTGGTTACGTTCTTAAGTTTCTCAAGTTATTTATAACTGTACCAAAGTGCTTGTTGGCTTATTAGTTTCAAAACTCAATGCAAACAACGATATATATATATGTGTGTGTGTGTGTGTGTGTCTCTATGTGTGTGTATTTCTTGCAAATTGACTCTTACTTAACACTTTTTTTTTAAATTTATAATAATCATTTAATTAAGCGAATTACCCAGTTTCAACGCAATATTTTACAACAGCTTTGATATTTTTTTTTCAAAAAAAAGGCCCCTTTGAATCTGACAAATGGCACTGTTCCCTTTTTAGCAGGAAGCGGTATCTCTCAATTTGAACTATTTATCTTAAGAGAAAATTATAGTCATGGATTAAGGAAAAGAAATATTTATTAATAAGAACCTTAAAAATTGTAATTATTTTGAAGGATAAAAAATTAGAATATAAATATTTAATCACAAAATTAACCTACGAAACTCCCTATATTTTCTCTAATTTCATTTCAACTATTTAACGGTTAGTTATTAAGTGATGTTTCCTCTATCAATTACGTCCTTAAATTGAATTGGATTTCATTTAGATATTGATATTCCCATGACATTGGTAGTTTATTTAAGAATTTATAGTTTAAAAAATTTTAAATTTTGATATTTTCATTTTTATAAAATTCATTTTAGGTGCATCTAGTTTGTTTTAAGCTTTTTTTCCAATAAAAATTTACATATTTTTAAAATAAATATATTATAAGATTTTTAAAATTTTTTTTAAAATAATCAAAATGTAGAAAGAGATATATTTTTAATTATTTATAGATTTTAGAAGCTATTTTAACTTAGAAAATTTGTAAGATAATCTTATGTATAAGAGAGAGAATATCATAAAAATATTGAGTTGTATATATATGATTTTTCATCAAAAGATACTGGAAACTAACAGTCAAAAAGTTCATTTCATTATTAAAACTTTATATTTTAATTTTTTTATTTTTAAAAATAATTATAATTTTTAAGATCTTTTTTAATAAATATTTTGTTTCCTCGCTAATTCTCCCTTATCTTAATTCCCCCTCAAAATCCTCATTTAGATAAGAATCCTATTCTTAAATTGCTATTGTTAAATTATGTTAGTTGCTAGAAATGTTCTTCGTACGTGTTCTTGTGCATCTTCCTGAGATATAGAATATGCATGATAGGGATTGAAGTACTTCATTTACTATAATAAATAAAATTAAAATAATATTTTGATTTTCAAATTATTATTAATTTAGAATTATATTTTGTGTTAACAAAATCAAATAATTGTATCTTTAATATGTATTTAGAAGCTAATTAATTTCTTTAAAATTTTAAATCGTGTTATTTTTAATCCTATGTAAGAGATAATTGGAGGATAAATATATATAAAGGCGTTTTCTTCAAATATAATTAATATTAAATCATTTTGCAGTCTAATTAGTAAGCATTGGGATGAAAGCTTTCCCGGAAATTTCCTTTGTAATTGTCAGAAGGCTTTTTTTTTTGGGTCTGAATTTAAGAAGGCATTCTGAAAAAAACAGTCAAAGTATTACAGTCCATAAAAACATTCTTATATCAAACTAAAATATAATTTCTAGGAAAAATTCACTATCATAGAATTCTTCCAAAATATGAAAGTCTAGAAAAGTCGTTTTCCACCGGCGTTGGAATCATTCATTTCAACAAAACTAATTATATAGTACCCTACATTCTTTTTTTTTTTTGATACTACAAGACAACCAATCTTAGCCCAAGTTACCAGCGTCCTTCCATTCCATGTCCAACTGCAAAATCCGTTTGAGGCCTGGAGGTGGAGATGAAAAAGCATAGAATCCATTATAAGCACTTAGCCCCTCCTTAGCTAGAAAATCAGCAGTAGTATTACATGCCCGATTTATGTACTGAATGCGAACTTCCCAAACCCGCCCTAATAAAGCTTGGATCTCAGAAATAACTCCGGTGTCATCATGCTCCATGTTAACCCCAGCCAAGCACAGCTCACATGCTTTAGAAGAGTCAGTTTCCACCACAACCTTCCTATAGCCCAAGTCCCAGGCAGTTTTGAGCCCATGTAAGCAGCTCCAAAGTTCTGTAGTGAGCGCCTCCCCACTATCTAGACGGCATAAGAAGCCGTGTAGCAAATCTCCATTCGTATTGCGGATGAGGCCACCACATGATGCAGCTGATGAGACATAGGAGAAGGCACCATCGACATTACATTTAACCCATCCTTCATCCGGCAGCTTCCAGCTAAGGTGTAGGTGATGTTTTCTAATGCCAGGCAAGTTGACTCCAGTAAGACGACTTTGGGTGCTCATCATAGATTCCAAGGTGCTCCTAGAATGGGCCAGCACTACCTCATTTGGAATGGATTTACTCTAAAAAATGGAGAGATTACGCCGCCGCCAAAGCCACCAGAGAATTATAACGAAGCGAGCCCCCCAATCCTCGACATCGTCTTTCTTGTAGCCAATATTCCACCAAAACCAATCTATGAATCCCATGGAGCAAAACTGGTGCCATCTAGAGGGGTGAACTACTTCCTTCCATAGCCTTTTTGAGCTAACGCAATCACGGAACACATGGATCAAATCCTCAGTGTAGGAATTGCAGATGGCACACAGACCATTCCCACCCATCCCGTGTTTTTGCCGATTATCGTTGGTAAGCAGACATTGCCTTGCAGCTAGCCAAGCAAAGGATCGGTAGCGTTGGGGGATCCTAAGTTTCCATATTTTCTCCCAGGGCTGGTACAAGACTGAATCCATATTGATGAGCTTATCATAGGCTGACCTGACCGAAAACACTCCAGACTTGTCCTAGCGCCAACGCGCATTTGTTCCATCAGCAGTGAACTCAAGTCCCATGTAGACCTTATCCCATACCGTTTTGATTCCCTTCCATACATTAGAGCCATATCGCTCTCTGTTAATCTGCGGAAGGAGATCGTTCCCACAGTGATCATTAAGAGGGCATGGTTCTGGGATTTGGCATGGCGCAGCCCTAACCCCCCTTTTTTCTTCAGCTTGCAAACAAACTCCCAAGCTACCAGAGATATTTTACTTTTCTCTGCTGTATTACCCCACAGAAAATTCCTATTGCACTTGTCCAAGACCTCTAGGCTCTTAGGGGGTAGAAGGGATGATTGCATAACATATGTAGGAATGGCCGAGGAGACAGAGGAGATTAATGTGGTTCTACCAGCCAGTGAAAATGAACTACTCGTCCATGTAGACAATCGAATCTTCACCTTATCGATAGTAGCTTGGAATGACTCATTAGTGACACGTTTATGGTGAAGAGGTACCCTAAGGTATTTTCCAAGGTCCGTAGTGGGGGTGAAGCCCAGAATAGTACTCAGCTCAGTACACCTGGTATGGTTCATATTAGATGAGAATAAAACACGTGTCTTAGAGGGGCTTACCTTAAGGCCTGAGGCGTTACAAAAGATATCCAGGCATTCTTTAATCATAACAGCTTGCTGAACAGACGCTTCAGAGAAGAGAATTATATCATCGGCAAAGAAAAGATGAGTAATCGGGGGGCCATGCTTTGTAAGACGAATGGGAGCCCACTCATGCTTGTTAACCCTTTCTTGAATTAAGTAAGCCAGCTTCTCCATACAGATAACAAACAGGTATGGCGAGATGGGGTCACCCTGACGAACACCTCTAGATGTCTGGAACACATCTGCTCTTGAGCCATTCCATAAGAGTTGAAACTCCGAGGTGCTTAAAGAGCAGGAGATGATATCAATCATAGCTTGGGGAAACTTAAGCTCCTTAAGACATTGAATAAGAAAATTCCAGTTCACTCGATCGTAGGCCTTCTCGAGATCAATCTTGATAGCCATGAAACCCTTCTTTCCCTTCATTGTCCTCATGGTATGGACAACCTCTTATGCCACAATGATATTGTTCGAGCTATGCCGTCCCGGAATAAAGCTGCACTGATTTAGGGAGATAATATGTGGCATACAAGGCCACAATCTATTAGTTAAAACTTTTGTAACAATCTTGTAAATGACATTACAGAGACTAATAGGTCTGAGGTCATGGAGGGTCTCGGGGGGGTCTTTCTTAGGGATAAGAACAATTAGAGTCCCATTGATATTCCGAATCTCCTGAGGATTGTGGAAGATATTCTTGACTTGCCTGATTACACTTGGGCCCACAGTATCCCATTGATGTTGATAAAACAAGGCATTCAACCCATTAGGCCCAAGCGATTTCAATGGACCCATACCAAAGATAGCCTCTTTAATCTCTTCCTCATTAACGTCACGAGCACAAACCCGCATAAGGTTAGCGTCAATGGCTGGATATGTAACGGAGCAAAGCATCTCATCGTGTACCGAGGTCTCTTCGGTAAATAATGACTTAAAAAATTCAGTGGCTCGCCTTTGAATTTCCTCAAGATTATAACACCAACCTCCCTCGTCAAGACAAATAGCATCAACTCTGTTTGATTTCTTCCTACCATTTGCATGCCTGTGAAATAACTTAGTGTTGCGATCACCATAGAGGTTCCACTCCATTCTCGCTTTCTGCGCCCATAACAAGGCATCCTGTGTAAGCACATTTTCTAGTTAGCTCCAGAGTTCCTCTTGAAGATACTTGTAATACTCAATAGAGCCCCCTCTACTCATGGCCCTTGTCACCCCATCAAGTCGGCGCATAAGCTTTGCCTTTCGTTGATCAATACTTCCAAAGACTGTTTTATTCCATTTCATGCAGGCGCTTGAAAATTTATTAATATTGTCATTCCATTGCAGTGCCTCGTCCCATATTTCTTTAACAAATGAACTGAAGTTTTCATGCAGCACCCATGGTGCAATAAACCGAAATGGACGTTGGGGTTTATGGAGAGACAACTCTGGATTTGTACAAAGAAGAAGGGGTCGATGGTCAGATTTATAGAAAGGAAGATGAGATACCCGAGCATTTGGAAAAAGGTCTAACCACCCCTCAGTAGCAAGCAAGCGATCCAGCCGTGCCTGAGACTGGCCTCGTTGCCATGTATATGCAGGACCCACAAACCCCAAATCACGGACATCATTTTCCTCAAACCAGTGGCAAAAGTCTCGATCTGCTCTTGTATAATTTGTAGCACTAGACCTGCGCTCTGAGTCCAAGAGAGTAGCATTAAAGTCACCTCCTACTAGCCAAGACCCTCTCAAAGAACTAGCTATGAATTCAACTCTCCCTATAACTGACGTCTATTGACAATGTTCAAGCTTGCATAAACCACAGTCAAGAACCATGTAACACAACTACCACTTGTAATAGCTAAATGAATGAACTGGCGGTGACTTCTAACAACTTCAACCTTATTGAGCTCATCAGTCCATAGACACCAAATACCCCCACTGAACCCTTCAGATGGTATAAACGTATGATGTGGAAAACCCATTTTCCCAATCTTCTTCTCTACAATCTCAGCAGATGCATGAGTTTCTAGCAAAGCTAAAAAATCCAGGTGAAAGTGTTTTTTAATTTCCTGTACTAGGCTGGGAAAAGACTTCGAGCCTGTACCTCTTGAGTTCCATATCATGTAATTCATGGAGAAACCATAGAGGGAGATGGTGGCGATTTAATGCCCTGCACCTGGGCAATATCCACGTTGACTTACACCGGTTGACTTACACTCTCTTGAACTAACTGATCTTCAAGCATCATGTCCCCAGCCTCCTCACACCGATGGGCTTCTTCATTTAGCAGTGGCAGGACATCGTGGCCTTGGGACCCCATCTGCAAATCACTTGGCCCAATAACATTCGTGCTAGAGCCCAATAGCTGGTCCGCAGGGCTTACCTCTACTCTTAGTATGGCAAAAGAATTTTTATTCTCCACTTCCTCCGCTGCGTGACACTTGGCACCGCTTCTTACAGAAGTCAATTTGATTAGAGAATTATTCTCCTTTCCACGTGGTTTGCCTCTTTCCACATTCTTTCATTTGGTTCTAACCGGGACCCACTCAGTATTCTTTTCTTTTAATTCCCTGTTTACAAGCTTCTCCATACCCTTGTTCTTGCGTACCTCTATATCCCTTGATTTACTCAATTGACGTTTTGGCAATCCCTGATTTCTAGCCCCTCTATTATCCGTGACCTGATTCTTAGGATCTTGATGATACTTCACACTCTTTTCCAAATCAGCTCCCTTCAAATCCGTGCCATTAAACCCTCACCGAAAATCCAGCCTAACGAGCATTTGGGGCCCTAAATGCCCCTTGGTTACCGACGACGCCACAACGGCCATCGGAATTTGGGAGTGGCTAGCCGTGGCAGAGTGGGCAGCACCTCCTAACCCTTCCTTCAACTCCTCCTGATCCTTCCATCCCAGCGCCTCCTCTTTGTGTTGCAGACCAGACTCAGCCCCTGGAGAGACCAACGGACACTCATGCTTAGCATGACCATACTTCCCACATTCAAAACACACTTGGTGTAGACCCTTATAGACAATCTGTTTATCCTCTCCAAACACCGTAAACGCGGGTACTAAAGGCTTCTGTAGATCCAGCTCAACACATATACGAGCGAATCCTCCCTTGTCATAGATAGACGTTGATCTATCTACTTTCAGCGTTTTTCCTACCATATTACCAATAATCCACAGGGACTCGACATTATAGTATTCCATAGGCAGGTCTGGTATGCGTATCCAAGCCGCAATCTTCCGCTGTGTGTCGGCTCGCCAAGGGTTAAAATTTGGGCGCCAACGCTGAACCAATAAGTAGTGATCATCAATCATCCAGGGCCCTTCCTGATAAGCATAATCCTGATCTTCTCTATTAGAGAAGGAGACAATATAGTAATTGTTGCTCAGGGGGACAACCTTCAGAGGGTCACGAGGCTTCCACATCCTTTTGACCCTGTCAATCAACATAACTTTTGGGATCGAGTGACCTAGCAACTTGATTATAAGGGAGTTCATCCATGGTTGACACCAAGCTTTATACTGTTCCATTGAAACCTGAAGTTGCGGATATTTCCCTTGCCCATTGCTGCTTCTACCATTATCCTCCTCTGAACTATCGAAACCATCTCCAGCATCCTTCTCCTCCAGCCCAGCATTTTTTTTTGCGAAGAATTTCTTCCATTCTCTCACTATATCATCCGTCTCATCATGTTTCACCAGGAAGCCCCCACACCCTGGAGACAACAGCTTTTCCTTGTAAGACAGATGAGAATTCCGGCACTCCAGATCTCCCCCCTCACGTACTCTCCCAATTCCTTTGGCTTTTGCATTGGATGAACTACCAAAAACAAAGTACCACTCGTGTTTCCCTGAACCCCAGGCATGTGACCCTCAACCCCTTCTCCCCCGTCGCCATCTCCCACATTCCTCCCATCGCCCCCCTCGCTCTCCCCGCTTCCACCACCATTCGCTCTCATTCGCTTCCCTTCCACTGCCATTTTTTTGAGGTCCAAAATATTATTCTATAGTACCCTACATTCTTATATTGAACTAAAATAGAATTTCTGTGGCCAAAAAATAAGACCGTCATCAAAAAATTCTCCCAAAAACTAAATATCTAGAAAAGCCATTTTCCATCAGCGTTGGAACCATCTATTTAGTCACAGAGTTTGTATTTTATAAATAATATATATACCCTTCATTCAATTTTTTTTTGATATTATCATCCGGTATCTGATTCGGGGTTCATGATTGCCCTTTTCAATGTCAACACCCGTTTCTATTTCGATATGCGAAAGGTAATAAAGACTAGATTCCATGGGCATACAGAAGAGTACATATATACTGATAACAATATTTGTTTACAATCTAAAATCGTCCGTAGACAAAATACAGAATACAGCGGAAACTTCAATATATACAGGATTCCCAAAATATCTTAAGCATAAACTAATTATAACCACCGACTTTAACCTTGCCTCGAGACATGTGCCAATCACTTTTCAACATCTATGCCTTTGCCTTTCGTCCCACTGGTACCCGCTGAGATGTTTGTTTAGAAAAAGGGGTGAGATTCCAAGAAATCTCAATAGAAACATGCTATCATTCATAGAAAATGTGAAAAGTAAATATGATATGTGCCATGTATGCACCAATTAATGAGCAATATAAACACATCATTTACATGTATACATGAGTAGGGGCCAGCCCCATTAATCTGCAATGGTTGGATTCTCACCAACTCCTAGTGTAAGTGCCCTTGGCCCTAATTGCCTCTCTCTAGGCAAAACATGTTGATTAATAAAGTACATTTACAAACAATGACATCCACATATTCATATAACTATGGCATGATGTATGAAGGATAATGTCCATATATCAAAGTTCTTTCAACCCTTTTTTAGTGTGCCTCGTAAAACATGTCACTTCCGGCTTCCAACTCGGTCATAAAATATTAAATATACAAGAAATAGGTCATAATCTATACAAGTATCATTTTAGACACTTCCGTAGTGTTTCTTATGGTTATATTAATATATGGTGAAAATTTACTAAAATACCCCTGGGACCCCAGCCCGGCCCTGCCGTATCTGCCCCGATGGCACGTTTTCCCAAAATTTTGACTAGGGCTTTCTTGACGTATTTTCGCCCAAGGAATCCATTTCTGGGCTCAAAATTATCAAATTCAGTATCAAATTATGAAATTGCCCTTGACGGCGTTTTAGAGTTTTAAGGGCGTTTTCATAATTATACTTTTTCGGGCTTTTATGAAAAAGTGACTAATTGTAACCCTACCTATTTTGGCCTCCTGAATCCAATGGAATCATCAAATCACTGAAAATTCAACTCCTTCCCCCCAGATCTGTGCTTAGCCGAAACATATGCCAATAAAAGGGAAAAATTTTGAGTTTTGTGATTTAGCTTCCAAAGCTTGTGCCTTTTCACTTTTAATCCATTATTAAGTCATTTAAACACATACTAACCATGATTCAAAGAAATTTGGGCAACATAACCCCTTAGGATTAGGACTTTCCAAATTTACAGCTTAACCAAAAATCACCAAACCAACCACAAACCTCAACAACAACATCATACAAGAATAGATCTAAGGATTGTGAGGTTACCTCTTAAGATCTTGGGTTCTCTCTCTCTTGGCGTCCTCCTCTCTCTCTCCTTGAACTCAAGATGTGTTTTCTAAACATGATTCCATAGAGAAGAAGGGTTTAGATAAGGTTTTCCATGCAAGATTATAAGAAAAAAATGCTTAAGAGATCAACTCTTACCTTAAGCTTCTTCTTCCTTCTCTCTAGATCTCCTTGGTCCCTTGAACTCTCTCTCTCTCTCTCTTCTTTCTCTTGTGTTGGACGAAAATATGAAGGGAAGGAGGAAGGAGAAGTGTTTTATAAAATATCTCCATTTTCTTTAATCACTTAATTTCCAAGATTGCATCACATAGTGACACTTGGCATTGGCTTTATCTTCTTCCAATTATGTCATAATGCTTCAATTAGCCTTGAACTAATTCTCCTTCTCTTTTGGTTAGCCTAAAACTGTCCCCTCTCTATGTCTTCACTAATCAAATTGCTTCTTCCAACTAATCCAACCATGCACTCAATTGTTGTACCAAATTCATGATTACTTTGCAAAAGTAACCTTATTTTAACACAATTTGACATGTGTTTATCTTAATCAATTATAAACTAATCCCCTCTCCATAGAATAATGACACTTGGCATATTTAATCCCATTAATCATTTTTTCCTCTATTTTTCTTGTGCTAGGCGAAAATTGCAAGAAAAAGGGAAATATGAATTGTTTCAATATTTCCATAATTCAATTAAAGGCATTATGCATAATTCCTTCCAATTTCACAACTCTTGATTTATTCTTGGTGGAATATTCCAAATATACATTCTCCTTTATTTTTCTTAATTAATTGAAATCAACTTCAATTAATTGGAAAATAATTAATTTTGTGCTAAATTGGCAAAGTTTCAATTTCGTCATTACCTTTGTAATCTAATTTCCTTTCTTGAATCAATTTGCTTATTTTCTCATGAATATTCACCATTTATTGAATTTCTCGAATAATTATAATATATTCGGTTAATATAAAATTTCAGGTGTTACACCCAACAGAAGTGTTTCCTTTAGGACTCGAACTCGAGACCCCAGAGAAATCTAATAGGGCCTTATATCGCTAGACTATCTTTATGTTGGTCACTTCATACAATTTTTAGTGTAAATCACTTTTGATTATTTTATTAGAACAAAAAAGAGTTAATTATACCCTAAAATTGTTTTAAAATTTCTTTGATTTTATTTTAATTTTAACATAAAGATGCACCATGCACTCAACACCCTCAACTATTTTTAGATGTATGTCCAACACCCTAAAATATTTAGCAGTAGTACAATTTTTTCTCTAATGGATTAACAATGAAGCAATCTCATCCCAACCTAACATAATCTTAACCTCCGTTTTCTCTAATTGAGAGTTGTTTGGCATTTGAATTTTTTTTTAATAATGACACATAATTTATAAAATTCACGCATTATGTATTAAAAAAAAAACTCCCATTTGAATTTTTTTTATAAAATTGCTGGGCATCTTTGTCTTTTCCTAACTACATTATTGACTTCCAAAGCTATCACCTGTGCAAATTCGCATCTAAAATTGATCTTTAATTATGATACAAAAGAAAAGAGGCAATAATTGAAGTATAAGAACTAGATAATAATTTCACTTTATCCTAAATATAAGACCCTAGTTCACTTTGCTTAGCTCCCAAATTTATATTTTTTTTACCTAAAACATCCCTTACACATGTTAATTAAGATTGGGCTTTCAATCAAGGGCACATGATTAAAGAGGATAATATAGTTGGAGAAACTAAGACATATTTGTTACTAACAACTAATTTAACTATTTTTTTTAACATTCGTGAGTTAGTTATCTAAGTTTTATATTATGAATTGGAGGTAGTGTATGTATCAATCCCAAGTCATGTTATTAAAAAAAAAAAAATCAAATGACCAGAAGTGAATAAGAGAAAATGGAGGTTGGGGTGGGATTGCTTGAAAATTTGGATCACTAATTAGTGTAGGGTGCCGAATACACTTCTGAAAATAGTTTAGCTCCTTTTTGCACCTTTAATTAACTCTTAATTATAATAATGCTACAAATTTGAAAAATATATAATCTCTATCTCTCATTATAAATTGAGAGGCATTTTTAAAATAAAGCATTGAATAATAAAAAAAGGCTTTATTTTATTGAAAACTACTACAAGTAATTAATAGTTGAAAATGACCCATATAAAAGAGGACAAGGGCTAATTTATTGATGGGCAACTTATATTGAATATAGAGTACAAAGATAGTCCGTTAAAATAAATGGGATCTAACCAATTCATTAAAGCGGGGCCATGACGTAAGCGAGGCTGCTGGCAACTATTTGCCTTTGTTACTTTTGCGTAATAAATGTCAACAAAAAATTTCTGTACCACGTACTCCCGTTTGTTGTTTATTATAACGTATCAATTAATAATTCTCATAAATTAATAAAAATAATTAAATTTATTAAATTTATTTTAAAATTTAAATAATTTTTAATATTATTCCTACCAATTCTATGAATTCTAATATCATATTAATTGTCACTCACACACACTACCTTTATTAATTATGAATATGCATGGAAAAAAATATTTAATACTCTTTGAAAACAAGTGTCAACATCCGTTTCCATTTCGATATTCAAACAGTAATAAAGGCAGAATTTAATGGGCATACAGAAAAGTACAATTATACTGATAAAAATATTCGTTTATAATTCTGATATCGTTCGTCGACGAAAACAGAAAATACAATGGAAGTTTTAATATTTACAAATTTCACCAAAATATCACAAAATAGACTAATTATGGCCACGTTCTTGTCCTTGCCTCGAAACACGTGCCGTTCACTTTTCTGCATCTACGTCTTTTCCCTTTGCCCCACTGGTACTTGCTGAGGTGTTTATTTAAAAATAGGGTGAGATTCCAGAGAACTCTAGTAGAAACATGCTATTGTTCATAGAGAATGCGAAAAGTAAATATGATATATGCCATGTATGCACCAATTAATAAACATTATAAACATATCATCTGTATGTATATATGAGTAGGGCATAGCCCCACTATTTTGCACCGGTTAGGTTTTCACCAACTCCAGTGTAAGTGCCTCTGACACTTCTGGCCCCTCTCTGGGGCAAATCGTGTTGATTAATAAAGCACATTTACAAACATTGAAATTCACACAATCATATAACTATGGCATAATGTATGAAGGATAATGTCCTTACCTCAACGCTTTATAATCCTCTGTTTAATGGTGTCTCGTAATGCATGTCGTTCCGGCTCTCAACTCGGTTCTAAAATATTAAATGTACAAGAAATATGTCATAACCTATCCAAGTATCATTTTAGACTCTTCCATAGTGTTTCTTGTGGTTATATTAGTCTATGGTGAAAATTTACTAAAATGCCCTCGGGACCCCAATCCAGCCCCACCATACCCGGGATGGCACGTTTTTCTAAAATTTTGACTAAGGCTATTCTAACTTATTTTCACCCAAGGAATCCATTTCCGGGTTCGAAATCACTAAATTCAGTGTCAAATTACGAAAATGCCCTTGACAGCCCCTATTTAAGGATTTCAGTGGCGTTTCCGTAATTATGTTTTTTTGGCCTCTACTGAAAAAGTGCCCAACTGTAACCCCATTTATTTTTTCCCACTGAGTCCAATGGAATCATTTATTTCATGAAAATCCAACTCCTTGTACCAGTCCTGGTTCTGGCCAAAATTATTAGGGAAAATGGAAAAATTGAGGTTTTGTGTTTTAGTTCCTAAAACTTGTACTTTTCCACTTCTAATCCTTGATTAACTCATTTAAACACTTCTTAACCATGATTTAAAGGATTTTGGGCAGCATAACCCCTTAGGGTCATGGCATTTCTAATTTTACAACTCAACCCAAAAATCACAAAACCAAACAACAATTACCAACAACAACTTCAATACAATAAGAAGTTGAGATTTTGGAGATTACCTCTTAATCCTTGGTGTTTCTCTCTCTAGGATGTCCTCTCTCTCTCCTCAACCTTGAAGATTAGCTTGATAAACCATGATTTCCATGAAGAATAAAAGATTAGACGATGAACTACATAAGCTAGGAAGCTTAAATCGCTTGAAAACAAGCTCTTACCTTAACTCTTGCTTCCTCTTGCTCTCTAAGCCTTAAGAACTCTCAAGCTCACTCTCTCTCTCTTTTCTCTTTGCGTTGGCTGAATGTGTGCATGAAAGAGGAAGGAGTTTGTGTTTAATAAATTGGTCTTCTTCCTTCCTAACCATTGATTCAATCAAGGGCTTCTAATGTGACACTTGTCACACTCTTATCTTCCTCATAATTTCTTCATTGACCTGGCCATTAGATGAATCATTATCTCCCTTTTCTTGCTCCAACAAATCCGTCCCTCTCCCTTTCTTTTCTCCACTAGCCATGCTTCTTTCTCTATGTCCATACTCTTACACCCTTTTATGTAATCATGTTTGTCTCTTCCTTCACTCAAGCTTACCATCATGCAATCAAGTATATCCCTTCCTTTACTCAAGCTATCCCTTCATGCATTCACCATACTTCCAAGTTGTGTACACTCATCCTTTGTCATAATTGAAATATTCATGTAGGGTCTGTTTGGTGTGAGGGATTTGGAGGGGAAGGGAGGGAAGGGAAAATTTTTATGAGTTGAATTTTAAAAGATTGAAGAAGTGTGGTAATAAAATTTTAATAAAGAGAATATATAAAATAAAAGAGTAAGAAAAATTAATTAAAATTTTTTAACCCCACTTCTCTAATTTTTTAAAATTCAATTCAAAAATTTTTTCCCTCCGGTCACTTTCCCTCCCCTCCCCTCAAACCAAACAAGCCCGTAGTCTTGCCATCATGACTCTCTTCATGTAGTAATTAGGCATGTGCTCATGAAATCAAATTTTCTCCTCATTCATGTGTGTTTGGACGAAATTTCAAGTGGGAAGGAAAGGGAAAAAATGATTTTAACAATTCCACAATTGACATAATTGGTTTTATGTATAATCCCTCTTAATTTCCCAATTCTTGATTTATTCCACCAAGAATAATTCCATTATGCATTTTCTTTTATTTTCCTTGATTAATTGAAATTAACTCCAATTAATTGGAAAATAATTAATCTTGGGCTAAATTGGCAAAATTATGATTTTGCTATCCCCTTTGTAATTTAATTCAATTTTTGAATTAATTTGCCCATTTCCTTATGAATATGAATATTTCAAAATTCACAAGATCCAAATTCATGAATATTCACCATTTTATTGAATTATTCAAATAATTACAATATATTTTTCGTCAATAAAATTTGGAGTGTTACAATAAGCAAGTGCCTTATAAAAAGGATAAGATACACTTATTAGGTGGTGCGTTATAATAGGATAAGTGGGAGTAGTACAAGTATATATGCACTATATATATATGATTCCGATAATGTTTTTTTTTTGGATTAAAGGGTAAAAATACCCATGAACTTATCCCCAAATTAAAGTGCACCCAACACCATAACATTTTTTAGAGTGCAAAAATACCCATGAATTTTTAAGATGAGAGCAAAACTGACACCACAGTTAAATCTCCCTAATGTCCGTCTACTGCAAAGTGAAAGTACAAAACTACCCCTAACACAAAAAAACCTTTTCCCTCTCAACCTTTGGATTATCGATCATCTTCTTCAAAATCAACCATTGTCGGCAACAAACCTCTCCAAGTTAGTGAGATTGATAATCAAACTCAACCAAAAACAATCAATTATTTGGTCAAGTGAGCTAATCTAAACAAATCTCTCATCGTTGAAAAACTGGAAAAAATTTTGAAAATAAAAACCAAAAGCTCCAGACATAGAATCATCCGTACGCCAATCTCTCCTTGGAGTTGAGGACTCCAAAAGCTTCAAAAGTTTGTGGTTAAGGAGAAGATGGTGTTTGATCTACTACTTGATTTTCAGATCTTGCAAGCTTTTCAATTTTCGATCTAGGTTAATAGCTTTTTGATTTCAAGATCTTGCCACCTCCTCTTCTCTTAACCACATTGTCGATCTCACAGCATTTAATAAAGATGACATTACCTTCCTCCTCTCAACGTTGTGACGATGATGAGGTGGGATTAGTGAAGATGAGGAAGAAGAATTTGAGCAATCACCGTGCTTGATTCGTTGATGGTAGAGGAGATATTGTTGCCATTTATGGTGGAGGACGCCGACGTCACTTCTGACTGGATCACTCCATAGTGGAAAGATAAAGGGAGGAAGGGAGAGAGCATGAAGAAGACCAATGAAAGTGGAAAGAGATAAGGGTATTAAAGGAAAGTGAAAATTTGGGGTTTTTTGTTTTTTTAATTATGTGGGCCTCACCTCCAAATTTGACAGACGTTAGGCAGATTTAACGCACTATCATTTTTGCACTGATTTTAAAAGTTCATGGGTATTTTTGCACTCAAAAAAAGTTTATGGTATTGTGTGCACTTTGAGAATAAGTTTATGGATATTTTTGCACCTTAACCCTATTTTTTAAAATCAACATAATATATAGAGAAAAAGACACTTAACACTACTACAGAAAACACTTTTAATGTCCGTTTTAGCCCATTTAACCCCTAAAAACAGGGGGATTCCTATGCCGGGGACGTAGTAAAGTAAGGATATGACTTCCGTTAAAAAAGAAATGCCTAAAGGTCTTTTTGAAAATCAAAATCATTTCTATTTTTCACTGCCCAGAAATTAAAACCTATAGAAACAGGATCGAACAATTCTTCATAAACCAAAATGTCCTTACAAATAGTAAGGGAACATCCAGCACTAGCTAATTAAAGTATTGACTCCTACTAATACAATGTACAATAATTACCATAAAGTGTCAAAAAGTTGTTTACACAACTACCAATTAATAAAAATAAACTTATCAGTTATCATCAATTTATCACAAAATGCCAGAAGGGAAACTCAAAATCCAAAAAAGATTAATATTGGTGAAGGATGATAAATCAAAATGCATCTACAACAATGATAAATCTAAATGCCAGTTCCAACAAAATGCATCTATAATAATCCTAGTTCAAAACTTAGTCCATAAAAAACAAAAATAATTAACCATACCTTTTGGCGACAATGGGAGAGGGAGGAGGGAGGCCAACGGCGGGAGAGAGAGGGAGGAGGAACCAATGGCGTCAAAGATCAAGGAGGGACGATGGTGACAAGCTTCAACAGTAAAGAGGGGGAGAGGACGACAATGGAGGATGGTGGTGGAGAGAGAGGAAGATGACCTTCAAGAGAGAGTGATGGTGAAAGCTATCATATTGAGTTTCAACAGAGTGACGATGGAAGGAGAAGCTTTAAGAGAGAGTGACAGTAGTAAGAGGGAGTGAAAGAGAGTGATGGTGGAAGAAGGAACTTTAAGAGAGTAATGTGGAGGATGAGCTTTAAGAGAGAATTAGAATTCTGAATAGAAGAAGCTAGTTTGCAGGGTAGGCATGACTTTGGAGGGAGTGATGCCAGTTTGATTAACATACATTACTTTTAGGCGTCCCTTTTGAATTTGGGACTCCTAAAGTAAAAAAAAAATTTTAGGCGTCCCTTTTTGAATTTGGGAAGCTTAAAGTAAAAAAAGAATAGAAAAAAAATAACTTTAGGCATCCCAAATTCAAAATGGGACGCCTAAAGTGTGATTTTAGGCGTTCCTAAAAAAAGGGACGCCAAAGGCCCTGCTTTTAGCTTCCCTTTTTTTTAAATTGGGACATCTAAAGCTACCTAGTTCCTACCTAGAATTATAAAAATGCCAACACTTTTTTTTTTACTTCCCTTTTTTTAAAAACGGACATCCTTTGGGATAGTAGAATCCATATCCTGTAGTAATGTAAATACCATATCAACTTCCAAAACCTAGAAAAGACCATTAAAACTTTCAAAGGACAGAGAAGGGATAGGATGAGAATAGGGTTTTTTAAGTGTGTGCGTTTTCCCCAAAATGTCCTCACTTCTCACTTCCATCTCTCTATTTTCATCCTCCTCACCCTCTCTTTCTCATATTTGCTACCCCACTACTAACGCTCCATTGCCTCCTCTTCCACTCTCTTGTCACCTTCACCACCACCACAACTCCACCGCCTCCTCCTCTACTCTCTCCTCACCTTCACCACCACCAATACTCCATTGCCTTGAGTTAATCTACCACCACTCTCTTCCCATCAATGAGAACCTTATTTGCCCGCTATTGCCATGAACTTTGATTGACAGAGCCGCGGTAGCAGAAGCACCAGATCAAACTCATGGCGGAAGGGAGTCAGGAAAAAACTTTGTGCCAAAAAGCACCAAAAACATGCTTTTCTTCCTTTATTATTCCGGGCATGTGATCATTCCCTCTTTATAAGAGTTGTTAAATTTTAGGCAAACACAGTACCGAAGATGAATCGATTAAAGCCACAGTCTCCGTTGGGGAAAGACGAGGGTAAAAATTCCCCCTTTCTCTCTCTTATCTTCAACCCCACCTACATTGCCTTCTCCGTTCTCATATGCAATCTCATCGCTGTGTCTACCCGTTTCCATAGCCGCAAGATTGGCAATAACGACAACTTATCCCAATGCTCCAATACCCATTTGGGATAAATCTTTTGCCTATCGTGAGTGTGGTTCTCGCTTACGCCATCTTCTTTATTGTTTGTATCGCCATATACCTCTACTACTGCTTAGACATAGAACTCACCATCGAAGGCCCAATTGCTTGAGAAATCTGCCATGCTGGAGTATGCCATGTACTTGATCGAGTTTGACCACCATTACAAAAAAAAGTATTTTGTAGCGGTGAAATTGTAGCAGTTATAATTACCCGCTACAAATAGTAACATATGTAGCAGTTTTAACCTAAACCGCTATAAATTTGTAGCGGCAAGCTACGCGACAGATTGGCTGCGTTTTTTGTAGTGGTTACCTAGAAAAAACCGCTACAAATATGGCGCAAATTTCCTGCAAAAAATTGTACCGGTTAATAAATAATAACTGCTACAGTTTTCACGCCACATTGCGCAACCAAGACGCGCTGACAGTGTAGCGGTTTTACTAATCAAACCGCTACAAAATTCCAAACGTCGCATATTTTGTAGCGGTTATTATGTTGGAACCGCTACAGAATTTCAAAGGTCCCCAAATTTATAGCGGTTCTATACCTTAACCGCTACAGAACTTCAAAGGTTTTTGTATTTTGTAGCGGTTATCTTAGAACCGTTACAAAGTTTAGCCGCCCCTAGTGATTTGTAGTGGTTTATGTAGCGGTTATTGAAATAACCGCTACAAATGTTCCGCCTATTTAAACTCCCCTCCCTCCTTCATTTCTTCGTTTGCTCATTTTGTTTCCTGAAGTTTCTCTGAGTATTTTCTTTACATTTGAGCATTCAGACGTTTGTGAAAGAGTTTTTGCTGCAGTATTTCTTGGTATTTGTACTTGAGGTAAGGAGATAAGACGTATTTTATTTGTATTTGTATTTTTATTATATTTTTGCATAATAATGTGACTAAAATATTTTTTTTTTGAATTTTTGCAGTTGATACGGCTTCAAGAGAGGATAGGGGGAAGGCACCTAAGGTCCCCAAACCGATTTTGCAGGGTGGCAGCAGTAGAGCAGGGGGTAGAGGGAGGGGGCAGCATGAAGGGAGGGCGATCACGGCATTTTAGCCCATCCCCCCATAGGAGTCGGCCCTACCACAGGCACCGCAGACGATCCCATAGGAGACGACCGCACCAGAGGTGCCTGAGTTTGGGGGCAGATATCAGCGTCGAGGACTACAACAAGGAGGACTTCAAGATCCCGATTGGGCTAGGGAGATGGAGCAGTTCCTCGATAAGGAGGAGGCTCGGGAGTAGAACAACCCATGAGGGTCATCTTCGAGGTTCACTGGGTTTGAGGTGCAGGTCCAAGGTAAATAATTTTTTTTATTTAATAAATTATTTATTTAAATTCAAAATGTTAAATTTGAATTACAATTTATCTAATGTGCGGTAAATTGTGCAGATGAGCAGGGGAACGTGAAGACGAGGAGGCTGGATGTGGTCGGTCTGAACAGCATGGACCGGACATTGCTTGTTATAGTACTGTGGAATGAGGGCACGGACCAGCCCATCGACAATGGGGGTCACCTGTTCAACCGCTTCCTGAATGACCTAAGCGCGGATTGGATGCGGTTCCCCCTGCACTTCAGGACGTAGAGGCACGTTCCGAAGGGGCCAAAGGACTAGACTTGGGAGGAGGTGGTTTAGGTAATTAATAGTATTTAATTAATATTTTTTATAATTAATTATATTTAATTAATATTTTTAATAGAATTTTTGTAATTATTGATATTTAAATAATTGTTTTGCAGCTGCGGTTTGTCATTCGGGCTAACCAGAAGAGGTACACCTTCGTGAAGATGGGTGACGGCTGGAGGAACTGGAAGAACCGTCTCTTCCATAGGGTGGATAAGGACGGGACGATGCCTCTGGAGCAGCTGATCGAGAGCATCCCGGACGGCGTGCCATTGAACGACTGGGAGAGTTTCGTCTAGTTCAGGAGGAGCGCTGAGGGACAGGTAATGTATTTATTAGATTATTTATATATAATTTTGTAATTGTTAATTATTAAATTATAATTTAAATGTAATTAATTTTAAATGTTTTATATTGTTTTAATACATTTAATATTGTTCTTTTTTCCAGGCGCTTTCTCACAGGAACACCAGGATCCGTGGGTAGCAGACGATCCACCACACAGCAAGATCGAAGACCTTTGCTGTCACCTATTGAAGCTGGCAGATCTAGAGGGGTCAGACGTCCGAGGGAATTTGTGAATTAATTGCAACAATATTATATTTATTTCTAAACCTTAAAAAAATTATATATATATATATATATTTGTAGCGGTTCTACAATAAATAACTGCTACAAATAAAATTTTGTTATATTTGTAGCGGTTTTCTTAGCAAAACCGCTACAAACATACATATAATTTATTTTTTTTATATTTATAAATAATGTTCCATATTTGTAGCGGTTTAACAGTAAAAACCGCTACAAATACTCAATATTTGAATTTTGAAATTTTTCGTCTTTGTGTAAATTTGTAGCGGTTATGTATGTATAACCGCTACAAATTTAAAACTAATTTTTCCATTTGATTTCCAACGGGTTTAATATTAGTAGCGGTTTGATACATATAACCGCTACAAAACTCAACTTTTAAATTTTGAATATCCCACCACTTTGTGCAAAATTCCAACGGCTTGAACATTATTAGCGGTTTTATACATATAACTGTTACAAATTTGTAGTACTGTAGCGGTTTTTCAACCACTACAAAATTTTAAACGTTGGAATTTCAGAATAAAAGGTTCCAGGCATTCGTCATTCTCTATTAACTCATCTTCTTTTCTATACTTTCTTCTCTCTCACTAGTAGCTATGGATAAGTCATGGATCAGGTTGCCGTGCAATTCTCCGGAATATTTGTACGAATTAAATAATTTCTTGGATTTCACATTCACTCACGCAGCTGTAACGGTAATATCGTCTGTTCGTGTCGGAGATGCAAGTTCAAGAAGTGGCATGCATGAAATGTTGTGAAGGAATATTTGCTTCTAAAGCCTTTCCCTGAGGACTATACATTCTGGGCAGTTCATGGTGAGAAGGTCGGCATTAGATATGATGATGCTCTTCCTCAAAGTTCTCAAGTAGGCATTCAACTAGATGAAGATGATCTTGTGAATGATGCTGTGCGTGATGCATTTGGATTTCAAGATGACAACTTCAACGAAGAAGTGCACGATTCTGAGCCGATGTTTATGAGGAATGAAGCAGCTCGAGATTTTTTCAGCTTGATAGATGAAGTAGATAATCCTTTATATCAAGGTTGTCGAAAATATTCTAAATTATCTTTCTTGATCAAATTGTATCATATTAAGTGCTTGTATGGAATCACAGATAAGGGAATGTCGATGTTGCTCGAATTATTACAGGATGCATTCCTCGATGCTGAGATTCTGACAACATTCTATGAGGCCAAGAAGATTATCAACAGGTTGGGGTTGAACTATCAAAAGATTGATGCATGCCCCAACAATTCCAGCAGGGAGACCTGTAAGAGATGTCACACATCGAGGTACAAGACAATTTGGAAGGGGAAAAAGCAGAAGAAGAAACCTACAAAGATTCTCAGGTACTTCCTTTTGAAACCTAGCCTACAAAGATTATTTATGTAGTCTAAAATTACGGAGCACAGAAGGTGGCATGTCGTTGATAAGAATGAAGACAGAAAATTAAGACATCCCCGGGATGCAGACGCTTGGAAAACGTTTGACAACGACTTTCCAGATTTCGCGACTGACCCTAGAAATGTTTGGCTTGTGTTGGTGACCAATGATTTCAATCCTCTCTGGAATCTTAGCACAGTTACAGTATTTGGCCGGTAGTCTTAGTTCCCTACAACTTACCCCCTGGATGTGTATGAAACAAAGTTCGTTCATTATGTTTATGATCATTCCAGGAAAAAAGGCACCGGGCAATGACATTGATGTGTATCTCCAACCGCTTATTGCGGAATTGCTTGACCTGTGGAATGTCGGCTTAGAGACGTACAACGCTTACGGCAAGACTTTGTTCAACTTGCGTGCAGCTTTGATGTGAACGATTAGTGACTTTCTTGGCCTTGGCACATTATCTGGTTGGAATGTGCATACTGGGTCGGCGTATCCAGCTTGCAATTTTGACTCTGACGCAATGCGCCTTCCCCACAGTCGAAAGTGGTGCTTTATGGGGCATCGGAGGTTTCTCGATGGAACGCATAAGTTCAGATTGCAACGGAATCGCTTCAATGTAAAACCAGAAAAAAGAGGACCACCTTAGACTTTGTCCGGTACAGATATCTTACAGCAGTTTGAGCATATTGACTTTGAGTTTGGAAAAAGCGACAATTCATTACAAACTCGCCAAAAGAGACGCATGACTTCGGCGCCGCAACAGTGGAAGAAGATAAGTATTTTATTCACTCTTCCATATTAGAGATCTAATTTACTTCGCCACAGTCTTTATGTCATGCACATTGAAAAGAATATTTGCGACAATGTGCTATATACGATGCTTAACAAACCCGGCAAGACAAAAGATCACCTTCAAGCGAGGAAAGATTTACGTAATATGGGAGTTCATGAAGACGCTTGGCCAGATGAGCATGACAAATTTCAGCCGGCAAAGTTTACTCTCACAAAACCGAACAAGGAAGTCTTCCTCACAATGTTGAAGAAATTAAAAGTTCCTGATAGGTATTCAAGCAACATTTCTCAATGTGTTGACTTGCAAGCTCAAAAGGTTGCTGGCCTGAAGAGTCATGACTCCCATGTTCTGATATAGCAGTTACTCCCTCTGGCTATAAAGAATGCACTTCCTCCCGATGTTTCCATCGTTTTGGTGGAACTTTGTTCTTTCTTTCGGAAGTTGTGTTCTAAGGTTTTGATCGTTGAGGAGCTCGATCAGCTGCAGTCCAAAATCATTCTTACGCTTTGTCATTTGGAGATGATCTTTCCTCCGTCCTTTTTTACTGTGATGGTTTACCTTACAGTCCACCTCGTTCATGAAACAAAGCTCGTTGGATCAGTACAATATCGATGGATGTATCCGATTAAGAGGTACTTATTTTAAATATGTGCTTTATTCTCCATATTTAATGTTTGCTAGTCATCCTTTTCAGCATTTAGTATCAATTTTCTCTTCTTTACTTCATAGATTCCTTGGGAAATTAAAATCTTACGTAAGGAATAAGGCGTGGCCAGAAGGTTCTATAGCTGAAGGCTATAAGTGCTGTATTTTTGTTCAAGGTAATTTGATGATCTTGAGATTGCTTTCAACTGGCCACCTCGTGTTGACAATTGTCCCAAACCTGCTCCGACATCAGGAGAATTTATCACTCGTGTTGGTAAACCAGTTGGAGCAACTGAGAACTTCAAACTAACGGCAACTGAGAAGTTGCAATCACATAGACATGTCTTGATTAATTGCACTCAAGTTGAACCTTTCATACAGTAAGAATTGTACACTCACATGTTATTCTATATCTTTCGTAACATTTCTCACTTTCATTTTACTATTGCCTTTCCATTATTAATTGCAGGGAATTCAGAAGTCATGTTAAGCGTCAACTCAGGATCCGTACATAAACATCCTCAGAAGTTGATAGGAGGATCCACAGAGAATTCCCGAGCTGGTTTGCATGCAGAATACTAAATGACCACAACCTACACTCACCAGATTTCAGAGCTCTTGCAATCGGCCCTCTTGATCATGCAAAAAGATTTACAGCATACAATTTCAATGATTTTAAGTTTTGCATGGTTTCACGGGATCAAGGATAGCAAGCTCAGAATTTGGGTATTTATGGCACATTTGGGACAAGCAGTTATGCGAGCAGCAGTGACGCCAACATGCAGTTTGGAGGCGTCCCTTACTATGGAAAGCTTCTTGATGTGGTCGAACTTAATTATCAAGGTCGTTTCACCGTGACGCTGTTCAAGTGTTTATGGGCAAATACCAATACTTCTCGGGGATTGACAACTGACGACTTAGGGATCACATCAGTCAATTTCTCACGGCCGATTCATACTGGTATTTCTCAAGATGATGAGCCATATATTCTTGCTTCAGAGGCACATCAGGTTTATTATGTCGAGAACGAGAGGCACAGGGATTGGTATATGGTCGTTCATTTAAAGCTACGAGACCTTTATAACATGGGTAAAGACGATAACATCACCTACGAGAGTGAGCCATTTCAGCCAGCCGATTTTGGAAACTATTTCCCTGAAGGTGATGACAATTTACCTCTACTGCGGTGAGTTTTTTTTTAAATCCACATCATTTAAATTAAAGTTTTTAAATTTAATAATACATCCCTAACAATAATTTTTCTACATAAATTCTGTAGGGATGACGACGATGAGTGATCAAATTCAAATTAAGCTTTTGTCTTTAAAAAAAAGCTGGAAAAAATATTTAAAAAAAATTAATATTTGTAGCGGTTTAATAACCGCTACAGAAATAAAAAATAACCGCTACTAATTAAAAATCGTTATAAAAATAAAAATAACCGCTATTAAATAAAAACCGCTATAAAATGGATACATTAACCGCTACAAATGGTACGTGGATCCCTATAAATACCCTTACCATGACCCATTTCAAACACTCCCTCATTTCTTTCCACCTTACCTTTCTTTCATTTTCTCTCATTTACAACTTCTTTTGTATGAGTTGAGGAGCTGAACAATACAATCAAATATGGTAATAAGTTTTTTAATTTTTTTTTTCAAAACTTCTTTCCTTTGTATAAAATTTATTCTCACCATTTTTTTTCTAGATATTTTACAACTTTATTTCATTTTCATATATTTTTCATACACAATTACATTGTAGTAAACAACATAATAGTTCCTTATTACCTACGTATCCTTACTAATATTATCAATACAATTTTTATACTAATCCAATTAAATTAAATTATTCCTTTTAATTTATAAATAAGTTAAACTATTGAATAATAAACTAATTAAATTAGATAAAATAATAAAAAAAATAAATAATTTAATTTAATATCAAAAAAACAGAAACAAATGATCGTATTTTAATTTTTTTAAAAAAATTTTTGTAGCGGTTGTTAAACCGCTACTAATTAATGCACCTTTTTTAAACTGAAATTAATTTTTTTGCGCTAATTTTGAATTTTCATGAAATTAGTCGCGGTTATATAACCGCCACAAATTTCATAAATATTCAAAATTAGTAGCGGTTTTTTAACCGCTAAAAAATAGAAAAAAAAATTTCATTTCTCTTTTCCTGCCTTCAAAATTTCAGTTTTATTATTTTTGTAGCGGCTATATAACCGCTACAAATATCTCTGAAAAAAATTTCACTCATGAAGATGTTGTAGCGGTTGGGTTGAACCACTACAAATTATGTAGCGGTTATTTTCCTTGAGTAGTGGTTTTATATAACCGCTACAAAACCTATTGCAACATACGATTTAGTAGCGGTTTTGCTAACCGTTACTAATGTTGTTTATAGCGGTTAAAACCGCTACTAATACCCATTTTTAATCGTTACCAAATCACGTTTTTTTGTAGTGCACTACGATACTCTCTGATTACTTCCAAAATGTAACCACATGTTTCACCCTCAATGCATCAACGCTTGATTCGCCTCCCACGAGACTTGCCCTGTTTGTCACAAACTTGATCTGTTATTTGCCAGTACTCTCTATGTGTGCAAGGCTTCCCATTGATCTTCCAATTGGTGTTCATGGCAAATCACGATCACGATCTCTCGCATCTCTCTTGTAAGGAAAAAGTTAAGTCCTCCTTTTGCTTGCCATAATGCTGCTTTCACAACCCCACGGCCGCTGACAGGTTCAATGCATTTCTAGCTTGGTTTATTGGAAGTTTTGGCCTTGATTAGCCTTGATTCTTATTGTGTAAAAGGATTAAGAGTTTTGGGTTGTGACCAATTGAGTAATGAGATTGACTAAAAGATTAATAGTTTTGACAAAATCCATAATGATTTTGACAAAATTCGTAAGTACTGATTTGGGTTTCGGTCAATTGAGTAATGGGATTAACAAATGAATAGTAGTATTGTCAAAATCTGTAATGGTTTTGATAAAATTAATAAGTACTGACAAAATGTATAAAAGGATTGACAAAGAGTTTTGGATTGTGACCAATTGTGTAATGTGATTGACTAGAAGAGTAATGGTTTTGACAAAATGAATAACCTAGATTCCCACCCCATCCCCTCTCTATTCTTTGCATGTGTTAAGGGACTCTTCTGAGTTTTGGAAGTTAAAATGATATTTATATGTCTTTTTCCCTAATATATAGCTCTATCAGTTTTTGATGGGTTAAAGGCTATTTTTGCTTTGAAAGTATTCACTTGGGGCTAATTTTACCCTGGAAGTTTTTCGAAGAGCAATTTTGCCTTAGAAGTGTTAAATTTGGAGCAATTTTACCTTACCGTTAGTTGACCGTTAGGTGACTAAATTCGAGACAAATTTTCTCATATCTAAAAATTTTCAAGGTAAATTTGTACTTTAACAAAAATGACATAGACGACAAAATGCCTTGGAAGTTTTAACTTGAGAGCAAATTTGTCTGAAAATTGGTCAACTAACGGTAAGGGCAAAATTACTCCAAATTTGATTCTTCCGGGGTAAAATTATTGGTCCTAAAAAAACTTTTGAAGCAAAATTAACCCTAAATGAATATTTTCAAAGTAAAAAAAGCCTTTAACAATGTTTTGATCCTTGTATTGAGAAGTGACTAGTGAGTCTTTAAAACTCTACTCGCGTGTGTCTGTGTGTCTGTGTGTCTGTGTAACAACCGGTGGCAGTCACATCATGCATATATATTCATACTAGATCTCAGCTTCGTTAATTTGTGCACTAATAAAACAACACGTAATTATTCATTGAATTCAAAAGGTTATAAGTTACCACCAAATAATGTTGATGATCCCACCATGATTTTTTTTTTTTTTACTTTTTTATGCGGTGACATTATGTCGACAAAGGAAATAATGGTCACATGAAAACACAGTAAAATTCAGGTTCTGATTATCAACATTTAATAATATATATACACACATTGCGCGTGCTTAAATAATAGAGCAATAGTATAAAGAAAGAGAAATGATCTCCCACAAGCATGTCACTCTTTTTTTAAAGGGAAAATTATGGAGAATGACCGAGGAAAAAATAATATTTATTATAAAAGATCTTAAAAAATATAGTTATTCAGAAGGACAAGATTTCAAAATATAACTTTAAAAATACTAAACAACCCTCAATCAAACTTCTTATATTCTCTTCTTTAAAAGTAAATGCATACATAGACTCTATTCCTTTATTCACTCTTTTATTTTATCTCTTCCTTTTCTTGAATTGATCGACTTATTCAATCTATAATATTCTCTTCAAAAATCTGTACATCTACTCTACACACACACACACACCAAAGCTTAGCAACGCCTAACCTGCTAAGCATATAAGTAAGATGCCAATTGCTTTAAGGAAAAAAATTACCATATATATATAATAAATTTTTTCCCGAGAACAGTAACTTGAAAATAAACCACATTTTTTAATAACATGAATATTTTTTGCGATTTTGACTACATTCTTTAATTTAATCACAGGTTTAAATTTAATAGTCGAAACGGACATCTTTAACTGAAAAATATAAAGTGTAAGTTGTGGTTTAACAACAGAATCCAGCCAGCTAAGTCAAAGAAGAGATCCTGTTATTATTTTATTATATTTCAAAACGTGTGACGGTGTGGACTCAAAACTCAAAAGACAAAATATTATTCGTGCGCCCCCAAAATAAAGCTTTTGCTAATTAATCACAATATGCGTGTCGGGAAAAAGACTCGGACGTTTAATTAACAAGAAGATATTTTTTCGATTATAAATCATGAAAAGAAAAGAGTTATATTCGAATCTTTCCAAATGCTATTGCTTTGCTACAAAATTGACCAAATTCGTGTTTGAAATTTATATGATTATTATATGTTATTTTTCTGGCCAGATATTATCACTGTCATAAACGTCAATATAAAATTTATACATTTTAATAATATAAACATATATTTTACAAGATTATTTCATAACATTTTCATTATGAATATATATTGTTATATTTAATTTTAGAAACTGTGCTTCGGATTTAATTTTGACACTCAAAATGTTGAAAGTGTTAGGAACAATTTTTCTTTTTGGTACAATGAATATATCCACTATATTATCGAACCTGTTAAAAGAAAAGGGTCATTTCATCCGAATTTCAAATTAAAGGTTTCCTCTTGGTTTATTTTGCTAAAACTTTAGGTCATCTTTCTTATTATATAGTTATGAAGTTCTACCTGCCTGAAATTTTTTTAGGATTATTCCCATTAGCAAATATATATTGATATTAATTAATATATTTACACACACACACACACACACACATAGAGTGATCGTTAAGTATCATCACAAATGTATGAAATAATGGAAACTTAATATCAGGAATAAAGGTGCGTGTGTTTAAAAACACATACTAGTACTTGATAATGGTCAATCTAGCTATCAAAAACTGATGACCTCATCCTCGTTCTTTTAAATTAAAAACACCAAGCAATACCAACCTTAACACAATAACATGGTTTTTTTTAATACAATCAATAAACAAAACAGATATATGTCACAAGTTGTGATTAGTTTTGATTTATTGCAAAACTCGCGGCTTGACCACTAAGCTGCAATGCGCACAGTTTGTAATAATATTCCAAATTCAAAACCGCAAGTATCACGCAGATGCATTCTTAATTTCTTATCACTTTAATTTGTGCCACATCACTAACAAGTTCATCATTAATTTTCCTCATGATGCATACAAGACATATATTTACCAAATTTAATTAGATTAAAGAAGTTAGTTAAATTTGTTAATATAACATGTATTTTTTAAAACATCCTAGTCATCCTCCTTAATCCCCTCCTTCCCTTTCCTCTTTTATTTATATACAGAATAAATGAAAAAAAATGATGAAAAAGAATATATGAGAGAACAAGGAAAAATTGGGAAAAAATCTCATTAAATGATCAAAAGGTTCACACTTTAGAATATATAAAAAACCAAACCCCTTAACAATTTTTAACCTTATATTTTGAATTATATTTTGAATCGGAGAGAGTATATGTGTGTGTATGTGACATATATAGTGATACCACAAAGACCCGAACGCAGGATTTGTGTGTGTAGACTTACCTTACCACTAAATATGGATGAGTATAATTTGGTAAATGACTGTTCATTGCGTCTCTAAAGTTTAAACTGAAAGATGATAACGATTCTTTGTACAGTTACGTTTCTAACCAATTAAGAAGGTGGTCATATGTTCACACACACGATACATAGGAGGATGGGACACATGTTGCACAACTCATTGCAATACATGATCAGTCACATTATAAAGAGAGAACCGACAAGAACTGGTGCTTCACTACTTTACAGTTTATATATATTCCCTGCCACTATAATTAATATTAATAGCCTTTATTGGTATTATTTGATTTGGTATTCACTTGCGTGTTCGTTTTAGCCTGGTGAGCTTTTGAGACGTTCCAACTCACTCAATTCAATCCTCCATTTTTAATTGCCTCTTAATTCTATAAATCTTACATTAACAGGGAATTTCGTGATAATTCTCTCTATTCTTTTACCCGGAAAAAATAGTTAATAATGTATGCTTTTATGTGTGGTATACATAATTCTCCCATATGCATGCTTGTTATAATATATTAGTCCACCCATGGTGAATTAGGGCCCAAGTCTAAATTAAGAAGGGCTGTTATGCAAATAAGGAGATATATGTGTTTATAAAGAAAGATAGTCCTTTATTGTTTAAAAGTTATATTTATTGCTATATAGTCATACGTATAAATGTTATATCTTATATCTATTCCTATGTGAATATACGAACGCTATATATAGGATGTGAGATTGTGGGAGAAATCAATCTGAATATATCAGGCACAATTCTCCCTCTAAAATATTCTCTCATTAGAGCTCTCTTTTCTTTTCCTCTCTATGGTATATTTGCTCTGTAACGTAACATGATAGAAGTCTACATCGGTACTTCGGTTTCATATGAGTACTTCAGTGAATCAATCAGATTCCAAGTATGCCCGAAATTCTTACAATGCAAGATTAGAAATTATTTATTTTAAATTATAAGTTACAAATTTCTTTCAGTAATACAATAATTTGGAAAACAGAAATACGACTGAACCTTAGCTGTTGTGGTTTCGAGGTTCCTATGTTATATATGCATAGCTTACCCACACACACACGCTTTAATCTTTTGTCGGTTACATATATACGCAATATTTTATTTAAAAACAAAGTACATGATGCGCAAGGGTATATCTAATTGAGTTACTTAACCAAGAGTTTAATGAGATATATAGAGCTAGTTTAAGGGTTGAATTCGATCTCAATCCATTTTGTCTCCGAAATTCATAATTTCCGTCCAAAGTATCTCTATTAATTGTATACATTAAGAGGTTTCTATTCAAGGACAGTCATAACGAAATAGTACTTCCTCGAGTCCTTTTCATGAGAGCCTAAAATTTGAATCGTCCTAATCTTTTTTAATGAGTTTTTTTAATAATTTTTGCCCTTTATTTATTATATATATTGCATTAATTAGAAGCTTGCTGATACTTATATTTATTTTCTCTCTCTCTTACTTGCCCATTATAAATAAGTTTAACCACTTTCTTAAACTGTGTAATTCGATTATTGAGCTTTTATAAATAGGACCAGGGTGAGTATAAGCAATTTTTTTGTGTCTCAAAATTTAAACTAATTTTTTCTTTTTCTACCCCTATTAAATACATGTATTTATATTAATGAACTACTACTTCTCTTTCATTCAATCATTTATTACATAGTCTCTCTCATATTTTATATTCACTATCTTTCATGCCCTTTTCATAAATAGGGGCATCTTTCAAAAACGCATTACATTTCTTACATATTTATTATTTTTAATCAGTTCATTTTGCACAATCAGAAAAAAAAAAGTTATTTATAGAAAAAATTGGAAGGAATATAGTATTTTAGGAAAACTAACTTATATTTGTGAAAACTAACTTAATTAATCACAATATGCATGTCGGGAAAAGAGACTCGTACGTTTAGTTAACAAGAAGATATTTTTTAATTTCGATTATAAAACATGAAAGAAAAAGTTATATTCGAATCTTTCCAAATGCTATTGCTTCGATACAAAATTAACCAAATTCATGATTGAAATTTAATTATATGATAATTATGCTCTCTTTAGGCCAGATATTATCATGTTCAGAAACATCAATATAAAAGTTATACATTTTAATAATATAAACATATAGTTAGAGAATATTCTTTCATATCAATTTTATTATGATTATATACTGTTAGATTTAGTTTTAAAATTAGAGAGAGAAAATGGAATAATAATATGATAATTTACTAACAATTAGCTATTTTTAGAAACTGTGTTTCAGATTTAATTTTGCCACTCAAAATGTTTAAATTGTTAGGAACAATTTTTTTGGTACAATGAATATAGAGGGAATTCTATAAATCCAGCTGAAATACCTAAATCTAAATTTAGGTCTCCACTTTTAACAAATTATTGATCAGATCGAGAGATCTAATTAGAGATTTCTGAATGTTGTTAAATGACTATGTTTTCCCCTCAAAGTCATTTCTTCTTTCCCAAATCACGCTAATTGAATTCTCTCTTCACTATCTTGTTTTTAGTTATGATTATTAATATATTAATTAAAAACCAACGAAATTTACTTCATGATTTATTATGTTATTCAAAAATGGAATGAACACATCAATGTTCATTAATTCTCTTTAGAAGAACGAATAATTGGTTTCTTTGTCTTGCATATAGGATCAATGATAAAGATATGGAACAAGTGAAATTCTCCAACCACCACAAACAAAGGTTTTTTGTAACACCCCAAATTTTATATTCACCAAATATATTGTAATTATTTGGGAAATTCAATAAAATGGTGAATATTCATGAATTTGGAATTTATGAATTTATAAATGTTCAATTTCATGGGAAATTGGGCAAAAATAATTATGGAATTAATTTGGGTAATTTAAAAAGCCCAATATTAAGGTCCAAAAGTGAAGGAATATTAGAGAAAATATTTGGTCCAAAAATAGATGAAAATTGGTGAAAGAAAAATAAGAGAAGAAATTGGATTAGAAAGGTAATGGCAAAATCGTAATTTTGCCAAAATATCACAAAATTAATTATTTTTCAATTAATTGAAGTTAATTTCAATTAATTAAGGGAAATAAAGTTTAAAAATATATTTAGAATATTTTGGTCAATTTAATATGAATTTATGGAAAATTTGAGCAAAAAGTGCAATTTTGACCAAAATTGAGACTTTACGTGTATACGTAACCGAAACAAGTTGTGAAGCCAATTGAGACCATAGGGAGGGACCCCTAGGTGTCTCCTACATGTGGCATAAAGAAGAAAATATTGGTTGGACATGATGGCATGGTTACGTGAATGTAGGAAGTTATGTACATAAAAATTGGATTTTAGCAATTTTGGAAAATTAAATAAATTATTATAATATTATGAGATATTAGAATATAAGTCATCTTCCTCATTCAGCTGCTCATTCACGCACAGCAACATGAAATAGAGAGAGAGAAGGTTGAGAGAGTTTAGAGAGAGAAATAGAAGAAAAATCACAAGGTAAGCCGATTTCTCCGGCGATTTCGCTCCTAACGCGTATAACTCCGATTCTAAACTACTCCTCTTTGTTCTTTAAGGTTTGGAAAGCTCAAATTGGGTGTTTTAAAAGTTAGGGTTTGCTGCCATTTTTGGGAAAAGCTTGTTGGAGCTTGAGGTAACTTCCAAACCTTCGTATATTAACTATTCTGGCTGCTGTGGGCAATTTAATCGGTGAAATTTCGCCGGATTGCCATTGGTTTTAAATTTTGGAAAAGTGTATATCTAAGGGTTATGCTGCCCAATTTTAGTTCAAATGGTTGTTATAACTCAATTAGATGGTTAATAAAGTGGTTAGGAGTAGAAAGGAACGTGTTTACGGAGCCGAAATCGTAAAACCCCGATTTTTCCCGGAGAACACAATTATTTCGGCCAGGGCTGTTTGAGGGCCTTAGAGTTGGATTTTCAATGATTTTATGGTTCCATTGGATTCAGTGGGCGAAAATAGGTGGGGTTACAGTTGGGCACTTTTTCAGAAAAGGCTGAGAAAGCATAATTACGGGAACGCCCCTAAAACCCTAAAAGTAGGGCTGCCAAGGGCAATTTCGTAATTTGACATTGAATTTGGTATTTTTGAGTCCGGAAATGGATTCCTTGGACGAAAATATGTCAGGATAGCCCTAGTCAAAAATTTGGAAAAACGTGCCATCGGGCCGGGTACGGCGGGGCCGGGGTCCCGGGGGCATTTTGGTAAATTTTCACCATAGGCTAATATAACCACAAGAAACACTATGGAAGTGTCTAAAATGATACTTGGATAGGTTATGACCTATTTCTTGTATATTTGATGTTTTAGGACCGAGTTGGACGCCTTTAGTTGACACGTTTTACGGGGTGGACCCTTTGAGACAAAAAAAGAGGTTAAGGTAGGGACTACTATCTCTCATATACTATGTGACTATTTGTATGATGCATGTTACTGTATTTTGTGATCTGAACACGTGCTGGAGGCACATTACCTAGCTGTGGTCTAGGACCTAGCTGAGGTACACTGGTCTTACCTAGCTGTAGTCAAGGACTCGGCTGAGGTACATATAAGGGTTTCAACGGGTTAGTTGGCCCTGAATTTTGTGTACACACACGGATAATATGAATTTTCATTTTACTTGATACGGTGCATTGCATATTTAATTTTTGCATTTTATATGTTGATCGTATGTTTCTACTGAGATTCCTTGGAATCTCACCCCTTTTTCTAATCCAAATGTCTCAGCGGGTGCCAGCGGTTCAAAAGGCAAGGACATAGTTCCGGGAAACTGACGGGCTTGTTTCTCGAGACACAGTTGGTGGTTATATTTAGCCTGTACTTAGAATATTTTGGGATATTCTGTATATATTTGTAATTATTAGCGAATTTTGCTCTGTTAATGTCTGTCTGTAAACAAATACTTATTATCAGTATAACTGTACTTTTCTGTTTGCCTATGGAACTTGTTCATTATTGCCCTGCGCATATCAAAATGGAAACGGGTGTTGACATTTTTCATGAAATAGAAGAATGAATCCACCCATTATATTCTTATATTTACATAATATCTTGGTTGGACAAAAATATTTGTTGTGATTATATAATATATATATATATATATACAAATTTGAATAATTTTATTTTGACAAATAGTACTTTTTTTTAAAAAATTATATTGTACATATAGATTTCTACTTATATTTATATAATATCTTTTCTGGACAAAAATATTTGTTGCGGTTATATAGGATACATACAAATTTGAATAATTTTATTTTGACAAATATTACAGTTTTTTTTAAAAAAATTATATTGTGTATATAGATAAATATTTGTTTGTTTTATAAAAAAAACAAATCATAAAACAAACTAACTAATTTTTTTTATCAAACAAACAAACAAACAAATTAAAAATAAGGAGAAAATATTAATTAAATACCATTGAAATAATAAAAAATGGGTTGCATCTAGCTACGTTCAGTTGTCCTTTTTAATTATAGGAGGGCATTCTAATGTTTTATTAACATTTAAAAATTTCGAACTAGGTCTCTTAGCCTCATTAATAATTTATTAAAAGTGTAGGCCTCAATTTAGAATTTGATATTTCAATTGGATTTATACAAGATTCCCCCATGAATATATTCACCTACGTATTTCAAAGGTCTCCTCTTGGTTTATTTTGCTAGAACTTTAGGGCATCTTTCTTATGATATAGTTATAAAGTTCTACATGTTTGAAATTTGTTTGGGACTTTTCCCATTAGCATATATTGATATTAATTAATATATTTATATGTATGCATATGGAGTGATCGTTATGCGCCAAGTATCTAAACAAATGTATGAAATAATGGAAACATAATATCACGAGTAAAGGTGCATGTGTTTAAAAACAAATACTCCCTCTGGTCCTTAATATAAGATATATTTATATAGCAATCTTAGCCATAAATAAAAAATACAGTTTTCATATTTGTCAATCTTTTTCTAAATTACTCTGTTGATTCTCACTCAACAATAATCATCAAGGAGGAGAGGAAATGAGGAAATTAAGGAAGATGACAAGAATGTTTTATAAAATACATCTCATATTAACTAACTTAACCAATTATCTTAATCTAATCAAATTAATTAGGTAAACACGTCTTATAATCCCTCCATCCCTATATGATAAGAGCCTTTCAACCGAATCACAAGATTGTAACAAGTAATTAAAACTTTAAAAGTAGTTAAATGTAATAATTATATACGAAATTTAATGTTTTTTCCCCAAAAAATGCCCCTATTTATGAGTGAGAGAGAGAGAGAGAGAGTAATAATGAGAAAAGGATGAAAGAGAATGTATGTAATATAATAATTAATTGAGGGCAAAATGGGAAAAAATGTATTTATTATTTAGACTGTAATTCCCCGAAATTTGGGATTGGAGGCTTGGGAATAAGCTTAAACTAAGTGGACTGTTAAGCCCCAATTTGGCAGGAGCCCAAATTTAACCCCTAATGATTCCTATATCTTTGGGGTATTAAGAAAGTAAAATGGTGAACTTTGGAGAATATAATTATGTTTTCAGTGAAATCGCCTATGAGGGAGTGAGCTTGTCATGTGATTTTGAATGATCAAATGATGGGAAACAATTATGAAATTTTACAGGATGAAAGTAGACATCCTAAGCTTTAATTTGATAGGTTATATGACTCAATTAGAGCTATATAAAAAAAGATATGAATTTTTGAAGTCAGCACAGAAAAACTGTGAAATTTCTGGAACAATATGCAAATATTGAAATTCTGGGAATTTTTTGATTCCATCTAGAAAAATTATATATTTTTCCTTGAAAATAGACTCCATAAGGGTTCTATAGGCTTTGGAATTACTCCAATTCGATTTTTCTAGAATTAGTTATGATTTTTCAAAGTTTGTGCAGAAATCTGCCAGAATTTTGTAAAAATCCAAAAATTGGGAAATTTAATTAATTAAATGGGATACATTATTATAATCATCCTCCTCCCTCTTCAGTCCCATTTCTGACGTGAATCTCATCTGAAATATAGAGAGAAAGTTGAGAGAGTCTAGAGAGAGAAAGGGAAGAAATCTCATAAGGTAAGCCAATTCCTCTGATGATTTAGCTCCTAACGCGTATAACTTCGATCCTAAGCTACTCATTTATGTTCTTTAAAGTTTGGAAGCTCAGTTTTCATGGTTAAGGAGGTTAGGGTTTCAGCCAAGAAGAGGAAAAGCCAGAGGGAGCTTGATGTAACTTCCAAATCTTCGTATATTAACTATTCTAGCTGCTGTGGGCAATTTAATCGGTGAAATTTCGCCGGATTGCCATTGGTTCTAAAAATGGAAAATGGGTTTGTGGGGCTGTTATGCTGTCAAAATTGGTACTAAATGGTAGTTGTAACCTAATGGAATAATCAATAAAGTGGTTAGAAGTAGAAAGGAATGCGGTTGTGGAGCCGAAACCAAAAAACCCCGATTTTCGCCGGAAAAACCATATAATTCGGTTAGGGCTGTAAATGGGTCTTAGAGATGGATTTTTAATGATTTGATGGTTCCATTGAGTTCAAGAGCGAAAATTAGGTGGGGTTACAGTTGGTCACTTTTTCGGAAAAGGTAAAAAAAGCATAATTACGAAAACGCCCCTGAAACCCTTAAAGCTGGGCTGTCAAGGGTATTTTTGTAATTTGACAATGAATTTGGTAATTACAAGTTCAGAAATGGATTCCTTGGGCAAAAAGATATCAAGATAGCCCAAGTTAGAATTTTGAGAAAAGTACAGTCAGACCGGGTACGGCGAGGCCGAGCCGGATCCCTGGGGGCATATTTTTCAATATAAACTCATATAACCCCTAGAAACATCATGGAAGTGTCTAAATAGTACATTATGAATTGTAGGATCGAATATGGAGCCCGAGCTGTTGGCATGCTTTACGAGGCACATGTCTCGAGGCGAAAAAGGGTTAAGGTAGGGAATTTACCTCTCCTGCATGTATATGATATTTGTGTTAGTGTGTTGATGCATATTATTATTTTGCTTGATTATGTGAAACATGTATGAATGATTTGAAGCTATATTTTAATTTATACTATGGCCATAAGAATATTGTTTGAAGCATTGAGCTTACAGATTTGTCATTGTGTGAACATGACTTATGTGATGCAAGCATGTCATGCATTAAACATTTATCGTATATGCATATTGGTATTGTTTTCCTACTGAGATTCTCTCAAATTTCACCCTCCCCTACCAACAATTTAGACAGGAGAAGACAGAAGATATGCTGAAAACAATGCAGAGAACCATATGAGGGGATTGCATTGGTAGAATGAAGACAAAAAGATGTCTCCGTTTCACTGGGATGGATTTAGATACCCAAGTAGCCCTGTGTGGCTACATCGATGGTAATGATCATGTATGAACCCCTATGGGGAATTTATATAATCATGCACTTATTATCAGTATATTCATGTTATTCCTATGTTGCCTACAGAACCGCATATTGTTTTCCGCAAATACTCTGATAAAGGTGAAATTCAAATAAGGGCGTGACATAGACAAACTTAAAAAGGATCTTATATTTACAAATAAATCCATTAAAAAAAGTCTCTTATATATAGTGACAAAAGGAGTCTTGACCACTTGATTAATAATTATATATAGTAATTGTCCATCTAGCTAGCAGAAACTGATGACCTCATCCTCGTTCTTTTAATTTAAAAACACCTAGCAATACCAACCTTAACATAATAATATGTTTTTTAATTATAGTAATTGCCAAATCTCACAAAGTGTGATTAGTTTTGATTTAGTGCAAAACTCGCGGGTTGACCACTAAGCGCAAGACTCACAGTTTGTAATATTCCAAAGTCAAAACCACAAGGATCATGCAGAAGCCTTCTTATCACTTTAATTTTCCTCATGATGTTTTTATTTTGTATTTTTATATAGCTAGTGCATGTTAACTAGCTGGGGATTTAATTAATTACTTAATTCGCAGCAACATATTATTGGAGAAAGTAACATTATTTAGGCAGTAATTAAGATATATTTTTAATTTCTAGGGGTCCTAAGTCGAAGTAAGTAACTTGGAGAAGGCTTGAGAAAGTTGAACATTAATTAATTGACCTCACAATTTAAGTTTTTCCACTCGGAATATATATATATATATATACACACACTTCCTCCAATCCCTTTTGTAAAGCATTTCTAACTTATTTCCATGTATCAATAAAAATGATATGAGAAAATTAATCTTTTAGTCATCCAAATTTTAACTTCCAACTTTTAACTCACTTATATAAAAGTCAAAATTAATAGTTTATGTGTATCGGTGGTGGCTTTGCAACTTTTTCCCCCTACGTCCACCTCGGACTTCCCTACCAGCACTTTTTTCTTTTACTGAGTTATAAATAATAAAGATGATAATACATAAAGCAAAAAGGATAAAGGGTTGAGTTATAGGGGAATCAAAAGTTTTGGGATTGAATCTCAATATGTCATAATTAAGGATTTGAGTTATAAATGAATTAAAAGTTGAAGGACTAAAATATTAAATTTTGGAAATAGTTAGGATATTAAATATGCCATAAAATTAAAGTCATTTTTAATATTATCCTTATTAATCACGTTAAACTCCAACGTCATATAATTTTTATTCTCTCTCATTATCTTTATTAGATATGGGCATATATTTTATGCTTATTGAAACTATCAAAACATCTTATAAAAAACACAAAAGATACATTTTAGAAACTTCTTATGAACTGGACCAGATGAAGTATAATGTGTGCATATGCTTCCCCCGGTAGAAAATATAATAAGGTTAAAATAACCGATTTCATTTTATAAAAATAAAATTAGTTAAGATTGATTAAAAGAAATAAATATGTAAGATATCTATTTTTTTCACATATGCTTTTATTTATAAATAGAACTAGTGAGAGAGATAATAAGTGGGAAAAAGGATGAAAGAGAATATATAGAAGAAAGAATAATGAGAGAGATTGTGACAAAACAAAATTGGTAAAAAAGACATCATTAGATGATTAAGAAGTCCAAACTTCATCTTATATAAAAAACCAAGACCTCTTCACAATTTTAACCTTATATTTTGAACATAGTGTGTGTGTGTGTGTGTGTTTTACCTGATACATACATACATACATACATGTGTGTGTGTGTGTGTGTGTGAAATATATAGTGACGTGGGATTAGATAGACCTGCAGATCATTGACCACGCCACAAAGACCCGAACGTAGGACGTATGTGTGTAGAGTTACCTTGCCAATAATTATGGATGAGTTTAATTTGGTAAATGACTGTACATTGCTTCTTTAAAGTTTAAACTGAAAGATGATAAAGATCCTTTGTATTTTTACAGTTTCTGACCAATGTTGCACAAATCATTACAATACATGAAGTCACTTTATTGGTATTATTGCATATGTATAGAGGTTACAGTTATATTTGGTATTATTCACTTACGTGTTCATTTTAGTCTGGTGAGTTTTTGAGACGTTCCAACTCATTTGTAACATTTTATCTACCAACGAAAATCACAGGATATATATATTTAGGAATATAATTTGACTTTTGACGATCACTATTGATAAACCATAGGATATATAATTAAGCTGTGTTGTAATTCTCTTCACTTACGTAGTTTAGTTATGCGGTGGATTAAGCCGAACGCACTAAAGCAAAATTTGGACGTACGTGGAGGCTTGATTTTAATTTCTCAGTTCATAAAATCAGACCACGTATATATATATATATATATATTATATGGTCAATGAGGTCATTATGTAAAAAGATATACTCGAATATTTTGCCAACCATTGATCACAATCACAAACTATATATTAATATTTCATCTTGACATATATTTTCTTGCAAACACTTGTCATATTTTTAAGCATTTATCATATATATAAATTAGGTGTTGGTGGGGAATAATTCACTCACGCAGTGCATGCATGGAAAATAAGGCATACATTATATGCACACGTTTCACGCTCTTTCTGGTCAACCAAGTTCTTGCTTTTACTCAAACAGCTTATTGACTATGTAGGTCAAAATATTAAGGTTTTTTTCTTGTCCTTTTTGTTAGCAATACGAAAGTATGGAAAATTTTATCCCACTAATTAATACTCATTAAAATTAATGGATGCATTGAAATCGGTATCACTTGAAAGTGAACGATGAACCTTAAATTAATTGCAAACGTTGACCAGCCATAACCCCCGATCCTAAATGGAGAATCCGATGATATACAATAATCTATCACGGGAGAATCTGCCAGCAAATTATAGTAGTACTATAATCCAATAGTCCTCCTGTTTATTCATGTAGCAAGCTGCATCTAAAATATAAGTCTAGTTTGATAATATCTATACAATTTAATATCTTTCTTTTTCTGTTTTACCCTTCTAAACAATTCATGCAATATAGAATTTTGTCAATAACTATGTACGATCAAAATATTCATTAAAATTAGTTAATCCAAACTGATCCTTAATCTTTAATTGCCCATTTGGTTCACAGAATCGGAGGTAATGCAATGTAATATAATGTTAATTACATGAATTTATTTGGTTTGTCATTAAGAAAAGATTATCCATATGCATGAAAACGTTTAGTTGGATTACATAGAACATGAGAGTACATGGAAATAATATAGCAAGAGATAAGATTATCCCTGTTTACACACACACATTCACATATATATAATGTATACGTTAAGTTTAAGATAATTTTTCATTTAGTGCAATGTACACATTGAGTTCATAGTAATTTTCTAATATTTAATGGTGGAAATATTATGCAGTGTATAAGTTGAGTTCATGGTAACTTTTTAATATTTAATGGGATATTTTGACATTTTTTTAAATGTGGAATATAACCTTTTTAATATTTTAATGGGGGATTTTTTTAAAAAAAATTCTATATTATTAATTACTTTTTTAGTATTTAATGGTGGTAATTATTTAATATTTAACAATGTTTATGGGCGGGCATTTTAGTCAATTTAAAAAATTATAATGCAATATAATATCATTTTCACTTGATTATAGGATGTCTGTATCCCCATTTATCAGTCCTAATAGTGTAATTCTGATTACATCAAATGATGTAATCCTCTTTACATTATATAAGCTCAATTCTAATTGTTTGGTCTGTTGCATCAAAATTATATGTAATTCTCTTCCATAGAATCGAACTAAACATGTTATAAAATTTTAGAAAGGCCAGCAACCTGATTCTCAATAGTGTACCTATAACCAATTTAAGTTCACCAAGCACGACACATCTAAATCATTAAACGATATCGAGATGGAAGTAGTACATATATTATTACCTCAAGTCCTAAATATAAGGTTTAGTTAACTTTTTTGGAGATCTTAAGAAAGCTAATTAAATTACTTTAAAGTATTTATATTTATCATTTTTTCTCCAAACTATTTTTTCTAACTTATAATAATCTAGTAATGCACAATGTAATACCCCAAATTTTAGGATCGGAGGCTTGGGGATAAGCCTGAATTAAGTGGACTGCTAAACCCTAATTTAGTAGGTGATCCAAACCCTATTCCCTAATGTTTCTTATATCCTTAAGGTATTAAAGGGAATAAAATGGTGAATTAAAGAGTATGGGAAATTTGTGTACAAAAGATGAAATTTGTTGAAGTTGTAAGTGCATGCCGTTTCATTGCTTCCAGTGAGGCAGTGTTGTTGTAAAATGCATTTCGTTGAACAAATGATGTTCAAAAATTATACAATTTTATAAGGTGAAAGTAGACAGCCTAAGTTTAATTCGATAGGCCATATAACTCAATTAGAGCTATATACAAAAAGTTATGAATTTTTGAATTGAGCCCAAAAAAATTGTGAATTTTTTAGAACAGCATGTAAAGATTGAAAATCTGGGAATTTTGTGCTTCCATTTGGCTAAAGGCTATATTTTTTCTTGAAACTAGACTCAATATAACATTTGAAATCACGCCAATTCGAGGTCTACAAAATTAGTTATGATTTTTTAAATATTGAGCAGAAAATCTGAAAATTTCAAAATTTGAAATTATGACATCATCATAAGATAAGATGACATGATCATATTATAAAGCTTATTTCCTCCTTTCTTCCTCCCATTTCCGACATCTAGCAGCTGAAATAGAAAGAGGAAGAGCAAGATTTTAGAGAGAGAAAAGGAGAAGGAAAAACTTGCAAAGGTAAGTGATTTCTTTGGTAAATTGGTTCCTAATGCGTACAACTCCGTTTCTAAGCTACTCTTCTATGTAATTTAAGGTTTGGAGGTTCAATTTCTTGTATTGAAGAGAGCCAAGGTTCATCCACTTTGAGAAAAGTCAGAAGGAAGTGAAAGGTAACCTCCAAACCTTTGTATATTGACTATTATGGCTGTTGTGGACAATTAATCGGTGAAATTTCGCCAGATTGTCTTTATTTCTGAAAATGAAAAATGGGTTATTAGAAGGGTTATGCTACCAAAATTTAGTCTAAATGGTAGTTGTAATCTAATGAACTAGTTAATAAAGTGATTAAGAGTAGAAAGGAACACGTGTACAAAATTAGAATAAAAAACCCCAATTTTTCCTAGGGAATTGCATATTTCGGCAAGGGCTAGTATAAGGGCTTAGAGTTGAATTTTTAATGATTTTATGATTCCATTTAGTTCAGGAGGGAAAATTATGTGGGGTTACTGTTAGTCACTTTTTTGGAAAAGCCTGAAAAAGCATAATTATGAAAACGCCCCTAAAACCCTGAAATAAGGGATGCCAAGGACATTCTGGTCTTTGGGCAATGAATTTGATAATTCTGAGTCCGGAAATAGGTTTCTTAGGCGAAAATATGTCAAAATAGCCCTAGTCTAAATTTTAGGAAAAGTACAGCCGGACCGGGTATGGTGAGGTCCTAGGGGCATTTTGGTAAATTTTCATAATAGACTTATATAATCATTAAAAACACTATGAAAGTGTTTAAACTTATAAATTTGACGTTTTAGGACCAAGTTGAGAGTCGAGTTGAGGTCACGCATTTTGAGGCACGCATTTCGAGGTGCAAAAGGTTAAGGTAGGGAACTTATCTTTCTTACATGTATTTGATATTTTTGCTGATGTATTGATGCATGTTATTGCTTTACTTAATTGTGTAGAGCATATTTGAATAATGAAGCTCTGTTTCTGTTTATACTGTGGCCATAGTTCTATTGCATGGAACATTGAGCATGCAAAAATGTCATTATAGGGCATGCATATAGATAAAGCAACATGTCATGCATATAGCATCTATCATGCATGCATATTGGCATTATTTCCTATTGAAATTCTCTTGAATCTCACCCTACCCTATCAACAATTTAGACAAGTGAATACGAAAGGTATGTAGAGATCAGAGAAGAGAACTACACGAGAGGATTGCAGTAGTGAAACGAGACCGGAGGATATCTCCGTTTCACTAGGACGAGTTTAAACACCCAAGTAGCCCTGTGTGGCTACATTGATGATAATTATCTTATACGAACCCCTATGGAAAATTTCTGTAATCATGTATATATTATCAGTATAATTATGCTACTTCTGTGTTGCCCATTGAACCATGCATTAATATTCTGCCGCAAGTCAAAATAAGTAAGAGTGTGACACACAACATATGACATGATTAAGTAACTTATTTAACTTCTCTAATCTCTCCAAAAAAATCGATTAGATCTTATATTTTGAACTGAAGGGAGTATATCACAACAAAATAATATATATATATATATATATATATATGCAAAAGCATAACTTAATTTGGATTCATGAAAGAACGTACATATATTAAGACAAAAATATTATATTGCACAAAAATAGTCTACTTACGTTCTCTCACTACCCTTATTAAATATGGGCATATATAAAAAATATTTAATACTCATTAAACCAAAGGGAGTATGTGTGTGTACTCCCTCTGGTTCAAAATATAAGGTTAAAATAACTTATTTACATTTCTCAAAAAATCAATTAAAATTAGTTTAAAAAAAATAAATATGTAAGATACTTCCTCGATCCTAGCCTTTATATAAAACATATTTATCTAATTTTATTATATTAAGAAAGTTAGTTAAGTTAGTTAATATGATATGCATTTTGTAAAATAACTTAGTCATCTTCCTTAATTCTCTCATTCCCTTTCCTCCTTGATTAATATTGAAGGAATATCAATACGGATAAAGAAAAGATTAACATATGAAAAATAGATTTTATATTTAGAACTAAAACTAACTCCGTAAATATGTCATTTGTTAAGGACTGGAGGGAGTATCTACTTTTTTTTCCACATGTGTCTTATTTATAAAGAGAATAAATAAGAGAGATAATAATTAGGAAAATGGATGAAAGAGAATATATATGAGACAAAAAATAATGAGCGAGAACGGGGGAAAATTGCGGGAAAAATTCATCAAATGATCAAAAATTTCAAACTTTAGCATATATATAAAAAACTAAACCTCTTCACAATTTTTAACCTTAGTTTATTTTACCGGAGAGAGAGTATAATGATGTGAGATATATAGGACAGTGGGACGCATGTTGCACAACTCATTACAATGCATGAAGTGTAACACCTCAAATTTTATTCTCTAATATGTGTTATAAACATTTGTGGCATTTAAGGAAATGGAAGGATGAATTTTGGATAATATAATTATGTTGCTAGTTAAATTTTCGATGAGGTAGTGAGATTGTCATGTGATTTTGAATGAACAATGATAAGCAAAAATTATGAAATTTTACAAGGTGAAAGTAGACATCCTCAACTTTAATTTAATAGGTGATGTGAATCATTTAAACCTTTATACAAAAAGTTATGAATTTTTAAAATTAACCCAGAAAAATTGGAAAGTGTCTGGAATAGTATCTAAAGAATTTAATTATGGGAATTTGTCCTTCTAATTGGCTAAAGTCTATATTTTTTCCTTGAAACTAGACTTAATAAGGGTTTTACAACCTTTAGAATCACTCTTATACAATGTCTACAAATTTAGTTATGATTTTTCAAAGTTAGGGTAAAAAATCTGCCAGAATTGTCATTAAATCCGAAAATAAAGAAATAATGTGATGGCAAGTTTTGAAATTATGAGGTACATGGAAAATTCATTTGGGTTGATGGAAGGACCTCCTAGATGTCATTACATGGGTCAAGAGAGGAAAAATATTAGTTGCAATAAAATTGGGCTTATGGCATAAAGCTTATGTACATAAAGTCTAAAATATTGGTTTTTGGAATTTTGGAAATTGATAAATGATTAAAGTAAGATATAATATATTATAAAACACTTCATCCTCTTCCTCTAGCCTCCAAACTGACGTGAAATAGCTGAACATAGAGAGAGAAGAGTTGAGAGAATTTAAAGAGAGAAGGAGAAGACCCATTTGTATCCAACTGACTTGACATCTTCAAGTGTAAGGACTCTAGAGCCAAATACTTTTCTCGTTTTACCAATGATTTTAATGTTGTATTAATGACATCTTTCCATAGAGGCCAATCCTTTCTTTGCTGGCACTCGCTAATGAATTTGGGTCATGATCCTCATTATTATTCATTACATCATATGTTATATTATAAGTAAAGATGTCGTCAATATTGACTTCATTTCGGTATCATCGGATTCCATTTATAGCATAATTTATTAAGATCACATTATTTTTACATATGTCAGGTATCTGGGTTTCTTTTGGAACTACTACATTCTCTTTTGGAGATAATAAATCTCCAGAAGATGGCTCTTCTGGAGCTACTAACTTTTCTTAATTATCCTCGATTTTACTATCTATATTCTTAATTCATTTTCTCTTTCAAGGATTTTTATTTTTGGAACCTATGGGCCTACGACGCTTTAGGTGTGCTTTAAATTTATTAGTAATAGGTTGTCCTTCAGGGATATCAGTTTTAATAGGAGCATTAGCAACTAAGACATGTAACTTTGTCACTTTCATTAGGTCGGTAAATGCTTCTGATATTTAATTAGCTAAATTATGTAAATGAATTATCTTTTGAACTTTTAGTTCACATTGTTTTATACAAGAATCAAAATAAGCCAATGATAATTCATTCCAGCTAATCTCTTTATCCAATTGCTTATTTTCTCCCCCTTAATGTTGGAAAAAGTGATTTATCAAAATGATAATTGGCAGATTGTGTCGTAAATAAATTTTCTATAGATGGTTCTACATATTTTATGATCAAAGGAGATTCATATATATTCCCATCATTCTTTGAGGACTCATTTTGGTGCATTGTGGTGGTGCTACTAGCACATATACTACACACCAAAAAATCCTTAAATGGAAAACATTAGGTTCTTGACCAAAAATCATTTGTAAGGGGGAAACCTTTAGCCCAAAAATCCTTAAATGTGAAACATTAAATTCTTGACCAAAAATCATTTGTAAGGGGAAAACCTTTAGATAACTGGTTAGCCTAATATAAATTAACATTGATGCATACAAAATGGCTTGGCCCCAAATAGAAATTGGTAGATTAGATCTTATAAGTAAAGGTCTTACAATTAATTGCAACCGTTTAATTAATGATTCTATAAGTCCATTTTGTGTATGAACATGAGCTACACGATGCTCAATATCGATTCCAAGGGACATACAATATTCATTAAAAGCTTGTGAAGTTAGTTCATCAGCATTATTAAGACATATTTTCTTGATAGGATAATTAGGATATTGTGCTAGTAATCTAATCAATTGAGTAAGTAATCTCATAAACTCTAGGTTGTGAGAAGATAATAAGTAGACATACAACCATTTAGTTGATGTATCAATTAAAACCATATAGTATTTAAATGATCTGCATGTGGGTGTATTGACCCTCAAGTATCTCCTTGTATCCATTTTATAAATGTGAAAGATTCTTTTTCTATTTTGCATAGTGAGGGTAAAGTAATCAACTTTTTCTTGGAGCATACAGTACATGAGAAATCATGGGATTGTGGTATTTGTTTATACTTCAGGGTATGTTCACATGAGTTCTCAATTATTTTTCACATTATGAGTAACCCTATATGGCCTAACCGGTCATGCCAAACATTAAATTAATTAATAAACTTCTGGTTTATGTTGGCAAACTGTTGGTTTGTATTGATAAACTTCAAGTATGCATCGGTAAACTTCTGATTTGCAATAGTATATGTTTTAATTATGCTTATAAATGTATAGTACAAGCTAGAAGAAAAGTAGGAAAACTTTCTAATATGCATTTTCTACCAGAAACAAAATTTGTGATATCAAGACATTCCTGATTATTTTTAGTTGTTGTTTCTATTTGATATCTATTTCTGTGGATATCTTTGAAACTCAATAATTTTCTTTTAGACTTGGTAGAGTAAAATGCATTATCAATGCATAATTTTGTTTCTCCAGGTAACAAGATATTAGCTCTTCCGAAGTCTTCAATCAAATTTATACTACCGGATATAGTCTAAATATTGGCTTCTTACATTACTAAGGAAGAAAAATATTTATCATTTCTGAGTATGGTGTCGGTTGTTGCACTATCAACGAGACATAAATCTTCAGGATTGATGCCAATATGATTCCTTCTTCATTAAAAGAGACATGAAATAAATAAAAACATAATTAAAAAGATATACATATGATAAAAGCAATTTTAAACACACTAACACATTAACTCAAGTAGACAAAGATAATTTTTGCTAAGAAATCAGTAACATTCAAATGATTACTATCCATGTCTCTATACATAGAATTCTCAACCTTATTAACATGATTTACTTCAACATCTGACCCTTTACCATTATTTTTAAGCCATTCTTGGTAAAGATCAACCAGGTGTCTCAATGTGCGATAGGAATGAGACCAATGACCCTTGCCACCACATTGATAACATGGATTTTCAGCATGTTTACTAGTTTCCCTTTTGTGGTTATTATCAATCTTTCCCCACTTCGAGTGGGAATTTGAACCACCACGATTTTGACCATGGTCATGCCCACTTTGTAGCCACATCTATGCCTTCATCCATGACCACAAATAGATCATTCATTACTATATTCACTTCTGGGAATGGAGTTGAGCTTGTTGGACGAGATTCATGATTTTTCAATAAAAGCTTATTGTTTTATTCAGCCACAAGGAGGCAAAAAATTAATTCAACGTATTTCTTAAAACCTTTTTCATGATATTGCTGCTGTAGGAGCAAATTAGATGCATGAAATGCGGATAATGTTTTCTCTAACATATCTTTATCAGTAACGTTCTCTTCACATAATTTTAATTGAGAAGTAATTCTAAACATGACTGAGTTATATTCGCTCACATATTTAAAATCTTGCAAACGTAATACATCCAGTCATAACGAGCTTTTGGGAGGACGACCATCTTTTAGTGGTCATTCATTTCTTTTAAATTGTTCCAAAGAATATGTGGGTCTTTTACGGTTAAATATTCAATTTTTAAACCTTCATACAAATGGCGGAGTAGAAAAATCGTGAATTTAACTTTATCTTGATTAGATGCTTGATTCCCTTCTTTAATTGTGTTTTCCAAACCATGGGCATTCAGATGGATTTCCGCATCCAGCATCTAAGATAAATAGTTCTTTTCGGTAATGTCGAGAGCTACAAATTCAAGTTTTGTAAGGTCTGACACAGTTCAGACTAATTAAAGAAATATATGGGAATTATTAAAATATAAAATATAAAAATGCAATATAATAACACTAATGATAATAATAGGAAATTCATAAAAACAAGAAATAATTCATAAAGTAAAATATTACAATAAAATTAAAACTTTATAGCTTCAGGCCATTTAGTTCTCATGGCTTCAGGTCAATGATGAGAAATTAGAATTATATGAATTTTAACATTTTATCTTCAGAATAAATAAAATTTTTATATGACTTCTGGCCATAAAATAAGATAGACGATAAAAAAGGTATATGGCTTCTGGCCATATAACAAAGAATCAAAGGAATATGGCTTTTGGTTATATCATATCAAAGTGACTTCTAGTCATATAATTTTCTTATAATAGGAAATTAAAACAATATGACTTTTAGCCATGTAATTTCAGAATATAAAATTAGAGGTGTGTAGCTTCTGGCATAATAACAATATCAATAACATAGAAGAACTTATAAAGGAGATTAAAATAAGATATAAAAACAATAACAACCTCCAATCCTAGTCATGAAACCCGATATTTAAAACAATTGGTAAAAGAGTATTTTAATTCCATATAGTGGCTTAGATTATCCTTGATAGATCAAGATCAAACAGAGATACAATAAAAGAAAGTAGAGGAAATTGTGAAGGTAACTATAAGAGAAGTATACATTTGTTAGAGTTATTGTGGTGATAACATTTTATGAAAAATAAAAGAAATTTGAGATAAGAGATAGAGAACAAGAGCAAGAGAAGAGAAAATTCAAGAAAGAAAGAGGAGAATAATTCCCATTTACTTGTATGTGTTCAATGCTTGTACAATACTTCTATTTATAGGCAAAGATATTGATAGAGATATGAGTCAATAGACATCCATAAAATTAATATTCACAACAATTATTATATTTTTCATAATTTATGAGTAACGTACCATTCGTTTTTTTTTTTGAATACACCTGGATACAATGCCAAACAGCAAAATAAGAAAGCCTACAAAGACTACCGTACCATTCGTTTTTCAAACTCTGCAAATTGTAATACCGGGGTTGGAAAGCATGTCCATTTTTTATTTATTTGTACAGTTTAGTTCTAGTTGCTTGACATGACATCATCACTGTAAGTTGTGTATCTGACGGCTTGAGGGCGTTTGTTTTCGTGTTATAAGTGTATTATAGAAATATTGAGCAATGAATATGAATTCATAAATAATGTGATTTCATTTCAGCAATATTTATCAACCTTGAAATCGGAGTATTTGTGTCAAATAGTTAGAATCCTAAGTTTTCATGAGCAATCTTGAATCGGAGAGAAATTAGAAGAATGACCATGTCCAACGCCTTTTTCTGATTATTTATAAAGCCTCACGAATCATACAATCCTAAAAAGTGTCCTCTAATTCAACAATCTATCAGATAGATGAAATATAAAATGACATGTTCACTAATGAAAAAAAGACTTTTTAGACCGGTTAAAAAATACATTTTAGACCGATTCTCGATCCAATCTTAATACAACCGGTTTAAAAAGTCTTCTACTTTTTAGACTGGTTATGGAACTGGTCTTAAAAATTTTTTTTAAGACCGGTTATTATAAAACAGGTCTAAAAATAAATATTTTTAGACAGGTTATAATAGGAACCGGTCTAAATTAACAAAATTTTAGACCGGTTCTTATGAAGAACCGGTCTAAAAATTTGACTTTTTAGACCGGTTTTATAAGGAACCGGTCTAAAAAGTATCATATTTAAGACCGATTCTTGATAAACTGGTCTCAAAAGTCAAATTTTCATACCGGTTTTCTCCAAAACTGATCTTAAATATACTTTTCAAACCGGTTTTGGATAGAACCGGTCATAAAAGTTGAATTTTTTTTAAAAAAAATTTCGTTTAAAAGTATACCCAGCAAGTCATTTCCTCTGTTAAAACATTTCACTCAGCAAGCAGCAGCTAGTTCAACGAAACAGAAGCAAAGGAAAACAACCATGTATAATAAACTCACAACCATAGACAGAATCATAATGCAAGGAAATCAAACAACCATGACAATGCTGTTTTGACCAAGTTCCTTATCTTTTCACTTACATATATATACATCAAAGATTAAATTACATTAATGATGATCACACTCGTCTCAGGCTGATGATCACTAGTTGGCCTGGCTTCAGAGAATCTACACTAAGACGTACACCTCATATCCTTCATTTTCCTATGACAACAACAAAAAAAGTAGTTATATATATACACTAATAACAATATACATAATTTAAATACAGTTCATGATAATTATTTTAGCTAACTAACCTTCAATGTAGTTTTATAAAGGGATATCCTCCCATATCTCTTCATGATGATCATTTCTTGTGCCGTGTTCATTGTCTGCTTCATCTTCTTCGTTCAATTCTGGTAAACCTCTAGAAAAAGAAGGAGTCTCAAGCAGATCATTCATTGAATGACTTTCCTGATTAATATCAACGACCCTCTTTCCTTGGAGAGCTACATACCACATTTTGTTTGCCTGATCAGTAACATAGAACACTTGTTTCGCTTGATATGCCATAATAAAAGGTTCATCTCTAAAACTTCTATTATTCAAATCAACTAATGTAAATCCCAACCGATCAATCATCACACCATTGTTGACATCAACCCAGTTGCATTTGAAAATGGGAAGTTTAACTTTAACATAATCAACCATCCAAATCTCTTCAATCACCCCATAATAAGGTATTGCTGCCAATCTAGGATTCTTATCTTTTGAACTAGAGAAGTACATAGATTCAGCCACTAACATAACCCCACCGTTCTGGACGGTGCTCCTATCATCAAGGGACTTTATGTAAAATGTATAACCATTGATCACAAATGAAGTCCAACTTATGACATTAGCCTCAGGACCACGTGCTAACCATTTAATTGTATCAGAAACACATTCTTCGTCGTCAACCTTTTGTTTGAACTAATGTGCAAAAGTTTTGTTATGCTCCCTAATTAACCTTTGTTCAGTCATTCGACTATTTCCTTTCCGTACAATTTCTTTATGAGCATTAATGTAATCTTGAACCTCATCAACATTATTCAAGATGTACAAGTGGACTTGTTGCAATTCATCAGGATCCATGCTCTTTACTGAAGCCCCGCGTCTACCGCCTTCTTCGTCATAACGTTCAGGAAGTCCAATGTGTCCTACATTTGACAAGTAATCTTGACAAAACCCCATGGCTTCTTCAGAAACATATTTCTGAACAATAGATGCTTCAGGAGGGTTAGGGTTCTTCACATACCCTTTTAGGATTTTCATAGTTCTTTCAATTGTCGCTCCATCCATGGCGTGCTTTCAAGCTTACCAATTTCAATACTGCTTCCAACAATTGGTACTTTTTACACCCCGGGTACAACGGCGTCTTAACATCACTACACATATTATCATATGCATGTAATTGCTCAAAACTCGATCTCTTCTCCTACATCACGAATAATATCCTCTATTCGATCATCCGTATCCGTGTCATTATCATCAAAGTTCACTCCCCCTGTTGAGATGAACTTGGCATTTCTAATTCTTCACCATGCCATATCCACATTGTATAACTCTTACAGAATCCTTCACAAATTAAATGTGTATATATATCTGCAGTACTTAGTCGCTTCTTATTCAAACATACTACACAAGGGCAATAAAACTTTCCACTACTATCATCGGCATGTCTACTAGCGAAGTCTAAAAAACCCCTCACCCCATTATCATATTCAACACTCGTCCGTTTAGCGTCTATCCAACTATGATCCATATATATCTCAACACTTCTAGCACCCTATATCCAACAACAAAAGGATAGACAAAAAAACAACAACAATAGAGTTTTAGATATTTCAACGAAATTAACAGGCACCATTTGAAACTAGTATTGTTTTAACAAACCGATAACACTGACAATAATCAAACAACTAAAACAGAACATAAAGTGGTATTAATTCAAAAAGTCAGACAGAGCATATGAATTATAAAACAACGAGAAGTGCTCAAATTAAAGCAACAACAAGAACTTTAATTTTTTCCAAATTACGTTTAAGTGCTCAAATTAAAGCAACAACAAGAACTTTTCATTGAACATTATTAATTATAAAACAACATACAACTAAATAACAGATCGATCGAACACTAACCTGAATGAAGACCAAGGAGTGAGCTTCAACTCAAAGTCACGGTGGCGTCGACTGAGGTTAAAATGAAATCCTCAAATTCATGGCACTGACTAAGGGAAGTCAAATCAGAGGAGAATGGTTACTGCGCTGCGGAGATTAGAGGTCGCGGAGGAGAAGACTGATGATAATCAAAGAACAGCGACGACAAACACAGCAACGGAAGCGGTAATGACGGAGGAGACTTGAGCAAATGAGGGACGGGACGCCATGGACGAGTTCAGAACAACTACGGACAGAGGTCACAGAGAAATGGCAAAGAGAGAAGAAAGGATTCACAGAGCACGCGATCTGGACGCGGGAGGAAAAATAAGTGTGAAAAATCTTACCTTTAAGACCGATTTTTATTAAAAACTGGTTTTAAAAAAGGAAAAATTCACATTTAAGACCGGTTTGTACAAAAACCGGTTTTAAATGTAACATATTTAAAACCGGTTGTTGGAAGAACCGGTACCGGTCTTAAATGTAACACATTTAAGACCGGTTGTTTACACAACCAATCTTAAAAAGTTATCCAATTTTGAATTTAAAATTTTTAACATTTAAGACCCGTTTACATATAAACCGGTCTTAAATGTTAAAAAGCTTAAACCGGTTTTAATACAAAACCGATCTTAAATATTTAACATTTAAGACCGGTTTATATTTAAACCGGTCTTAAATGTTAAAAAATTTTAAGTGCGTAAAATTTTAAGACTTTAAGACCGGTTTTTTTTGTAACCGGTCTAAATAAATTTTGTTAAGACCGGTTTTTTTAAGAACCGGTTTAAGAAGTTCAATATAATTATAAAACTGCCACCGCACAAATTTTTAAGACCTTATCCGCCAAAACCGGTCTAAATGTAACGGTATAAAAGGGTTTTTTCCAGTAGTGGTTTAATGATTATTGAATAAATTTGTTACAAGCCTAAAGTTATCTGATCAATTAAACTCACTAATCTGAAGAAATATTTGAAGGGGAAATAAGAGCTATCGCCTCTACTATACTAATGAGATGACGAGAGAGAGAGAAATGGCAATCATCACACTATATTACAGAGAAAGGTTCTGAAAGCAGAATTAGATTACAAGGAACCTTATAGACATTTATACGCTGGGAAGGTAACAATACATTGCAGCTAATTATATCGAGACATTACATATATACTTATGAATAATTTTAAAGTACAGTTTTACTCTATGGATGTATATTTTCTTATGGATTGCTATATTTTGAAGGCACCACTTGTCTTTTGAGTTACACGAAGTATGAGTGGGATATGCTACAGCTGGCGGGAAGGATCTGGAAATGGCTTCAACAGCGAGGCACACCAGATTGAGGGTTTTACGCATAGAGGACTCGTCTGTGATATTCTCCGAGAGCCCAAATCGGAAAGATGTTCCGGTACGACGAGTAGTTCAAGGTACAGTTCCTCATGAATACTCCCGTGATCTCCTGTAATGTTTATATATCCAACAACGATGAAATCGAAAGCATCTTTATACTATTTGAGTATCAAAATCGCAGAGAACCAAATTGATATTAACATATGTTATTTTCAGTGAACCAGGTAGTTTTTTTTTTCCCACGATGTCGAATTGATTATCGCATTACCTGCTGGGGGAAGTCTCCATCTTCCATTTGTGAATTGATTAACAGCCTTATTCCACGGTGTATTGGTGTTGGATCTATCTCAGCCTGTTATCACCAAAACAATAAAGTGAATTTGTGGTATTGCATGTTTAAATTTTAATCACAGTCTATATTCAGGAATGTCCCCAAAATAAATTAAAAATTAAAAATCTAATCAAATAGTTGAATAGTTTTGCTTTTGCTAACCTGCCCGGCTTTAATGAGGGATAACAGAGCCCATGCAGTCTGAACTAAGTTTGCACGGTTGCCTTCAATATTCGTATATACCTGTTTTGCAAGGAAGGCATGTGAATATATAGTCTCTTCTGTTGCTTCAATCTTTCTCTCTTTTACTAATTAGCATTATGTAACTTTCAAGTGCAAAACATATCTTGTTTGATATATATAGTTGAACACCAGACAATTCTGAAGTATCAATGTTTAATGACAAACACAATCCTTACCTTATTTTGACTTGACAGGTAGCTCTCTCCCCAGCCACCATTAGGTAGCTGCTTTGACAACAAAAACCGACAAGCTTTGCGCAATGCCTCACAGTTCTGGTAATTTCTCCCACAGGATGCCAACCCCTCTACAGCAAACCAGGTACCATATGTGTAACATATTCCCCAACAACCGTACCTGCAGAATTGATTACTTGTTAGTATACAAGTGAAATAAAAAGTATGTTTGGTACCTTAATATCCAAATAAATGTTTTAGACTATTTTCGAAGGATATCAAACAGATTGACATGTAATATGTACATTCTTGTTAGAACTAGTTTAGACTAGGAATCAGTTGGAATAATAAAAAAATTTAACTTATGGCTGTGAAGTAGATTATTGTGCAAGAATGGAGATAGATGTAAAGCATTACAAATGAAATAGAATACCATGAACCATCAGGATTTTGTCTGCCTTCAAGGTATTGAATTGCTTTAGCAATGCAGTGATCTATTTCTGTTCTTCTATGCTTTGGGTATAGCTTTCTAAAGAGAGCCAGCCCCTGTATTGCTGATCCTGTGCACTCCACATACCTGTATCACAAAATGGCACGGTGTAAGAATCAGATAATCTGTAGTGAACAGTACATTAATTACTCTTCCGGTCCTATTTATAAGCAACCTTCTCTCTCATAGGACTGATCCCTTTATAAAAACCTTTCACTTTTTGTCTGAAATTGTAAGCTTCTTTTTCCTATTTTACCCTTATTAAATACTCATTCTCTCTCATATCTTATACAATTATCTCTCATATACTCTTTTCATAAATAATAGCATATATGGGAAAAACATGGCATTTTTTACACACTTATTGTTTTTAACTATCAGTTCGTTTTGCGTAATCAAAGAGAAAGTTACTAATAAATATGACTGGAGGGAGTATATAATTACAGCATTTTTAATGGTATAGATCTTACTCCATCTCAATCAGAGTGTCTTCAAAGAATTCTGTTGGATTGAATTTCTGCAAAACACATAAATGTCACTTAGTTTAGAGTCGTTCCCCAATCTTTTGCTTTCTCTACTTTTTTCCTTCTTACCTCTAACCACCGATAGGCTCTTTGAGGCTCCCAAGCTGGGAATCCACCGTTGCTGCTCTGTACACAAAACCAACAATAAATGGAATCAAACATGTTAAGGTTTATATTACTGATTGGTTTGTTCTCATTTAGACAGAAAAATGAGATTGAAGTTGGAAAGGCTTACTTGTAGAGAGAGGATGACATTAACAGAATCATAGAAATGTTCTGTTTCCATTTTCTCCCCAACTAGATCAGTAGGCATTTGTGAGAACAAGAGTGCAGCCTGTAATAAGATGAAGAAAAATGATCCAATTAAAGGTTATAGTCACCTGAAAACATTTTACGAATGTAAAAATTTGCTTGTACATTTAAATACCTATACAAACCTTGAGTCCTTCTGCAGTGCAATCTGAGACTTGCCAACCTTGATCATGCATTGAGAATGTCCATGATCCTTTGCATATGTGTCTGAACATGGCTTTAAAGTCGCCTGAAGGATTGTCTCGCACCTTCAAATATATTCAAGTCTTTAGATTCATTTGAAAATAAGAGAGAATTTAAATGGGTTAATTGCCACGGATCAAGTAACAAGTTGTAACCTGGGAAGCCTTCACAAAGTCATGTGCTTTACGAAGCGTAGGTCCATACTCTTCACTCAGATTACAAGAAAGGATTGCTTGTACAGCAAACGCTGCATCCCACATTTGACACCCAAAACTCTGTATATACACAAAATTATCGGTTCATATATGTTACAAGAGATTGTAATAAATTTATTGATGATTAACTCAAAATGCACATGAACAAGTTAAGAAAATAAACGAATTAAAAATGAAAAACTTAAATATTAAATTGAATAAATACCAATTGAGATCCAATTGAATTTAATTCAAATTACAAATGAATAATAAAAAATAATAATAAATACTAAGAAAAAAATAGAATATAAAATAATATTAACCTGGATTTTCAAGCCGTCTTCAGCAAGCCAGAAGTAATCAGGGATTCTGGCGAGATGAAGTCTGTATGCCTCTGAATTGGGGTCTTCAACCCAACGAGCTACTAAACATAATACCTGTCAGATTCATTCAGTAGTGATATTACAACATGTTCAGTTAAACTAAAAGATATTGGAGAATTCTTAAGCAAGCTAATCTATAATCTGGTGAAACTGGTATTATAGCTAAGAACAGTATCAGTTCCACCATTTTTCTAGGCTGTGTAATCCTATAATACTTCTTGTCTTCTTGAAGTTGATTTGTGTGCAATAAAAAATTAAAAATTTCCAACCCTTACAGGTAGGGGCCACATCCAGTTATGTGTATATATATACAATGCGTGTGTGTGTGTGTGTGTGTGTGTGTGTGTACCTTTTCTACACTGCCAATACAAAGGTATCTACTGTTCTCATCCTCATAGCGAACATGATTTATTGCGGTTTCAATTGCCTTCTCCCTCAACTTGGATAAAGGCCAGCGTGTCAAAATAGGCTCTGTTACGTGATGAAGAAATCCCCATAACATATCTTGAATAAGTGGGTGCGGATAGTACAGATCCTCCTGAAATATCAGTTCTTGATCAATTCATTTCATTTTTCCTTTCACAATGGCTTAGTAACTGCCATGGCAAAACTAGTTTTTTTTTTATTTGCTCCTTAAATGAAGTGGAACAATGAAACTAATAGCATGAATTTAAAGTTTAGTCTAACCTTTGCAACTGTGTTTCTGGCTTTATTCCAGTTGATTTGATCATAAGGTTGGTTATATAATTCTTCTCTTAATGATTTGACTAAGCTGGTGATAGGACCCACAAACCTCTTGCCATACAAATATGACATAGGCATGTAAACCAGGCGACAGTAGCACAACATTTTGCCTGCACACCATTAGGAAAAATGGGTCATGTACTTACAGAGATGCAACTAAATGATTTCAAGGTGAAAGGCTAGGAATTAGTTAGGGCCACAGACTTGGATGAAATGGAGTGCTCTTAGGAAGAAGCCAAAACTCTGGTGGGAGAGGGTTGCATCCTGCCCATTCATATACTCCCAGTACCTGTACCACATATAATACTCTTGTTTTAGGTTTAGGGGTTTTAATTGTGAATGATTATTTCTAAAATAGAGTTAATACCATTGTTAGTTCTTATATTTTACCCAAATTTTGGTTTTAATCCAGTTTCAAATCGTTGGTTTTTGCCCTATAGTTTCATAAATGTTTTATTTAATGACTAATCCCTATATTTTAAACTGGGTTTTGGTCCATATATTTAAACTCTGATCAAATCCTTATGAAACTATTAGGATCAAAATCAACGATTTGAAACTACATGAACCAAAACCAAAATTTAATCAAACTGTGCGGATCAATTATGATATTATTGACCCTTTCAAATATTAACACAAAATACTTTATAAAGATATACAATTTCCTTATGTTTTTACTTATTACATCTAATCCTTAATATAAGACCCAATTGATTAATTTGAGGAGATTGTGAAATCTAAATAAATTACTTAATTATAGTATATAACATATGTTCTCTTTGAAACATGTATATGTATAATTAAATTATGTGTCAGTTTATAAATTAGGTAAATTAGTTTAAGGAAAAAATAATAAATATAATATTTTAAAGTAATTTATTTAGTTTCTTTAATGAGTTAACAGGGAATGAAGAAATATACCGTGATCCAGAACTTTCCCCAAGAAGGAATGGCGACTAAGCCGCCATGATCAAGGATCCATTGTCTGCCTCTGGCCATGGCATTGTCTTCACCATCTTCAGGACTCTCTCCCAGAATTCTCAGTGCTATGTAGCTCAGTGCTGTCCCAAACATGGTGCTGTGTCCCTCTATGTGGAATCCCCACCCTCCATCTTCATTCTGTTCCATTCATTCATGTTCACTCGCTCACGTATCTCATTAATTCTTATTTAAAGCACAAGAAGGCTTTTTTGTCACAGTTCTTGTTACCTACCTGATGATTATACAAGTACCGTACGGTCTCCTTCTGGTGTTCTGGTCCCAATACTGCATTAAGAGATCCTGTTATATACAGGGCCATCACCTGCACATGCTCATTTATTAGCATTTCTATATTTTGATATTAGGTTCAACTCAAGTTCAACCTCTCGTTGTAATATACTCCTTCTAATCTTTAATATAAGACTTATTTCATTAATACAAGAGTTATTTATCTAATTTGATTATATTAAAAAAAATTAGTTAAGTTGGTAAATATGATATGTTTTTTTTTTTAAAAAAATATTCTAATCATCTTTCTGAATTCCCTCAATCTCTCTCTTTCTCTTGATTATTGTTGAGGGATTATCAACAAGGGTAAATTAAAAAAAGATTGATAAATATGATAAATATATCGTAAATTTAGAATTAAGATTAACTTCCTAATTAGGTTTTATATTAAGGACAAGAGGGAGAAATTACAAGAAATATTGGGCTGGCTAAATGAGGATATCTAAGTACTCTCAGTCATTCAATTGCTTCATTTCAGAGGCATACAAATAGAAACGCGGCTTCGTCTCTAGTGGTAATACGTAGGACCTAAGTAAAATTTTGATTTCGGAGGAAAATATAAATAAAGTCTCATAAAAAAACAAATTACTAAAAAATCCTCTAAATTTGCTTATTACTAATAATTCCTTTGTTGATCTTGTGCAAAAAACACAATGGACAAATTGTAAACTTTTAAATTTGACAAATATCGCAAAAATAATTTGCAAAAAAAAGTAGTAATTCTTTTTGTAATTAGTCAAAATTTTTTTGGCTCCATAATTAGTCAAATTTAAAGATACCTATCAGTCATTAATTTACTTATATGAAACCAACCCATTATTTCCCCTCATAAATATTATATAGTACAAGGTAGGTTAGAATTTAGATGGCGAGATCTAGATCCATATACGTCCTCTCAATCATTCAACTGCTCCATATAAGGGCTTCCCCGCACAGGGGTCCCACTATCTTTATCTCTCATCTAATTATTAATGAAGCGATCCGATTTTATACGCAGGAAAATTTTTTTAAAGAATGACATGTCCTATTACCTTTTTATTTTTGTTCTTATTAATTATTAGTTAATCTCAATGTATTAATTAACTATTTGCTCATTCTATTTCTCACGCTTACTTTTTGTCCTCTCATAAGTAAGAGTATTTTAAAAAAAATACTCCATCCAGTCCTATTTATAAACAAATTTTCTCTTAATTATATAAAACGAACTGATAGTTAGAAGTAATATGTGTGTTAAAAATAGTATATTTTTTTTCATATATACCCCTATTTATGAAAAAGAGTATATGAGAGAGAATAGATAAAAAGTATGAGAGATAATAAGTATAAGATATGAGAAAGAATAAGTATTTAATAAGGGTAAAATATGAAAAAGAAACTTATATTTTCAAACAAGAAGTGGAAATTGATTATAAAAAGAACCAACCCCATGAGAGAGAAAATTATTTATAAATAGGATTGGAAAGAGTAAGTTGTAATTTTTTATATATTTATTATTTTTAACTAATTTTTAAGTAACTTCTTAATCTACATAAAATTTAGGTAATTGAATAGTAGAGGAGAGTTACCAAAGGTTGAAGGAAGAACAAGGGGCCAGCAGATTCAGCAGGCCAGTGACCGTCGTGTGCCTGAATGGTTGAATAGAAACTTATGGCCCTTCTCATCGTCCTTGTCACCGCCTCCGCCGTTATCTCCTCCGCATCTCCCACCTTTACCGCTTCCGGAATTGTCACTCTTCCATTCTCCTTCCTCAGCTGCATGCAAGTTCGACAACTCACTTTTTATTCAACCTCTCATTTTTAACCTCATCTAAATCAATCACTTTAATTAAGTTTCATTAACAAGTATGATTTGACGATCAACAAGATTCAAGCATCTTTTAATTGTTTTCAACATTCGAACTATTTAAAGCGCAAAAAGGAAGACTGATTAAGCAGCCCATTAATGCTCAAGACATCATCTCTACCTTTTTTGCCTTTTTGTTCTCTTATGTTCTATGCCATAAAAAAATGTTTTCCGACTTTGGTCCAAAAAAGAGTTTTTATTCTTACCTAAAAAAAGGCATTTACATAAAATTTTCTCTTCGATTACCTCGACCAACAGACAATGAAATTTCCGAAAACTTGCTCCGATAATTAACCCATGTTAGTAATTTTTCTTTTTGTTCTTTGCTTTTTTCTATGTTAGTTATTCTTTTGCGTCTTGTTTACTTCATTTGCTCCTTAAAACTTAAGCTACATAATCCTGTATTCGTCGTTCATGTTTCCTGCTTTTTTTATTTATTTATTTTTTTTTAGGTAAAGAAGTACTCCCTCTCATCCCCAATACAGTTAACTTCTAACTAATTCATATTTATTAGTAAGACTAGTTAAGAGTATTAAATTTGTTATAAAATGTAAGTAATTTTCAATATTACTCGCATTAACTATAGTAAACTCTAATATTCTATTAATTTCTACTCTCTTTCATGCCCTTATTAAATTTAGGTTTATATGAAAGGAATTTAATACTACTTTTTTATTAAAACTAGTAAATGTCTTTTTACCAAAAATACCTTTAGAAAATGTCCTATAGTAAAAGACCAGAGAAGTGAAGTACTCGTTCTTATTATTATAAATTACTGGTTAATAACTTAGTAATATTGTAGAGTGAGATAGAAATTTTTCATCTTTACTCCTATTCCTATTCAATGTAGTATAGAAAAACACTGCATCATATTTTGAATTTCCTCCAAGTAAATTACTATTTTGATCCTATTTATAAACCCAAATTACATAATTTTCACATGCAAAGAAAGTTAGTTAACTCAATAAATATAAACTAGATTGATACTTTTTTTTTCTTTCAAATTTTCCCTTATTTATGAATGCATATTTTTCACCTCTTTTTTCTCTCTCTGACTTTAATAAAGACAAAATTCTAACACTCTCATTGGACTTGGACTTATAAGTAAGATCTGAGTGACTTATTTGATTTTCAATATTATATGAAATCAAGTGATTTTCAATATTGTTCATCTAAATTTGTTTATTCATCATTCCTTAATCCATATGAAACATGTTATAAGTGACTTATAAATAAGATCAAAAGAATATAGAAAACAACTCCTCAAGATATTATTAAAAGTTATGGTAGTTGAAAGCTGAGAGAGAATACAAAAGAGCTTACATTGTTGAATAATGAACATGACATAAAACTACATGTTGACAATATGATGGGGATCCTAATCACAATATGTTGGATTAATTATAATTATAAATAATATTTATTATAAATTATATTTTATTATAGCGATAAGCCACAAACCCCAAAGACACGCTTCACTTGAGAAGGGATTTAATTAAGTTTGTCGCCTTTAAGAGATTAAAGTTTTTGTGAAAGTGTTAATTAAAGGTTAAAAAATTTATCTATTCAGACAAAAGAAGACTAAGGCATCGTTTAAAAATAGAAAAAGAAACAAAAGAAACCAAAGGCATCAATAAAGATAAATACAGAAACAGAGAATTTTCTCAGGCCTCGTTAAAGCCTTGAAGGTACTCATAAAAAATTAACAAAGATAATATTTAAATATGTAACAGAGATGCTACCTTCTCATTACTACCTTCAAAACTAGTTTTAATACTAAGCATGCTTATTTCATCTGTCATTTAGAGTGTTAATACAAAGATTAAAAAAATAATTAATATTTTAGAAATTTTTTAAAATGTTCTAAGATATTCTTTGTTTATTTTACCAATTTTCTTATACTTTTCTTTCTTATTCCATAATTAAAGTTAGTGAAAATTGAGAATATACCAATTAGAAAAACAGTACAATTCATGTAACCTCGGACTTTAAATGTCAAATAAATATACAACATTTCACCAAAAGTGACGCTTAAAAATAAATGAAGGGAATACTCTTGTCGAGTTGTGTAGGGCAATTATAACTCTCTCTCTCTCTCTCTCTCTCACACAAGACATACATAGGACTTCTTTTATAAGGTGCTCATGGTCCTTTTTTAAAAGCATTTGATAATTTTAAGGAATATTAAATATTTTTTCTTATATATATATATATATATTTAATAAGGGTAATGACAGAAAGTATAAATTAATATTATGTGGGAGTTACGTTTAATACAAATAATAAAAGTAATATTAGAAATTACTTTAATTTTATGATAAATTCAATCCTTTTAATATAATTACATATAGACCAGTGAAGAATGACTTTAAAAGCCATTTTTTGTCCAAAGCCGGAAATTTGAAAACATGGGGGTTGAGATTACTTAAAACAAGTGCTTTTAGGTACAGTTCACTTAAGTAAACTCTTCTCACATATTTACTTTATAAAAAATAAATTATTTAAAATAAATTAATCCAAACAAATATGCGGGTGTCCTTAACGTACTTTACAATTGAGTGTGAACAACCAGAGGAGTGCATATATAGGGGAAGGACAGAAAGAATGAAGGCATAAATGCAGTGACAAAAAGGAGAGGAGAAACATCGACAAAAAGTTGGTTTAGTGTTATAAGGCCTGGTTAGATCTATTGAGTCTCAAATTTAAATATTAGAAGAGACACTTATATTAAGAGAGGCAACCACAAATCCCGAATGAACCACATCGCCCCGATAACAATATTAAGAAAAAAAAGGAGAGCAGAAACGTCGTCGTGTTGTGTAATTAAGGATCTGATGTTACCTGGAGACGCATCAAAAGATCAGCACTTTGTTTAACACGAAATCTATCAAGTTTGAAATTATGGCGAAGAGCTTCAATGTGTGCTCGTTCCTCCGCCGTGCCTGCCTCCGCATCGAATTCCCAGTGCTGCCTTCCGACGAAGTTGTTCGCCGACACTAAGTCCTTCCCTCCTTCTGCTATCTTCAACCTCCACATGATTATCTTCCGACGACCACCACGACGGTGTTATCTCCGGCCGATCTCCTTCAGTTCTGGTTTTTCACAAATATCATGCGTTATTTCTCTGTATATATACACATACACACTCGAAGATTCATCTATCAGAGATAACATGAATATATAATGTTTCTAGCTATATGGTGACGTAGCAGTGGCGAATCGTTGTGTTTATGCTGAGGAACAAAGATATGAAATAATGCAGAAAGAGGAAGTTAATGAAGGCACGAGTGAGAGAAGGACCTATCTGTGAATGAATGAATGAATTGTAGTACTGATGATTCAATCAATGCAACTGATAGCTACTTTTTTTCTTTGGGGTATGATTAATTGTCTTAAATTAATAACGTAACCAAAAAAAGATGGATTTAGAGATATATCCATGTAAAAGCTAATACAGGTAGGGACCCTTTGGTCATGTAATTGAATAGGAAGAGAAGAAAGATGAAGAGAAGGAAATATCAGATTCTGGGAATAAGAGAAGATATCTACTTATCGAATAAGATGATGAGACGTGTGTGAGAGAGAGAGAGAGAGAGAGAGAGCGTACAGAAGTGAAAGTTGCTTCAAATGGAAGAAGGGGTAGTGATGAGATGAGTTGGGAAATTAGAAGTGTATATATAGGGATAGAAATACAGATATACAATTTTACCCAAAAAAAAATAAAGAAATATAGATATACATAGAGGTGAGAGAGAAAAATGAGGAGGAAACTGACTAAGGAAGGAAAAGGGGAGGAATAATATAATTCCATTTTCACCCAAATACTTCTAATTAATTAATTCCCACACGCACAGACCTAGTAATAAAAAACAGAAAGTATTAAATTTATGTCCTTGATGTTTCAATGATTCTTTATAGGGAGAAATATAAGAAAATACCCTTTGAACTTTGAACTTTAAAATCTAAAATAAGTGATTTTCTATTAAAATGAATAGTTAATTAGCTATACTCTTGTAGTCAATACCAATATTCTTATAGACAACAAGACTGATTTAGGATTTTAAAATTTAAATGGTATTTTCTTCTTATTTTTTTCCTTCTTTATATTATGCTTATTAATTATACTAAATTCTAACATCATAATTAATAATTTATAATGTATCTTATTATCCTTATTAGATAATGATCATCATATAACAAAAAAATTAATACTCCTTAAAACTAGCGTATCGTCTACTAAAAGGACTAAAAACACCTTCTTGAACTAAGGCCTGGTAGGTAGACTAGGCTTAGTTTAACGATAGCATTAAATTAATTTTATTGCCTTTTTACCATCCACTCGGTTTCATTTGTTTCTACTGCTATTGAGTATTGTCTGTCGCTAGCCGTACGTCTTTTACTTCTTTCTTTAAGTTTTTTATCTCCCAACTTTTCTTTTTCCACTCTTTCGTTAAAAAAAAAAAAATGTATCACCATATCCATCAGCTGGTTACGTTCTTAAGTTTCTCAAGTTATTTATAACTGTACCAAAGTGCTTGTTGGCTTATTAGTTTCAAAACTCAATGCAAACAACGATATATATATATATATATATATATGTATCTGTGTGTGTGTGTGTGTGTATTTCTTGCAAATTGACTCTTACCTAACACTTTTTTTTTTTAATTTATAATAATCATTTAATTAAGCGAATTACCCAGTTTCAACGCAATATTTTACAACAGCTTTGATTTTTTTTTTTTAAAAAAAGCCCCTTTAAATCTTGCAAATGGCACTGTTCCCTTTTTAGCAGGAAGCGGTATGTCTCAATTTAAACTATTTATCTTAAGACAAAATTAGAGTCATGGATCAAGAGAAAGAAATATTTATTAATAAGGAACGTAAAAATTCTAATTATTTTGAAGGATAAAAAATTAGAATATAAATATTTAATCACAAAATTAACCTACCAAACTCCCTATATTTTCTCTAATCCCATCTCAACTATCTGACGGTTAGTTATCATGTGATGTTCCCTCTATCAATTACGTCCTTAAATTGAATTTGATTTCATTTAGATATTGATATTCCCCTGATATTGGAAGTTTATATAAGAATTTATAGTTTAAAAAATTTTAAATTTTGATATTTTCATTTTTATAAAATTCTTTTTAGGTGCATCTAGTTTGTTTTAAGCTTTTTTTTTCCAATGAAAATTCACATATTTTTAAAATAAATATATTATAAAATTTTTTGTGATTTTTTAATTTTTTTAAAAAAATCAAAATCTAGAAAGAGATATATTTTTAATTATTTATAGATTTTAAAAGCTATTTTAACTTAGGAAACTTTTAAGATAATTTGATGTGTACGAGAGAAAATATCATAAAAATATGGAGGTGTATACATATGATTTTTCATCAAAAGATACTGGAAACTAACAGTCAAATAGTTAATTTCATTATTAAAAATTTATATTTTAATTTTTTTATCTTTAAAAATAATTACAATTTTTAAGATCTTTATTAATAAATATTTTTTTCCTTGCTAATTCTCCCTTATCTTAATTCCCCCTCAAAATCTTCATTTAGATAAGAATCCTATTCTTAAATTGCTATTGTTAAATTATGTTAGTTGCTAGAAACGTTCTTCGTACGTGTTCTTGGGCATCTTCCTGAAATATAGAATATGCATACTAGGGATTGAAGAAGTACACAGTACTTCATTTACTATAATAAATAAAATTAAAATAATATTTTGATTTTCAAATTATTATTAATTTAGAATTATATTTTGTGTTAACAAAATAAAATAATTGTATCTTTAATATGTATTTAGGAGCTAATTAATTTCTTTAAAATCTTAAATCTTGTTATTCTTAATCCTATGTAAGAGATAATTGGAGGATAAATATATATAAAGGCGTTTTCTTCAAATATAATTAATATTAAATCATTTTGCAGTCTAATTAGTAAGCATTGGGATGAAAACTTTCCCGGAAATTTCCTTTATAATTGTCAGAAGGCGTTTTTTTTGTCTAAATTTGAGAAGGCATTCGGAAAAAAACATTCAAAGTATTACAGTACATAAAAACATTCTCATATCAAACTAAAATATAAGTTCTAGAAAAAATTCACTATCATAGAATTCTTCCAAAATATGAAAGTCTAGAAAAGTCGTTTTCCACCGGCGTTGGAATCATTTATTTCAACAAATCTAATTATATAGTACTCTACATTCTTATGTTGAACTAAAATATAATTTCTGTTCTGTTGGAGAAACGTTTCAGACAGCAACTTTAGTGTCTGTGCTGCGTACTCTTTCATTTCTACTCAGCGGGAGGGGAATGGCTCGGCTCGGTGGAAGAAGGTGTGGAAATTACCTGTTCCTAGAGCTGTCAAAACGGGCCAGCCCGCGAGTTGCGGGCTGGCCTGCGAGTTGCGGGCTGGCCAACACCAACCCGCGGGCCACGGGGGTCGGGCCCGTGCGGCCCGCACTTCTGCGGGTTGGCATTTTGCCAACCCTAACCCGCAGTGTGCGGTTTGCGGACCAGCCCGCGGGCCCGCATATTTTTTTCAAAAAAAAAATTCTATTTTTTAAAGGTAGTCGAAAATATGAGACACACATATATGAATTATTAAATTTATTTTTCTAGCATCAATCATTCCTCTTATAAAAATTTAAAAACATAATTCACAATTTAAGAGATAAAGTTATTAAATTTGTCAAAGTTTATAAGCAAAATATAAACTCATCCTCAAACAACCAAAATATAATAATTTTGTTTAAAAAAGAAGGGAAGAGGATAAGATTTTTTCTCTTTGAATTGGGAAGTATCATAATAGGAGTGGACAACTTATAAATATTATGAAATTATTATATGTAAAAAAAAAAAAAATTTTGCGGGCCAACCCACCAACCCGCGGGCCACGCGGGTCGGGCCCGTGCGGCCCGCACTTTCGCGGGTTGGCATTTTGCCAACCCTAACCCTGTCCCAACCCGCGGGCCCGCGGGTTGGACTCGTTTTGACAGCTCTACCTATTCCGGAGAAAGTGAAGATGTTTTTCTAACAGATTATTCATGTGAGACTACCTACTAACTCACTCAGAGCTATGAGAGGTTTATTAGTTAGTGAGGAGTGTCCTTTTCAATGTCGCCAGTCAGAAACCATTATACACATTCTTTGGGACTGTGAGATTGCGAGAGCAGTGTGGTCACATTTTGTTTCACCTAACTCTTGTTTTAGTTTCTTTCGTTCTGATTTGCAAGTATGGCTCAAAGACAATTTGTCACTTTCTTTAGGCAAGTCTTATTTTCATCGGTGGCCTTGGGTTCGCATATTCAGCATCATCTGTTGGCTCTTATGGAAAAACAGATGTAAGGGCGTCATGGAAGGAGTCCGAGCTCAACCGAATGAACTTAATCATGGTGGCCTGTATCAGCTCATGGAATCTAGCATGTCGGACACCCTGAAGCACCAAATCTTTTGCTACAATGCTGGGGATGATCATACCTGGAAGCTACCACAAGAGGGATATGTTCATCTAGATACTGATGGTTCAATGGATATTCACCGCAATGCAGCTTGTGGGGGACTTTTTCAGTGGAAAAAAATAGGTGGGGTTACAGTTGGGTACTTTTTCAGTAGAGGCCAAAAAAGCATAATTACGTAAACGCCCCTGAAATCCCTAAACCGGGGCTCTCAAGGGTATTTTCATAATTTGACATTGAATTTGATTATTATGAGCCCAAAAATGGATTCCTTGGGTGAAAATACATTAAGATAACCCTAGTCAAAATTTTGGGAAAACGTGCCATCGGGCCGGGTACGGCGGGGCCGGGCCGGGATCCCGAGGGCATTTTCGTAAATTTTCACCATAGACTAATATAACCACCAGAAACACTATAGAAGTGTCTCAACTATACATTTGAAGTTTTAAGACCAAGTAGAGAGCCTAAGGGATTGGCACGCAAATCGAGGCACATTATTCGAGGATCAGGGAAAGGCGATTAAGGTAGGGAACTTACCTTTCCTGCATGTATTTGATATTTGTACTGGTGTATTGATGCATGTTATTGCTTTGCTTGATTATGCGAAATATATATGAATAATTGAAGCTCTGTTTCTGTTTATGCTATGGCCATACGTATGTTGATTGAAACATTGAGCACGTATATATGTCATTGTGTAAGCATGAGTTATGTAATGCAAGCACGTTATGCATTAAGTACTTATCTTGCATGCATATTTGTATTACTCTCCTACTGAGATTCCCCAGAATTTCACCCATCCCTACCAACAATTTAGACAGGAGAAGACAGAACGTATGCTGAGAAAAAAAAGAGAACCGTACGAGGGGATTGCAGTAGTGGAACGAAGGTGGGAAGATGCCTCCATTTCAATGGGACGGGTTTAAACACCCAAATAGCGCTGCGAGGCTATATTAATTGTAATTATCAAATACGAACCCTTATGGGGAATTTCCGTAATCGTGCACATAATATCAGTATATCTATGCTATTCTTGTGTTTCCCTTTGAACTGCGTATCGTTTTCCGCAAATACTCTGAAATAGATGAAAATAAAATGAAGGTGTGACATTAAGGAGAAGATGGTGTTCAATCAACTACTTGATTTTCAGATCTCGCAAGCTTTTCAATTTTTGATCTGGGTCAACAGCTTTTTGATTTTTAGATCTCTCCACCTCCTCTTCTCTTAATGACATTATCGATCTCACCGCATTCAACAAAGACGACGTTAACTTCCTCTTCTCAACGTTGTGATGACGACGAGGCGGGATCAGTGAAGTTGAGGAAGAAGAATTTGAGCAATCACCGTGCTTGATTCGTTGATGATAGAGGAGATGTTGCTGCCGTCTATAATGGAGGACGTCGACGTCGCTGTTGGCTGGATCACACCATAGTGGAAAGATGAAAGGAGGAAGGGAGAGAGCATGAAGAAGACCAATGAAAGTGGAAAGAGATAAGGGTATTAAAGGAAAGTGAAAATTTGGGTTTTTTTGTTTTTTTAATCGTGTGGGGCCCACCTCCAAAATTGACAAACGTTAGGTAGATTTAACACTGTCATTTTTACTTTGATTTTAAAAGTTCATGGGTATTTTTGCACCCAAAAGAAATTTATGGTGTTGGGTGCATTTTGAGAATAAGTTTATGGGTATTTTTGCACTTTAGCCATGTTGTTTTAAATGGGTTAAGGAGTAAATTTACCAACAAAGTTTTAAGGAATAAGCGTCTGGCACAATTATGTTTTAAAGGGGGCAAAAATATACATAGAGTTTTAAAAGTAGAACATCCAGCACAAAACCGTTAAATTTAACCTAATGCTGTTAGTAGTTTTCTTCTCTTATAATTTAACGCCGTTAGATCAAATTTATCGGTTTTGTGCTGGATGCTTCACTTTTAAAACCTTATGTGTATTTTTGCTTCCTTTAAAATATATTTGTGCCAAGCGCTCCTTCCTTAAAACTTCGTTAGTAAATTTGCTCCTTAACCCTTTTTTAAATCAACATAATATATAGGGAAAAAGACACTTAACATTGCTACATACAACCTTTTTAATGTCTATTTTTTAGCCCTGTTAATGCCTAAAAACAGGGGGACGCCTATGCCAGGGACGTAGTAAAGTAAGGATACGACGTCCATTAAAAAAGAGACACCTAAAGGTTTTTTTTTAAAAAAACAAAATCGTTTATATTTTTCACTGCCCAGCAATTAAAACCTACAGAAACAGGATCGAATGATTCTTCATAAACCAAAATGTTCTTACAAATAGTAAGGGAACATCCAACACTAGCTAATTAAAGTGTTGACTCCTTCTAATGAATTGTACAATAATTACCATAAAGTATCAAAAAGTTGTCTGCACAACTACTAATTAATAAAAATAAATTTATCAGTTATCATCAATTTATCACAAAATGCCAGAAGGGAAACTCAAAATCCAAAAAGGATTAATATTGGTGAAGGATGATAAATCAAAATGCATCTACAATGATGATAAATCTAAATGCCATCACTAACAAAATGCATCTATCTACAATAATCCCAGTTCAGAACTTAGTCCATAAAAAACAAAAATAATTAACTATACCTTTTGGTAACAATGGGAGAGGGAGGAGGAACCTGTAGGATCGGTAAGCACAGCGAAAGAATTTGAAAAAATTTTCATCGATCCTAATAGAGGATCTATCAACAGCGTTTAAACCAAGTTAGAAGGATTCATACCTTTTTGATGATTCAGAGTTTTCACGATTTCTAGGAGCCAACACGTCAGGTCCGCTCCCTCTACCGGTATCCACACGAATGCTCTCCAACCGAGACTGCGTGCTAGCGCCTCTAATGTCTCCAAGGGTTTAACTTGCGGCTCTCAATTCTGATGTACCCTGAGTCTATCAGCTCTATCAAGTTTATAACCCATTAGGGTTATTTTCAAATTTCAAAATTAATCATCATTAATTTCGAAATTAATTAACAATTAATTATCTTGATGAACTAATTAAATAAATTCAGTTTAAATTAAATCTGTCCAACAGTTTTAATTTAACCTATTTATTTAATCTAAATAAAGAGCCATTAGATTTAATTTATCTTCATAAATTAAATCTGAGATACTATATCTCTATCATGTTAGTTATTAAATTTAATATATCTTAATAAATTAAATTTAAAACCAACACAATATAATAATATCATATAATATATATATATATAATATATTTCGAAAATATATATATCTATATAATATTATTAAATATAATAATATAATATAATATATATATACATAAGATATATATTTCGAAAATATATATATATATCTATATAATATTATTAATGAATTTTATATTATATATATATAAATATAAAATTCATCCACCTTAAATCAAACATTATCTCGTGTTGGGCCATTCTTGTGTGCGACCCTGTAGGCCCATATGAAGTTGGCAGTGGGCCAATAACTACACTAACTCAAAAGTCGCAAGCAGCCTCTAGCAAGACATTACGACTACCCAATTCATATGAGGATCGTTATCACGATGCAACCTGTCATACAACCATGTCATGTCCCTTTTGTCACATGATATATCGATCAAGGATAAGGCATGGAAAATGTCATCCTCTTGTTCCTGACCATTACTTTCTCGATTCCTGAGTAGCCTGATAACAGAGACAGAAACTCCTTTCATCATAGTATGGCCATACATTTCTTAGACTCACTCATTGAAGGGCCCAGTAATATCTCTCTACTAATGTGAGGGACAAATTCCATCTTGATCATTCATATTCCTCTACATGAAAAACCACCAAGACCGATCGTAGCCTTTATCATCACCCGATCAAAAGTGACTTTTGACTAGTTCAAAGCTTAGCAACTCTCATGTAGGAATCCATGATGACCTCAGGTCTAAGGGCATTGTGACGTGGTTATACATGAGAAAAGCTTATGACTTGATCCATGTAGCTTTCTCATAGTGGGTCGGTCCAGCACCTTGTACTCTTACAAGTGCCTAAGACTTTGATTCGTATCTCCATATCTTATCAAAGTCATACTGGTCTTGTTTCATCTCTGCTCCCGCATAGATGACCGACCAGGGACATTTTAGGACAATCTTTATGAATTATCCAAGGATACAATTATCACAATTAACATGCAAATAATATGATAACATAATGGAGAAATTTCATTAAAATAATAATGTTTAAAGTATAATGATTGGCCCTTAGGGCACAATTTCCAACAGAACCAATGACATCAAAGATCGAGGTGGGACGACGGCGGAGGATGGTGGTGGAGAGAGAGAAGGACTACCTTCAAGAGAGAGTGACGGTGAAAGGCTGTCATATTGAGCTTCAACAGAGTGACAGTGGAAAGAGGAGCTTCAAGAGAGTGATGGTGGAAGGAGGAGCTTTAAGAGAGAATAAGAGTTCTGAATAGAGGAAGCTAGCTTGCGGGGGTAGGCATGACTTTAGAGGAAGTGATGTCAGTTTGATTGACATGCATTACCTTTAGGCATCCCTTTTTGAATTTGGGACGCCTAAAGTAAAAAGAAATAAAATTTAGGTTTCCCGTTTTAAACTTGGGACGTTTAAAGGAGAAAAAAAAGAAGAAGAAAAATTAACTTTAGGCATCCCAAATTCAAAATGGGACGCCTAAAGTGTGATTTTAGGCGTCACTAAAAAAAAGGGATGCCAAAAGCCCAAAAGCCCTGTTTTTAGCTTCCCTTTTTTGGAGACACCTAAAAACACACTTTAGGCGTTCTAATTCAAGTTTGAGACGCTTAAATTCAAATTGGGACGCCGAAAGCTATCTAGTTCCCACCTAAAATTACAAAAATGTTATCGCCTTTGTTTTTTACTTCTTTTTTTTTAAAACGGACGTCCTTTGCAATAGTAGAATCCATATCCTGCAGTAGTGTAATTACCACCTCAACTTCCAAAACCTAAAAAAGACCATTAAAACTTTCAAAAGATAGAGAAGAGATGGGATAGGAATGAGGGTTTTTTAAGTGTGTGCGTTTTTCCCAAAATGTCTTCACTTCTCACTTCCATCTCTCTATCTTTGTCCTCCTCACCCTCTCTTTCTCACATCTGTTACCTCACCACCAATGCTCCATCGCCCCCTCCTCCACTCCCTTGTCCCCTTCACTACCACCAATACTCAACCGCCCCTCCTCCACTCTCTCCTCACCTTCACCACCACCAATGCTCCATCGCCTTGAGTTAATCTACCACCACTCTCTTGCCATCAATGAGCACCTTGTTTGCCCACCACCACCGCGGACTTTGATTGACAGAGCCACGATAGCAGAAGCACCAGATCAGACTTATGATGGAAGGGAGTTGGGAAAAAACTTGGTGCCAAAAAGCACAAAAACATGATTTTCTTCCTCTGTTATTCTGGGCATGTCATTTTTCCCTCTTTACATGAGTTGTTAAATTTTGGGCAAACACGGTGCCGAACATGAATCGATCAAAGCCACAGTCTCGGTTGGATAAAGATGAGGGTAAAAATACCCCCTTTCTCTCTCTTATCTTCAACACCACCTACATCACCTTGTCCTTTCTCATACGCAATCTCATCGCCGTGTCTACCTATTGCCATAGCCATGAGATTGGCAATGACGATAGCTTCTCCCAATGCTCCAATACCTACTTGGGATGTATCTTTCACCTCCCATGATTGTGGTCCTCTCTTGCGCCATCTTCTTCATTGTTTGTATCGCCATATACCTCTACCAGTGCTTCAACATGGAACTCGCCATCAAAGGCCCGATTGCTTGAGAAATCCGCCACACTTGAGTGTGCCATGTGCTTGATCGAGTTCAACCACCACGACACTCTCTGATTGCTTCCAAAATGTAACCACATGTTTCACCCTCAGTGCATCGACGCTTGATTCGCCTCCCATGAGGCTTGCCCTGTTTGTCACAAACTTGATATGTTATTTTCCAGTACTCTGTGTGTGTGCAAGGCTTCCCATTGTTCTTCCAATTGGTGTTCATGGCAAATCACAATCACGATCTCTTGCATCTCTCTTATAAGGAAAAAGTTAAGTCCTCCTTTTTCTTGCCACAATGCTGTTTTCACAATCCCACGGCCACTGCCAAGTTCAATGCATTTCTAGCCTGGTTTATTGGAAGTTTTGGCCTTGATTAGCCTTGATTTTTATTGTGTAAAAGGATTGAATTAGAGTTGTAGATTGTGACCAATTGAGTAATGAAATTGACTAAAAAAGTAATAATTTTGACAAAATCCATAATGATTTTGATAAAATTCGTAAGTACTGACAATATGTGTAAAATGATTGACAAAGAATTTTGGATTTTGGCCAATTAAGTAATGGGATTAACAAATGAATAGTGGTATTGACGAAATCTATAATAGTTTTGACAAAATCAATAAGTACTAATAAAATGTGTAAAAGGATTGACAGAGTTTTGGATTATGACCAATTGAGTAATGTGATTTATTAGAAAAGTAATGATTTTGACAAAATGAATAAATACTGACAATATGTGGAAAATGATTAAGTAATGTGGGCTTTTGGTCTTTTCTCCCAAACATGAAAAACCCATATTCCCACCCCATCCTCTCTCTATTCTTTGCATGGGTTAAGGGACTTTTCTGAGCTTTGGAAGTTAAAATGATATTTATATGTCTTTTTCCTTAATATATAGCTCCATCATTTTTTGATGGGTTAAGGCCATTTTTGCCTTGAAATTTTTTCGAAGAGCAATTTTGTTCCGGAAGTGTCAAATTTTTAGCAATTTTGCTCTTATTGTTAGTTGACCATTAGGTGACCAAATTCAGGACAAATTTGCTCCTAATTGAAAACTTTCAAAGTAAATTTGCACCTTAACAAAAATGACATGGACGACAAAATATCTTAGAAGTTTTAACTTGGGAGCAAATTTGCCTGAAAATTGGTCAACTAATGGTAAAGGCAAAATTGCTCCAAATTTGACACTTCCAGGATAAAATTGCTCTTCGAAAAACTTTTAAGACAAAATTGACTCTTAATAAATACTTTCAAAATAAAAAGGGAAAATCCCTAAAAAAAACGTTGGAAATAGGGAAATGCCAATTCAGTACATTGAAATTCAAAATTCCGGATCAGTCCACTGTCAGTACGGATGAACAGTGCCGGCGCCCTCAAAAGACGATTTTGCCCTTCAGCCCTCATTCTCGCCACTTCGGAAATAACAACACCTGGTTCTTAATTAACAACTCCGGATTCTTGATTAACAACTCTATATTCTTGATTAACAACTCCAATTTCATCTTTTTTCTTTCACAATAACAACATCAGTCTTGTTACGAAGTTGTGAAACAAGAAAAGAGAGTTGTTAATCAAGAATCCGGAGTTGTTAATTAAGAACCAGGTGTTGTTATTTCCGAAGTGGCGAGAATGAGGGCTGAAGGGCATAATCGTCTTTTGAGGGCGCCGGCACTGTTCATCCGTACTGACAGTGGACTGATCCGGAATTTTGAATTTCAATGTACTGAATTGGCATTTCCCTATTTCCAACGTATTTTTTAGGGATTTTCCCAAATAAAAATGTCCTTTAACCCCTTTTTTTATCTTTGTATTGAGAAGTGACTTGTGAGTCTTTAAAACTCTAACCCGTATGTGTGTCTGTGTAAACAACTGGTGGCAGTCACATCATGCATATGTATTCACACTTTATTAGATCTTCATTAATTTGTGCACTAATAAAACCACACGTAATTATTCATTGAATTCAAAAGGTTATAAGTTGACACCAAATAAAGTTGATGATCCCACAATGTTTTCTTTTTTAACTTTTTTATGGTGTGACATTATGTCGACAAAAGGAAATAATGGTTATTCATTGAATTCAAAAGGTTATAAGTTATTAACACCACACGTAATTATTCATTGAATTCAAAAGGTTATAAGTTATAAGTTGATGATCCCACAATAATTTGTGCACTAATAAAACCACACGTTATTATTCATTGAATTCAAAAGGTTATAAGTTAACACCAAATAAAGTTGATGATCCCACAATGATTTTTTTTTTTTTTTTACTTTTTTATGGTTTGACATTATGTCGACAAAGGAAACAATGGTCCCATGAAAACACAGTAAAATTCAGATTCTGATTATCAACATTTAATAACACACACACACACACACATCGCGCGTGCTTAAATAATAGAGCAATAGTATAAAGAAAGAGAAATAATGATCTCCCACATGCATGTCACTCTTTTTTTTAAAGGGAAAATTATGAAGAATGACCAAGAAAAAATAATATTTATTATAAAAGATCTTAAAAAATATAATTATTTAGAAGAATAAGATTTCAAAATATAACTTTAAAAATATTAAACAACCCTCAGTCAAACTTCTTATGGCCTCTTCAACAAAAGTAAATGCATACATAGACTTTATTCCTTTATTCACTCTTTTATTTTATCTCGTCCTTTTCTTGAATTGATCGACTTATTCAATCTATAACATTCTCTTCAAAAATCTGTACATCTACTCTACACACACACACACACACACACACACATCAAAGCTTAGCAATGCCTAACTTGCTAAGCATATATATAAGTAAGATGCCAATTGCTTTAAGGAAAAAAATTACCACACATATATATATATATATATATATATATATAAAATAAATTTTTTCCCGAGAACAGTAACTTGAAAATAAACCACATTTTTTAATAACATGAATATTTTTTGCGATTTTGACTACATTCTTTAATTTAATCACAATTTTAAATTTAATAGTCGAAATGAACATCTTTAACTGAAAAATATAAAGTGTAAGTTGTTGTTTAACAATAGCGTCCAGCTAGCTAAGTGAAAGAAGAGATCATGTTATTATTTTATTATATTTCAAAACGTGTGACGGTGTGGACTCAAGAGCAAAAGACAACATATTATTCGTACGCCCCCAAAATAAAGCTTTTGCTAATTAATCACAATATGCGTGTCGGCCGGGAAAAAGACTCGGACGTTTAATTAACAAGAAGATATTTTTTTGATTATAAATCATGAAATAAAAAAAGTGATATTCGCATCTTTCCAAATGCTATTGCTTTGGTACAAAATTGACCAAATTCATGATTGAAATTGATATGATTATTATACGTTATTTTTCTGGCCAGATATTATCACTTTCATAAACGTCAATATAAAAGTTATACATTTTAATAATATAAACAATTAAACATATATTTTACAAGATTATTTCATAACATTTTCATTATGAACATATACTGTTATATTTAATTTTAGAAACTGTGCTTCGGATTTAATTTTGACACTCAAAATGTTGAAAGTGTTAGGAACAATTTTTTTTTTTTGGTACAATGAATATATCCACTATAATTATCGAACTTGTTAAAAGAAAAGGATCATTTCATCCGAATTTCAAATTAAAGGTTTCCTCTTGGTTTATTTTGCTAAAACTTTAGGTCATCTTTCTTATTATATAGTTATGAAGTTCTACCTGCCTGAAAATTTTTTTAGGATTATTCCCATGAGCACATATATATTGATATTAATTAATATATTTATATATACACACACATAGAGTGATCGTTAAGTATCATAACAAATGTATGAAATAATGGAAACTTAATATCAGGAATAAAGGTGCGTGTGTTTAAAAACACCTACTAGTGCTTGATAATGGTCAATCTAGCTATGAAAAACTGATGACCTCATCCTCGTTCTTTTAAATTAAAAACACCTAGCAATACCAACCTTAACACAATAACATGTTTTTTTTAATACAAACAATTAAACAAAAAACAGATATAGTGTCACAAAGTGTGATTAGTTTTGATTTATTGCAAAACTCGCGGCTTGACCACCAAGCTGCAAGACTCACAGTTTGTAATAATATTCCAAATTCAAAACCGCAAGTATCACGCAGATGCATTCTTAATTTCTTATCACTTTAATTTGTGCCACGTCACTAACAACTTCATCATCAATTTTCATCATGATGTATAGAAGACATATATTTATCTAAATTAATTAGATTAAAGAAGTTAGTTAAATTTATTAATATGACATATATTTTTTAAAATATCCTGGTCATTCTCATTAACCTTCTCTTTCCTCTTTTATTTATAAACAGAATAAATGAAAAAAAATGATGAAAGAGAATATATGAGAGAGAACAAGGAAAAATTGGAAAAACAATCTTATTATATGATCAAAAAGCTCAAACTTTAGAATATATAAAAAACCAAACCCCTCCCAATTTTTAACCTGAATCGGAGAGAGTATATATGTGTGTGTATGTGAAATATATAGTGATACCACAAAGACCCGAACGCAGGATGTGTGTGTGTAGACTTACCTTACCACTAAATATGGATGAGTTTAATTTGGTAAATGACTGTTCATTGCTTCTTTAAAGTTTAAACTGAAAGATGATAACGATTCTTTGTACAGTTACGTTTCTGACCAATTAAGAAGGTGGTCCTATGTTCACACACACGATACATAGGAGGATGGGACACATGTTGCACAACTCATTACAATGCATAAAGTCACATTATAAAGAGAGAAGCGACAAGAAATGGTGCTTCACTACTTTACAGTTTATATATATGCCCTGCCACTATAATTAATATTAATAGCCTTTATAGGTATTATTGCATGTGTATCTAAATGATATGTATAGAGGTTATAGTTATATTTGATTTGGTATTCACTTGCGTGTTCGTTTTAGCCTGGTGAGCTTTTGAGACGTTCCAACTCATTCAATTCAATCCTCCATTTTTAATTGCCTCTTAATTCTATAAATCTTACATTAACAGGGAATTTCATGATAATTCTCTCTATTCTTTTACCCGGAAAAAAATAGTTAGTAGTGTATGCTTTTATGTGTGTGTATATGATTCTCCCACATGCATGCATATTAGAATATATTAGTCCACCCTTGGTGGATTAGGGCCCAAGTCTAAATTAAGAAGGGCTGTTATGCAAATAAGGAGATGTATGTGTTCATAAAGAAAGATATTCCTTTATGGTTTAAAAGTTATATTTATTGCCATATATATAAATGTTATATTTTATATCTATTCCTATGTGACTCTACGTACGCTATATATAGGATGTGAGATTGTGGGAGAAATCAATCTGAATATATCAAGTACAATTCTCCCTCTAAAATGTTTCTCTCATAAGAGCTCTCTCGTCTCTTTCTCTCTATGATGTATTTGCTCTATAATGTGATAGAAGTTTGCATCGGTGCTTCGGTTTCATGTGAGTACTTTAGTAAATCAATTAGATTCCAATCACACCCGAAATTCTTACAATGCAAGATTAGAAATTATTTATTTTAAATTATAAGTTACAATTTTCTTTCAATAATACAATAATTTGGAAAACAGAAATACGACTGAACCTTCGCTGTTGTGGTTTCGAGATTCCTATGTTATATATGCATAACTTACCCACACACACACTCTTAATCTTTTGTCGGTTACATATATACACAATATTTTATTTAAAAACAATGTACATGTACATGATGCGCAAGGGTATATATAATTGAGTTGCTTAACCAAGAGTATAATGACATATGTAGAGCTAATTAGGGGTTGAATTTGATCTCAAATATAAGACCTCAATTCATTTTATCTCCTAAATTCATAATTTCCGTTTAAAATATCTCTATTGATTGTACACATTAAGAGGTTTCTATTCAAGGATAGTCATAATGAAATACTTCCTCGGTTCCTTTTCATGAGAGCCCAAATTTTGAATCGTCCTAGTCTTTTCTAATGAGTTTTTTTAATTCTTCTAATCTTTGCCCCTTGTTTATTATATATATTGCATTAATTAGAAAGTCGCTATACTTGTATTTACTTTTTCTCTCTCTTACTTGCCCCTCATAAATAAGGGCATACTTGAAAATTGATCAGGCTAGAGGCCTAATTAGGCATTTCTCAATGTTGTTAAATGACTATGTTGTCCCCTCAAAGTCATCTCTTCTTTCCCAAATCACCTTTGTCGCTAATTCAATTCTCTCTTTGCTCTCTTGTTTTTAGTTATGATTATTAGCGTATTAATTAAAAACCAAGGAAATTTATTTCATAATTTAATATGTTATTCAAAAATGGAATATGCACATCAATGTTCATTAATTCTCTTTATAAGAACGAACAACTGGTTCTTTGTCATGCATATAGGATCAACGATAGAGAAATGAAACAAGTGAAATTCTCTAACCACCACATACACATACGAAGGTTTTTCATGAAATAGAAGAATGAATCCACCCATTATATTCTTATATTTACATAATATCTTGGTTGGACAAAAATATTTGTTGTGATTATATAGTATATATACAAATTTGAATAATTTTATTTTGACAAATAGCACTTTTTTTAAAAAAAATTATATTGTACATATAGATTTATACTTATATTTATATAATATCTTTGCAGGAGAAAAATATTTGTTGCGATTTTATAGGATATATACAAATTTGAATAATTTATTTCGACAAATACTACAGTTTTTTTAAAAAAATTATATTGTATATATAGATAAATATTTGTTTGTTTTATAAAAAAATCATAAAACAAACAAACTAATTTTTTTTATCAAAAAAACAAACAAATTAAAAATGATTAGAAAATATCAATTAAATACCGTTGAAATAATAAAAAATGGGTTGCATCTAGCTACGTTCAATTGTTCTTTTTAATTATAGGAGGGTGTTCTAGTCTTTTAATAATATTTAAAAATTTCTAACTAGGTCTCTTAGCCTCATTAATAATTTATTAAAAGTGTAGGCCTCAATTTAGAATTTGGTATTTCAATTGGATTTATACAAAATCCCCCCATGAATATATTCACCTACGTATTTCAAAGGTCTCCTATTGGTTTATTTTGCTAGAACTTTAGGCCATCTTTCTTATGATATAGTTATAAAGTTCTACCTGTTTGAAAATTGTTTAGGATTTTTCCCATTAGCATATATTGATATTAATTAATATATTTATATGTATACACAAGGAGTGATCGTTATTCGTTGAGTATCTAAAACAATGTATGAAATAATGGAAACATAATATCAGGAGTAAAGATGCGTGTGTTTAAAAACAAATACTCCCTCCACGATTCGTAATATAAGATATATTTAGATAGTAATCTTAGTCCTAAATATAAAACATAGTTTTAATATTTGTCAATCTTTTTTTAAATTACCCTATTGATGATAATCATCAAGGAGAAGAGGAAATGAGGGAATTTAGGAAGATAACAAGAATGTTTTATAAAGTACATCTCATATTAAATAACTTAACCAGCTTCTTTAATCTAATCAAATTAGATAAATACATTTTATAATCCCTCCGTCCCTATATGATAAGAGCCTTTCAACCGAATCATGAGATTGTAAAAAATAATTAAAAGTAGTTAAATGTAATAATTATATAGGAAATTTAATGTTTTTCCCCCAAAAAATGCCCCTATTTATGAATGAGAGAGAGAGAGAGAGAGAGAGAGAGTAATAATGAAAAAAGGATAAAAGAGAATGTATGTAATATAATAATTAATAAAGGGCAAAATAGAAAAAAAAATGCATTTATTATTTAGACAAACTTAAAAAGGATATTATATTTACAAACAAATCTATTAAAAAAAAAGACTCTTATATATAGGAACAAAAGGAGTCTTGAGGATCTTTGAGGGAGTACTAGTTGATTAATTATTATATATAGTAATTGTCCATCTAGCTATCAGAAACTGATGACCTCATCCTCGTTCTTTTAATTTAAAAACCCCTAGCAATACCAACCTGAACATAATAATATGTTTTTTAATTATAGTAATTGCCAAATCTCACAAAGTGTGATTAGTTTTGATTTAGTGCAAAACTCGCGGGTTGACCACTAAGCGCAAGACGCACAGTTTGTAATATTCCAAAGTCAAAACCGCAAGGATCATGCAGAAGCCTTCTTATCACTTTAATTTTCCTCATGATGTTTATACTTTGTATTTTGATATAGCTAGTGCATGTTAACTAGCTGGGGATTTAATTAATTACTTAATTCGCAGCAACATATTATTGGAGAAAGTAACATTATTTAGGCAGTAATTAAGATATATTTTTAATTTCTAGGGTCCTAAGTCGAAGTAGGTAACTTGGAGAAGGCTTGAGAAAGTTGAACATTAATTAATTGACCTCACAATTTAAGTTTTTTCACTCGGAATATATATACTTCCTCCAATCCCTTTTGTAAGGCATTTCTAACTTATTTCCATGTATCAATAAATATTATATGAGAAAATTAATCTTTTAGTTATCCAAATTTTAATTTCCAATTTTTAACTCACTTATAAAAAAAGTTAAAATTAATAGTTTATGTGTATCGGTGGTGGCTTTGCAACTTTTTCCCCCTTCGTCCACCTCGGGCTTACCCACCAGCAATTTTTTCTATTAATTTATTTAAATTTATAAGAAATCTAGGTGGAGCTGAGTTGGAGGCACTATTTTGCCACATAAGACTGAGTTATAAATAATAAAGATGATAATATAAAAAGTGAAAAGGATGAGGGGCTGAGTCATAGATGAATCAAAAGTTTTGGAATTGAATCACAACAAGTCATAATTGAGAGTTTGAGTTACAAGTGAATTAAACGTTGAAGGACTAATGTATTACTTTTTCCAATAGTTAGAGACATTAAATATGTCATAAAATTAAAGTCATTTTTAATATTATTCTTATTAACCACATTAAACTCCAACGTCATATTAATTTTTATTCTCTCTCACTATCTTTATTAGATATAGGCATATATGAGAAAATATATTTTATGCTCATTGAAATTATCAAAACATCTTATAAAAAGCACAAAAGATACATTTTAGAAACCTCTTATAAATTGGATCAGATGAAATATAGTGTGTGCATATGCTTCCCCTTGTCCAAAATATAATAAGGTTAAAATAACCGATTTGCATTTATAAAAAAATTAGTTAAAATTGATTAAAAGCAATAAATATGTAAGATATCTTTTTTTTTTTGACATAAACCTTTATTTATAAATAGAATTAGTGAGAGAGATAATAAGTGGGAAAAATGATGAAAGAGAATGTATGGGAGAAAGAATAATGAGAGAGACTGTGACAAAACAAAATTGGTAAAAAAGACCTCATTAGATGATTAAGAAGTCCAAACTTGATCTTATATAAGAAACCAAGACCTCTTCACAATTTTAACCTTATATTTTGAAGATAGTATGTGTGTGTGTGTGTGTATATATATATGTATTACCTGATATATACATATGTGTGTGTGTGTGAAATATATAGTGATGTGGAATTAGATAGACTTGCAGATCATTGACCACGCCACAAAGACCCGAACGTAGGACGTGTCTGTATAGACTTACCTTACCAATAATTATGGATGAGTTTAATTTGGTAGATGACTGTACATTGCTTCTTTAAAGTTTAAACCGAAAGATGATAAAGATCCTTTGTACAGTTTCTGACCAATGTTGCACAACTCATTACAATGCATGAAGTAACGTTATAGGTAGTATTGCATATGTATAGAGGTTATAGTTATATTTGGTATTATTCACTTACGTGTTCGTTTTAGTCTGGCGAGTTTTTGAGACGATCCAACTCATTTGTAGCATTTTATCTACCAACAAAAATCACAGGAGATATATATATATAAATATATATATATTTAGGAATATAATTTGACTTTTGACGATCACCATTGATAAACCATAGAGATAATTATGCTGTGTTTTAATTCTCATCACTTACGTAGAGTTTAATTATGCGGTGGATTAAGCCGAACGCTCTAGAGCAAAATTTGGACGTACGTGGAGGCTTGCTTTTAATTTCTCAGTTCATAAAATCAGACCACGTGTATATATTATATATGGTCAATGAGGTCATTATGTAAAAAGATATACTCAAATATTTTGCCAACCATTGATCACAATCACAAACTATATATTAATATTTCATCTTGATATATATTTTCTTGCAAACACTTGTCATATTTTTAAGCATTTATCATATATATAAATTAGGTGCTGGTGGGGAATAATTCACTCACGCAGTGCATGCATGGAAAATAAGGCATACATTATATGCACACGTTTCATGCTCTTTCTGGTCAACCACGTTCTTGCTTTTACTCAAACAGCTTATTGACTATGTAGGTCAAAATATTAAGGTTTTTTTCTTGTCCTTTTTGTTAGCAATACGAAAGTATGAAAAATTTTATCCCACGAATTAGTACTCATTAAAATTAATGGATGCATTGAAATCGATCGGTATCACTTGAAAGTGAACAATGAACCTTAAAATAAGTGCAAATGTTGACCAGTCATAACCTCCGATCCTAAATTATCACGGGAGAAATCTGCCAGCAAATTATAGGAGTACTATAATCCAATACATGTAGTAAGCTTCATCTAAAATATAAGTCTAGTTTCATAATATCTATAGAATTTAATAATTTTCTTTTTCTGTTTTACCCTTCTAAACAATTAATGCAATAGAATTTTAATTTGTCAATAACTATGTACGATCAAAATATTCATTAAAATCAGTTAATCCAAACTGACCCTTAATCTTTAATGGCCCTTTTGATTCACGGAATCGGAAGTAATGTAATAAAATGTAATATAATGTAGTTTACTGATGATTATATAAATTTGTTTGGTTTGTCATTAAGAAAAGATTATGCATATGCATGAAAATGTTTGATTGGATTATATAGAACATGATAATACATGGGAATAATATAGCAAGAGATAAAATTACCTCTCTACACACACACATACACATAATTTATACGTTGACTTCAAGATTATTTTTTTCATTTAGTTCAGTGTACACATTGGGTTCACAGTAATTTTTTAATATTTAATGGTGAAAATATTATGCAGTGTACATGTTAGGTTCATGGTAATTTTTTAATATTTAATGGTGGAAATATTATTTAATGGGATATTTTAATTTTTTTTAATGGTGGAATATAATTTTTGTTAATTTTTTAATGGGGGAATATTTTTTTAAAAATAATTTCTATATTATTAATTAATTTTTAAGTATTTAATGGTGATAATTATTTAATATTTAACAACATTTATGGGTGGGCATTTTGGTCAATTTAAAAAATTATAATGACAATAGTATCTTTTCTACTTGATTACAAGATGTCTATGTCCCCATTCATCAGTGCTAATAGTATCATTCTGATTACATCAAATGATGTAATCCTCTTTACATTAAACAAGCTAAGCTCAATTCCAAACACTGTAATTGGTCTATTACATCATGATTACATGTAATAATCCTCTCACATGGAATCAAACCAAACGGGGCTATAAAATTTTAGAAAGGTAAGCAACCTGATTCTCAGTAGCATACCTATAACCAATTTACAGCCTATTTGAGTTGGCATTTGAGAAGTACATTTACGCATGTCAAGACAAAACTCTTCTCACATACTCACTTCGTACACCGTAAATCACATTATAAAAGTAGCTTCTACCGCTAATTGTACTCAAACATGCACTTAAGTTCATGAAGCATAACACATACAAATCATTAAACGATTTCGAGATAGGAGTAGTATATATATTATTACCTCTAGTCCTAAATATAAGGCCCAGTTAATTTTTTTGGAGATATTAAGAAAGCTAATTAAATTACTCCCCACATGTGCCTTATTTATAAAGGGGGTATTCAGAATTGTGCAAACTATAAGCTTATGAATCATACAATGAAATTGTGGAAAAATGTGATTGAATACAGTTTGAGGTTGGAGACTGATATTGCCGAAAACCAATTTGGATCATGTCAGGAAGGTCTACAACAGAAGTGATTTATTTATTAAGGGGGCTAATGGAAAAGTATAGGAACAAAGGAAGAGATTTGCATATATTTTTCATTGATTTGGAAAAAGTGTATGACCGTGTGCCAAGATATGTACTTTAGAAAGCAATGGAAAAGAAGGGGGTACGGGTTGCATATATCAAAGACATCCAGGACATGTATGAGAGGGTTATAACCAATGTTAGAATGCTTGGAGGTATTACAAAGGAATTTCCTATAAGGATTGGCCTACATCAGGGATCAATTGTAAGCCTTTATTTGTTTAACCTAGTAGTAGATGTTCTAATTGAGTCTATGAAAGAGAAGATCGCTAAATGCATACTTTTTGCGGATGATATAGTTCTGTTGGCTGAATCCAGGGAGATAATTCATTCTAAACTTGAGATATGAAGATGGATTTTGGAATTGAAGGGCTTTCGTCTGAGTATGAGCAAAAGTGAACATATGCATTGCAATTATGATAAGAGACAAGGTCGAAGTAAAGTAGAAGTTAAATTGGGGGGGACAAGTCATTCCGCAAGTAACAAAATTTAGATATTTGGGATCAATTATACAACAAGATGGTGAAATTGATAGAGAAGTCAATCACAGAATTCAAGCTGGATAGTATAAATGGAGAAAAGCTATTGGAGTTATTTGTAATCAGAATGTACCTAATAAGGTAAAAGGGAAGTTCTATTGCACTGCTTTAAGACCAACAATGCTATATGGTAGTGAGTGTTGGGCTTTAAAGGGACAACATGAACCTAAAATGGGGGTAGCTAAGATGAGGATGTTGAAATAGATGTGTAGTCATATAAGAAAAGACAAAATTCGTAATACTCATATATATACATGAACAAGTTGGAGCGGCATCTATTGAAGGAAAAATGGTAGAGAAAGGCCAAAATGAACGAGCAATAAGGCCATAGAGATAGATTTTTTTTATTAATAATATACCTAAAGATATGATTTTCGATAGAGTACAATGGCATTGTGTGATCTATGTAGTTGACCCCGCCTAATGAGATAAAGGTTTTGTTGTTGTTGTTGTGCCTTATTTATAAAGATAATAAAAAAGAGAGATAATAAGTAGGAAAAATGATGAAAGAGAATATACAAGGAAAAAAATAATGAGAGAGAACGGGGCAATATTGAAAAAAAACTCATTAAATGATCAAAAAATTCAAACATTAGCATATATAGAAAACCAAACCTCTTCACAATTTTTAATAGGCTAAAGTATACTTTGATCCTTTATATTTTACTTGAGGGTTCATTTTAGTCCCTTAAATTTATAAAGTGTACTTTTAGTCCTTAAAAATGAACACCGTTAATGTTATTAATGGAAAATGTTAACTAGGCAAAGTTAAGTAGTGATAGTGACATGAGATAGATAGGATAGTGGGACACATGTTGCACAACTCATTTCAATGCATGAAGTGATATTATAAAGAGATAAGCAACAAGAAATGGCGCTTGACTCCTTTATAGTTTATTATATATATATATATATATGCACCTACTATAATACTGATAGCCTTTATATGTATTATTGCACGTATCACTAGTGGAAAAATTACTTTTAAGATCGGTTAAAAATGATATTTTAGACCAATTCTGGATGAGGTCTTGTTGCAGCCAGTCTTAAAAATATGCTACTTTTTCGACCGGTTAAAGAACTAGTCTTAAAAAAAAGTTTTAAAATTGGTTATTTATAAAACCGGTCTAAAAATAATTATTTTTAAACTGGTTATCGAAGAAACCAATCTAAAAAGTTTAAATTTTTAGACTGGTTTTCAAAAAAACCGGTCTAAAAAGTTCAAATTGTTAGACTGGTTTTCTACAAAAATCAGTCTTAAAATAATACTTTTAAGACCGGTTTCTTATAAAACCAGTCTAAAATGTACTTTTTAGACTGGTTTTGGAAAGAACCAATCTAAAAATTTTTTTTTTAAAAAAATAACTACTCCGTTTAAAACATTTACCTAGCCAACAAGCCAGTCATTTCCCCTGTTAAAACATTTCACTCAGCAAGCAGCCATTTCAACGACACAGATAAAATCACAGACAGAATAAACTCACAATTACAAGCAGAATCATAAAATTATGGCCAAAATTAAATACTTCATACACTATCTTCTTAGGCAACCCAAACTAATTGAAATGGAAACAAAGTTCATTATCATCATCAACACTTATTCATTAGTTGGCTTTGGAGCATCTACACTAAGACACCTCATATGCTTCATTTTATTGTGACAACATCAAAAAAAGTAGTTTTAATTTATATATACCAATAACAATAAACATAATTCAAATATAGTTCATGATAATTATTTTAGCTAACTAACTTTGAAAGTAGTTTATAAAGGGATATTGTTCGCCACCACAAGTGCACGGATCGCGTCAAGTAATAAAGTGATAAGTAAAGATCGTTCCCTCGAGCATTTGAGTAACAAATTAGTTAAGCAATAGATTTGATGACTTCGGTTAAGTTGAGCCAAAACATGTTGTTGTGTGTGGAAAAAGGAATTTCAAAAGATATATTTGTAAAACTGAAATTTACTGAACAAAACTCTGATTTGTGTGACTTCAATCAAGTATAATGAGCCTAGGATTGTTCATCCCCTTAGTATTTCATAAACTAACTTCTTTTCCTCTCCAAGGATCCTTTCCATGGGTCTATATATGTCAGTCTAAGAATCTCAAGCATGTGATTAAGCTCTCTCAAGTCATAACCCGTTTTATATCTTCTACTAGCATGCACAATCTCTTGATACAGCTAAGAGAAGATAAACATTACATATCAATCTTAATTTGACAATGCTAAGTTAATAACTATATCTCTATGTTACTAACAAACCATCCGTTTAATTGCAAACTTCAAGGTTAGCATGATTTCACTCAGGTTCTGCAACTAAATTAACTCTCTCAAGCTTAATTTAATCGAACACATCATCCACAGTGATGGCCAGTCACCCACAGCAGTAAAAACGGAGTGAAATCAACATATATATGCCATTAGATACTTAGAGAGGAAATGAATCAAGTTTAATCCATACAAAGGATCATAAACAATCCTAGAAAAGGATTCTAGCTATCCATGTTCACAAATGAATCACAGACATATACTCTCATTACAGCCATATCAGAATTACATAGGAGAAATGGAAGAAACACAGAAAAACCAGAGAATCCAAGCTGAAATCTCTGTAAATCTCCACTCTCTCCTTAATTCTCCTTGATTTCAGACACACCCAAGCTCAAAGGACGCTCCCAGCTGCCTGCCTAGGTCTTTCCTAATCTGGATCCCCTTCTTTAGCTTCTGGTTCTCGATTTTATAGTTCCCAGGTGACAAAACGCACAATAGCATTTTCAGGGGTTGGCCACAGCCAGTGAGCTTCTGTCCAGTTTTGGGCCACGGCCCATGGATGCTTAGCCGCAGCCAGTAACTCTCTGACCTCAAGTTGGCTGCGGCCCATGGATGCTTGGCCGTGGCCAGTAACTTTCTGACCTCTTTTTGGCCGCGGCCCATGGAATGGTTGGCCGCGGCCAGGAATCTCTGAAGTTCAGCTCCCTTTCTTCCTATGCTCTGTTCTTATTCCTTCTTGTATTTCCTTGGCATAGTTGATGGCTTCAACTTCATTTCACCTCCTCCTCATTGCATTTGGCTTTCTCTGGTCCAGCTACGACTGAATTTGTATCCTTTCAACACAAAGAACTCACAAACAATCACAGTTGAATAATCATAGCATTTAATAACATATTTCCTCCACATTTATACTCTTTTTGTGCCAAGCATGAATAGAACACATTTCATCTACTTTAGCACTCCCAAATGCTCACTAATATACCCAAAGTGTGGGAAAAATAGGATGAAATGTGCAATTCTGATAAGAATTTCATGAGGTTAACAGATATCCTCCCATGTCCCTTCATAATGATTGTTTCTTGTGCCGTGTTCATTGTCTGCTTCATCTTCTTCATTCAGTTCTGGTAGACCCCTAGAAAAAGGAATATCAAGAAGATCATTCATTGAATGACTTTCCTAATTAATATCAATGACCCTTTTTCCTTGGAGAGCTACAGACCACATTTTATTTGCCTGATCAGTAATATAGAACACTTGTTTTGTTTGATATGCCATAATAAAAAGTTCATCTCCAAAACTTCTACTAATCAGATCAACCAATGTAAATCCCAACTGATCAATCATCACACTATTGTTGACATCAACCCACTTGCATTTAAAAATGGGAAATTTAATTTTAACATAATCAACCACCCAAATCTTTTTAATAACCCCATAATAATGTATTGCTATCAATCTAGGGTTCTTATCTTTCAAACTTGAGAAGTGCATAGATTCAGCCACTAACATAACCCCACTGTTCTGGACGGTGCTCCTATCATCAAAGGACTTCGTGTAAAATGTATAACCATTGATCACAAATGAAGTCCAACTTATGACATCAATCTCAAGACCAAGTACTAACCATTTCATTGTATCAGAAACGCATTCTTCTCTGTTAACCTTTTGTTTAAACCAATGTGCAAAAGTTTTGTTATTCTCCCTAATTAACTTTGTTCAGTCATTCGACTATTCCCTTTCCGTACAATTTCTTTATGAGCATTAATATAATCTTGAACTTTATCAACATCATTCAAGATGTACAAGTGGACTTGTTGCAATTCATCAGGATCCATACTCTTTACTGAAGCCTCGCATCTACCGCCTTCTTCATCATAACGTTCAGGAAGTCCAATGTGTCCTACATTTGACAAGTAATCTTGACAAAAGTCCATGGCTTCTTCAAAAACATATTTTTGAACAATAGATGCTTCAGGCCGATTAGGGTTCTTCACATACCCTTTTAGAATTTTCATAGTTCTTTCAATTGGGTACATCAATCATAAATAGATAAAGCCACACAACTTGATCTCCCTGACTAAATGAACAATTAGATGTACCATGATGTCAAAAAAAGAAGGAAGAAAAAGCTTCTCCAGCTGGCACAAGATCAGATATCCTTCATTTTCCAGTTCATCCAATATTTCTGTCTCAATGAATTTACTACAAATAGTGTTGAAAAAGAAACAAAGTTTAGTCAAAATATGTTGAAGATCATATTCGGCAATGCCTCGAATAGCTACTGGGAGTAGTTGTTGCATTAAGACATAACAATCATGAAATTTTAGCCCTACTAACTTCAAGTCTTTCATCGAAAAAAGCTTCCTAACATTTGAAGAATACCTTGAAGGAACTTTGATGTCATGTAAACACTCACAAAAGCTTCTTTTCTCATCCTTAGACAAAGTATGAGTAGCTGAAGGACAAAAATTTCTCTTACCATATGGCTTTGGATGCAAGTCTTTTCGTATCCCCATTTCTTGCAAATCTAATCTTGCCTTCACGCCATCCTTAGAACTACCTTATATGTTAAGAAGTGTCCCAACAATACTATCACATATGTTTTTTTCCGCATACATGAAATCAATACAGTGTCTTACAACAAGATTGGGCCAATATGGAATATTGAAGAAGACAGAACTCTTTTTCTATTTACTTTTTTCACTACTATTCTTTGTAGTCTTACCAGAGATAACATTCATATTTTGCACATTTTCATAAACTTGCTCCCCAGTTAATGCCTTTGGAGCATCTTCAAAGTCTTGTCCACCAAAAAAAATTTCTTTAATCTACGATATAGGTGATCTCATCTAAGAAATCTTTTATGGCCATGATACACTGTCTTTCTTCCATATTGAAGTTGATGGTAACATGTTCCTTCTTCACAAATCGGATATGCTTTATGGCCTTTAACACTATATCCTGACAAGTTTCCATATGCAAAGAAGTCATTTATAGTACAAAAGATCATGGCTCGCATTTTAAAAACCTTTTTCTTGTTCGCGTCAAAAACATCAACACCTTCATCCCACAACTCTTTCACCCAAGTCTTTGATCAAGGGTTTTAGGTAGACATTTATGTCATTTCCGAGTAGTTTTGGTTCCGAAATTAACATAGACAACATGTACTTTCATTTCATGCATAACAGAGGAAATAAGTTGTAAATTACCAACATAACACTCCATGAACTATGTATACTACTCAGGCTACCAAAAGGATTCATGCCATCTGTGCTAAGCCAAAGCCTAAGGTTCCTAGGCTCTTCACCGAAGGCAGGAAATAATTGATCGATTTTCTTCCATTGAGAAGAATCAACCAGATGTCGAAGCTTTCCATCGGATATCCTCTCAACCACATGCCATCTCAAATTTTTTGCTTCATTTTAATTAGCAAACAAGCGCTTGAACCTTGGTATGATTGGAAGATACCACAACACGTTTGCAAGGGTGTTATTTGATTTGTACCTCAAGGTTTCACATATCGGACACTGTTGTTCCTCTTTATGCTCTTTTCTATACAATATACAATCATTAGGGCATGCATGGATCTTTTTATACGTCATCCCTAGTGGACACATTATTTTCTTAGTATCGTAGAATCGAGAAGGCAACACATTATCATCTGGAAGCATGTCCTTAAAAGCCTCAAGCATTTCTGAAAAACTCTTGTCACTCTATCCATGTCGTACTTTCAATCTTACCAATTTCAATACAGCTTTCAATAATTGGTATTTTTTACACCTTGGGTACAACGGCGTCTCAGCATCACTGTACATATTACCATATACATGTGATTGCTCAAAAGCCTCTTCTCCTACATCACAAATAATATCCTCTATTCGATAATCCTTATCCATGTCATTATCATCAAAGGTCACTCCCCCTGTTGAGATGAACTTGGCATTTCTAATTCTTCACCATGCCATACCCATATTGTATAACTATTACAAAATCCTTCACAAATTAAATGTGTATATATATCTGCAGTACTTAGTCGCTTCTCATTCAAACATACTACACAAGGGCAATAAAACTTCCCACTACCATCATCGGTATTTCTTCTAGCAAAGTCTAAAAAACCCCTCACCCCATTATCATATTCAATACTCGTTCGTTTAGCGTTTATCCAAATATGATTCATATATATATCTCAACACTTGTAGCACCCTATATCCAATAGCAAAAGGATAGACAAAAAAACAACAACCATAGAGTTTTAGAGATTTCAACGAATTTTAACATGCACTATTTGAAATTAGTATTGTTTCAACAAACCAATAACATTGACAATCAAACAATCACACGAAATTGATTTGACCGTGACTTTATGCCTTGGGGTCAAATGCAAAATATTTATAACCAAGAATTGCAATACAATGCAATACTTAGGTCGTTCTCTTGAGGAGCCTTTATTGAGCTACTTAAGTAATCTAATTATCATGTGAATGCAATAAAAACAAAGGGAAAACGGTTTTTGGATTTTTCAAGTTAATAACTAAAAGAAAGATGCAATTTAATTAAATGCTAAATATTATTTTTGGTCATTTTATAAAAAAGAAGAATGAGTGAATGGAATGGTATGAAGTGGAAAATATCAATAAAGAATGCTCTTGGTAATGAAGAAATGACAATCCTTGCTCAAAAAGATTATGGGAGTTAATTTTCTCTAAGTCTTGAAAGCAATACCCTAAACAATCGCTCGGGTCTAGTGTTCTTAATTAATAATTACTCCTGCTAACGCAGCTAGTAATTATCTCTTAAGGCACTATATGAACCACTTAGAGTGCAATTAAAATAGATAATTATGACTTGTTTCCTCTTAATATGAATACGATAACATGACACTCAATTGATCCAATTTAATTATACAATCTAACAATAACACGTAGAAAGCACAATTTCATTGAATCAATAAGGAAATATATATATAAATTCAACAAGCCATAAAAATCCAATCCAATCACAAATATCAAACCAACAAAGACAATTAACATCAATCTCAGTTCCAGAATCATACATAATAATTCCTAAAACTAGGCAATTTAAATATATAATTCTAGACAAATGAAATGATAGAAAAACTCCCCTATGTAGCCTAATAAACTCAAGCACAAATCCCCACTGCCAAGAAGCATAGAGGAAACAGCCTCTCATTCTGTTAAGCATAGACACAACTTCTTCAAAATAAAATTAGAACCCATGGAAATTGAAGGAATAAAATTGAATCTGGAGGCAGAGGAAGGAATTGTGATAATGGTGGTGGAATGATGTTGGGGAAAGGGAGTGAAGGTCAAAATAGAGGAGGTGGTCGAATGGTGAAGAGGCACGATGGTTGATAGACGTGTGGTGGAGAGGATAGTCGGTAGTTGTGTGTAGGAGAGGAGAAAAAATGGAAGAGGGAAATGGAACAGTAGGTCAGCTGCACTAGAAGAAGGACTGTGGTGGTCAGGAGGCTCGGTGAAGTGTAGAGGAAAAACAGAGGAAACGATGGTGGTTCTTCGCCGGAATCTGGAAAATCACACCAGAAACTGGAAACAACGGTGGTAGTCAGGGTTGTTAAAGCTCTTCTCTACAACTATCTCCTTTTCTTTGCCGGAAGTTACAGAACACGTTGGAGGAAGGTGAAGGTGGTGTTGATGCTGAAGAAAGATCCTCCAACCATTGTAACATCCCAAAATTTAGTAAAGGTTAAATTAATAAAAAAGAAAAATTTACATGGTATTAAATTTAGTTTTTGGAAGAAGGGAAGACTAGGATGATTATGGTTATTTTACTTGACCAAGATTTAACCACATAAGTTAAGTAAGAACCAATGGCAATTTAGTTAATATTGCCATAATCAAGGGCAAGAGGGACATCTACCATGTGAATTTGAGGTTAGAATTGGAAACTAAAATCAAGGGCTAAGATTTGTCCTTGAAAAACAAAATTTTAAGAGACAAATTGGACAACATTTACCTAACACCATACCCATAATTGTCCATTTAATTAAAGCACTTTTCCCTACCACACACCATGATGCAAGGGGAATGAATATTTATTTGCATATTTCCCTCCTCCTTAATGGAGCATGTCGGCCAAAGAATTAATTGGATGATGATCAAGTATTTAAACATTTCACGTCCATATCCTCAGCCATTAGAATCGGTCAAGCACTTAAAGGATGAAGAGATGAGAAGACAAGACTTAAAGCAAAAGGGAAAAGAGGTAGGCATCTATCTAACATTGCACATCATACTCTCTCCACTCTCTTAAATTTCGGTCAAGCACAACAAGTAAGGAGGATAATATTTAATCAACTTAAATTCCTCATCCATACACACACATTCTATCAAGACAAGGAAAAGAGAGAGGGAGTTGGTCCACATGACAACACTTGCCAACACACACACACACCCACACACACTACACCACACACACTCAATCAATTAATCAACACACTTTCGTCCAAAGCACAAAACAAGGAAGAGAAAGGACAATCAACACTTGGAACATATGGGCACACTTAAAGCAAAAAGCAAGACACCACTATCAATTGTTTTCTTCTCACAATTGGCCATTTAATTGAAACACTTTCATCTCTCATTTCATTTCTATTCAGCTAGATATGAGAGAGTAAGAAAAACAGAAAAGAAAAAAGATAAAGAGAAAGAGAAGGTGGTGAACTTGAAGAACACAGAAGCAAGGTAAGTGAGTCTCACACAATTTCACTCTCTAAATCACTTTTCTTGCTCTTAGAGTGTTCATAAACATTGTTTCTCTTGATGAAAGATTCAATTCTATGGTCTCAGATTTCTCATCTGAGGTGTTTTGTCTCAGTTAGTTAGCCGGAGTGCCGCTGGAATACTAAACCACTTGTAGGAACTCTAAGAGGTAAGCGTAGGTTTCATTTTGAACCGATTACTTCATGTTTTCGTTGAGTTATTCCTTGTTCTTGAAACAACCATGTAATTCTACCAAAGGGTGTTTTTCAAGACTAAAGATATTTTAAATCATATATAAGGTGATATATGATTATTAATGAAGTATTAGACTTGTTGGAGTTCAAAAACGCAAACTTGATTTTGTTGTTTTTGGAGAGTAGTCTCGGTCAGAGGTAAATCTGGTAGAAGGAGTTTGATTTTGGTATTTTTGATCTTTTCATTGGATTCTACACGAAAAATTGGATGAGAATAGGCTTTGATTATAATTTTTAGAAGACCAATTAAAAAGCTTAAATACTAGAACTTTAGTTCACTAAGCTGCCAGTATGTGTTTTTGTCTGACAGTTTTGTTGTGGCAAAAATTTCACTGTTCAAACTTCATCTGATGATGATGATATTTTCCAGAATTAAAGTACACTTAAAGACCTTTAATTTTATAGGTATTATGAAGGACTTTGATAAGTATTTTAGGAGATATGAGTGTTTGAAGTAGACAATTAAATCTGGTCAGAGTTTCTGGCAGCAAGGGAAGACGTAAAATCTGGGAATTTTCTGTGCACAGAAGACTGTGGGAAGTATTTTTTTTTCCTTAAAATAGACTTAATAAGGGTTACACAGAATTTTGGATCATCCCAATTGAATTTTTCTAGAATTAGTTATGATTTTTCAAAGTTCAGTGAAAAATCTGTCAGTTTTTGGTAAATGTGAGAAAATTCAAAGTTAAGAGTTTGGTAATAGAATTGGACCTTTAAGAATTGAGTTAAGCCTTTGGAGTAACTTGAGCTCATTAGCTTCATATTGGGCCTAATGTAGTGACCCTAATGGTAACCAACATAAGAGAATAATTTATGAAGAGTTGGACTAAGAAATAACTCATTGCCCGTAAATTATAGGACTTGACACTTGCCTAGGACATTCAAAGCACGTCAATCAAGATCAATATTTGGAAAAATTGTCAGGTAGTAACTTATCCCTCACATACTATGTGATATGTTATATGCATGTTTGTAAAATTGTGAATTTAAAACATTTAGATGAGAAGGGCTAAGGCCCGGTAGAATTTCCCAGCGCTGTGGCAAGAGACGGTTGTCCTTGAATTGGTAACTTTATACTTTCTGCATACTGTGAATTTATCTTTGAATGTTGTTTATGTTGATTGTATTGTAACTTTGGTTGACATGGCATGATATATGTGCATTTTATATGAGTGATATATGTTACTACTTATACTACTACAAAAAAGTAAAGTTGTGGCGCTTATAATTGCATTAACTTGGCGCTAGAGAAGTGCCACATATCTAAACGCCACTAAAAAAAGCTGTGGCGCTTGGAAGCGCCACAACATTTTAAAATTTTTTTAAAAAAAATACCCTCATGTGGCGCTTGTTTGAGGAAGTGCCACAGGAGGGGGGCCTCCAAGCAAGCGCCACAGTAGGACCCCCCTACTGTGGCGTTTGCTCAAGCAAGCGCCACAGGAGGGTCCCTTTTTTTCTTCTTCTTCTTCTTCTTCTTCTTCTTCTTTTTTTTCCTGTGGCCCTTTTTTATGCTTCCTGATTGTGAAGTTTTATATAAAATGAGTGGATTTCGTGTTTATCATCTTCACAAATTGTCAATCTTTCTATTTTATATTTCAACCTATTATATATATATATATATATAATTTTCATATTTAAAATTCAAGTTCCCCAACAATAATGTTCTTACATTAATACTCTCCAAAGCTAACATAAAAAATATCACAATACAAGAACTTGATATGTGAACACAGTACATCAACAACTAATTAAGTAAATTAAAAGATTATTAAAAAACGCAAGCTTGTCGGCAAAAAAATTTAAACAAAGCAAAAAGCCAAACGAAACAAGCTAGGTTTTCATTCTTTCCTATTAAATTAGGAACAAAAAGGAAAATGTTATATTACGGTTTATCTTGACTAAAAAAAAATTTAAACAAAGCAAGCTAGAATGAAATAGTCTTCTTCTTACAAATCTATTAGTTGACCAGCGCAGGGAGTGGGAGACCACGTTGGTGATGCTAGCTTGAGTGACGAGTGAGAGTGTAGGTTTGTTTTTTAGTGTGAAGATGATAGGAAATGGAGGGAGGGGGCCGACGGATCCACTAAGAAGATAAGAAAGGGAAAGTAGTTTAATGGAGGAGAGAGTAGTTAAATAATTAAAGTGGAGTAGTAGTCAAAAAGAGAAGGAATAGGAGGCGGACACAGGACCACTACGCGGGAAATGAAATAATTAAGAGATACACTATCAATTTGAATTTTTTTTAAAAAAAAAAAGTGGGCAAGTGTGGCGCCTAAATAAATAGGCGCCACACATTGCCTCAAATCAGCTGTGGCGCCTAATGCATTAGGCGCCACAGCTGATCAAATCATTATCATGTGTGGTGCCTATTTATTTAGGCGCCACACATGCCTACTTTTTTTTTTAAAAAAAAAATCAATGCTGCAGCTGTGGCGCTTGGTGGGTTAGGCGCCACAGCTGCTTTCGTGGCCCCAAGTGTGGCGCCTGCGTAGGCAGGCGCCACACTAGGCCTCCTCAATTGTGGCACTTAATCTATTAGGCGCCATAGTTGGTACCCAAAATTTAAAAAAAAAATTATAGAGGTAAAAAAAAAAGAGAAGCTGTGGCACTTGTTTAAAGAAGTGCTACAAAATATGTGCTACCTTTTATCCTTTTTGTAGTAGTGTGAGATTCATTGAATCTCACCCTATTTTTCCAAAACAAATTTTCAGCTCGGGCAAGTAGTAGTTCCTCAGGCAAGAAGGTAAACATGGGCGAATGAAGCAAAGGACTTAGAATTTAATTTTCTGTTGGTTATCTTTTTGGAATTGTATTTAATTTTTATTTAAGTGTGGTCAGTCTCATACTGACAAGACCGTAGACACGTAAATAAGCGCCTATATATAAGCAAACGCAAAGTGACATCCGAACTAGTAGTGGACAGCCGTTCATTTAGGGCGGTTAATTTATTATAGTAGTTTGGGTTCCAGCAGAGAATTTATTAGTAAAAACTCTGATATGAAGAAATGAACCTAAAACGGATGGCTTGAAATGAATTATAAAATAAAATGAGACCAAATTTGAAAACGATTTTTGAAAAGATTTTTTGAAAAACCCACTCAACACACAGTTTAAAGATAGAACTTCGCTTTTGAAAATCGAAAGAGCCAAAGGAAAATTACAAAACCTTGAAGAAAGAAGATGACGATCACTGAGACTATCTCCGATGAAGGGGGTGGGAAAACCTTGGAGGAAGATGAGCTGTTAGGAAGAAACATCAAGAAAATGCCCATAGAAATCAGAGGCACTAATTCTAAGAAGCAGGGAACGAGGAACAATGACATTGAGATGGAGGAAGCCACAAAACAGAGTGACGTTCTAAATACAGACCAGCAGAAGCATACTGTGAAGCAAAATCCCAGAAGCCAGATTTCTTATAAATCTAAGCTTTTAGGTGAGGAGGAGAAGAGCTTAGATAAGGACTTTGAAGACCAAATGGATGAATGGCTCAAAGAGGAAGAGGCTTTAGCCCCTAGCCTATCAGAGGAACAGAGGATTGCCCTGAGCTCTATACCCTCTCTTAATATACCAAATGAGAAACTGAAGGATTTATGCAGACCATGGAAAGAGGCGTTAATTCTGACAGTGCTGGGGAAAAGACCAAACCTTCATATGATGAGGGACCGGGTTAAATGGCTTCTCAGATCAGAAAATTTTGAGATCATTGACCTACCCAACAATTATTTCATTTTCAGAACAGCAGATAAATCTCTACGTGATAAGCTTCTCTTTGACGGGCCTTGGCTAATACAGGGACACTATCTTGCAATTCAGAGATGGAATCCAAATTTCAATCCTTATTGTAATAAGGTCAGAAAAGTTGCAGTCTGGATTAGAATTCCCACCCTCCCTTTGCATATGTATACTGAAGAATGTATGTTTGAGATAGGAAATCTGATTGGCCGTACGCTCAAGGTGGATATGAATACCTTAGTTCATCAGGCAAATAACAGAAATACCGTGGAAAGGGGTAAATACGCCAGAGTTAGTGTGGAGGTCGACTTAAACAACAAACTTAAATCACGTTTTATTCTCCGTAACCATGTTTACACGATTGAGTATGAGGGATTAAATGTCATTTGCTTTAAGTGTGGTCACTACGGTCACACATTGGAAACGTGCTCAACCAATTCTCAAGATTTGAGGAATGCACAGACACCACAGGAAATTATGCCCAGCCAAACTCCGGCGATGGTAAACGAAAAACAACTAGAAGAGAAGAGGCCTCTGCTGTCCGTACCTGGCATAGCAGTGGAGGAGGAATACGGCGCGTGGATGAAAGTCCAGCCCAGAGTCAAATCACGCCATCTTGTCGCGGACTTGGAGAGAAAATCACCAGCTACAACTCCTTCCCCTGTCCGATCAAGCATGAAGAACAGAGAGAAAGGAGCTGGCTCACGTTTCGAGGTCCTGCAACAAACGGATCCAGAGGTCCCTTCCCGTGAACAATCTAAAACAGCTAGAAAGAAGGGGGCGACGGAGCAGCTTTGGAAGAGAAAGGAAACGGTTCAAAAATCCTCTACTAGCGGCGAACCAGAGCAGAATCAACAGATAGATAATCTGATTTCCATGTTCGAAAACGGCGATCCTAGCTGCAGTCATGTAAGAGCTATTGAAAAGGGATCTGATAAGGATAAGACAGCAAAATTTAAGAGTGAGGCTAAGTCAACACGGAAGAGTCCGAATGTGCTGAAGAATCCGATGATTAAAGAGGATATTGTTAGCACTAAAGCCCATGAGGTGGGACCCGACGGTCAAATGGAGGACGTGGTAAAGGACGTGTCTATGGGCCTGAATATGGCTTTGGACGGGAGTGAGGTGCTGGGCCAACTTTTGGCAACCGAAGGTCAACATGGGCTGGATCAAAAAATTAACAATGGCCCAGAGATTCAAACGGAGAACGTGGTTAAGGAGCCGAGAGTTAGTGTGGGCTGTGATCAAAAGGCTATCAAAGAAAAGGGCAAGAAGAATATCAATGTCAAAACACACACTCCTCATTTCAAGCGCAAGCATAGTGGCAGAAGGCATAACCTGGTATTTGGATCCTTATCTCAAAATGGACCCATTAACTTAGAGCACCTTGTGGAAAATGCAAATAGCATGGGGGCTAGTATTGTGATTGACTCTAATAGGCCTAAGAAGCTTGATGCTCCGCAACATATGGCTTTGGAATTGCACACTGGAAATGAACAACTTCCCACTGCACAAACAGGCTTGTCGGCTCTTCAGGAGCTACAATCGAACCAGGGAATCCATAATGTTCAAGCTCCAACTTCCCACAACCTTCAAGTACCCATCAATGAATTAAATCAAGGGCATTGTGGTGAGGAAGGCAAAAGGGATGCAGCTGTCTCTGATCAGTGATGCCTATCGGTCCAGGTTTTTATTCTTTCTCTTTATCTGTTTTTATGATTCCTATAAATATATTATCTTGGAATTGCAGAGGTGCAGCCTCAAGATCGTTTCCTAGAAGAGTCAGGGATGTGATTCATGGCAAAGACATCAAAATTTTCATTCTTACTGAGACTCGTGTTAGTGGTCCTAAGGCTGATAGGATCATCAGGAAATTGGGTTTTAATACTTGGCTCCGTCTGGAAGCTACTGGTTATGCCGGCGGAATCTGGATTATGTGGAATATGGAAGAAGTCTCGTTGCATTATATTTCCTCTTCTACTCAAGCTATTCATGTCAAAGTGGTGGTTACTAATGAGAATTCTGACTTTATCCTATCTGGTATATATGCTGAGCCTAATCACATTCTCCGACAAAATCTTTGGGAGGAGCTCAATGAATTCAGTGCTACAGTTAATCTCCCATGGATTGTTTTGGGCGATTTCAATGCCTACCTTTATAGTGAAGATAAAAAGGGTGGTTCCAATCCTAATGTTCGGTCAATGAAACAGTTTCAAGACTGCATCTCTCACTCTCATCTCATTGAAACAGATATGGTTGGTGACAGATTCACTTGGGAGCGGGGATTGCTTAAAGAGAGAATTGATTGGGCTTTCATGAATTCTGAATGGAATAGATCTTATCCCCTGACAAAGGTGTATCACTTGTGCAAATTTGGCTCTGACCACAGGCCAATCCTACTAAAAACTGAGCCTTCAGATTCCATCAAAATAAAAGCACCATTTCATTGTCAAGCTGCCTGGTTTATTGAAGATGGATTTAGCGACTTGGTGAAAGACACTTGGGGCCGAGGTGCATGGAATGATAAAATCAATGCTTTCTCTAGAGAAGCCTGTGAGTGGAATAAAAGAAAGGTGGGTAACCTCAACAGTAAAAAGAAGGCTATCTTACAAAGGATTGAGGGTGTTGAAAGGGCAAGATCTCGCCGTGATAACCAATATCTTATTCAAACTGAGAATGAACTGTGGAAACAATATTCAAAAATCCTTGCTCAAGAGGAGCTCGTCTGGTACCAGAAATCTCGTTGCAATTGGTTGAAATGGGGAGATAAAAATAGTAAATTTTTCCATACTACTGCTGTTATCCGCAGGCGGCGTAATAGAATCGATGGTCTCAAAAGAAATGATGGTGTATGGACTTTCGATCAATGTGAATTGAAGCAGTTGGCTACCGACTATTACACACATCTTTTTTGTAGTGAGAGCGATTACTCTAATCCGTTCGTAACCTATACGCATTTTCCCCAGTTAGATGCTATGGATTACAGCAGGATTCATGCTGAGGTAACCAGGGAAGAAATCAAGTCTGCAACCTTCGCTCTGGGGGCTTTTAAGGCACCAGGGCCAGATGGCCTTCAAGCTATTTTCTATCAGGAATATTGGCCGATGTGGAAGATCATATTGTTGAGCTGGTTTCTGAAGCCTTTGTAAATCCTATTGGGGTGAAAGTGATAAATAATACTAATATTGTTCTCATCCCAAAAAAAGAAAATCCTGAATCTATAAAGGACTTCAGACCAATCTCGCTATGCAATGTCAGTTACAAGATCATCACTAAGATTTTGAGTAATCGACTTCGGGACATCATAGGTAAACTTGTGGGTGACCATCAGTACAGTTTTATCGCTGGTCGACAGAGTAGCGATAACATAATTGTCGCTCAGGAGATTATTCATTCTATAAAGACTAAAACCAGTAGAAAGGGGTGGATGGCAGTTAAAGTGGATCTGGAAAAGGCGTTTGACCGGCTAGAATGGCCTTTCATAGAGGAGACCTTGAGCGCTATTGGTATTGATGGAAAAATCCGTTCTCTAATTATGGCTTGTATCTCAAGTCCCTCCTTCCAAGTCCTTTGGAATGGGGAACCCTCTCATACCTTTGGGGCTTCTTGTGGCATTAGGCAAGGCGACCCCCTCTCCCCCTATATCTTTACCTTATGTATGGAACGTCTCAACCATATAATCCGAGATGCTGTTAATGATGGGGCGTGGAAGCCCATTCGTCTTAATAGAAATGGCCCAAACATCTCTCATCTGTTCTTTGCTGACGATCTCATTCTTTTCGGAGAAGCTTCTGAGAGCCAGGCAGAGGAGATGCTTCGCTGTATCCAACTTTTCTGTAGTACTTCTGGTCAGAAACTGAACAGAGACAAGACTAGAGTGTGCTTCTCAAAGAATGTGAATGGTTCAAGAGCTTGTAGTCTTAGCCGAAGCATGGGAGTTCGCTTGACTGGAGACTTAGGGAAATATCTTGGGATTCCTCTACTTCACAAAAGAGTCTCTAAGATTACTTTTGCTCCTATCTTAGAAAAAACCCAAAAGAGACTATCAGGTTGGAAGCGGGCCTGTTTAAATATTGCAGGAAGAGCTACACTTATTAAAGCTGTTCTATCTTCTTTGCCCTCTTATCATATGCAAACGATGTTAATTCCTAAAGGCGTGATCCGTGAGCTTGAGAGGAAAAGCAGGGACTTTTTGTGGGGGGAGAATGAGGATCAGAAAAAATTGCATCTCATCTCATGGGATCAGATTACCAAAGAAAAGAACAGTGGTGGTCTTGGAATTCGTGACATGCGCAAACAGAATGAAGCCTTCATAATGAAACTCTGCTGGATGTTACTGAACAATAAAGATATGCTATGGGTCAGAATTCTTAAATCTAAATATCGCTGGGACCAAACAAATGGACCAATAAATCAATGCAGTTCTTCCTTCACCTGGAAAAGGATTTGCTCTATCTGGGATAAGTTCAAACGTGGTGTGGGAGTCCAGATTGGAGATGGAGCTTTGACTTCCTTCTGGTATGACAATTGGTCTGGCTTAAACAAACCATTGATTGAGTTAGTTCCGGGGTACGAAGCCTTTGTCGATAGCACAGAAAGGGTTCAGGATTATGTGCTTCCCTGGGGCGAATGGGATTCTGCTAAGCTAGGAAGGTGGTTTCAGCGTGAGGTCACAGATCGTATCCTTTTTTCTCACCCTCCCTGTCATGAAAGAGGAGAAGATAAGTTTTTCTGGAAACCTTCCTCTGATGGTTCTTTTTCTGTTAGTTCTGCATACCGTTTTCTTTGTGCAGGTTCTTATAGCTCAGATGATTCATTTTGGAGAAAGTTATGGAGATGGCCGGTGCCTGAAAAGATCAAGACTTTCATGTGGCTCGTTGCTCACAGGAAAGCTCATACTGCTGATCTCAGAGCCTGTAGAGGTTTAACTGACCAAGCAAATTGTCCATTCAACTGTGTCCAGGAAGAAGATATCATGCATCTATTAAGGGACTGTTTCAATGCTCGTGAGTGGTGGATCTCCATTGTTAAACCAACTTTATGGAGTACATTTTCAACCTTGCAAGGAACGGATTGGATTAAATGAAATTTGAAGCATGAAGCGGGCAGGAGTTTCACAAAGAAGATTAACTGGGCTACTCTATTTGGATATGTGTGTTGGGACATTTGGGTGGATCGATGTAGGAAGCTTTTTGGCGACGATTCAGGAATTGAATTCCAAAATGCTCATGCTAGTTTATTTCGGGCAAGCTGGGATATGGAATTAGCATCTAATTGCCAGTTCTATTCATCGACTTCAAGAGAAGATGTCACTCGCGGACAGCCGGGTTTCGTCACATTAGAAACAGATGGCTCTGTATTAGAATCAGGTCAGAGCGGATGTGCTGGGGCTATAAAGTTGGAAGATGGAAGATGGATCTGTGGCTATATGAGTAAGCTCACTCGAGTTCCCCCGGTGGTGGCTGAGGTCATTGCAATCATCCAAGGGCTTCAAATTTGCTGGAATCGCGATATTAAAAAGATCTTAGTCCTTATTGACTGTCTTGAGGCCATAAACCTTCTTACCCGGGGATGTGATGTATCCTACCCCTTTAAGGATGTTATTGATGATGCAAGACTCTGGTTATCTAGGAATTGGCAGGTCCTTTTACGCTATATTCCCAGAGAACACAATCTGTTAGCAGATCATCTTTGCCAAGGCTACTCACAATATGACCGAAACGTTTGTTCTCCTTGCTCACCCACCGCCACCCTTCTGTGAGGTGGTCGGGGAGGAGGGATGATTAGTATGATTGATGCATTTTGTTCTCTCTTTGTTCTAGTTCTGTTCTGAACTAATGTAATCCAGTTTACATTCAAAAAAAAAGATAGAACTTCCGCTGTTTACAAAAGATTATCAGTCTCCTTATTAAAGATAATACTACACTTCAGCCGTCCATACGCTTTGAAAACATGGGTGTTACAACTGGCGGTAAAGAACAGCAGTCGGAGAGGAAGAATGCAACGACGGTGGTGGTGTTCGAAGATGAGAGAGGCCGACGGTGGGAAGTCGTTGACGGTGTGGTGCTCCGTCTCCTTCCCTTTACCTCTCCAACTCTCTCACCAGCTCCCCGTGAACACCCAAGCTTGCAGCCTCAACTCTTTCAAACTCTCAGCTCTTCCTCTACGGTTCACGGCTATGGGTGACTATAGAGGAGGTCGCCGGTGATGATGGAGGGAATGAGATCGCCGGCGACCAAGAAGGAAGGAAGGAAGAAGTGCTAGTGAAGATCCCCTTCTGTGCGGCGCTTAACTTTGAATAAAACGTTCAGCTGCTGTCTTCCTGTCAGGTCCTGCGCATATCCACTTTGTATATCCATCAGGTTTGATCCATGGGAATCAGATCTTTGGGCTGTGCTTTCTGGTTCCTTTTTTTTATTAGGCTTTCCAATCTTTTTAGCTCCTTGGGCCTTTTCTTGGTTTTTTTTTCTTCTTTCAGCGGCCCAAATCCCATAGCCCAATTTCTTCCTCTCTCTTTTTTCACTTGGCCCAATAATTTGAACCTCCAAAATCTCAAATTTCCTTCTTCAACACCTACAATGCAAAAATTAAGCACAAGTAGCATTAAAAGTCCAAGAAACAATTGTACAAAAATAATTAATAATTTTGACCATTTTGCCCATAATTACCATTAATTCAAAACAATTGTTCCTAACCAAAATTAATGCTTAATCATGCAATAATGCTCTATAAAATACACTTAAAATCCCAAATTAATCATGAAAAATCATGTAAAAATATGGTTCAATCAGAAATTGGTTCAATCAGAAATTAAAATAGAACTTAGAATGGTATTACTCCAAGCCAAATATCACAAGTCAGAGCATCATATTTACTTTTGGTCCAAAACAAGAAAAACGTATATGTAGTAATAAAGTCATCACACAGTTTTCCCTTTCACCTTAATTACTTTTTTCTGCAATTATTTCCTGTCTAACTATATTGTCAGAGTTAATATTGTTGAGAATAAACAAATACAAGCTGAAAGTTGAGGGCTTTAATTAACAGAACACTAACCCGATTGAAGACCAAGGAGTGAGATTCTACCCAAAGTCATGGTGGCATCGATTGAGATTAAAATGAAGTCCTCAAATTCATGGCACTAAAAAAGGGAAGTCATAGCAGAGGAGAATGGTCACTACGGAGAATAGAGGTGGCGGCGGAAGAGAGTGACGATGATCAAAGAACAGCGACGATGAACACAGCAACGGCATTGGTAATGATGGAGGAGAGTTGAGCAAATGAGGAACGAGGCGCGATGGACAAGTTCAGAATAAGCAGGGACAGAGCTCACAGAGAAATGACTGAAAGATAAGAAAAGGTTCATAGAACGCAGGATCTGGACGCGGGAGTAAAAATATGGGCGAAAAAACTCACCTTTTAGACTAGTTTTTGATAAAAAATGGTCTTAAAAGGGAGTGAAAAAATATTTTTAAAATTTTTCACATTTAAGACCCGTTTTAATTAAAACTGGTCTTAAAAGGTTCAAATTTTTAATTTTTAAATTATTTTGATATTTTAAGACTAATTTTATTTATAACCGGTCTAAATAATTTTTTTAAGACCGGTTTTTTTGAGAACCGGTCTTAGAAGTTCTATATAATTACGAAACTACTACCGATTAATTTGTTTAGACCTTATCTACCATAACCAGTCTAAATGTGGTGATCTAAAATGAGAATTTTGTACTAGTGTATATATATTATATATTTTCAATGGGGTCATTATGTAAAAAGATAAACTCAAATATTTTGCCCACCCGTGATCACAATCAGAAACTATATATTAATATTTCATCTTGATATATATTTTCTCGCAAACACTTGTCATAGTTTTAAGCATGTATCATATATATAAATTAGGTGGTGGTGGGGAATAATTCACCCACGCAGTTCATGCATGGAAATAAGACATACATTACATGCACACGTTTCACGCTCTTTCTGGTCAAGCACGTTCTTGCTTTTACTCAAACAGCTTATTGACTATGTAGGTCAAAATATTAAGGTTTTCTTTTCTTGTCATTTTTGTTAGCAACATATACAAAAGTATGAACAAAATTCTCTTCTTCCTATCCCCAATTTCAGTTCACGAAGCGTGACATATGCAAGATATCGCGATAGGGGTAGTATATTATATCACAACAAAATAATAGTGACACACACACACACAATATATATATATATATATATATATTTTACAAGACAAAAGTAGTATATTGCACATATATAAAGTTCACTTGGCGGGTGAAGCCATTTTCAGTTCAAATTCATCGTATAAGCTCCTTATATATATACAGTTACATATTACAAGACAAAAATAGTATATTGCACATATATATAAAGTTCACTTGGCGGATGAAGCCATTTTTAGTTCAAATTCATCGTATGAGCTACTTATACACACACACACACACATTACAAGACAAAAATAGTATATTGCACATATATAAAATTCACTTGGCCGATGAAGCCATTTTTAGTTAAAATTCATCGTACAAGCTCCTTATCAATATATATATATATATATATATATTACAAGACAAAAGTAGCATATTGCACATATATAAAGTTCACTTGGCGGGTGAAGCCATTTTTAATTCAAATTCATCGTATAAGCTCCTCCTTCTAGTTTTTTTTTTCAGAGGTCCCAATAGAATATTTGGTTGTTTTGTTAGGGAAAGTATTGTTAATATCTATATTATGTCACTTCACAAACGATACAAAAGAGAAGCCGTCTTCTTTTAATTTAGGGAGAATTACACTTAGGTCCCATGGAAGAAAAAAAATGAAGAAGTAGTCCCTGTAGATTGCAAAATGAAAAAATGGTCCCATTAACAACTCCATGAGCCTGTATTGACAACTCATTAACAACTCCAAAAGCCTGTATTGACAACTCCATGGGACCATTTTTTCATTTTGCAATCTATAGGGACCATTTCTTCATTTTTCCTCTTCCTTGGAACCTGAATGTAATTCTCCCTTTAATTTATTATTCATGATTAGTTTGCTTTTATTTGACCAACATTTAAATTTCTTTATTTGATGAATATTTTTTGGAAAAGGGATAAGAAAATATTATTTGAACTTCAAAATCCTAAATTAGTAATTTTTTACTAAAATGAGTTGTCAATTACTATACTATTGTAGTTAATTCCTATACTCTTATAAACAATAAGAATGATTTAATATTTTAAAGTTCAAATGGAATTTTCTTATCTTTTTCAGTCTTTATTTTTTTTCAGACCTTTATTTGATAAATCGCGCGCGCGTGTGTATACACGCAGGTGGGTTGAACCTAGCGCAATAAACCATTTCAGGGCAGTAATCACTTTTCCACAACTTATTTTTTGGGCGATGTAAACCATCATTTCAAGATTAGACTAATCATATGTGGATACAGTCCAATAAATTTTCATTTTAACTTTACAAATATAAATTTTGTAACCTAAAACTGAGGATATACTTTTAGTCCTGTATCTTCCACTTAGAGCAAAAAAAATTTATTCTTTTTCTTTTCAACACTATTAGTTAGTTTTTACTTAAATCAAAGTAATTCTCATATGAAAGCATTTTAATTTATCAATCAATCTTAAAAAATTAATTCTTCTGTTTTGATAAATTCCAAATCCTTCTCAAATATAGATTGCACACTCCAATTTGACTTTGTCAGTTTTCAGTAGAAGAAAAAAAATAAACATAATAAGAGAAAATAAAGGGGGAAAAGACAAATGGACTTTAACGCATATAACATCTTTTTGTTTTTATTTCACCTGTCGCACACCCATATCAACTGCATGAATATTAAGGTTTGGCCGCCGAAAGAGGTGATATATATATATATATATATATAAACAGGGACACATTTGCAAAATCAAAGTCTGTACAGATATTTACTAAGAAGATTTAATAAATAAAACTAAGATGAGTTTTGACCGAAAATGATCCGGGTTACAGAAGGAACCATGTCCTCTTTCATACATGGATCATTTACAGAGAATTCCTTTCGAATTTCATACAGAGCATTCATAATTTGGAATCTCGACCTTCTCCCTTCAGATCATAACAGCACAGCCTTCCTTCGTTTCCTACTGGAGGCATATTCATCTTACTCTTATTTATCTCATCCTAAAATTAAAAAAGACTCTTCTTTTTTTTTTTTTTACATATTGCCCAGTAACATAATCTATAATACTTCCCTTATGATCGAATAAAATTTCCCCCTTAGATCCCTAAAGGAGTTTAGCCCCTCATACCTGGTTACTCTTCAATAAAAGTTGATTAAAGATAATATTTGTTGCAGCTACCACGGAGAACTTTTCACACAACTCACAAACACAAGAGAGAGAATTTCTAGAAGGAGTACTTTGCATTCAAAAGTGATTGCAATGTATTACAAGAGAGGTGCCTTACTGAGAGGCTTACATGGCTTTTTATAGAGTCGAAGTCTCAACCCTGATTACATAATGTTCACTTCAGTTACCCTACCTTGGTTTCTTTTACAAATATCATTACTAGAGGACAACACATCTTTACAGATAATCTTATGAAGGACGATAAGATTCTTTACTTTTCTGAGTGCTCTGTAATTTCCTTGTCGGCCTTGTCTATCATCTTCTTTTCTGATCTTCGTCTGCTTCTGCCGACAATTTATATTTGTATTCTTCTGCCGACACTTCATAATAGGCTTGGATCCATATTGATATTTGGGTTTCTATCTTTTCCTCGAACTTCTTGGCAGTATTCACACTCGTGATTTGGATATTCTCCTATTATTTGACAAATTCTTCTTTTTGTATCAGGAGTATTTTCCATCTTATTCTTTTTTATTTGGTCATACCATAACCCAAATTGCTTTTCGTTCTTTGGCTTCTTTCCAAGAGAATACATACAAGTCTTATCTGTACAATAACATACATATATCTTTTCTTCTTTGTCTGGATTTATAGTCATATTCGCCACCTTTATACGATTCATCTCCTGGAATATTATATGGTAATCTTGAGCCCTTATATTTGATACCCGAAACTGAAAATCCTCATCATCTGTTATATCTTCTTTTATTTCTGGTTCATATACCAAAGGCTTCTTGGTGGTTCCAAGTCTGATAAGATTTATAGGCATGTAAAATTGATCTGGAGTAATTTCAGCTACAGTTGAATAACACCTTATGAATACTTGATGTTGAGTTACTATATCATAGTAATCTCCTACAGCTTTTATAAACTTTTCAGGTAATTCGGCTATTTCAGATAAATTCCTGGAAGGGTACATACTTTGGATTAATCCATACTGGTATAAGGTTCTGACAATACCTGGAGGAGTTCCTGGATATATAATAGCTTTATTAAATGCATAGTGGGACACGTATTTAATGGTCTTATGAGACAAAGAAAGATGGTTCAACTTTTTGATGATTACTTTATAGAAATTATAAAGCTTTGGAATTTCAAAAATATCAGTATTATTGGAAGGTTCTTTTGGAGGAGGAGAATTATTGGAAGGTTTCTCTTTTTCTTTTTGTTTTCTTGGGTTGTCATTATCTGAGAAAAAGTTAAAGTTTCTGGAGATGGTTGGCTTATAGGAGTGGAAGTTAATAATGAATTAGAGGTTAGGAGAGATTCAAGTCCAAATGACTCGATTATACTTTGAGTATTGTGAGTAGATGACTCACCTGGAGTGAATGACTCCATTATAGGTAGACTTGGCTTATAAACTTCAACTTCTTTTCCTTTATCCGTAGTTTGGACTTCTGTCCTTATAAGTGGGTTGGCATCAGCCTTACAGATCTTCAAATTCTCAAGCTGAATATAGATATTATTAAGAGTCATTAATACCAGATATTGAGCTTGTTAACCCTTGTATACTGGTACTAACTTGACTACTTAATAGATTCATATTCATTTCAAGAATATTCATCTTCATTATAAGTTGGTTCATCAAAGAGGAAGATTCTTCTTCCTTATTCGTCTGATTTACAGGACTTTTTCTGCCAAGTCGGCTTACTGACTCCATCCGCTTAAATAATCAACAATTAAGTTATTCTTTCCTTTAATATATTCGACTTCATAATCATAATAAGATAAATCTGCTTGCCATTTAATCAACATTTTACTACTTAGTTTATTTTGTTTTATTCCTCTAGATAACCAATGTTTAACTTGCGTATTATCTGTCCTTATTACAAATCTATTATTTACTACAAATAATTCCAGTTTTTCTATAGCCTTTACAACAGCTAATAATTCTTTCCAATTTGAATGATATCTACTTTGAGAATCATTAAACTTTCCACTTGTATATCTAGTTATTTTTTCAATTCCATCTTCATCTTCATAATATAAAGCTGCTCCCCAATAATTATCAGAGGCATCTGTATATATAATCCATTTTATATTTTCTTTTAAAGGTATGGTCAACTTTGGCAATTCTTTACATAAGACTTTTATATTTTCTACTATTTTTTCTATATTATTATCCCATTTCCATATAGTCTTTTCTCCTGCTAATTTAGATATTTTTGAGGTTAATGCCGATAAATTAGGGATATAGTTTCTAGCCTGGTTTACTAGTCCTAAAAAAGATTGTAAATCTTTCTTATTATTTATTTTCTTAAATTGTAATATTTTCTGACTTATATGATCTTGTAATTCTATCCCATCTTTAGTTAATATTTGTCCTAGAAAATTTACCTTTTCTTTTCTTAGTTCCATTTTTTATGGTGATATATTTAGTCCTTTTTCTTCTATAATATTTACAAATTGTTCCAAATGAATTTCATGTTCTCTTTCATCTTTTGAAAATATTAATATGTCATCAATATAAATTACAACAAAATCTCTTATTGCTAATAACATTTTTGACACGTATTCCTGAAATATACTAGGGCTATTATGATAACCCATTGGTAATACATTCCATTCATATAGTCCTTCTGAAGTACTAAATGCTGTATATTTTTTACTATCTTCTTCGAGTTTTACTTGGAAAAATCCTGATTTACAGTCAAATTTACTAAATATAGTTTTTCCTCTTATTAGATTGAATAATAAATCCATTTTAGGTATTGGATGTCTATTTCTTATAGCTAATTCATTTAATTTTTGGTAATGTATAACCATTCTAGTTTTTCCTCTTTTTTCTTCACTATGTTTAGACACAATTATAGCTGGTGATGAATATTCTGATCTACTTTCTCTTATAAGATTATATTTTTTCATTTCTTCTATATGCATTATAAATTCTTTCCTATCTTCTTTTGTCCATACATAAGGTTTACAATTTATCTCTTTACTATAATCTTTTAATTCTATTTTAGCCATCGGTTTAGACTTTTCCCAATGTATCAAGGGATTTTCACTATAGTTATCTATAATTCTTTGTTCTATAGTTTTTATTTCTATAATATTCAAGGTTGCTAACATATGTTGAATTTCTACTGGATTATTATTTTGTAAGAATTGGACCTCATATTCATTATTCTTTTTCTGAAATTTTTCATCTTTTCTTTTATATGGTCTAGTTATTCTTATACCCCAAGCTTCATGTCTACAAGGTGTTGTTAATATTAAGGCTTTACTAATCATATGTATAGGAAAATATTGTTCTAAGAAATCTAATCCTAAAATTACATCACAAGAGGGTTCATTATATTGATTTAATTCTTTTATTACTAATTCATAGTTTCCTATTTGAACTTTTACATCTTTTGCTTCTAATTCTAACATATGGATTTCTTTTCCTGCACTTTCCATTCTTAGCATTTTATTTTTTCTTTTCCATAATTCTGGTGGTAATACATTATATTTTGCTACAGTTAAGTTTGCTCCAGTGTCAACCAAAGCATGATATTTTCTAGATCTATATTTTGCATATATGAATTTTATAAGTATATAGTATAATGGTCTACTCATATCCTAGATAATACTTCTAAACGTTCTTTTAATATTTTCTTAATTTCTTTTCTATCTTGTCTTTCTCTCATTACTCTAGCATATTCTTCTTCATATAATAAATAATGATTATCATATATAAAATTTAGTCTTATTTTTTCCCATTTATAGGTTTTACTCAATCTCTTAATTATCATTCTTAAAAGACTTTTATCATTTTTTGGTATCTTAGTTATATATTCTCTTTTTTTATATGCCCAATAATCTCCATCTATAATTAGTCTACCTTTATTTCTTAATTCTTCATTTAACTTATGTATGTCTCCCATATTAAGCTCTAGATAATAATTCTAATTGTTTCTTTAAATCTTTCTTTATACTTCTCCTTTCTCTTTTTCTAGTTATAATCTCATTAACCATTTGTATGTAGGTTCGTTCATCATATTGCAATTCTTCTAATATTTGTTTTATAACTGTATCTTCTATTCTATTAACTTTATTCATTTTATTCACAATATATC